>CM019700.1:2938061-3660561 GCA_009760885.1 Achatina immaculata
AGGAAAAAAGTCACCGGCGGATCTCATAATCAAGTCTAAAGACAGGGAATTGATCGCTTACGTCACGCGGCACGGCACATGATTGATTGAATGATGTCATATATTTATATAACAACTTATAATGTTTATTTTATATGTTAACAAAAGTCAGATAACAGGTTTCTTTTCTTCTTAAAGTTCCCAAGTTTATTATTTTTCATCCTAAAACTGATTAATTAATAAACAAACGTTATATTTATGCCAGAGTGTTGAAGACCTTGTCAAAGACGAGGATTGTGCCCCTTACTACTTCAGCAGCACACCAGGTAATTATCTCCCTTACACTGCGATTATTTTGTTGTTCTGTAGGTAAATATTTCTTGCTTTTTTTAAAATAAATTTATCATGATACTTTTAAAATTTCCTCTTACATGAAAATTGATAACATCAGTAAATATTACGTGGTGTCGTGTAAAGAAATTTCCCGTTAAATAACTCAGCATTATAAGGGAAAAAAAAGACCGCAAAGATCATATTCAACTACACCTCTCATCTACATCTCTCACCTACATCTCTCACCTACATCTCTCACCTACATCTCTCACCTACATCTCTCACCTACATCTCTCACCTACATCTCTCACCTACACATCTCACCTATATCTCTCACCTACATATCTTACCTATATCTCTCACTTACATACATCTCTCACCAACATCTCTCACTTATACATCTCACCTACATCTCTCACCTACACTTTTGACCTTCATCTCTCACCTACACCTCTGACCTATATCTCTGACCTACATCTCTGACCTACACATCTCACCTACATCTCTCATCTACATCTCTCACCTATACCTCTCAACTACACCTTTCAACTACACCTCTCACCTACATCTCTCACCTACATCTCTCACCTACACATCTCACCTACACCTCTCACCTACATCTCTCACCTACATCTCTCACCTATATCTCTCACCTACACATCTCATCTACATCTCTCATCTACATCTCTCACCTACATCTCTCACCTACACCTCACAACTACACCTTTCAACTACACTTCTCACCTACACCTCACACCTACACATCTCGCCTACATCTCTCACCTACATCTCCCCAGTCATCAACCGATGCTTGCCTATCAAAGAGCTTCTGGACCTGGGTAACAAGTTCGCCTCCTGGATAGACCCAAAAACTAACAAGACCCACAACGTGACAGACTCCAACCAGAACCCAATTGAAAGCGAATTAATGGACGTGGGTCTGACGTGAGTTGATTCTCTTATAACACTTTGTTTATAGGCGTAAGAGTAGTGCAGTGGCTGGTGCATTGTCATGTCATAGAGAAGAAAATTGGTACGAATCCAGGCAATGGTGCTCCAGCCAACACAGCTGTAGAATTTGGTACCTGGCTCGTTTTAAGCTGGAAAAGGAAAGACGACCAGGCATGATCCTGACCATATTACCTGGTCACGTGCCAGCAGGTCAAGGAAGCGCCAGTATGGAATGTGACAGCTGCCATTTTTTAACATCACATCATTTTCTATTTTCTTTGTTTTTCTTTCCGCGTCTGATAAATTTCACGAGAAAACTTCTAAATTTCTTTCTTTTTCATTACTTCTTTTTCGAATTGTTACTTTTCTTTTTCTCTTCCATTTATTCTCATCATCATCATCATTATCATCATCGTCTCAGATATCGCATTTCCTTTTTTTCTCTGCCATTTCATCTTCTTCTTCGTCAGTCTCTACGTTATCGTTTCACTTTTTGTGGTGTAAGTTTGGGATGTTTGTAGGCAGCGACGTCGGCACCGGGCAGAGCGGCACAGAGGGCGTGAAGCATGGCAGCCATCTGTTCATCAGAAAGACCTGTGGTTCTGAAAGACCTGTGGATCTGAAAGACCTGTGGATCTGAAAGATCTGTGGATCTTTGCTGATTGGAGGGGGCAGGGGGAGTTTGAAAGAAGATTATCAGGAGCATCGTTTCTTATCTGACTTCTTATCAATAAATTTATCTTCACAGAATGTTAGATAAAGACAATGAAATACAAAAAGACAAATACTGCGATTTTGGGGCATATCATGAGAAGAAGACAGAAGGTGGATAACCTGGCACTAGAAAAGCTGACACTAGAAAACCTGATATTACAAAATCTGGCAATAGAAAACTTGACACTAGAAAACCTTAAACTAGAATAACCTGGCAGGATAAAACCTGCCGCTAGAAAACTTGACACTAGAAGATATGGCTGTAGAGAACCTCCCACTAGAAAATATGGCAGTAGATAACCTGACACTAGAAAATATGGCAGTAGATAACCTGACACTAGAAAATATGGCAGTAGAGAACTGACACTAGAAAGTATGGCTGTAGAGAACCTGACACTAGAAAATATGGCTGTAGAGAACCTGACACTAGAAAATATGGCAGTAGAGAACCTGACACTAGAAAATATGACAGTAGAGAACCTGATACTAGAAACTGTGGCACTAGAGAACCTGACATAAAAAAACTGACAATAGAAAACTTGACACAAGAAAACTTGGCACTTGAAAACATTGAACTAGAAAACACGGCACTAGAGAATTCGACTCTAGAAAACTTGGCACTAGAAAACCTGACACTAGAAAACCTAACACTAGAAAACCTGACATTAGAAAACCTGACACTAGAAAACCTGACTCTAGAAAACCTGACACTAGATAACCTGATTCTATAAAACCTGATACTAGAAAATCTGACATTAGAAAGCCTGATTCTAGAAAACCTGACGCTAGAAAACCTAACACTAGAAAACTCAAGGGAAAAAAAGCACAGATGGAGGCAGGCACAAAATGAAAGTACTGGCCAAGTGGTACAGGAAAGAAAGGATAATTCATCTGAGCTGATATACCAAGGACAGCACAAAATACGCAAGCATGATCATCAACGCATACCGGCACAGCAGCTGCTGTACGAAAGGCAGTAACTATCGTTTTTATCATAGCCAACATTTTGTCAGGCTGTGACAAGACTGCACACACACACAAAATTGTCCTTCACCTTTTGACTTAGTGTCTTCGCCTTATAAGACACTGCTTATATCTTTGCTGTCATATCTGACATATCTTGAAATATTTCACATTCAAACCAAAGTTCGACATGTTTCAAAGAGAAATATGAAACAGGAACACAATATATGACAAAATATGTGACATGTTTCTCCCTCTTTCGCAGAGTTTATAAACAGTTCCTGAACGCCAAAGAGTTTGGAGAGAAGGTTATCGCTGATGTCGTGGCCTCGTGGTGGATGATTTTAGCGTAAGTGATTCTTGGAGATCTTTGTATCACAATCTTGCTTCACTTTTATAGACACCAAAACAAAACCAAAAAAAAAACTATTCACTGTTACAAGTACGGCCTACCATACACACAGATTCATTGTTACAAGTACGGCCTACCGTACACACAGATTCACTGTTACAAGTACGGCCTACCATACACACAGGTTCATTGTTACAAGTACGGTCTACCGTACACACAGATTCACTGTTACAAGTACGGCCTATCGTACACACAGATTCATTGTTACAAGTACGGCCTACCATACACACAGATTCATTGTTACAAGTACGGCCTACCGTACACACAGATTCATTGTTACAAGTACGGCCTACCGTACACACAGATTCATTGTTACAAGTACGGCCTACCGTACACACAGATTCATTGTTACAAGTACGGCCTACCGTACACACAGATTCATTGTTACAAGTACGGCCTACCGTACACACAGATTCATTGTTACAAGTACGGCCTACCGTACACATAGATGTTAAGGGTGTCTAGAAAACTGAAAATACTTTAAAATTTAATTGAAAGATTCTGATACAAACAATAATTTCAGTTTTTATATTGCGCAGTGAAGTAGCAGGAGACAGTACTATCATAACTTAGTGATAACTTATCAGAACTTGATAACTTGCGTCAAGTCTGGCGAGCCATAGACTGTCAAGACTGTCCCACTTCTTCCCTCCCCTAGTAACAGGCCTAGCCTGGCTAACGGGGCAGAGATCGCCCATAGCCCCAGGGTGGTGGAGTCTGCTAAAGAAGTACTGCACATCCCCTGCCTTTTAGTTCCAATCAGAGACTGAGTAAAACAAAATGTTCCCTGACACCCCCGTACTGCACCTAAGCATCTTCACGGCATCAGCAACAAGGAACATGATGTTGCTAGTCTGAGAGAGACATGATGTTGCTAGTCTGAGAGAGACATGATGTTGCTAGTCTGAGAGAGACATGATGTTGCTAATCTGAGAGAGACATGATGTTGCTAGTCTGAGAGAGACATGATGTTGCTAGTCTGAGAGAGACATGATGTTGGTAGTCTGAGAGAGACATGATGTTGGTAGTCTGAGAGAGACATGATGTTGGTAGTCTGAGAGAGACATGATGTTGCTAGTCTGAGAGAGACATGATGTTGCTAGTCTGAGAGAGACATGATGTTGCTAGTCTGAGAGAGACATGATGTTGGTAGTCTGAGAGACACATGATGTTGGTAGTCTGAGAGAGACAAGATGTTGGTAGTCTGAGAGAGACATGATGTTGCTAGTCTGAGAGAGACATGATGTTGCTAGTCTGAGAGAGACATGATGTTGGTAGTCTGAGAGAGACATGATGTTGGTAGTCTGAGAGAGACATGATGTTGGTAGTCTGAGAGAGACATGATGTTGCTAGTCTGAGAGAGACATGATGTTGCTAGTCTGAGAGAGACATGATGTTGCTAGTCTGAGAGAGACATGATGTTGCTAGTCTGAGAGAGACATGATGTTGTTAGTCTGAGAGAGACATGATGTTGCTAGTCTGAGAGAGACATGATGTTGCTAGTCTGAGAGAGACATGATGTTGCTAGTCTGAGAGAGACATGATGTTGCTAGTCTGAGAGAGACATGATGTTGCTAGTCTGAGAGAGACATGATGTTGCTAGTCTGAGAGAGACATGATGTTGTTAGTCTGAGAGAGACATGATGTTGCTAGTCTGAGAGAGACATGATGTTGCTAGTCTGAGAGAGACATGATGTTGCTAGTCTGAGAGAGACATGATGTTGCTAGTCTGAGAGAGACATGATGTTGCTAGTCTGAGAGAGACACAAAACAACATTTCTGGGGATTTCCTAAAATAAATAACTAAAGAAATAAATCAGACAGTAATAAATGGTGGGGTATAAAGCTACTGAGACATTAGGCAAGGATTTATTTAGTGTAGGATGTTAGAAGAACAAGAACTTAATATTGAAGAAGGCTGGCTAGTAAAGAGGATTAAAGAGAGAAAACTTAAATATTTTGGACACATTAAACGTCATGATAATCTAGAGGAAACTGACTTGGAAGGATACATAATGGGAAAAAGAAAGAGAGGAAGACCAAGGCGAAGATGGCTGCAAGATATCGTTGATGATCTGCAAATTGATGCATCAGTAGCAGGCCATCTTGCTTACAACCGAGAGGTCTACAGGAGAGCAGTTAGGGAGGCAAAGTTCTGCAAGGGACATGCAAATGACTGACTGATTGACTGACTGACTAAAGATGTTAGAACTGTGGATATAAAACATATTTCGTGCTCTAATTGTAGATATAAAACATATTTCAAACTGTACCATGGACTGCCTTTATTTGTGTATTTTCAGCGGTCTTGTGGTTGCCATGGTGATATCCTTAATCTGGATAATCCTGATGAGGTGGATCGCTGGTTTCATGGTGTGGCTCACCATCTTCATATTTGTGTTACTTTGGCTTGGCTGTAAGTTGTGTTCTGATGTTTACCCTCTTACTATCTGTAGCATTTTTTTAAAAAATCTTTATTGGATGCTGTACGGTACGGCTGGCCCTCTAGTGGCCGGTACTATTTGGACAGATATCAGTGTTACGTGTAAGCAGCGAGGCTAGTGCTGCTTAAGAAAAAAATAGTCCCTAAGAATTTTCGGTACGAAACCACTGCTAAAGTTCCGCTAGAAAAAAAAGACTATCTAAGCAGGCTACGACTGAATAGACAACAAGGAATAAGGGTTGTCCATTAATTATGTCACCAACTGGGGGGGGGGGGGGGTAGAATACTTAAAAGTTGACATAGGAGGAAGGGGTAGAATACATAAAAGTTGACATAGGAGGAAGGGGTAGAATACTTAAAAGTTGACATAGGAGAAAGGGGTAGAATACTTAAAAGTTTACATAGGTGGAAGGGGTAGAATACATAAAAGTTGAAATAGGAGAAAGGGGTAGAATACTTAAAAGTTTACATAGGTGGAAGGGGTAGAATACATAAAAGTTGACATAGGAGAAAGGGGTAGAATACTTAAAAGTTTACATAGGTGGAAGGGGTAGAATACATAAAAGTTGACATAGGAGGAAGGGGTAGAATACTTAAAAGTTTACATAGGTGGAAGGGGTAGAATACATAAAAGTTGAAATAGGAGAAAGGGTATAATACTTAAAAGTTTACATAGGTGGAAGGGGTAGAATACATAAAAGTTGACATAGGAGAAAGGGGTAGAATACTTAAAAGTTTACATAGGTGGAAGGGGTAGAATACATAAAAGTTGACATAGGAGGAAGGGGTAGAATACTTAAAAGTTTACATAGGTGGAAGGGGTAGAATACATAAAAGTTGAAATAGGAGAAAGGGGTAGAATACTTAAAAGTTTACATAGGTGGAAGGGGTAGAATACATAAAAGTTGAAATAGGAGAAAGGGGTAGAATACTTAAAAGTTTACATAGGTGGAAGGGGTAGAATACATAAAAGTTGACATAGGAGAAAGGGGTAGAATACTTAAAAGTTTACATAGGTGGAAGGGGTAGAATACATAAAAGTTGAAATAGGAGAAAGGGGTAGAATACTTAAAAGTTTACATAGGTGGAAGGGGTAGAATACATAAAAGTTGACATAGGAGAAAGGGGTAGAATACTTAAAAGTTTACATAGGTGGAAGGGGTAGAATACTTAAAAGTTGACATAGGAGGAAGGGGTAGAATACTTAAAAGTTTACATAGGTGGAAGGGGTAGAATACATAAAAGTTGAAATAGGAGAAAGGGGTAGAATACTTAAAAGTTTACATAGGTGGAAGGGGTAGAATACTAAAAGTTGACATAGGAGAAAGGGGTAGAATACTTAAAAGTTTACATAGGTGGAAGGGGTAGAATACATAAAAGTTGACATAGGAGAAAGGGGTAGAATACTTAAAAGTTTACATAGGTGGAAGGGGTAGAATACATAAAAGTTGAAATAGGAGAAAGGGGTAGAATACTTAAAAGTTTACATAGGTGGAAGGGGTAGAATACATAAAAGTTGACATAGGAGAAAGGGGTAGAATACTTAAAAGTTTACATAGGTGGAAGGGGTAGAATACATAAAAGTTGACATAGGAGAAAGGGGTAGAATACTTAAAAGTTTACATAGGTGGAAGGGGTAGAATACATAAAAGTTGACATAGGAGGAAGGGGTAGAATACATAAAAGTTGACATAGGAGGAAGGGGTAGAATACTTAAAAGTTGACATAGGAGGAAGGGGTAGAATACTTAAAAGTTGACATAGGAGGAAGGGGTAGAATACTTAAAAGTTGACATAGGAGGAAGGGGTAGAATACTTAAAAGTTGACATAGGAGGAAGGGGTAGAATACTTAAAAGTTGACATAGGAGGAAGGGGTATAATACTTAAAAGTTGACATAGGAGAAAGGGGTAGAATACTTAAAAGTTGACATAGGAGGAAGGGGTATAATACTTAAAAGTTGACATAGGAGGAAGGGGTAGAATACTTAAAAGTTGACGTAGGAGGACGGAGTAGAATACTTAAAAGTTGACATAGGAGGAAGGGGTAGAATACTTAAAAGTTGACATAGGAGGAAGGGGTATAATACTTAAAAGTTGACATAGGAGAAAGGGGTAGAATACTTAAAAGTTGACATAGGAGGAAGGGGTATAATACTTAAAAGTTGACATAGGAGGAAGGGGTAGAATACTTAAAAGTTGACGTAGGAGGACGGAGTAGAATACTTAAAAGTTGACATAGGAGGACGGGGTAGAATACTTAAAAGTTTACATAGGTGGAAGGGGTAGAATACTGAAAAGTTGACATAGGAGGAAGGGGTAGAATACTTAAAAGTTGACATAGGAGGAAGGGGTATAATACTTAAAAGTTGACATAGGAGGAAGGGGTAGAATACTTAAAAGTTGACGTAGGAGGACGGAGTAGAATACTTAAAAGTTGACATAGGAGGACGGGGTAGAATACTTAAAAGTTTACATAGGTGGAAGGGGTAGAATACTGAAAAGTTGACATAGGAGGAAGGGGTAGAATACTTAAAAGTTGACATAGGAGGAAGGGGTAGAGTACTTAAAAGTTGACACAGGAGGAAGGGGTAGAGTATTGAAAAGTTGACATAGGAGGAAGGGCTAGAGTTCTGAAAAGTTGACAAGGAGGAAGGGTAGAGTACTGAAAAGTTGACACAGGAGGAAGGGGTAGAGTACTGAAAAGTTGACACAGGAGGAAGGGGTAGAGTACTGAAAAGTTGACACAGGAGGAAGGGTAGAGTACTGAAAAGCTTGACAATCGTTGACAAAGGAGGAGGGGGGGGGGGGGAAGGGCGTTCAAAACAAATTAATGTGAACAATTTGGTTTTGTATAAAAAGTTAAAAGTAAATAAATCTTTAATACAGTCTATTATTTATTTACTTTTAATTCTAAATTAATATGAATTTTAACGTGAAATGCGTCTCTTCTTCTTCTTATTCTTCTGTTTATTCTTTTTCTTCTTCTACTACTACTGCTACTACTACTGCTACTGCTGCTACTGCTACTACTACTACTACTACTACTACTACTACTACTACTACTACTATTACTACTACTACTAATACAACTACTACTACTACTATTATTACTACTACTGCTATTGCTGCTGCTACAACTACTACTACTACTACTACTATTGCTACTACTACTTCTGCTTCTAAACTACTACTACTACTACTACTACTACTACTACTACTACTACTGTTGCTGCTGCTGCTGCTGCTACTACTACTACTATTTCTGCTAATACTACAACTTTTACTACCACTACTACTACTACTACTGCTACTACTACTGCAACTGCTACTACTACTACTGCTACTACTACTTTTACTACTACTACCACTACTACTGCTACTACTACTACTACTACTACAACTACTACTACTATTACTGCTACTACTACAACTACTACAACTATTACTGCTACTACTACTATTACTGCTACTACTACTACTACTACAACTACTACTACTACAACTACTACTACAACTACTTCTACCATTACTACTACTACTACTACTACTACTACTACTACTACTACTACTAATACAACTACTACTACTACAACTACTTCTACCATTACTACTACTACAACTACTACTACTAATACAACTACTACTACAACTACTTCTACCATTACTACTACTACTACTACTTCTACCATTACTACTACTACTACTACTACTACTACTACTACTACTACTACTACTACTACTACGACTACTACTACTACATATTACGAATAATTTACTCCAATCCAAAATACATTTTTGATGGTTACGTATCCCCCAGTAACGGGTGTCTGCTGGTACTTCTATTTTGATAAGAAAGGAACGAGTGAAACACTGACCTTGTATATGGGCTGGAGAATGACCTTTGAGAAAGAGAACATATATCTCGCAGGAGGTGAGCACTGGGACAGTTTTCTGCATATAGTCAATGTTGCTCACTTCTTTCCAAGCTCTACAAATATCCAGAACAATAATCCAGTCTACATATACTCCTTCACTTAACAATGAGATTACATTAACTTCAGTCTACATATAATCCTTCACTTAACAATGAGATTACATTAACTTCAGTCTACATATAATCCTTCACTTAACAATGAGATTACATTAACTTCAGTCTACATATAATCCTTCACTTAACAATGAGATTACATTAACTTCAGTCTACATATACTCCTTCACTTAATAATGAGATTACATTAACTTCAGTCTACATATACTCTTTCACTTAACAATGAGACTACATTTCCATTAGCTTAACTAAGTTGAAAATATCATAAGCTGAAAATATCGTAAGTTGAAAATATCGTAAGTTGAAAATATCGTAAGTTGAAAATATCGTAAGTTGAAAATATCATAAGCTGAAAATATCGTAAGTTGAAAATATCGTAAGTTGAAAATATCGTAAAGTGCAAATATCGTAAGATGCAAATATCGTAGTTGAATATAAATTCAATATGGTAAATAAACAAGTAAATAAATAGCTCCTATCACTGGCCAAGATATTAGGAATGATTTGATTGGTTTACGTAAGTCTGGAGGAGTGGATCGAATAATTTGATTAGCTGAGCAGTGAGGTCAGGTTTGAAATGTTTATTCGTGATAATTTTGACGAATTTCACACGTCAAGATGTAAGGCAGTGTTTGATTAGTTTATCTAAAGTTTTGTTCAGATCACGTGATCTGACTGGTTCTGATAGGGACATGTTTGAAAATACAGCATATAACTAACTTGGGAACAGATCGAAAATCACAGTTTGATAACCACTGAAGCCAGGAACAGATCGGGTGTCACAGTTTGATAACCACTGAAGTTAGGGGGAAAAATCGAATTTAATTACCATAACGTTGAAATATCGTAAATCAAATCATTGTAAATCGAGGAACATATGGATTTCACCAACAGTAACATCCAAGAACATGAAAAGACAGACAGATTAAAGATAGACAGGCTAAAGGTAGACAGACTAAAGGTAGACAGACTAGCAAATGTGGGAAGAGGAAAGCAATAGACCAATAGGAGCTCAACATACAAAAATAAAACAAGGAACAGACCAGTGATATAAGAAGACAAATGAACAACTGAAAAGTAAAAACAGACGATGAATACCCCAAACTCTCAAGAAATGACCAAGAGATAATCTACCGACTAAGAACAGGACATTGCAGGCCGGGACACCATCAGTAGAACTGGCGGTGAATACTCTGAAGAAATGACCAAGAGATAATCTACCGACTGAGAACAGGACATTGCAGGCCGGGACACCATCAGTAGAACTGGCGGTGAATACTCTGAAGAAATGACCAAGAGATAATCTACCGATTGAGAACAGGACATTGCAGGCTGGGACACCATCACTACCAGAAGCTGAAAATTGGTGCAACAGACAACACGTCACATCCTCCCAGAGTTGCCAGCTACACAACCCACACGAACACATGGCCTAACCAGACCCCAGCCCTCCCCTACAAGAGATACTCTACGTTGATGCTGACCAGACTCTAGACCCCTACAAGAGATACTCTACGCTGATTCTGACCAAACCCCAGACCCCTACAAGAGATACTCTACGCTGACTCTGGCCAAACCCCAGCACCCTACAAGAGAAGCTCTACGCTGACTCTGGCCAAACCCCAGCACCCTACAAGAGAAGCTCTACGCTGACTCTGGCCAAACCCCAGCACCCTACAAGAGAAGCTCTACGCTGACTCTGGCCAAACCCCAGCACCCTACAAGAGAAGCTCTACGCTGACTCTGGCCAAACCCCAGCACCCTACAAGAGAAGCTCTACGCTGATTCTGACCAAACCCCAGACCCCTACAAGAGATACTCTACGCTGACTCTGGCCAAACCCCAGCACCCTACAAGAGAAGCTCTACGCTGATTCTGACCAAACCCCAGCACCCTACAAGAGAAGCTCTACGCTGACTCTGACCAAACCCCAGCACCCTACAAGATACTCTACGCTGACTCTGGCCAAACCCCAGCCCCCTACAAGAGAAGCTCTACGCTGATGCTGGCCAGACCCCAGCCCCCTACAAGAGAAGCTCTACGCTGACTCTGGCCAAACCCCAGCACCCTACAAGAGAAGCTCTACGCTGATGCTGGCCAGACCCCAGCCCCCTACAAGAGAAGCTCTACGCTGACTCTGGCCAAACCCCAGCCCCCTACAAGAGAAGCTCTACGCTGATTCTGACCAAACCCCAGCACCCTACAAGAGAAGCTCTACGCTGACTCTGACCAAACCCCAGCACCCTACAAGAGATACTCTACGCTGACTCACTGGCCAAACCCCAGCACCCTACAAGAGAAGCTCTACGCTGACTCTGGCCAAACCCCAGCACCCTACAAGAGAAGCTCTACGCTGACTCTGGCCAAACCCCAGCACCCTACAAGAGAAGCTCTACGCTGACTCTGGCCAAACCCCAGCACCCTACAAGAGAAGCTCTACGCTGACTCTGGCCAAACCCCAGCATCCTACAAGAGAAGCTCTACGCTGACTCTGGCCAAACACCAGCACCCTACAAGAGAAGCTCTAAGCTGATGCTGGCCAGACCCCAGCCCCCTACAAGAGAAGCTCTACGAAGATGCTGGCCAGATCCCAGCCCCCTACAAGAGAAGCTCTACGCTGATGCTGGCCAGACCCCAGCCCCCTACAAGAGAAGCTCTACGCTGATGCTGGCCAGATCCCAGACCCCTACAAGAGAAGCTCTACGAAGATGCTGGCCAGATCCCAGATCCCTACAAGAGAAGCTCTACGAAGATGCTGGCCAGATCCCAGATCCCTACAAGAGAAGCTCTACGAAGATGCTAGCCAGACCCCAGCCACCTACAAGAGAAGCCCTACGAAAATGCTGACCAGATCCCAGCCACCTACAAGAGAAGCCCTACGAAAATGCTGACCAGATCCCAGCCACCTACAAGAGAAGCTCTACGAAGATACTGCCCAGACCCCTACAAGAGATACTCTACGATGATGCTGGCCAGACCCCTACAAGAAAGAAAGACAGAAAGAAAGAAAGAAAGGAAAGGAAGAAAGGAAGAAAGAAAGAAAGAAAGGAAGAAAGAAAGGAAGAAAGAAAGAAAGAAAGAAAGGAAGGAAGAAAGAAAGGAAGAAAGAAAGAAAGAAAGAAAGAAATGATACAGACTTTAGACAAACACCACATAGACAAACAACATATGTATAGACAGATCTTCAGACAAACAGATAGAAGAGACGCTACATACAAGATAAGTATACATATTTCTTGTCCGATCTGTAAAGTACATTTATTTTGAAGTCTCCATGATGCCTTGATCTAAACCTCAAACAAACCAACATCTCCTCACATTTGTACTTACATTGCATAAATTAATATATAACTTAGTTCGTATTTCCCCACGTATCTACATACACTCAAAGGTAACATTCATGAATTCCAAATAATTTAATAACATCATTTAAAAGACTAAGGAACACTGTTATATATCTGTTATATTCTAAAAGTTCCCTCTATTTCTTTCTTTCAGTTTTGCTAAGACTTTTTTTAGACAACTCTTTGTGGCCCTTGTTTATATGTTTTTTTTAATGTTACACTTCCTCAGTTATATGTACTCACTAATATCATTGTGTCCACACACCTATTTATCTATCTATCTATCTATCTATCTATCTATCTATCTATCTATCTATCTCTCTGTCTGTCTGGTTGAATATCTGTGTATCTGTCTATCCATCTATTGTTTGTCTATGTGGTGTTTGTCTAAAGTCTATATAATGTCTGTCTATCTATTTGTCCTTCTGTCTGTCTGAATATCTGTGTATCTGTCTATCCATCTCTTGTTTGTCTTTGTGGTGTTTGTCTAATGTCTGTCTGTCTATCTATCTGTCTGTGTGTCTGTCTGGTTGAATATCTGTGTATCTGTCTATCCATCTCTTGTTTGTCTATGTGGTGTTTATCTAAAGTCTATATAATGTCTGTCTGTCTGTCTGTCTGTCTGTCTGTCTGTCTGTCTGTCTGTCTGTCTCCTTTCCATCCAGAATAGCTGCAGTAATAGGAGCAGTTAAGAAAGCAACCCCTTCCTTATCAACGATATTTTGTTTGGTAAATGTCTTTCATCTCAGGTATCATCTTTGGTGTTATCTTGGTCATCGTCCTCCTCATCTTGCTATTTCTGTGTCAGAGGATACTTATAGCTGTGGCTCTCATCAAACATGGAAGCAGGTAGGTCCAGGTTGTGGGTCTTTTCAAGTTTTCTGGATTTTCAGACTTGGATCCGAAAAGTCAATGGGGGAAAGGGGGGTGGGGGATGTCCTCAATGTTTGGTCAAGTGGGGTTCAGTTTAGAGTGAAGTGGAGGTCATTGTAGGGTCTAGTAGGGCTCAGTATAGGGTCAAGTGGGTGTCATTGTTGGGTCAAGTGGGGTTCAGTTTAGAGTGAAGTGGAGGTCATTGTAGGGTCTAGTAGGACTCAGCATAGGGTCAAGTGGGTGTCATTGTTGGGTCAAGTGGGGGAGAGTATAAAGGGAAGTGCGGGTCAGTGTATGGTCTAGTGGGTTCAGTGTAGGGTCAAGTGGGGGTCAGTTTAGAGTGAAGTGGGGCTGATTGTAGGGTCAAGTAGGGGTCACTGTACAAGTGGGTGTCAGCGTAGATTTAAATAAGGTGGGAGAAGGGGTCAGTATAGGGTAAAGTGGAGGTTAGCGTAGGGTGAGTGTCGGGTCAGTGTGGGGTCAAATGGGAGCATCTGAGTAGAGTCAGTTAGGAGTCACTGGAGAGTCAAGTGGAAGTCCAAGTGAGCCAAGTGGGGTTCTGCACATGGTCAAGTGAATTCAGCGTAGAAACAAGTGGGCTTCTGCACAGGGTCAAGTGAATTCAACGTAGAAACAAGTGGGGGTCACGTGAAGTCAACTGGGGGAACTGGGTATGGTTCATTGGGAGTCCGAATACAGTCAGTTGGGGCCCACATAGGGTAATCTGACCAGAAAGGGGGGTGCTGAGTTACGGTTGGGTGGGGGACCGCCTAGGCTAATGATGTCAGGTATTACATGCACAGAAATTGGGTTTTTTTTTCAATCTTGCCACCCCCGGGCCCACCAAAAAAAAACAAAAACAAACTCATTTTATCCACTTTTGGTCAGCCAATTTTAGCGTAAATGTTTTCCCAGTTTTGTCGATGTGGCCCCTGCTTATAAAACATGGGAAGTTAAGTTTGTTTTTCTTCCTGGCTTAGCAGTTTATGGAAACACAGGCTGGGACATTTGCTTATCCGACAACCATAAACCATATGTGTTTATTATCTCATATTTTCAACTGCAGATTGTTTATCGACAACCATAAATCATATGTGTTTATTATCTCATATTTTCATCTGCAGAGTATCACTATTGCTAAACGACATTGAGATAACTCAATAAATGAAATGATATCAAAACTGAAATAAATCTGTTCTTATACATAAAACTAATAATAAAACTCGTTCAGGAACATCAGAGCTGAGTCTGTCTAATAAACGTTTTTCTTTGACCCTGGTAAGGTAAGCTTATGCTGTTTTTTTTTCCCTTTTTTTGAAGTCGTACTTTCATTAAACTTCTCCGTAGTTTGCATTAACCTTGACCTCTTGTATTACTTCCAGGGCTGTGGGGGCAATGTGGTCAACTTTGCTGTGGCCGCTGTTTCCGTTCATACTACAGGTGGGGGTGGTGGCTTTATGGGGCAGCATCGCCACGTATCCATGACAACCATGGCTGACAGCTAAAGCTGGTTCGGCTGAGCGTTTTGTTTTCTTCTTCGACAGGTCGAATATTTGGTTTTTATTTTGTTTCGCTCACTCACAGCAAACATTCATCTCTATCTCCCACAGCATCAAACATTCACCTCTGTCATCTTTCACACTCATCAAACATTCACATCTATCATCTTTCACACATATCAAACATTCACCTCAGTTTACATCAATTTCTTACAGTCTTATCAAAATTAGACTAAAACTAGACCAAATTTTTCGTTGATGTTTTTTCATGAACAATCTCCATGTCAGTACAAAAGTGAAGTCTTCACAGCTGATGATAATGTGAAGACTTCATAACAAAGATTTTAGATCGAGATGCAAGTAGGCAAGGAAATGGGGAAAAGAGGGAAAAAATAAACCAAAAAATGAAATGAAGCTCAGCAGAAGAAAACATGAACAGCAACAGCTGTAACATACCCAGGAGTTTGAAATAAGCTGTTGTGACATATACAGAAGTTTTAAACAAGCTGTTGTGACATTCACAGAAGTTTGAAATAAGCTGTTGTAAGAAAATGATACAAGTCGAATGGGGTTTTTTGTGTTTGTTTGTTTGTTTGTTTGTTTTATTTAAATCAGCAGGTTTCTTGACTGCTAGTCTAGCAGCACTAGTCTCTCATGGCGAAGGTCTCCGGTTCGAATCCGGCCGGAGGCACCCCAGTCACCCAGCTTTAGACATGGGTACCCGACTACTTGTGGAGTTGGGGAAGGAAAGGAGGCCAGGCGTGATACTGACCATATCATCCTCTAGTGTGCTGACAGGTCAAGGAAAATATGGGCACTAACACCATATCCTTATGTGGCTCTAAGACATGATAGGATTACCTTGGCCTTGACAGTCTAGCAGACAAATGCTCTGTCCCGTGTAGTCCAGCTTGAAAAGCTTCACATACGACAAAAGGCACGGGACAAAAAGTTGCCATTATTACAATATTCGGTGAACTTTACCAGGCTATCGGCTAAATAACCCACAATAACATTTTGTTTTAGAAGCCGGTTTTGGAGTGGGTAAGATTTTTTATTATTATTTGACCGGATTATTGGTTTGGGGAAAGCTCTCTACTCTACCGGTAACTGCTACAGGAAGGGCGAGGCACACCTGCCCGTAGATGTAGACGAGTAGGATGTAAACTTGCCATTACTTGACATAATGACAAGCGTTATTACACATTGTTATTGTTGTGATGATGTGCTTCTTTGGTGGACGCTAGTGCACGTACTGCGGCAGCAGTATTTAAGATCGTGTGACAGACACGCCAGTCCTTGCTAAATATGACCTTGACCTAGATCCAGGTACCTGGCGTCTATTGGACGTGCCGGGGATGCAGGTGACAACAACATAACACTTGCTAACGGGAGTTTAGACTACACTGAGATTAAAAGACGGTCTGAGAGTGTGTTCGAGCATGTACCGTGCAATGTCAATGTAAGTATGTGTCATCTGATGTCAGAGTAAGTATTGTCATCTGATGTCAGAGTAAGTATGTGTCATCTGATGTCAGAGTAAGTATGTGTCATCTGATGTCAGAGTAAGTATGTATCATTTGATGTCACTGTAAATATATATTATGGGATGCCAATGCATTTGTCATGTGATGTCATTGTTAAGTATGTGTCATGCTACTTTGACACTCTGTCGAGTTTGTGACAGCTCAGTCACTAATCAAGTAAGTCATGTGCATGTTCCTTGCGGAACTTTGCCTCCCTAACAGCTCTCCTGTAGGCCTCTCGGTAGGCAAGATAGCCTGCTGCTGATGCATCCATTTGCGGATCATCAACGATGTCTTGCAGACATCTTCGCTTTCTGTGACAGCTACAAATATAAAAAAACTGTAAGCTTAAGTGTATTTCCAGACCTGTTATATTCTTTTCTTTATGTTTATTATCATCGCCATTATCATTTGAAACTTGTATTATAGGAGAAAGTTCACTACAACATGTCGGTCTTATTTGCGTGTCCTTCCAATGCTCGCCCGGTCATGCTGAATCTAGTCCCTTTTCTTCATGTTGTCCACGGACCTACCCCTGACCGTTCTGCTGATCTTTTCTCTTCAACTTTACACTCAGGTCTGGTTTATGTCGTCCCGTAATATGACAAAATACTTGTAAATGCTCCGTTTGTTATACATTTCACTTTTTAATGCACGTCTCTACGGCGGCCTACAGGTTTGATATAAGAGAAGTAACTGCTGTAATTATTGTTATTCTCCTGGTTACAGAGTTGCTGTCCCTTATCTCTGGTCATTTCTTGTCTGACTTATTCATAAGTTCACTATCTCCAAATGTTTTCTTACTCTTCAGCTCTAAGCGAAGATCTCTGTGAAAGAGATCTGAATATCATCCAAGATTTTTATGTTTATTTTTTAACAAAAAAGACGATTTTGACTCATTAACTCTAGACAGAAGTGTGAAAGAAGTGAGGAACACAAAAGCTGAGATTTCATCCATTTTTCTTAATGATAGACGCAGTTATGAAGTGTATTTGTTCAGCTTTTTTTCTGTTTTAATCTTTCCAGGACTCGACTACAGGAAGTTTGTGTGGCTTCATCAAGTACGGGGAAGGAGAGTAGGTATCTCTGTACAAATATGCATTTTAGACATATTTTATAGATATATTTGTGCATTAGCTACAATTGTTCTTTTTCTTTTGTTGACAGTGGAAGCAGTGGTTGATTTTTTTCTTTAGGTGTCTTTACTACTTTTGTTTTCAGTTCTCTTCGTTCCTGCTGGCTAAGCTTGCTAAGATATTTAGAGTGTCCAGAAAATAGGGGAAAAATTCAGAATTTAATGAAAATAATAATTCAGTTTTCTTGCCCAAAGAAAGAACTGGAGAAATAATCCAAAAGCTTACTGACAGCTTATGACAGCTTATGACAGCCAAGAGGCCTAGAGGAGAGCTGTTAGGGAGGCAAAGTTCCACAAGGGACATGCAAATGAATGAATGAATGAATGAATGAATGAATGAATGAATATTAACAGTTTATCACAGCTGACAACTTCTTGTTTTATGTCCAGGTATTTTATGTCCAAGAAATGTTAATTGTTATATTTTTCTTTTAAATTATTCCTTTTTATATGATTTTTGCCCAACATTCCTCATTTATAATCTTAGCAGTTCAAGATATTCATAACATTCCCATGGAAATTACATTTATCCAGAATTTTGTGTGGATCTCAGATGCAACAAATTTCATCACGTAAATCTTTGACTCTATTTTAATAATACAGATTTGAAAAAATATTATAGAACCTATTTTTCTGATATTCAGTGATATAAATGGTTATACAAAATTTTGTCTTTATTTTCTTTAATGCAAGACTTCAGTCCAAAGAATCATATTGTTTTTCCTGTATGGTTTGTATAATTTGTTCTCGTATCTTCTGTTTCAGTTACGTAATTTATCTTCAGATTGTCAACTTATTCATGTTGTTTTGGCTGGTCAACTTCGTATCATTTCTGGGCCAGTTGACACTTTCTGGAGCTTTTGCCAGTTGGTACTGGGCTTTCAAAAAACCTGACGATGTCCCAGCATTCCCTTTGCTTGGTGCTTTTTATCGATGCTTCAGGTCGGTAGTGAGACTGTTTAAGATGAGTAAATGACCCGTATTACTCCAGCAGACACAGTCCAGACTTCGTGAACTGATTTAACATGAAATGTTGAAATATTTGATCCTGAAATATAAAATGTATGAATGTATATGTCTGAAACATAATCTGGTAGAGTATTCTGGGAATAATAGTGAAACAAAAGATACATGAAGTTCAAACAAATGGTAACATTTGATGAATAACAGCGGACAAACAAAATTTCATGAATGATAGCAGACAAGCAAAAGTTGATGAATCAAAGCAAAGTTGATGAATGATAGCACATAAGCACATAGCACATAAGCAGCATGGTTTTTCCTCCTCCTTCTTCCACACACATTTCTGCTTCCCACTTAGAGCAAGACACTTCAGATAAGTTCTATGTGTTTGTATTTTGTTGTGTATGTATCCTCGAATAAGGCTCACGCCGAAATATCGGATGTTGTATGTTTTTCATTTATACATTCTCATACTTTCTATTTGTTTTTTTCTCACCTTGCTCACTCCCTCCCTCACTTTGTAAAACTGCACCATACACCTCTGTCTACCTTATTTATAGCACATAAGCAAAAGTTGATGAACCAGAGTGGACAAACAAAAGTTGATAAATGATAGTTTACAAGCAAAAGCTGATGAATTATAGCAGACAAACAAAAGTTGATGAATTATAGCAGACAAGCAAAAGTTGATGAATGATGGTAGACAAACAACTGTTGATAAATGATAACTGAGGTAATGGATGATGTAAAGAAAGACTTATAACTGGATGAAAAAAATATGAAAGTACAAAAGAAAAAGGAGGAGCTTTAAGACATAACAGTAGAGAGTAGGGAGTTACTGAGGTAAGAGATGCTCAACATATGAATAACACCAAGGAGTGATGATGGTGATGATGATGATGATGATGATGATGATGACAGACAAATGAGAAAGCCCCAGGCAGAAAAGGAGTATGGCCCTGGGTAGCTCAGCCATCAGTGTATCTAGCTACAATGCCAAGGATTCAAAGTTCAAATGCAGAATACCTGGTTTTTGTTTTTCTTTATGAGTCAGCGGGGTTTGTTTTTTTTTGGGGTGGGGGGGTGTGGCTTCCAGAAACATGACATCCAGAAACAATTTCTTTATAAACAGGAAACAACAAGGCTTTTGTATGGTAAAGTAAGAGAACACGGTTCTGTAGGATTAGACCTCGAAAAAATCAGTAGACAAAGCACTTTAGTGGGACGTGAGGAAAAGAAAAATCTCTAGATTTTTTTAGGAGGTGTGAGATAGTTCAGTTCATTAGTACGCTGTTCTCTCATGGCTAGATGGCTGCTCGTCCTACCGGAGTCCATGTTCAAACCCCAGGTAATTCTCATGTGATTTTTCTTTCTCTCACGTTTCACTAAAGTGCTTTGTCTATGATTTTTTCAAGGTCTAATCCTACAAAACTGTGTTCTCTTACGTTACCATGACATCCAGAGTGCCTTTGTCAGAATTCTCACCTAGACTGACTTCCCTAAGCTGAATACTGGGTCTCTTCAAGTCCACAGCAGTTTATTTCTTATAAGTTTGCTTACATGTTATAGATGCCATTTCTTTCCAATTTGCTTATATATATTAGATGTCATTTCTTCCTAATTTGCTTACATTTTAGATGTCATTTCTTACTAATTTGATTATATGTCATTTCTTACAAGTTCACTTACATGTTTTTTAGATGAAGCGACATTTTGTTTTCAACTGCTGTTCTGAAGATTTAAACATGACCTTGGAAAGCTGTGATGGGAAAGAGACCACAGTCAGAATTAATTTATGTTTCAGATATCACCTGGGATCCTTAGCCTTTGGCTCCCTGCTGATAGCCATTGTCCAGCTCATCCGAGCTTTCCTCGAGTACTTGGATCACAAGCTTAACGGATCGGAGAATCCTGTTGCCAAGTTTTTCCTCAAGTAGGTGGTTGCTATTCAGCCATGGCTGAAACCTGTTTTCTCACTGACAGATCGGAAGATGTTTACAGAATCACAGGGGAAATAATTTCATAAATAGTTATAATAAAAAAATAACAGATTATTAATAACACAAAACAGTTTATAAAAGGTTTCTTCTGTGTCATCACAATAATATCAGAACTTTTTCTGTGAATAGAAAAAAAAATCTTACAAGATATCTTAGATTATTAATGATTCAAAACAAACAATTTATTTTAAATATAAAGTAGATTTGGAAATGTTACTAAGTGAAGTTATATTACAGACTAATAGTGCTACATACCTAGTAAATTATAAAATAAGATTAAAGATTACAGAATTTTTTATTGTACAGACAACAGCACTCTTTGTTGCTGTAAAACAGTAGCATGCCAGAACTGATTTTTGTTTATATTTAACATGACTCTCTGTTTGTCTCATCTGACTTTGGACAAATTTGTGTTAAATTCCAAATAAAAAGTGAATTCACAAAAACTAATGATAAAACAATTTTCAGAATAGATCAGGCATTCTGTTCCAAAAATTCTTTATGTCATTGTAACTGTTTCAGTAGAAAAAAAAAAAGTAATATTTTAGAGTTATCCTATTTTTTTGTCTCTCCCTACAGATGCCTAAAATGTTGTTTCTACTGTCTGGAGAAGTTTCTCAAATTTTTGTGCAAAAATGCTTTCATAATGGTATGCTAGCTTGTTTTTTCTTTTCTTATTTTATATATGATTACAGTTTCAAAATATGAAGATTACAGAATTAAAAAAGGAGGGTAAATAGGACTGAGATTACCAGTATGAGGATCAGGCATATGTCTAGAGCACAAACATCTTGGTGTGACAGTTCTGTTCTTTGGGGGCACATTTTTATAAAGATATACAATACAACTTTTGGGAGAGCAGGCACAAAGCTAGCCTGCCCCACAGAACAAAGCTAGCCTGGCCTAAAGCACAAAGCTAGCTTGCCCCACAGAACAAAGCTATCCTGACATAAGGCACAAAGCTTGCCTTGCCTGGGGAATAAATCTGTCCTTGTCTGGAATGCCTGCTTTGCCTAAGGCACAAAGCTCGAAGTGTTTAGGACAAAAACAATTCTTGTTCAGGGTGCAGACAGTCAGACATGGCAGTTTGATGTCAAGCAATGTATATAATTCAACCCTGCCATCAGATTCTCACCTTCTGTGAGAACTTCATACAACAACTCAGAACTTCATACAACAACTCAGAACTTCATACAACAACTCAGAACTTCATACAACAACTTAGAGCTTCATACAACAACTCAGAGCTTCATACAACAACTCAGAACTTCATACAACAACTCAGAACTTCATACAACAACTTTAAGCATACAGTATTTCTTTCACTGTGGCCGGTCAAAGATTGTTGGATTTCACATAAAGCCACAACTGGACTGGTTTTAGAATCTGTCACACCTGTTTTGTTGTTGTTGTTGCTGTTGTTGTAACAGATGTTAAGTTGTCATTTTACCAGCATCATGTAAGTGCACATGGACACATCTACCATATTCCTTTTTCTTAAGCTTACTGGACAAGCAACCGTTCTGTCTGCTGTGCCTTGCATGGAGTTGAAAGATTATTTGTTTCTTCTATATTTTGACATCATCATGACTGACAAGTCAGAGCACGTGTAGATGCTCACACAGTTGTACCAGTAGCTTCTGATCTTCTCAGCATCATTGAGAAACTTCTATTTCTCCATTTGTTCATCTGCTAATTCCACTACAGCAGTGTTTCTGGGCGATAACACCCTCATGTGGCCATTTGAAAAGATAGCAGCAGATGGGGGCAGTATTACCTTCCTTTTTTTAGCACTTTTCGACCTGATATGAGAAACTTACGTCCCTGTATGAAAGTCATCCATCACATTAAAAGCTGAGAAAATAATGCAGTAGGGAAGTTTTATAAATGTACTCCTTCATATTGTTAAATAAGCTGGTTTGCTAGTTGAAATTTTTAGTTGTGTAATGCATGTCTTAGTTTAAAAGACCATAGTATGAGTAGCACATGGAGGAGGGAAGGGGGCATTGAGGATGCGGCATTGGAGGAAAAGGGGCAGTAGACTGAACAAATATGGGAAACACTGTAGCTTCATGCTCTGAAGAAATGGCTCATCTTCTCCAGCACCGAGATGTGGAAAGATTAAAATGTGCCACCGCTAATCTCTATCCATTTACTTTCAGATGGCGGTGTATGGCAAGAATTTTTGTTCATCAGCAAAAAGAGCATTTGACCTGATTCTGAGAAACTGTGTTCGAGCTTTTGTTCTGGACAAAGTGACGGATTTTCTGTTGTTCGTGTCGAAACTGGTGGTTGTTGGTGCTGTTGGTAAGTGGAGGGGAGGTGGGGGGGGGGGGGATGAGATTCTTTTAAGGTCACATGATGATGATGATGATGATGGTGTGGTGGTGACAGAACTTGGAATGTGTTGATGTAATCATGTGGCTCACTGTGTAACTGGCAGATATTTAACTAAGAATTATTATGTTGTAGTCTTAACTCTTACAACAAAACCTGAAAAAAAAGAATCTAAACATAAATACATGAAATAAGTGCTACAACTGGTTATATAATAATAATATTATGAAATAAATGCTGTCATTCATTTGCATGTCCCTTGCGGAACTTTGCCTCCCCAAAAGCACTCCTGTAGGCCTCTCAGTTGTGAGCAAGATGGCCTGCTGCTGCTGCATCCATTTGCAGATCATCAACAATGTCTTGCAGCCATCTTCGTTTTGGTCTTCCTCTCTTTCTTACCAAGAAACCCAAACAGAAATAAATGCTATAACCAACTGAATTTTGCCATCATCTGAACGTGATCCATATAAGCTTGCAACCTTGTAGCTTGATTTTTCTTTCTTTTTTTCTAATGACCTTTGTGCACTTCTGAAATCAAGAATAGAATATGGCAAATCAAAGGAGCTTGTAAACAAAAGAGAAACATCTTGTTTAAGGCATTTCTGTCACTGAATACCAGAAAGTTTTGAAATGCTACATTGAACCTATGCTACATTGAACCTGTGCTACATTGAAACTATGTTATATTGAACCTATGCTACATGCTACATTGAACCTATGATATATTGAACCTATGCTACATTGAACCTATGCTACAATGAACCTGTGCTACATTGAACCTATGCTACATTGAACCTTGTTAAACTGAACCTATGCTACATGCTACATTGAACCTATGATACATTGAACTGATGCTACATTGAACCTATGCTAATGCTACATTGAACCTATGCTATATTGAACCTATGTTGCATTGAGCCTATGCTACATTGAACCTATGCTACATTGAACCTATGCTACTCTCTGGAAGTGAGTCATGGATAATCAAAAGATCACTCAACAGAAAGATCACTGGGAGCAAAAGATATGTGAAGTCTTAGAAGAATGTTGAGAGTACCAAGGTCAGCTGAGATGACAAACAGGGAATGTCAAACAAAAACAAATGAAGAAAGGAACATAATTAAATCCAGAAGAACACAACGGTCATCATTCACTGGACATATAATGTAGAGGGAAGGGCTTGAAAACATCATAGCAACAGGAAAGATAGATGAGAAGAGAGGCAGGGGAAAACTGAGAAAAAATAAATCACTGACAGTCTAACATGTAAATAGGCTAGTAAAATAGGACTTGAAGTGAACAAGGACAAAACAAAAATAATGAAGGTTCTCATTAACGACGAAGGACAAATATACGTAGAAGGAACAGCTGTTGAAGAATTAAACCATTTTGCATATCTTGGCAGCTATACTGACCACAATGGTGACACCAGAAAAGAAGTCAGAATTCGAATTGCCAAAGCAGCATTGACCTTCAAGAATTTTGAGAACATATGGCATTCAAAAGTTATAAGCACAAAAACTAAGTTAAGATTATTCAATTCAAATGTGATATCACCTCATTTATGCATGTTAAAGCTGGAAAACAACTAAAGAAATAGACAAAAAAAATAGACTCTTTCGAAAACAAATGCCTAAGGAAAATGCTCGGTATAAAGTGGAATGAATTCAAGAACAATGCAGAGATCAGACAGATGAGCAAACAACAACCTGTCTCATGGTTGATCAGAAAAAGAAGATGGACATATGTCGGTCATGTGATGAGAAGAAACAAACAGAGAATCCCCAAACAAGCTATTAAATGGAACACAACAGGCCAAAGAAAAAGAGGTCGACCACGTGAAACTCAAAGAGGAATTGTTAAGAGAAGCCAATTCAATGGGCATAACATCCCTTGATGAAATTGAAAAACTCGCCGAAGACAGGACATCTTGGTGAACTACTATGTGGGCCCTATGTGACGTTTAACGGCACGGGAAGGATGTAAGATGTGAGATAACATTGATCTGATATAAGACATATTTCTCTATTATAAGGTAACAGTGCTTTAGTATAAGATAACATTGATCTGGTATAAAGTGGAATGAATTCAAGAACAAAGCAGAGATAAGACAGATGAGCAAACAACAATCTGTCTCATGGGTGATCAGAAAAAGAAGATGGACATGTGTCAGTCATGTGCTGAGAAGAAACAACCAGAGAATCCCAAAACAAGCTATAAAATGGAACACAAAAGATTGAAAAAAAAAGAGATCGACCACATAAAACTCTAAAGAGGACGTTGTTAAGAGAGGCCAGCTTAGTGGGAATAAAATCCTTTGATGAGGTTGAAAAGCTCACCAAAAACAGGAAATCTTGGCAAGCTACCATGCGAGCCCTATATGACATTTAGCGGCACGGAAAGGATGTAAGATGTTAGAAGTCACATGAAGCACAATAAAAAAGCACCATCTGAGCTGATGGTAAATACTGAGGACCGAGAAGAAAGGAGAAGAATGGTCACAGCTGCCTACTGGCACGACGCTGTTTATGGTGTGAATGAACTATGTAAGTTTGAGAAGGAAAAAAATTCATAAATATCTTCTATTGTAACAGTAATGATCAAATATGTACTCTGTAACTGTCATATCAAGCGTGAATATTGGTCCTGTCTGTCAGACATGTGTGTACGCTGGTTCTGTCACACCAGACATATATGTTGGTACACATATTATAAGTTTTACATTAGTATTTGATGTTTATTTTTAACCTTACTACCCCCAGGTGTCATTGCCTATTTCTTCTTCGACGGATGGATAGATTTTCTAAACGACTACCGCCCTAGGCTGAACTTTTACTTGGTGCCAATAATTGTAAGTGAAGTGTAGTTTTTATATGCTGTTGTTTTGTATGTTTTTATGTGCTGGCATTTTGTATGTTTTGATGTGCTCTCATTTTGTGTGTTTTTATGTGATGGCATTTTGTCTATTTTAATGAGCTAGCATTTTGTATGTGTGTTGTAATCCCATTCAAATGTAAATGTAATTATTCATGAAAATGCTACATGTAATGTTGTACTGTCATCTTCAAATGTCACACATAAACGAACGTCCCTGCGACTCTGGTGCCCAGATGCCAGAGCTTGTCCTGCAGACCTGTTCAACTCACTCAAACCTCTGAGCACAGATCTGTCCACTCAAACCTCTGAGCACAGATCTATCCACTCAAACCTCTGAGCACAGATCTGTCCACTCAAACCTCTGAGTACAGATCAGCCCACTCCAACCTCTGAGCACAGATCTGTCCAATCAAACCTCTGAGCACAGATCTGTCCACTCCAACCTCTGAGCACAGATCTGTCCACTCAAACCTCTGAGCACAGATCTGTCCACTCAAACCTCTGAGCACAGATCTGTCCACTCAAACCTCTGAGCACAGATCTGTCCACTCAAACCTCTGAGCACAGATCTATCCACTCAAACCTCTGAGCACAGATCTGTCCACTCAAACCTCTGAGCACAGATCTATCCACTCAAACCTCTGAGCACAGATCTGTCCACTCAAACCTCTAAAGAGGACGTTGTTAAGAGAGGCCAGCTTAGTGGGAATAAAATCCTTTGATGAGGTTGAAAAGCTCACCAAAAACAGGAAATCTTGGCAAGCTACCATGCGAGCCCTATATGACATTTAGCGGCACGGAAAGGATGTAAGATGTGAGATAACATTGATCTGATATAAGACATATTTCTCTATTATAAGGTAACAGTGCTTTAGTATAAGATAACATTGATCTGGTATAAAGTGGAATGAATTCAAGAACAAAGCAGAGATAAGACAGATGAGCAAACAACAATCTGTCTCATGGGTGATCAGAAAAAGAAGATGGACATGTGTCAGTCATGTGCTGAGAAGAAACAACCAGAGAATCCCAAAACAAGCTATAAAATGGAACACAAAAGATTGAAAAAAAAAGAGATCGACCACATAAAACTCTAAAGAGGACGTTGTTAAGAGAGGCCAGCTTAGTGGGAATAAAATCCTTTGATGAGGTTGAAAAGCTCACCAAAAACAGGAAATCTTGGCAAGCTACCATGCGAGCCCTATATGACATTTAGCGGCACGGAAAGGATGTAAGATGTTAGAAGTCACATGAAGCACAATAAAAAAGCACCATCTGAGCTGATGGTAAATACTGAGGACCGAGAAGAAAGGAGAAGAATGGTCACAGCTGCCTACTGGCACGACGCTGTTTATGGTGTGAATGAACTATGTAAGTTTGAGAAGGAAAAAAATTCATAAATATCTTCTATTGTAACAGTAATGATCAAATATGTACTCTGTAACTGTCATATCAAGCGTGAATATTGGTCCTGTCTGTCAGACATGTGTGTACGCTGGTTCTGTCACACCAGACATATATGTTGGTACACATATTATAAGTTTTACATTAGTATTTGATGTTTATTTTTAACCTTACTACCCCCAGGTGTCATTGCCTATTTCTTCTTCGACGGATGGATAGATTTTCTAAACGACTACCGCCCTAGGCTGAACTTTTACTTGGTGCCAATAATTGTAAGTGAAGTGTAGTTTTTATATGCTGTTGTTTTGTATGTTTTTATGTGCTGGCATTTTGTATGTTTTGATGTGCTCTCATTTTGTGTGTTTTTATGTGATGGCATTTTGTCTATTTTAATGAGCTAGCATTTTGTATGTGTGTTGTAATCCCATTCAAATGTAAATGTAATTATTCATGAAAATGCTACATGTAATGTTGTACTGTCATCTTCAAATGTCACACATAAACGAACGTCCCTGCGACTCTGGTGCCCAGATGCCAGAGCTTGTCCTGCAGACCTGTTCAACTCACTCAAACCTCTGAGCACAGATCTGTCCACTCAACCTCTGAGCACAGATCTATCCACTCAAACCTCTGAGCACAGATCTGTCCACTCAAACCTCTGAGTACAGATCAGCCCACTCCAACCTCTGAGCACAGATCTGTCCAATCAAACCTCTGAGCACAGATCTGTCCACTCCAACCTCTGAGCACAGATCTGTCCACTCAAACCTCTGAGCACAGATCTGTCCACTCAAACCTCTGAGCACAGATCTGTCCACTCAAACCTCTGAGCACAGATCTGTCCACTCAAACCTCTGAGCACAGATCTATCCACTCAAACCTCTGAGCACAGATCTGTCCACTCAAACCTCTGAGCACAGATCTATCCACTCAAACCTCTGAGCACAGATCTGTCCACTCAAACCTCTGAGCACAGATCTGTCCACTCAAACCTCTGAGCACAGATCTGTCCACTCAAACCTCTGAGCACAGATCTGTCCACTCAAACCTCTGAGCACAGATCTGTCCACTCAAACCTCTGAGCACAGATCTATCCACTCAAACCTCTGAGCACAGATCTATCCACTCAAACCTCTGAGCACAGATCAGCCCACTCAAACCTCTGAGCACAGATCAGCCCACTCAAACCTCTGAGCACAGATCTATCCACTCAAACCTCTGAGCACAGATCTATCCACTCAAACCTCTGAGCACAGATCTATCCACTCAAACCTCTGAGCACAGATCTATCCACTCAAACCTCTGAGCACAGATCTATCCACTCAAACCTCTGAGCACAGATCTATCCACTCAAACCTCTGAGCACAGATCTATCCACTCAAACCTCTGAGCACAGATCAGCCCACTCAAACCTCTGAGCACAGATCAGCCCACTCAAACCTCTGAGCACAGATCAGCCCACTCAAATCTCTGAGCACAGATCTATCCACTCAAACCTCTGACCACAGATCTATCCACTCAGACCTCTGAGCACAGATCTATCCACTCAAACCTCTGAGCACAGATCTATCCACTCAAACCTCTGAGCACAGATCAGCCCACTCAAACCTCCGAGCACAGATCTATCCACTCAAACCTCTGAGCACAGATCTGTCCACTCAAACCTCTGAGCACAGATCTGTCCACTCAAACCTCTGAGCACAGATCTATCCACTCAAACCTCTGAGCACAGATCTATCCACTCAAACCTCTGACCACAGATCTATCCACTCAAACCTCTGAGCACAGATCAGCCCACTCAAACCTCTGAGCACAGATCAGCCCACTCAAACCTCTGAGCACAGATCTATCCACTCAAACCTCTGAGCACAGATCTATCCACTCAAACCTCTGAGCACAGATCAGCCCACTCAAACCTCTGAGCACAGATCAGCCCACTCAAACTTCTGAGCACAGATCAGTCCACTCAAACCTCTGAGCACAGATCAGTCCACTCAAACCTCTGAGCACAGATCAGTCCACTCAAACCTCCGAGCACAGATCTATCCACTCAAACCTCCGAGCACAGATCAGCCCACTCAAACCTCCGAGCACAGATCAGCCCACTCAAACCTCCGAGCACAGATCAGTCCACTCAAATCTCCGAGCACAGATCAGTCCACTCAAATCTCCGAGCACAGATCTATCCACTCAAACCTCCGAGCACAGATCTATCCACTCAAACCTCCGAGCACAGATCAGCCCACTCAAACCTCCGAGCACAGATCTGTCCACTCAAACCTCCGAGCACAGATCTATCCACTCAAACCTCCGAGCACAGATCTATCCACTCAAACCTCCGAGCACAGATCTATCCACTCAAACCTCCGAGCACAGATCAGCCCACTCAAACCTCCGAGCACAGATCTGTCCACTTAAACCTCCAAGCACAGATCTGGCCAGAGGGAGAGCAGCTGAAAAGGAAAGCTGTGGGACTCACACTCAAGTTTGGAGAAGATGAAAAACTTTGACAGGGTGACAGGGCTGCAGATATAGCATCTTTTTCTCACCTCTTACATCCTTCCCGTGCCGTTAAACGTCACATAGAGCCCACATGGTAGTTCACCAAGATGTCCTGTCTTCTACGAGTTTTTCAGTCTCATCAAGGGATGTTATGCCCACTGAGCTGACTCCTCTTAACAATGTCCTCTTTAGAGTTTCACGTGGTCAACCTCTTTTTCTTCGGCCTGTTGTGTTCCATTTGATTCTCTGATTGTTTCTTCTCATCACATGACCGACATATGTCCATCTTCTTTTTCTGATATAACATGATGAAATAAAATTCAAATGGAGAAGACAGAAGAGGAAGAAGAATAGCATTATACATATTTGCTCATGAAGCATTCTTGATTGCTTTCACAGAAATGTTGTACAGACCAACAACAGCAGGTCACAACAACAGCAGGTCACAGTCACCTTAGTTTTCTTCACAGTAATAGGCTTCTGTACATGCTGAGATGAATGACAGGTAATAAAGTAGGAAGAAAGACAAGAAAGAGAAGAAACAAACTTGACACCAGGTAACAGTTAAATTACACCCCATGACATTTGTATGCTGCGGAGGTATGATGACATCAACCTGGTGGGAGAAACTATGCAAGAGGTCATCAATACCTGCATACACCTGAGAGATGTGGCACTAAAAGTGGGCTTGACCATTAACCAAGATAAGAGAGAGTATATGAAGATATCAAGAGACCAGAGGCAGAATGATCCAGATTATATAAATGTTGGAGATATGATCATTAGGAAAGCAGAAACATACAAATATCTAGGCACAACCTTCAACAGAAGCAACACAGTAAGCGAGGAAATTAAAATCAGAGTACAGATAGAGAATAAAATATACTTTGCCTTGCAACACCTGTTAAAATACAAAATACTGTCCCAAAACACCAAAATAACAAACTACAAAACTATAATAAGATCAGCCGTCATGTATGGATCAGAAATCTGGAGTACAACAAAGAAAGATGAACAACAATTGCAGATCTGTGAGAAAAAGATCCTAAGAAGAATCTTTGTACCCATAAAGAACACCAACAGTGGAGAATGGAGAGCTAGAAAGGACACCGAACTGAACAGCTTATTTACATCCCAACGAATTATAAATGTCTTGAAACTGAACAGACTACGCTGGCTGGGGCATGTAGAAAGAATGGAAGAGAATAGTCAAATGAAAATGATGTCTGCACAAGAGATGAGGGAAACAAGACCAAGGGGTAGACCAAGACAGAGATGGAAAGATAATATAGAAGAAGATATAAAAGAAATTGGTGTCACCAACTGGAGAGAGAAGATTAGGAATAGAGAGGAAAGGAAGTGAACTTTATCTACAGCAATGAGTCTTAATGGCTTGGAAAGCTGAAGAAGAAGAAGAAGAAGAAATATGAAGTGTTAATGCCTTTGCATGTAAGTCACAGCACTGTGAAGTAGAGAAGCTAGCACTTATTCTCATTGACTTCACATTCAGAGAGAAACTCACAGATGTTGAGTGTGTGGCAGAATTTGGCCTGAGCGAAGGGAGATAATTCAGAAGAAACAGTTGTCAGAGAAGAGTAAAGTTCTATTAGAACTGTTAAAAGAGTTGAACATATTGAATGTTGAACATGCAGATGATTATATTGAATATTGAGCACACAGATCATTATATTGAATGTTCAGCGTATAGATGTATGTTGGAGACTGGCCAAATTCCATATGTATGAACCCTGAGTGTATTTCATGTTCGGTGGGCCTTATGCCTTATAAGTGTTTGAAAGAATGAATGACAATATTTTTAATTTTTATAATAAATTTTTTTTTCTCTTTTTTTTTCCTCAGATTGTTATTCTTGCTGCCTACATCATCGCTGACATATTCTTCAGTGTCTATGAAATGGCTGTTGACACTGTTTTTCTGTGTTTCTGTAAGTTAGAAACTTCTTTCCTGTGTTTATGTAAGTTAGAAACTTCTTTCTTGTGTTTATGTAAGTTAGAAACTTCTTTCCTGTGTTTGTGTAAGTTAGAAACTTATTTCCTGTGTTTCTGTAAGTTAGAAACTTCTTTCTTGTGTTTATGTAAGTTAGAAACTTCTTTCCTGTGTTTGTGTAAGTTAGAAACTTCTTTCCTGTGTTTATGTAAGTTAGAAACTTCTTTCTTGTGTTTATGTAAGTTAGAAACTTCTTTCTTGTGTTTATGTAAGTTAGAAACTTCTTTCCTGTGTTTGTGTAAGTTAGAAACTTCTTTCCTGTGTTTGTGTAAGTTAGAAACTTCTTTCCTGTGTTTATGTAAGTTAGAAACTTCTTTCCTGTGTTTGTGTAAGTTAGAAACTTCTTTCCTGTGTTTGTGTAAGTTAGAAACTTCTTTCCTGTGTTTATGTAAGTTAGAAACTTCTTTCCTGTGTTTGTGTAAGTTAGAAACTTCTTTCTTGTGTTTGTGTAAGTTAGAAACTTCTTTCCTGTGTTTATGTAAGTTAGAAACTTCTTTCTTGTGTTTATGTAAGTTAGAAACTTATTTCCTGTGTTTATGTAAGTTAGAAACTTCTTTCCTGTGTTTATGTAAGTTAGAAACTTCTTTCTTGTGTTTATGTAAGTTAGAAACTTCTTTCCTGTGTTTATGTAAGTTAGAAACTTCTTTCCTGTGTTTATGTAAGTTAGAAACTTCTTTCCTGTGTTTGTGTAATACACTGTTTTCCTGTGTTTATGTAGTCAGACAGCTTTCCTCTCTTCTGTGAGTGAGACCATTTTTTTAATAGCACATTGTGGATTCTTTTACAGCTAGTAGATATGCTTCATATTTATGGGACGTTGTATGATTATAATATCACATTTAATCTTAGAATACAGTTATTAAGAATTACTTTCACACTCAAAATGGAGAAGGTGTTTTGTCCAGTTCACCCTTCTCGACTCTGCCAATCAGCTCCAGTGAAAGTACAAGTCCATTTGTGTGGAAATGTATCAGAGTTGCAGGGGATGTCAGAGAATGAGATGAAAGAACATCACCACCAACTGCTTTACAGTTCCTTCTTCAGGCTTTTTCTGTCAGCCTTTGACTCTCTCAAGGCTCCTCCCCTTTTCCAACAAAGCAGCGGCATCAAATGATGCCATTTGTTGGCCACCAGTAATACCATTTACAGTCATGCAGGCAAACCCAACCAGGGTCAATGTCACTTGTCAGCTATAAACTGTCCTGACCAGAAGCTAGACAAAAGGTGGGTTAATGATGTGATTTTGTGTCTATATAGTTTAAAAGGCAGCACTATTGCCCCATAAAGGCACCCAGGAAAAATGGTGTTAAGTCCAAAAACTACCAGTCAGTAGAGGAAGATGTGGTCATCATTGTGTCCAACTGCCTTTACTTCCTTCAAGAGGAACCAGGTACCCATTTCTACGGCTGGGGCACTTCCAGCCAGGCTTGTACTATTGACCTCACTGTGAGGAACTAGTGCACTGGCCACTTTGCTACTCCTGCACCCCTCAGTAATCTGTCTGTGTGCTGTTTGGAAATACACTATCATTATAACAGATTTGATGAATGAACTAGGACAATTATTTCCCTTTTTTCTTTCACAGTGGATGACATAGACAGAAACGACGGAAGTCAAGAGAAGCCATACTTCATGGGCAAAAACTTGATGAAAACTCTGGGAAAGAAAAACTTCAAACTCAAAGAGAAGAGGGGAGAAACATAACAATCCTGTTAATAAATTTGTTATATTGTTGTATTGTTACTTGCTCATTTGTGTAATGTATCTGATGAAGAAATGAGGGGTTCTTTATGTAGGTGAAATCACATCTGAGGTAGTTGTTAGCATCAAAAAGACAGATGTGTCTTTCCATCCTGAATTGCTCACTTAGTTCTGTTGTTTACAGGCATTTAATTCTGCTTTGTATTGGTGAAAAGGTATTACTAATGAAGAGTGGATGAGAGAAGAGCTGGAGATACAAAAAAAAATATTGTCAAAAAATAAGAATGAGACAGTGCACTTTCATAGGACATGCAATGTGAAGAGGGGGCATTGAAAATATTATAACAACAGGAAAAAATAGAGGGAAGAAGAGCCAGGGGAAGCCCAAGAGAAATGATACTGGATAGCTTGATGAGATGATGTGAAGTGAGATCAATAACTGCGATATGAGATCTACGCGTGAACTGATGGCCTGCATGAAGGATCAGTTTTTATGGAGAAACATAATAGTTAACGCCAGCTGGTATGACATCCAATGATGATGATGACAATGATGATGATTGTGAAGAGGAAACTATGTACGAAAACTGCATGAATAAATTATAGCCATATTAACAGCCATCGAACAGAGGAACAGAAGAGCAGGGTTCATTTAAATATACGGTGAACTGATAGTAGTATCAGCATGTGTTTTCTAGTTTGTTCAGAGTGTTGTCTCTGTCAGGTACTGGAGGTAGGAGACCAGCTCTGGTGATTTTCTTGTATAAAATCGGAAAAAAGTAGGAGCAGCTTTATTACTTAATGATTACAAAATAATCGTTAAGTAATAAAGCTGCTCCTACTTTTTTCCGATTTTATACATTCTGGTATCACAGCTTTACTGCAGTGCTTAGTGTATAGTTGTATACTCATACACCAATTATGGTGATTTTCTTGAGATTTTTAAGAGTACTCGTCACATAGTGGCCATAATAGAGAGTGGTCTGACTGTATTTTGTTTGTGTTTTCTGCTGACTATTCATAATATTGTGTGCATAATATCATATACACAACCCAGATATTGTGTGCACAACAGCAACAGTATGTACACTGACTTTGCTCATCTGGGCAAGAGCGGGAAAAAAGGCAAAGGACAGGCATTTGTGGAAAACCCTTGTGGAAGCCCCATGTGTCTTGGGTACCTAGGCTCCAGAAAAAGATCGAGTTCCTGACTTTTTTTACATGATAACTCTTGGACTACGAAACACCATGCTTGATATATGAATATTTTTTTATCACTCATTGTGGCCACCATATTTTACAGATCACGGGTTCAGTTCCAGGATTGAAACATAAAAACCAACAACTCACAAGACCTCTGAGAGTCATGACCCAGAAAGGCCCACAGCCCTTAGAGTGTCAGGAGTTTATTAGGGCTGAAACACTTGTTTGAAAAAAAAAAGGGGGGGGGGGGGGAAGGGCATGCAGCAGGGGGTACTTCCTCTGATGATCTGAAGGAGTTGTGTTGTTCAACTCTCTACAGTAGAGACTATCTTGCATACAGGGAAATGACACAATTCTCATTTTAAATGTACTACAATTTAAAATTACAAATCCCCAACCATAAAGCACAACTATATAAATACAGTCATTTTTTTAACCATTAAAAAGGCTGATGATAGTCAAAGAGTTAAAGTGCTGAAAAACCCAAGAACTCTGATATTGCTGGACACAACATGCTTTGCTTGCAATGAACTGAGTGTGTACACTGACAGAAGCCATTTAGACAAAAGAAGAGCAGAGAGAGGAGTTGTTTTCATCCAAAATAATCTTGCCAACTTTTGAATGTTAAAAAAAAAAACAATAATTGTTAACAGAATTGGTCAAAAAGTTACTTTTTTTCTGCTAAAGTCAAGACATCACAGAATCTCACTGCTTTCTGCTTGGCTGTTACCAGATGAAAAAAAATTAAAAAAGGCAAAGAAATAACAAAAATCCCTTTTTTACAGTTACTTATCTCATTCACAGTCAGTTTGTTGTCCCTAGTAACTCATCCAGTCAAATATCCAGCTTTCCTGCAGCTAAATAAAGAAATGTTCTCTACACTCTACAAATCTTCTAATATCGAATATGCCAGGTGGTAGTAGAATTGACTATATTCTAAGAATTTTGAATGCAGGCTCACACCAAGAATTGTGCAAAAAGAGAAAACATGTTTTAAGTTATTATTCAGCATTTAAACTTCAGAAGTAAGAATTTTTTCTTTCTCCGTTTATGAAATCTTTTCTCACATTTTCTTCTCTTCATTGTATTATTGTCTGATGAAGTCCTCAAGCTGAAATATCCTAATATTGTTGTGTTAGCAGTTAAAGCTTTCTTCATTGTTGATCTTTCATTGTTGTTTTATAATCATGATTTGTGCATAAATATTTATCCAGCTATTTATTGCCACTGTGAAAAGTTAAAAAATATAATATATCCACTGAAATTGAAGAGCAAAATAATTAAAAACATTTAAAAATAACAAAAATATTTAACCATATCAACAGGCACAATAAAAAAGTAAGAACTTTCTTGTAGGAAAAGCTGAAAGAAAAAAAAACAAACAAACATCAGGGAGAAGACAAAGATATAGATGGGTGGAAAACATCAAAAGATGGACAGGAATTGTCATTTATCAGGTGTACTGTAAAGGCAAAAGACAGAGGAAGTTGGAGACGGATTGCAACCAACCTTTTGTGTGGAGATATCATATGATGATGATGAATCTTTAAACAATTCAGGAATGAAGAAGGCCGAATCTGTCATGTCTGAGTAACTTAACACACTCCTGTTTGTTAATGACGTATGTACCCTCTGTACCACACAGGAAAAGACCAATATAACACCTTTCACAAAAACCTTTAGCCTACATTGCCTGTTTAGAATTCACATTCTTTCATGAAAGACTTACTGTGGAATGCAGAATATGTGTCCAGTAACAACTTGTCAAGCATCTGATCTCTTGACTGATACAGAGGAGACTTGGCCGTGCCCACTTAGTGGAGGTCTGACATATCTCTGAAGATGTTAATGAACAAGGTTGTGGGTTACAAACTGAAAATTGGCTCAACAGACCTATGTGTCTGTAGTGAAGCAACAAACAGTACAATATATCCTCCAGAGATCCCAAATAAAGTATTACAATCCACTCAGGTAAAAAAACCTAGTCAGATTTCAGCTTCTACAGGAGAGCCTGTTTAATGATGCCAACAAAGAAGAAGAAGAAGGCAGACAAGATATGAAGGAGCTGAACATAGATCATTTTTCTTGTAAAGATGATGATGAGTGCTGAATTAAAAAAGAAGTAAGAAAGATGTCCATGTGCAGTTCACATAAAAGATTGGTCTTTCTTGAAGAAAACATTACTTCAGTGTCAAAAAATGACAAAAAGTGATTATTAATAATGTGATCAAATGATTTATTGTTTGAACCATCAAATGATTTATTGTTTGAACTAACAAAATCAGTATTACGTGTGTTTCTCAAAACATGTCAAATTATTATACTGCTTGAACTGTTGTTGGTCCATACACCCACACTTCAGCTCACTAACAGACATTCCATTGTTTTAAAAGCACTGTGAACTATGCTTTATAAAATTATATTTTATGAATAAAACCTGTTCTCATATTAACAACTTTCCATTTTTATCCATTTACGAACTTCATTGTCTTTATCATCCTGTCACTAATATCATCAACTTGGCTATAATCAGCACTAATTTTCAACACAAAAAGGTCACAGGAACACCCTTATGCCCACCAGCTTCATACATAAACACAGTAAAATAAAAGTTCTTCATATTTAGTAACTGCTGAAGTTTCGAGAATTTTCTCTCCACTAAAAGGTTCTGAACTAACAGCAATAAAGAAACAAAAAAGCCTTGACAATAATTATCTCTATGTCCTCATCATATAGCTGCTCTTAGTTGCCTATGGCAGCTGCATTATTTTCACTATCATCTACCAGTCTTTATTATGATCGAATACATCATCGCAAAATTTTGTCTTCCAGTGTGGAGTTTGAAAGGTCATATTAACCTGGAGATCAATCCTCAAAATGAAGTCAGGGGCTTTCTTGATTTTTGCAGCAGAGGACACATTTCAGATCCTCTGGGCACTTCTGGAATCTCTAAAAACAACAAACAACCCACATGAACAAACAACCCACAAGAACAAACAACCCACAGGCAAACATACAGGAAGTCACAACAGAACTGAAGCACCTTATACTGTCTGTCAACAACCATGGCCCTACAATGGGTATCATCCCACTGTGGGATAGCTGGCAATGAAATAGCTGACAGCCTATCCAAAGCTGGCAGCAATTAAGATCAAACCAATCATCCAGTAAACTACCCTGAGGCGAAAACTATAATCCGCAACCAGTGCAGATCTGAAAGGAAAAAGAAACTGAAATGCAATAATAAATCAGATCCATTACATCAACTACAAAGACATCAGCAAACCATCCTCTTTCGCCTAAGGACGGCCCACTGCAGACTACTGAGCCACCTGTATCAACTCAAAATGCCTCACACAAATGAGTGTCCATGTGGCAGTGGAGTCCAGACTCCAGAACATGTCCTACAAGAGTGCTCAAACCACGCAGACCTGAGGCGTGAGACATGGCCAGAGGACACAAGCTTGGGGCAAAATCTTTGGGGCTCCTATCAGGATCTGGAGAGGACTGCGGACATTACCATGTTGACAAGGATCAGGATCTGAAGTGACCAACAACCTCGAATGCAGAAGAAGAAGAAGATCCACTTGGTTTATGTGTTTCCATTTCTTCTTCCTCATGTTTCCAGATAATGGAATGTACAAATCTTTGGATTTTTTTTTTAATGTAGAGATGAAGTTAGTGATGATCAAAGTAATAATAGCGATGATGCTGCTGATTACTACGATGGCAGTGTTGCAGCAGAAACAGAGATATTGATCTGGCAGCATATTATAAATGTAACAAAATGTTCAACAGTGCTCTTCGGGCATATAATTTCCATCTACTAACTGTTCTAAATCTATAGTGGGGGCTCATTTCTAAATTTGGTATTGAGTACCATTTTTTAAAATAAAAGCAATTAATGATTTATGACATTGCAATGTTGTATTTAAGCTGGTGGTTTGCAACTTATTTGTAGTAGCTAGGAAAGTGGTCCTTGAATGTAAAAATTTGGGAACTACTGCCATTAAACCACATTGTAGGTGTATGCAGACGACACAGTCCTGATTACTAAAAGTGAAGGGGAGCTACAGGATCTTCTGGACATCGTGGTTCGTGAAAGTAAAAGTAAAGGTCTCAGCCTGAACAAAAAGGAGATTGAAGTGATAATCATCTCAAAGAGAAGAATACCGCCAAAATGTAGCATTATCATCGGTGCCACAAATCTAAAACAAGTTGATAGATCGTACTTAGAAACGATTATAACAACTTTTGGGAAATGTTACAATGAAATAAAAAGCAGAAGTGCTCAGGCCAAGTCAGCATTCCAGAAAATGAGAAACATCTTGTGCAACAGATCCATATCAACTGAAACAAGATTCAGAGTACTTAAATGTTACATTGAGCCAATTTTGTTTTATGGATGTGAAGCATGGTCCATGAATAAGAGATTACACCGAGAAATGGAGGCCATGGAAATGTGGTTCATAAGAAGGATGTTGAAGGTATCATGGACAGCCAAGAAAACCAATGAAGGAGAGGCTGGAGTTAAAAGGCAAATTATAGCAAAGGTCAGAGACAGACAAGCGAGAAATGCAGGACATTTCCTGAGAAGAGGAAAATTGGAACACACTGTGGCAAGTGGAAAAATTGAGGGAAGAAGAGACAGAGGAAGACAGAGAGAGAAGTTTCTGGATGGGCTGTCAGTGTGGCTAGGAAGAAAGTCACCGGCGGATCTCATAATCAAGTCTAAAGACAGGGAATTGTGGAGAGAAATGATCGTCTACGCCACGCGGCATGGCACTTAGAAAAGAATTATGTGTTATGTGACCTATCTCTCTCAAGAGATTGAGGATGCATTCCAAGAGAAAAACCTTGTACTAGCAGCGTGGATAGACCTGAAGAAAGCCTTTGATAAAGTATGGAAAAAAGGTCTGTTGTGGAAACTAAGAAACTGCAATGTGAATGGAAGACTGTACAACTGGATAAAGTCCTATTTACACAATAGAAGAGCTAGAGTAGTAATGGATGGACACAAAAGCCAGAAAGTACTTCTGCGACACGGTGTACCACAAGGAGGAGTCCTTTCGCCTACACTATTCCTTGTATTCATTAATGACCTGGTCAAGGAACTTCCCTATGGAATCAAAGCAGCACTGTATGCAGATGATCTGGTCATGTGGTGTACAGATGAATATGCGACAGTTGCTACACAGAGACTCCAAAGAGCAGCAGACATCTTGACATCATGGACAAACAAATGGTGTGTAAGTATCAACACAGAAAAATCAAGTACCACTCTGTTCACCCTCTCATCTAAACAGAAAGCAGGTAAGATCTTTGTAAATGAAATACCCTTAAGGATGGACAACCAACCCACTTACTTAGGAGTGACTCTTGACTCAAAACTGACTTGGAAGCAACACATCAACAGTGCAGAAGCAAAAGCCAGAAGAAAACTAGCCATATTAAGAAAATTAAGTGGGACTACATGGGGAGCTAGTGAAAGAATCCTCAAGAACGTATATCAGCAAAGTATTCTACCACATTTAGAATATGGCTCAACATCTTGGTGCACAGCATCAAACACTACGCTGCATAATCTAGACAAGGTTCAAAATCAGTCACTACGGATTATCACAGGTGCCATGAGGTCCACACCAATAGTAGAAATGCAGAAAATAGTTGGTGTTCAACCGCTAAAGGAACGTAGAGACACAAAGGTCATGACCATGGGAGAAAAATTCCTTAGCTCTGTAAGCCATCCCCTGAAGGAGAGATTCAATAACTTGGCATTAGGACGGCTTAAAAGAAGCAGCTTCATTCATCAGGCCAAGCGTATGCGTAAGCTGATACCTGACCTTCCAACTGTAGTCACTCCATTATCATCTGTACCAGAGCATACACCATGGAAAGAAGCAGATTATACACAAATAACTATTCAGACTGAAGTGAAAGGTGTGCAGAATGGTGAGATGCAGAGCAGTCTTGTAAGATCAGTAGCCACACTTAGTGTTCTAGATGACAAATATCCATGTGACACCTGGATACGTGTGTATACAGATGGATCTGCACATAATGCCATAAAAAATGGTGGGGCAGGAGCATATATTGAATATCCAAACAACACCATTGACAAGATTTCCATACCCACTGGTAAATACTGCAACAACTTTGATGCAGAAGTTAGGGCAATTATTGCTGCAGTTGAAAAACTATCAGACTCCAGAATTGATACATGTCCTGTAGTAATTCTCACAGATGCAAGATCAGTACTGGAGGCTCTTCAGTGCAACAAACTACCAGACCTTAAGGATGCCTTGTCAAAAATTGGCTTACAACATGGAGTCACTTTGCAGTGGATTCCCTCCCACTGTGGGATACCAGGCAATGAGAAAGCTGACCATCTGGCCAAAGAGGGCACTGAAATGGAGCAACCAGACATACCAGTCACCTATAATCAGAAGAAAAGCATGATAAAAACCTACAGGAAGCCACAAACACCACCACATGATGACTATCACATGCTAAACAGAAAGGAACAAGTCACCATCTTCCGTCTCCGAACAGGACACAGCCGACTCCGAAGTCATATGTATACAAAGTTTAAGGTTGGTACTACTAATCTATGTACATGTGCCCAGGTGCCCCAAACCGTGGAACATATCCTCCAGAACTGCATCAACTACGAGACACTGAGAAATAATTACTGGCCCAGTGAAACCACTAAAGAAGATAAGCTCTACGGTTCCATACATGAGTTACAAAAAACAGTGAAATTTATCCAAGAGACAGGACTGCAGATATAGACAGACAGTGCGAACGAAGAAGAAGAAGAAGATGTGTTATAAAATACTCGAGTATTTTTTTAATCCTTTAATAATGGGGGAAACAGGATTTCACGGGCGAGGAATGAAAAAAAAAACCCGTTGTAAATTAAAACCCCGTATATTTGTTTCATTATTTAAATGAGTTTGTTGGCGAATTTAATGAATTATTTACCTGGATGATTAAATTACCAGACACCGGGAACATGGCGGACTGCAGGGCTTCATGTATGATCATTAGAGGAGTTGTACCGCTCAATATCGTTATCTCGTCGTTTTTCAAATGCATTAGCTGCATGTAATAATGGAGGAATGATGTAGTGATGTATAGCAAAGATCTTCATGTGGTAGTCAAGTCCTTTTTATGCAAAATGGTGACTGAAAGTAAGTATTGTCAATACTGTTATCAGAATCATGGATTGTAACAAGGCCACTATCCTCGTTATTTGAACAAGTCGTGGTAGCCGTGCTCACATTGTTTTGTTTGGTCGTAGGTAAAGGATTTTGGATAACTGAACTCAAACAAACTGCGAGGATGAAACTTATGTGGCGGAAAAGTTGTAGAAACCTTGACTTTTCGAAGTTTGGAAACAGATGGCCGACGTGATGTTTATCGCTTTTTTTTGGTACATATTCATCATTTACAGTATTTCGGCGTACATACCAGGCGTGAAGCATGTACATGTTGCTTGTTTGTCGAAACTGCCGAGCAGTGTTTCTTCTTTCAATATTTGAAAGATATAATTTGTTGCAGTGACATCAAACTATGCTGTGTTGCAAATCCCAGTTTCCTTATGCTTGCATTTATTGTCTTCAAGTTTAGCCTTTACTTTCTCATAACACGCACTTATGCACAAAGTCAGTTTCCATGTGGCATGGTCTTTCACCAGTTCTTCCCAGTGCTCATTATTGTAGAAAAAAAAAAGAATACAGTGTTGGGCACTGTGCAGACTTTCCAGTGTAGTAATTTTCTTCAGCGTATGGGGCATTTTTCCGATAGAAACTTTTTTGCAGATATGCATGTTTTTTTTCAGCCTGTGAGTTCTACAGTTTGAATTAGCATGATCACTGTTTACATACAGGAGTGTGAATGTAAGAACAAATATTTCATCCCTATTAAACTCCTGACACTCTAAGGGGTGGAGGGGTCCTTTGGGTCATGACTCTCATAGGTCTTGTGAGTTTCTTTTTTTATTATTATTATTATTTTGCCCTGTCCTAAAATCTAAAATTGAGCCCACTATCTTCCAGTTGGCACTGCACTTCGAAATGCATCTTAGCCATTCAGCCAAGAAGGACCTGTCTTAGGTGTGACAAATGTGAGGAAGAACAAACCCAGTTCTTGCATTTCTTATTATGAGCAAATGTTCATTGTTAATTCATTTAGTCTTTTTTTCAAACTCTTCCATCAGCCATAAATGTGCAGCAAGTTTAAGCATAGCAACATGTCATCATCAACAAATGACTCATTGTGTGTTCTGTGCTATATTTACACCATCATTCATATATCTACATCATCACTCAAGTCTTCAGACATATACACTATCATTCTTGTGTTCACACAACTGCACATCACTCATGTGTTCACACATCTACACATCATTCATATTCTCACATATCTACACATTACTCGCATGACCACAATCATTTATGTATGTAGCTATTAAAAATTCACGAAGTATTTCCATTTCTTGCAGCCATTTTTTCACAATGATAGAGGTCGTTGGAAGTGCCCAAGATTTCCTGGCAACATCTGCAGATGACAGTGCCAGTTTGGCCATTAGTGGTTTTACATCTTTATTTATGACAATAACATCTTTTGGAAAATGGTGTGCCAGTTTGGTCACAGGCGCCTGGCAGGGACTAGGTTTTCTGGTTTCATCAGTAGCTGCATTTCCTGTTTATTGTTTAGAGTGTCTACAAAATATGTGGAAGAGAAGCATGGATTACATCATCAGTTTGATCACAGCTACCACCAAAGAGACTTACATGGCAATTGTTGGATTGTGCCTCGTGTACCTGTTTTTATCAAATATGTTACGGTATGTATATTGCAGAGGGCTGTCCTTATTCCCTCGTAGACTTCGCCAACAACGAAACAGAATGAACGTGAACTATTGGCAGTTTGACAGGAGCTTTGAAAGTGACTTTGAGAATCTGTACGGCCCAGATTACGAGGACCCATCACATATGACTCCTGTTGATGCTGGGAGCAGTGACTTTGATGATTCAAATAGCGACGCTGAAGACGATTCAAGTAGAAACAACTCTAACAATTCTGGAGACATCTCTGATGGTGACAACGACTCCGATGAGTACACAGTTGTAACAGAGGATTCAGACACTGATGTTTCAGTCAACTCTCACACGTTCTCCACTGAATCCAGCGACCATGAAATCGATGTGCTGCTTCCAGCCCTGGATGAGCGTTACAGTTTACGAAGTAGATCTTCCACTCCGTCCCGCATGCCAAAGATAATGTGTAGTCCTGAGGAATTTAATAGGGAGATGGAACGTGAAAGGGACAAAAGAATGTGTGTTGTGTGTCAGAGTCAGATTAAGTCCGTTCTTATCCTTCCATGCAGGCACATGTGTATGTGTGTTCTGTGTGCCGACCACATTGTCCGATCTCGTGCCGTTGTACGACGTGTGTGTCCACTGTGTCGAGCAAAAATTGCAAAGGTCATGAATGTTTATGTCTAATGTACGTGACCAGAAGTAGAATTAGTAAAGTGCCCTCAATCTTTCCAAGTTATAAGGTACATGTGACTGTTTTACCGAGCAGATCAAACATGATCTCAAAGATGAAACAATTGAGTTCATTAAACTTCTGATATGGAGAATTCATTAAACACCTCGGACATGGGATTCATTAAAACTCTGAAACATAGGATTCATTAAACACCTGGGACGTGGGATTCATTAAACACCTGGGACGTGGGATTCATTAAAATTTTGAAACATAGGATTCATTAAACACCTGGGACATGGAATTCATTAAAATTTTGAAACATAGGATTCATTAAACACCTGGAACATGGGATTCATTAAAATTTTGAAACATAGGATTCATTAAACACCTGGGACATGGGATTCATTAAAATTCTGAAACATAGGATTCATTAAACATCTGAGTTATAAACATCTAAGACACAGGATTTAAATATCTGATCTGAAACGTAGGATTCATTAAGTGTCTAAGTCATCAACATCTGAGACACAGGATTCATTAAACATCTGAGACACAGGATTCATTAAACGTCTGAAACATAAAACTCATTAAACATCTGAGGTACAGAATTCATTGAACATCTGAGATATAAACATCTGAGATACAGGATTCATTAGACATCAGAGATACAGAGTTCCTTAAATGCCCACTCTTCATTGTTTCATTAATCAGGTATGACATGATTTCAAAACTTGGATGCCTGGTACATTGTGCAAGCTAGAATTGTGAAGATTATGTTAAAACTTTGTGACATTTGAGTCAATAAACCTAACTGACATTTGAATCTTAAGGCTGTCTGAATTTGAATTATCAACTTTTTCGCTGCTATGTGCATTCACCTCGTGCACTGTGATACATACTTGCACTTACATTCTTTCCCCCGGTGCTGTATACTTTTTTGTGTTGTCTGAAAATCTTAGATTTACCGCAGCTCCTTGTGATAATTTTTCTTCTTTCATGTCACGTTACTTCTTATCTTCTTGATGAGCGAAACTTCTCCAGTGAATGATTTTTACATAAAGTTTAAAAAAAAAAAAAGACTAAAACCCTGGGTTTTTTTAAAGTTATGTTTTTGTGTGTGAAATGTTCAAAAATGCAACATCAGTCCTTAGAGATAAATCTTGTTTCCTGTTGTCTTTTGGTTTTTTTTGCGCACACAGCATGCTTTCTCAGTGGCTCTTTTCCTTCGATATTGACAATTCTCTTGATGGGAAATATTTCTGAATAGTTGATCATCACCTGCAGTCAGTACCAATGTCAGCTTTCTCAAAAATTAAAATTAAAAAAAAAACTATTCGGGACATAATTCCTCTGAACACTGGTGATCAAATGAAAGAATTTTTCGTCAAGTATTCATTTATTTTCATCTTTTTCGTTCTGCCATCCAGTCGAAGTTAACGACTAGTCAAATATGCTGTGATTATCCTGTTCACCGTCAGAACTAAATATTTTAATTTTGTCTTCAGTATAACCCTTAGTAAGAAATTCTAAGAGCTTCTGTATAGATTCATTTTCAGGCCTTGATATAAGATATATTTTACAGTATACTAACTACAGCACAACCACAAAATAGCACTGTTGCTTAAATAAGATGAAGACTGAAACACAATGAACACACGTATAGTTCTAACAACCTATCCTCTCTCGTGATGTAAAAATAACGTTGGTACCGATTTATTGACAACTCCCACTTACTGAAACTAGTCCGCATATAACTAAAAATAGCTACTGTGATTCCTGTTTTATTAAACAACTATAGTAGTTTATAGCAGAAATAAGTAAAAGGCAGAATGTTTTAACATGTTAACACCATACGCGCGGAAATCTTGAAACGTATTAAGACGTCCTTTTAGCAGTGATACGACAGAATGTCAGAACATGTTTATAGCAGTGAAAAAAGGTTAAAACTGAAATTTTAATCATATAACTGTGTGAAATTTGAATTGTTTAACTTCTTTGACATCATTCACTTTGTCCTTCCAATGACCAAGCAAGCAGTTGATATCCATCACACTTTATGTTTTGAGGGCATCGCCTATTTCTCTCACATATTGGCCAGGCAGCGCTATATTTCACCAAAGTGATAAATTCTTGTTCATTTTGATCATCATCTTCTTCAGTCACTTTATTTGTTATGTTGGTATTGTCATACCAGTTATTATCTGTGGTAGTAATATTTACTGTAATATTCACATATCACTTCCTGAAATGCCCTGACAGTCGTTCTGGAAGTATCACTTTCGGCATCTAAGCTTGTTATATTGTGCTGATATATCTAATTATGTACAATATGGGGATATAGTGTTGAAGGATGATCTTCATAAACAGATTCCTCTGTGGAAGTGAAGTACAGACTAGAGCATGTGTCCAGTGTGTGAATATCAGAGTAGAAGTGTGCCCTGTTTATGAAGATCAGAACATAAGGTCCAGTTTATGAAGATCAGAACATAAGGTCCAGTTTATGAAGATCAGAACATAAGGCCCAGTTTATGAAGATCTGAACATAAGGTCCAGTTTATGAAGATCATAACAAAAATGTGTCCAGTTTATGAAGATCAGAACATGAATGCATCCAGTTTATGAAGATAAGAACAAAAGTGTCCAGTTTTTTATGATTAAGCGTAAGTGACCAGTGAATGCAGACCACGAGTCCAGACCAAAATCTAGGTCTGAGACAAATTATATGGTTGTTGCCAGAATTTTTTTTACAGTGACATCTTTCATTATGTTGTACATAATTTCATTATTTTCATAATTTTCATTATGTTGTACATAATGATGCAGAGATGAGACAGATGAGCAAACAACAACCTGTCTCATGGGTGATCAGAAAAGAAGATGGGCATATGTCAGTCATGTGATGAGAAGAAACAATCAGAGAATCTAAACAAGCTATCAAATGGAACATAACAGGCTGAAGAAAAAGAAGTCAAACACGTGAAACTCTAAAAAGGACATTGTTAAGAGAGGCCAGTTTAGTGGGCGTAACATCCCTTGATGAGTTTGAAAAACTCGCCGAAAACAGGAAAACTTGGCAAACTAACATGCGAGCCCTATGCGACATTTAACGGCACGGGAAGGATGTAAGATGTGATGCCTTTATTCCTGCCATAATATATTGACAAAACAGTTTTGTCAGATCAGCCTGACAGATATCATCAGGTGCAAGCTGGCATATTGAAACCATTAGTAAAATTTTGCTAGAAATCTCTTTCTTGTGAGAGCAATCATCACTGGATAATGGCAGGGCCTCTGTCCCTGTCACAAAGGGGGGAGACCTCTCCGTTTTCTTCGATTGGCTTTGTTCAGAAGCTACTTTTATTTTACTTTTATTGATTGTTATAACAGTTTGTGTACTTTTTTTTCTTACTGCTATTCATATTTGACTCCAGATTAATCGGTGAAAAAAAACGAGATTACAGACATTCATTCTTACATTACATAGCACGAGTTGTGGCTGATTACTGAGCATAAATTGCTAGCATTAAATGTTACATTATATAGCAGTAGAGTTTGCTGGTATGTTGTTTACTGAATGTAGCACAAAAACATTGAAAATATTTTTCTTAGTTTATTTCATTTTTTTTTTACTGATGTGATGAAAGCCACATGGATGCGTAGTCTTGATGCATGGTCCTTTGCCAGTGATTTAATGACCAGAATATATGTTGGTCAGTTTGCTGTTGTGTTGATGTTTTATTACAAATGTTAATTTATAATAGAAAAAAATTTACACATTAACTTCTTTGGTTTGTTTTCACAAATGCGTTTTCAGGTTTTTGGTATTAAAAAAGATGGTCGTGATAAGAAATTTTACGAGTGGCCATTATTTTTGTGGTTCTTATTGTCACTTATCTGCTTCCTTATTGGTCAAATTGTTTTCTTGTTTGTTCTTTTCTTGTCATGAAATGTCCAGTGACTGTCAGGTTTTTACGAGGCAAAAGGGCTTTGGGAAAATCTAACCTCGGTTTCCATTTGTCGGGTATTTTCATTCTGAATGTCTGACTTAATAACAGTCTGACTAGAGTCACTTAATATGAATTAATCAAGTGACATTTGAGAGTTGTTCAGAGAAGTTTATATTATGAACAGTCTGTGACTAGAGTCACTTAATATGAATTAATAAAGTGCCATTTGAGAGTTGTTCAGAGAAGTTTATATTATGAAGCTTGTGGTCTTTGACTGATCTTGATGTCACCAAGTTTGTGGCAGTGTACTAATAGTCATACTTTTGTTTGTATAAACATAAAAGTTTTGTGCCTTCTTGTATTTCGGTGAAATTACTGTGTGATACCACAGCTATTGGGCATTATGGATTTCTCTTGTCAGAGTTTCTGATGGTTTACCTAATGAAAATAATAACTCTTTTTATATTTGTACCATTTGCAATAAAATATTGGTTTCACCAACACATTTTTTTTACCCCCTGGCCAGAAAATGTTTCATGTAAAGAGCATTTTCTTTTTCAACAGGTCCGGTAAAAGACCAGATTGTAAAACACTTCTGTCTCACTGGGCCAGTGTGTATGTTCCCGAGTATCAAAATATATTTAGATACCTGTATCAGTTGTCACAACTCTTGACTGTCCTGCAAATTGTTTTTCATAAAATTATAAAATAAATGCAGTCCAGTGTTCCCACTAAGCTGTGTGCCAATGCACACACAAAAAAAATAATCATGCAGCAGTTTTATGTGCCACACAGAGGGAATAAAATTGCTACTTTTATCTTTGAATTTCTTCATGTCACTCTGAGATACAATAGTGCTAAAAGAGTTTGTTTTACTCAGTTTATTTGGACTTTTAAATTGTACCCTATAACTTAACTAACCTATCAAGTGGAACACAAAAGGCCAAAGAAAAAGAGGCAGACCGCGTGAAACTCTGACGAGGACATTGTTAAGAGAGGCCAAATTAACAGGCATAAAATCCCTCGATGAGGTTGAAAGACTCGCCGAAGACAGGAAAAATTGGCGAACTACTTTGCGAGCCCTATGTGACGTTTAACGGCACGGGAAGGATATAAGAAGATAACTTAACTTAGTGTGCATTTGCACACAATTTTTGTTGTAGTGAGTTCAGGGTAGAGCAGTTACTCATAGATAGGTATTTAAGCTTCCAGTAAAAACCTGCATATTGTTTTTTTACTCATTTGTTAATGTGGTCTTTTGTGTTGTTCAGTGGTTTTGAAGTGTTTATGGCACTAGAGTCCAAGGTTTTATGAGTTTTTTCATGTAACAAAATCTTTCATGATGTAGTAGCATTTTACTTATAAATTACTGACATATTTATTACTTTACTGATATGATTGAAATTGATGTATTTGTCTAATAACCATATGTGTTCCAGACTAACATGGCTCATCATGTAAGGTTTTATTTTGTTAGTTATTTTGCTTGTGAATGATATTAGCTCATATTCATAATCCAAGTTGCTAAAGTAATACATGTAGTGTAGATTCAATATTACTTTTGGTGTAGGTTAGCATTCATTGTATCATTTTTTTTGTAATTGCTTGTCAACTTAAACTCAGGTGCAGTAATTTTAAGTGAATACCTCATGTTCCTAAATACGCTGACAAGTGTGTAAGGTGTTACCTTGATGGTCTTCACCTTGCAGGTGGGATTTTATTTATCTGGATCCCGCAGACTGAGAGGTCAGGTGTGGGTATGGCACAACTAAAAGTACCAAAGAATCATTAAAAAAAAAAACATCATCTATGGGGTTTGAACCCATCACTGTATATGCCAATGCCTTACTGAACCAGTTCCCAAGTGACATGCTGTTGTCTCTGTGTCTCATCATTTCATATTATTTATAACCAAATGTTGTATACATTTTCCTCCCTCATGTCTCACTTTTGCTTGTTAATAAAATATTTATTGCTAGAATAATAAAACCATTTCTTCATGGAACAGCCATTGTTTTTAATTATAGATCTGGGCATGATGGGAAGACTGAAACCTGTGCTATTTATATCACAACTTAGTATGGGAAAATCTAACTGAAGGGAGATTATAAAGATGGAGAGAGACAGATGGTGTGTAGGAGTGTGATGGCGACCACAGACTTCATTCACTCCCCTTGTTATGAACAAGTCTGAACACAGTGTGTGAGAAGAAATAACTTTTACTTCACATCAATATTTAGCCCTAATCTTTCTTAGCAGCCCTAGCCTTGCTTTTAATCACCACCGGCTTCTGGCTTTTCAGAATGGCACATGTCCTCCTGACAGCGGAGTTGATCAAGTCCTTGCGGTAATTGTTGCTCTGAAGTGTCCTCCTAATTGTGGCAATAGTCCGCCTGGGGTCTTTCTTCAACTCCACACGAGTGAGGGTCTTGGCTGGTTTTCGCAGACCTGACCAAAAAAAAAAAAAAAATCAAATGTAAATTAACCTATAACTCGGGACCTGACTTTTCGGAAATGACAACTACGTGAAACACTGAATGCTTTATAAAAAAAAACTGCCCCAGAAGAGAGAATACCTGTGGAATTTTTAGCCACATAACAGCAACTTTCACCTTGGAAGCGGGCAGAAATCAGACGTCTGTAGGTGTTGCCAAGCATCATTTTGTAGGCATTATGTGCCACACTGGGCAGTTCTGGTGATCTTGATTCTCCATCTTGTGCAGACCTATGTGTGTGTCTGATTAAATCCAATCCTCTTCTCTTACCATGCCACTTGGTCAGTCCACTGAGATATTTCTCTCTTGACCTTTCTCTCATTCTTTATTCCTTGAATTTTTCAGTCATTTCTACTTTCTCCATCTTCTGCCTTCTCATGACATGTCCAAGAAATTCTGTCTCTTGCTTATAATTTCAACTAGTTTTCATTTTTCTGAAACCTCTTTGTATGTTTTTCTGCCTGTCTGCAGGGTATTTGCTGCATCCTTCATGAAAATTACAATTACATGGGAAGCATGTTATGTAGGCAGTTTATGCATCAAAACAGAGAATTAGGAGCACAAAGCTCAACAATAAACATACAAAGAATTTCAACATCGGTTATAATAATACCACTATCAAATTTGATGACATGTGGTCAGGCTACAGTCAAACTGATGAGATGTCAGACCACAGTCAAACTTGATGAGATATGGTCAGACTACTGTCAACTTGATGAGATATGGTCAGACTACTGTCAATTTGATGAGATATGGTCAGACCACAGTCAAACTTGATGAGATATGGTCAGACTACTGTCAACTTGATGAGATATGGTCAGACTACTGTCAACTTGATGAGATGTGGTCAGACCACAGTCAAACTTGATGAGATATGGTCAGACTACTGTCAACTTGATGAGATGTGGTCAGACCACAGTCAGCTTGATGAGATGTGGTCACACTTGCTTTGTTATAAGCAGACACACAGAATTATGATGAAAAAATATACACAGATTCTGAGGGTAAAAAAATGTCTTAACAATCTTGACAAAATTGCAATACAAAAAAAATAAAAAATAAAAAATCAGAGCCTAACAGTATTAAGAGTGCCTAGAGTATGCATTTCAGAATATGATGATACAAAGACATCATTACCTGGCAGCACTGTCAGTGCCTGCAGCATGTGATGACGATTATCATTTTTAAAAAACCCTACATTTTAACAATTAAAAACAAAACATGATTACAGTTTAACTCTTCCCGTGCCACAGGCAGCAAACGCGGACGTTCCCGTTTGTGCCACACAAAAAGCGCAGGTCTTGATATGTATATGGGGTACAGGTGCAAAAGTGAATGTATTTCCACTTTATATGTATTATGCATGAAAATAGCTCTAAATGTAATATTTCATAAATGAAGAGCTTTTTTTAGGAAAAAAGAAGCGGTGTGATGATTTCAGCTGATATTGTGTAGTGCTTACCATCAGCGATGCCTAGATGTACAATATTTACCATCAGTGATGTCCAGATCTACTTAAATGTTCATCCGATCTCGTCATGTGGTGGCATTCTCACTAAAATAATGTCTGAAATAACCTTCTAACTACTTCTCCAGTCCATTTAATAGGTCTAGATGTACTTTGGGTACATTCAGGAACAGTGGTCTGGTCACAGGATTGTCCTCATGCCTCCGAAATCACAATAAATATTGAAATTTCTCCATTTCACTCGGTTGCTAGCCACGCTTTGGATTGAACTATGAAAGGTCACCAGACATGTGCAGATAAATTGTGTACAATCAAAAAGTTACACCAGTTCTACACTGCAACAAAACAAACCTCGCTATAATGAGGATGGCAAATGACTAATCTGAAAACCTGGCTATAGCAAGGATGACAGGGGAAGAGTTAAACGATGACACATTTTACTTTCAATTACTCGTGATATGTTATACTTCCAGTTACCTGTGCTCTTGCGAGTCACTAAGACCACACCCTTGCCATCCTTGACTGGCTCAACACCAACTGTCTTGCGATGGATGAGGCCATTGTAACGAAATGAGTTACTACCCTTCAAATTGTTTGGCTCCTGTTTAAATATACACATGTAATTAGTGATAGCGAGTCATGATTCATTATTTCAAAGGATAAACATGCTCCAAAGATTGTTCTTGCTTCAAACACTGCAAAAAAACAGGGTAATCAAGCTGAGTGAGGCAGTAAACAGAGACCCAAAGCTAAACTACTTGTGCCAGGGTCAGTGGTCAAAAACTGACAAAGACCCTATTCTATCTTTAAGTGATGCCTCCCTCTCAACATAGCAGACAATTGTCTTCTGAGTGAATGAGAATGCAAATCCAGCCCTAAAAATAAGCTGAGCCAAGGAAAGGTATGTTGTGCTGAAAGACGCAGTTATAGCAGCCTGGCTGTAAACCACACCACAATGCACACTCCTATTTTCTGACCAAATACATAAAAAGCTTCAAGGGCACATCATTCCTCTATCAGAAATTACCTAATGCTCATTCATTTGCTACCAGACAATTCCATATGCTGAGACCTTTTCTTAAAAGTGTCCAGGGACAGCACAGGTCAATGCTTGCCTCATGTATTGCTGTTCAAGGCTGCTTTGTCAGCTCCACTACAGCAGGGACCAATTTTTTTAAACCAGTATAGGAATTCTGAACTAAAGCCTTCTAGCAAAAATCACTGAACTGTTGACATATAAAGTATACATAAAAAATATTACTTACAAGACTTTTATACTGTCTGCTTCTCTTGAGAAGTGTAGCCGAGTTGTTTCTGATGATCAGCCAAGCTACATCAGCACTTGCCATTTTGCCTAAATATACAGAAAGAAACAAAAATCAGCCAAGCTACATCAGCACTTGTCAGCTTTCCTAAATATACAGAAAGAGAAAAAAATCAGCCGAGCTACATCAGCACTTGTCATCGCTGCTGGTGAGATTCTTCAGCTGCCGTGTGTGGAGTGCTGCTCCTCCCAGCCAGTGAAAGAAAGGTGCAAATGGGGTTGCCCACGGCGCCATTGTGGAAAATGCGAAAGAAAGGATTAAGTGAAGCAATCAGTAGTCTCGAGGCCAGGACTGCTCAAATCATGGCACCTAGTCTCTGGAGGTTGGCCACGTCCTGTGTGCACTCATACCGAGCAAATTGCCTGAACTGGCTTAGCCCAGGGGTTAAGAAACTGCTTGCGAGATTCTTCAGATGCCGCTCATGAAATGAAACTCCTCCCAGCCAATGAAGAAATTCGACAAAACCAATTACGGTTGCCGTGCGGCGCCAATATGAAAAGGTGATGGAAAGGATAAAGTGAAGCTTAATCGATATGTCCAGTGGTATCACGGCGAGAGCTACTCATACCATGGCACCTCTGCTCTAGAGGCCGGTCACATCCGATATACACCCATACTGGTGAATTATGCCCAAACTGGCTTAAACCAGGGGTGAAACTTGATGGCTACTCATGTCACAGTACCTCTGCTCTAGAGGTCAGTCACGTCCTAAACAAGCCCATGCTGGGATAGTTTGCCTAAACTGGCTCAACCCAGGGGTGGAAGTCACTAGTGGCGAGGATTCGTCCTCCTGGACAAAAGCTCCATCCTGGTCACAACTAGGAAGGGTAGCAGCCATGACCGCAAAATGCTGAAGTCGGAGATACTGGACCAGTGCAGTCTAGATAGGCAACCACCTCTCACCCAGCGTGGATGTATGCGTATCCTAATCACACTGAGGTTTTCCAGTGAGAAAGTCCAATGCTGGACTGGATGGGCAACCACCTTTCACCCAGCAGGAATATACTGATATCCAAAACACGTCGAGGTCTTCCGGTGAGAAAGTCCAACTCTAGATTAAACTGGTGCAACGAAAACCACGGTGTCGCGCAATCCCGCTTCTGAGACCCACCGAGAATACAGGGTCAAGCCTTGCGATACTCTTTACTCTTGTGGTCCTCTCGGGGATCTCGTGTGGTCCTTTCAGGGACCACAGGAGTAAATTCAGTAGGACCACGGGGCGGTCTTGGAGGTAGAAGCGAACAACGACGAAGTCATCTTGCCTAAATATGCAGAAGAAAAAAAAATCAGCCAAGCTACACCAGCACTTGTCATCTTGCCTAAATATGCAGAAGAAAAAAAAATCAGCCAAGCTACATCAGCACTTGTCGTCTTGCCTAAATATACAGAAAGAAAAAAAAAGTCAGCCAAGCTACATCAGTATAAGGTTTTACACGCAGCTCCGATACTAAGACAACAGATTTTTTTCATGGACTTTTTTAACATCCCTAATTCTATATCGGCTAATATTGGTACGTGCATTACATTATTTGTATTCTAGCACCCCCCGGCATATCATTATTTCTTTTAGTTCCTCTCTTAGAAATGGACCATGTCGAAGCAAGCACGCCGTGGACGAATTATCGATAACAGGTAAACACAAAACTGGCAACTATAATTTTCATCACAGCTCGGGAATCACAATCAAACGCGAAATAATTGAGTATTAAGACACATTAAACACAAATTCTTTCACAGTATGAAAGCATATATGTTTTAAAATTGTACTTTTTGACCACATGCGGACTTACCTAATATTCACAAAACTGCCTTCCTACAGAACACGACGGAAAAGGTCACTTCCTGTTTCACTGTGACCTTTATAACCGGCCCAGAGGTTTAGCAGTATCCATGTAAAAGTAAAGAGAGTAAGAAAAATAAGTTTGGCGGTTTGAAAACTCAGTTTGCTTCACGTTGTCGTTCATGAAAGATATGAAAATGCTTATTAGTCTTTACATTTTTTTTTGGAAATGACTGTAGCCAGGGTCCTCGGAGGTTTCCAACCTGGTGAAAGGTGTTATATCGGTTTTTTCCTGTGTGGTACAGAGGAGAGACCTGGACACTTAACAAAACAGCTGAGAAACACATAAATGCCTTTGAATGTAAATACTACAGAAGAGTTCTTTAAATATCATGGATACAAAAAGAACAAATATATCCATACTACAAGAACTTAATATTGAAGAAGCCTGGCTAGTAAAGAGGATTAAAGAGAGAAAACTTAAATATTTTGGACACATTAAACGTCATGATAATCTAGAGGAAACCGTTTTGGAAGGGTACATAATAGGGAAAAGAAAGAGAGGAAGACCAAGGCGAAGATGGCTGCAAGACATCGTTGATGATCTCCAAATGGATGCATCAGCAGCAGGGCATCTTGCTCACAACCGAGAGGCCTACAGGAGAGCTGTTAGGGAGGCAAAGTTCCGCAAGGGACATACAAATGAATGAATGAATATATATACAACATAATCACCTCCTTTGAAAACAAATGCCTAAGGAAAATACTCGGCATCAAGTGGAATGAATTCAAGAACAATGCAGAGATAAGACAGATGACTGAACAACAACAGTCTCACGGGTGATCAGGAAAAGGAGATGGACATATGTTGGCCACTTGATGAGAAGAAATGAGCAGAGAATCCCAAAACAAGCTATCAAGTGGAACACAACAGGCCGAAGAAAAAGGGGCAGACCGCGTGAAACTCTGAAGAGAACATTATTAAGAGAGGCCAAGTTAACAGGCATAAAATCCTTTGATGAGGTTGAAAGACTCGCCGAAGACAGGAAAAATTGGCGAACTACTTTGCGAGCCCTATGTGACGTCTAACGGCACGGGAAGGATATAAGATATAAGATAATCACCTCCTACAGTCCTTGCCCGGGAGGAGGGGGGTCGCTTCTCTCTCTTACCCTGTTCGTCTGGTTACACTTTATTCATTCTGCCATTTAAAAAAAACTTATATAGAATAATTATGGAGGTTTTTGCCTCTTCCATGACTAGCTTTTAAAAATCATATGGGAGAGACGGGAAAGTAAAACAGGTTCATGTATGTGGAATGTGGAGTTTGAAAAAGGAACGTTCATTTCTTCCATGCTTGACTGCATGTCCAGAGTTTCTTAAATACTCTCTCTCTCTCTCTCTCTCTCTCTCCTCTCTCTCTCTCTCTCTCTCTCTCTCCACACTCTGGTTGTTTTGTTTCTCTTCTCGTCGCCACAATTACTTTCAATTGTATACACCACAAATAGACAGACCGAAATAGTACATTAACATTTTGCACAAGCAACTCTAATGAATGGGATATTGCCTGGTCATCATTCTGAGGTCCACGATAGGTCACATAGGATTCTGTCTGACAATTCAAGTTTATGTAGAAGACTAGAAAATGTATGAAAAGTTGTTTGTTTTTTTTATAGGAGTATAACGGGTGATTCATTGACTTCGGGATATTGTGACTTCGGGAAAAAAAATTGGAAACCACTCTTCGAGTGCTTTCATTGTACTCTCTCTAGAATACCTTTGAAATGTCTGACGAGAAAGAAAGAATGAAAAAAAAAAAACGAAGAGAGAGACACGAAGGGACATAATTACGTAATCGATGAATAACGTCCCTTGTGGGTTATTTTCGTCACAACAACTTCCTGCACGAACAGACGAACAAGATGGCAGACGTGCTGAGCATACTTAGACAATACAACATCAACAAGAAGGAGATCGTTGAGAAGGACGCTCAGATAATCTTCGGAGAGTTCGCTTGGCCAAAAAATGCGAAGACGAACTATGTTATCTGGGGGTAAGTGTTGTGGTGACAGAAGTGCTGAGAACATTCGGCAGAGCTAGAATTTTCAACATAACATCAGCGTGAATCTTGGACTCTTACTAGCGCTATACAGATTATAAAATAAAATTGATTCGAAATAATATCTCTTAGCTGTAAATTTAGTCTAGAAATGCCAAAGAACAATGTTTGGCCGTGTCGGTAGATGTTCGCTTGTTTGTGCATTGTATTTTAGATAAGATTTTTGACAAATAAACAGAAAATGAAAGATCGTTGTTATGGAACGAGGTAGCTGAGATGACCTAATCATGGAGGTCAAGACCATATACCAGCTCATGTGTGATGCATGTGGTAGCAGTTTATTGTTTACAGGTAGGATTGAACCATGAATCATGGGTATTAAGTTTGAAAATCCTTGACAGTTTGATATATTCAAAAAGTGGCAAAGGGCAACACTTCACAACCAGTAGCTGCTATCAGTACTGTCTTCACTTGACAGCATTCAGGCACTGTACTTTAGCATCTTGACAAAGCTCTCAGCCATGTCAACTTAAGAAGGAAGAGCTAATTTATTTCATACAGGATATGTCTTACATCCTTCCCATTCCATTAAACGTCACGTAGGGCTCGCATAGTTCACCAAGTTTTTCTGTTTTCGGCGAGCTTTTCAACCTCATCAAGGGATGTTATGCCTACTAATTTGGCCTCTCTTAACAATGTCCTGTTTAGGGTTTTATGTGGTCAGCCTTTTTATTTGGCCTGTTATGTTCCACTTGATAGCTTGTTTTAGGATACTCTGACTGTTTCTTCTCATCACATGACCAGTATATGTCCATCTCCTTTTTCTGATCACCCCTGAGACTTGTTGTTCAATCATCTGTCTTATCTCTGCTTTGTTCTTGAGTTCATTCCACTTTATTCCGAGTATTTTCCTTAGGTAGTTGTTTTCAAAAGAGTCTGATTTGTTGTCTTATTTCTTTAGTTGTTTTCCAGCTTCGCATGCATAAATGAGGGCGGATATTACATTTGAAGTGAATAATCTTAGCTTGGTTTTTGTGCTTATAACTTTTGAATGCCACATGTTCTCAGGATTCTTGAAGATATATAACCCGTTAAAACAAAATAAAATGAGAGGGGAAAAAGAAAATTTGGCTTTAGCTCAGATTAGTTAATTTTCCAGTTAAATAACCCAGTGAGTATGCCAGTAGTCTCGGAATTTTCCACGTGACCAAAATAACATACCACCTGAGCAGGAAAACTGTAGAAAATCCTCTGACATGTTTTGACATCTGCTCACTACAACACCCTGTAAGCTTAAGTGTAATGTAGATAGAGGTGTATGATTCAGTTTTACAAAACAACAAAGGAAATGAAGAAACTGACCAGAAACACAAATGACAGAGAATAAGGAAGTAAGATCGTAATGTTTAAATGAAGAACATCCAACATCCGTTCATCAACACCTTAATGACATATCTCAGAAGGCACGGACACCAGTGGCTAAAAACTTCTGTCGAAGAAACCATCAAGGAAAACGGAATATTTCTGTTACTGTAATCTACTCCTGCTCTTCAGATGAACATCCCCGTAAGGCTTTAGAGCAGTGCCTTATTTTCCAGGCTGGCTGTCTCCACCCAGCTGGAATTAACAACAAATTCACCTTACTTGAAACATCTTTAAATTTCCACCTACTTTCTGCTGTCTGTACTGCACTTTCTTTCTTTATTCAACCCCACTCGTTCCACTACAGTTTTAGCTTTTATTCATTCCTTCTTCTGTAACAGCCTCCAGGTGTTTATAGTTTTCTTGGTTCTCTCTGTAACATCCCCACCTAAGGTCTCTGATTGGCCGAAGTTTTGAAGTTGTTATCCTATGTCATTCACTTTGTTCCTGGCCTACAGTTTCTAGGCCATTTATGATCGTCTTTCAAAGCAGGAACCAGAAAGTTCAGTTTTCCCTTTTTTTTTTAATGTGTTGTGTTGTCCTTGTATGTAATCCTTGAAAAAGGCTCATGCTGAAATATTGGATGTTGTCTGTTCTTCATTTATACGTTATCGTCTTACTTCCTTATTCTCTGCTGTTTGTGTTTCTGCTCAGTTTCCTCATTCCCTTTGTTGTTTTGTAAAACTGAACCATACACCTCTGTCTGGCTTATTTTTAGAACCAGTTTTAACCTCAGTCATCATCTCTTTCATCTCTGGCTTGGATTAAGGATGGATTATGAGTGAACTAAGATGTGCACATACTCTCAGTCTGCGATGGAGTGGAGGGTACACTAGAACTAAGAAATGCAGAAAATTATTATATTAGATTTTGTTTTGCTATATTTGCTTTCTGTGACATCATTCCAGGACAGGAAAAGATGGGATACCCAAGGAGTACTACACCCTGGACTCCATTTTGTTCCTGCTGAAACATGTGCAGCTTCAACATCCTCTCTATGTCAGAGAGGCTGTGGTAAGTGTCGTAATTATACCCAGCATCATCATCATCATGAGCTAGACTTGTGCATACGGTATGTTGTATATGTCGGAATCCCATGCTGGGCTTGTAGATCTTCAGCATGTAAAGATAAATAAAGCTCAGCATTTTACAGATCCGTTCTTTAATAATCCGAGCAGAACTTTCAGAATCATAGAGAAATAACAGCCACAGCGATCATAACAACCACAACCTGCACAGCAACCACACATTTTCATCTAATTCTCAGGAAAGTATTTCTCCTCAAGTGTTCTTTTTTAAATTTGTGATTCTCTTAGGGAAGTGATTTCCAGCCAGTGTTGCTTGGCATTTTTGATGAGCTGTGAAGAGCCTGTAAGTGTGCTATAGCTGTTCTGGGAGAATCCATTTATATATTATTAGTATGGGCCTTCTTTGCTGTTCACATGCAGATCAGTATTAATGTCTGGAAATTTTGTGAGAATTCAGGAAGCAGAGTCAGGGGAAATAACTTGTACAAACTCCCTGTAATTGCCAGCTGTTGTTCTTTGCGGCCGATGCTGTAGAGATGTTGAGTGCAGCATCATATCGGCGTGGGAGCGGGTCATGGCGGCTAATTTTTCAGTCCCGGAGTATGGCTAAAATGCAGGGGGTGTGCAGTGCTTCTTTAGCAGACTCCACCACCATGGGGACTATGGCGATCCCTGTCCCATTATCCAGGCTATGCCTGTTACTGAGGGTACCACGGAGAGGTGGGACAGGGTCTTGGTCAGCTATGAGTTGCTAACCCTGACACTGGCATATCAGCTATGGGTCGCTGATTACCTTATTGGGCATCTTCACCCCTCAGGGAGATAAAGAAATATTCTTCTTCTTCAGATTTCTGAGCCGTTAAAGCTCATTGCTGGAGATAAAGTTCACCTCCATTCCTCTCTATTCCTAATCTTCTCTCTCCAGTTGGTGGCACCAATTTCTTTTATATCTTCTTCTGTGTTGTCTTTCCTTCTCTGTCTTGGTCTACCCCTTGGTCTTGTTTCCCTCATCTCTTATGCATACATCATTTTCGTTTGTCTGTTCTCTTCCATTCTTTCTACATGCCCCAGCCAGCGTAGTCTGTTCAATTTCAAGATATTTATAATTCGTTGGGATTTAAATAAGCTGTTCACTTCAGTGTTCTTTCTAGCTCTCTATTCTCCACCATTGGTATCGTTTATTGGCCCAAAAGATTCTTCTTAGGATCTTGTTCTCAAAGATCTGCAATTGTTGTTCATCTTTCTTTGTCATACTCCATGTTTCTGATCCATACATGACAGATGATCATATTATAATTCTGTAGATTGTTATTTTGATGTTTAGGGACAGGATTTAGGATTTTAACAGGTGTTGCAAGACAAAGTATATTTTATTCCCTTTCTGTACTCTGATTTTAATTTCCTCAATTACTGTGTTGCTTCTTTTGAAGGTTGTGCCTAGATATTTGTATGTTTCTGCTCTCCTAATAATCTTATCACCAACATTTAAGATAAAGAAATATACAGAAAGTAAGTAGGAAGATAGATAAAGTAAGTGGGAAGATACAGAAAGTAAGTGGGTAAATAGAGAAAGAAAATTGGAAGATAGAGAAAATAAATGGGAAGATAGAGAAAGTAAGTGAACAGATAGAGAAAGCAAGTGAGCAGATAGAGAAAGTAAGTGGGAAGATAGAGAAAGCAAGTGAGCAGATAGTAAGTGGGAAGATAGAGAAAGCAAGTGGGAAGATAGAGAAAGCAAGTGGGAAGATAGAGAAAGCAAGTGGGAAGACAGATAAGGCGAGTGGGAAGACAGAGAAGGTGAGTGGGAAGACAGAGAAGGTGAGTGGGAAGATAGAGAAGGCGAGTGGGAAGACAGAGAAGGTGAGTGGGAAGATAGAGAAGGTGAGTGGGAAGACAGAGAAGGTGAGTGGGAAGATAGAGAAAGCAAGTGGGAAGATAGAGAAAACAAAGAGGAAGATAAGAGAAAAGCTGAAAAAAGAAACTGAAAATTCCTGACAGCATCTTTATATACTTCCATTATCATGTCAGCCTCTTGCTTTGTTTGAATTTTCACTTGTCCTTCTGTTACATATCTACATTTATGTCTCATTACGTGCAGGCGGCAAACATTAGTGTTGTGCGTCGTCCAGACAGAAAGGACTTGCTGGCATATCTGAACGGTGAAACTCTGACGGCAAGTAGCATCGACAAGAGCGCTCCGCTTGAAATATCACAGAGACCTACTCAGAGTAAGTAAAGAAAGTTTTTTAAGATTTCTTTGTAAAAGAAAGAAAGCATCATTTTCAGGCTATAAACAAACCTTATCCTAAACAAACCTTATCCTAAACAAACCTTATCCTAAACAAAATTTTTAAAAAAAAAAACCACAGCCCAGATGTAGACACTTATAATAAGGAGGAAACAGTTGAGCATGGCCCATTTAAACAGACTAGATGAACTATGAATAAAACTGTTTCCAAGATACCCTACGGTTCAAAACTATCTGTATTTCCAAGGTAGATCAGCTACGAAGGACAGTCAAGTTCTTCACTCTGTGGTGTCAGCTGTCAAGAGCTTTCAGCTTTTTATTGTCAAGTGTGCCATATGTCCAGCCTGTACTTGATCAGTTACTTTTTTCTCTCAAGTCTCATGCCACTAATTTTGTGCTTTGATTTTCTTTGCTCCACACTCTGTTGTGGCATAAGTGTTTGTCATGTGTTTTGTTAATAGAGTTGACCTTATGAAGTGTTTCTTATGTGTTTTGTTAACAAAGTCGACCTTATGAAATGTTTGTCATGTGTTTTGTTGACAAAGTCAACCTTATGAAATGTTTGTCATGTGTTTTGTTAACAGAGTTGACCTCATGAAATGTTTCTCATGTGTTTTATTAACAAAGTCAACCTTATGAAGTGTTTCTCATGTGTTTTGTTAACAAAGTCGACCTTATGAAATGTTTCTCATGTGTTTTATTAACAAAGTTGACCTTATGAAGTGTTTCTCGTGTGTTTTATTAACAAAGTCGACTTTATGAAGTGTTTCTCATGTGTTTTTTTAACAAAGTTGACCTTATGAAATGTTTGTCATGTGTTTTGTTAACAGAGTTGACCTTATGAAATGTTTGTGTTTCATGAACAAAGATGACTCTGTGAAATGTTTGTCATGTTTTGTGAAACATTTAACATTTGTTTTATGAACATTTGGCTCTGTGAAATATTTCTCATGTGTTTTATGGACAAAGTTGACTTTTTGAAATGTTTCAGTCAAAAGAGCAGCAGAAGATGCAGGTGCTGAAGGAGAAAAGAAGAAACCAAGACTTGAGGTAGAGAATCAGCTTTGGTTTTTTTTTTGTTTTTTTTTCTGTAAGCTTTGTTTTCTCATCGTTTCTGTAAGCTTTGTTTCATGTCAGGTTCATCTCTTCATTCATCAGTTTTACTGTCGTCTTCCAGAGATGATTGCCACAGTGTCTTAGTTTCTAGCACCTTGTTAGTAAGCTGTGACTTAGTTTCTAGCACCTTGTTAGTTGACTGTGACTTAGTTTGGACTCTGTTGGTTCTGTAAGTATAAGGGTGGTCCAGCTGATGGACCTGGTAACCTGTAAACTTAACACAGAAGTTGTCATATCATGACCTACAACCAACATCTTCCACTTGATCTGGCTGTAAAAATGACTACCTGATACAAAAGTGCTAAGCACAACAGCTGCCTGAAAGGTGAGGCACACCTGATTGCAGCAGACATGACGGTCAGTGAATGATGAGAATGTAGGATATCATGCTAGGCTCACTCCCTGAAGACAGACTAAACACAAAGTCCCTACACAGTTTTATAACAGGACTGTCTCCCCTGTGGGTAAACTAACCGTACCTATTCCTGTCTAGTGTGTTTCGATCAGCCCCAATATCTATATTATATCTGTTCATTTCTCTCGCTGTCATGGCAGCCTTTCCACTTTCATACATTGTTCTAACATTCCAACATGCAATGGTAAAAGGTGTCCTGATAATCATTTGGGGTGTCAGTTCTGCAGCTTCCTTTCAGCTTTGACTGCATAACATCATGCACTCTGTTATCAGTGTCCCTTCCTTTCCCAAGACAAAGTTTCCTGGTTTTCCTCTCTCAGTGTTATCAGAGTCCCTTCCTTTCCCAAGACAAAGTTTCCTGGTTTTCCTCTCTCAGTGTTATCAGAGTCCCTTCCTTTCCCAAGACAAAGTTTCCTGGTTTTCCTCTCTCAGTGTTATCAGAGTCCCTTCCTTTCCCAAAACAAAGTTTCCTGGTTTTCCTCTCTCAGTGTTATCAGAGTCCCTTCCTTTCCCAAGACAAAGTTTCCTGGTTTTCCTCTCTCAGTGTTATCAGAGTCCCTTCCTTTCCCAAGACAAAGTTTCCTGGTTTTCCTCTCTCAGTGTTATCAGAGTCCCTTCCTTTCCCAAGACAAAGTTTCCTGGTTTTCCTCTCTCAGTGTTATCAGAGTCCCTTCCTTTCCCAAGACAAAGTTTCCTGGTTTTCCTCTCTCAGTGTTATCAGAGTCCCTTCCTTTCCCAAAACAAAGTTTCCTGGTTTTCCTCTCTCAGTGTTATCAGAGTCCCTTCCTTTCCCAAGACAAAGTTTCCTGGTTTTCCTCTCTCAGTGTTATCAGAGTCCCTTCTTTTTCCAAGACAAAGTTTCCTGGTTTTCCTCTCTCAGTGTTATCAGAGTCCCTTCTTTTTCCAAGACAAAGTTTCCTGGTTTTCCTCTCTCAGTGTTATCAGAGTCCCTTCCTTTCCCAAGACAAAGTTTCCTGGTTTTCCTCTCAGTGTTATCAGAGTCCCTTCCTTTCCCAAGACAAAGTTTCCTGGTTTTCCTCTCTCAGTGTTATCAGAGTCCCTTCCTTTCCCAAGACAAAGTTTCCTGGTTTTCCTCTCTCAGTGTTATCAGAGTCCCTTCCTTTCCCAAAACAAAGTTTCCTGGTTTTCCTCTCTCAGTGTTATCAGAGTCCCTTCCTTTCCCAAGACAAAGTTTCCTGGTTTTCCTCTCTCAGTGTTATCAGAGTCCCTTCCTTTCCCAAGACAAAGTTTCCTGGTTTTCCTCTCAGTGTTATCAGAGTCCCTTCCTTTCCCAAGACAAAGTTTCCTGGTTTTCCTCTCTCAGTGTTATCAGAGTCCCTTCCTTTCCCAAGACAAAGTTTCCTGGTTTTCCTCTCTCAGTGTTATCAGAGTCCCTTCCTTTCCCAAAACAAAGTTTCCTGGTTTTCCTCTCTCAGTGTTATCAGAGTCCCTTCCTTTTCCAAGACAAAGTTTCCTGGTTTTCCTCTCAGTGTTTCTGTAACACTCCAGTTTTTTACAGGGAACAAGTTGTTGGCCTATCCCCCAGCCTCCATAGTCACCTCTTAAGACGTACGTGGAAGTGGCAGTGGTCCTATTCCTTTCTCCCCGGACTTAGATCTGGTGCCCGGTAAACACACGGGCAGCACAAGAGCATATAAAGGTTCAGTTCAGTTCAAGTGCCATGCCACGGGCATAGGCGATCATTTCTCTCCACAATTCCCTGTCTTTATTATTATGAGATCCACCAGTGACTTTCTTCCTAGCCACACTGACAGGTCATATAGTAACTTCTCTCTCTGTCTTCCCCTGTCTCTTCTTCCTTCAATTTTTCCTGTTGCCACAGTGTGTTCCAGTTTTCCTTTGCTCAGGAAATGTCCTACAAATCTCGCTGTCTGCCTCTGATCTTTGCTGCAGTTTGCCTTTTAACTCCAGCCTCTCTTAAGACTTCTTCATTGGTTTTCTTAGCTGTCCATGGTGCCTTCAAAGGTTAATTTTTTTGTTTTAAATTGTTAAAAATGAATGTGAAGAGTTAACCTTTTCATTTTAAATTTTAATAACTTTCTATTTTAAATTAGACATGGTAGGAAGATTTTATAGAAACATTGCTACTGTATAACTGAAAATAAGGAACTTTATGAGAGTCCTTATCAAATCAGAGGAAAGGAACAATTGAAAGATTCCAGATTCACAGTTTTTACCTGAGCAAGAGCATGAAAAAAAAAATCAAAAGGCAGGCACTTGTAGGAAAACCTTTGCGGAAGCCCCTAAAGGTTCAGAGAGAGAGAAAGAAAGATTCAGTTTATAAGTGTCCAGTTTTTGTGTACGCTGAGTAGGAAAATATTTTTTATCTCTTATCACAAAGTTCTTATTCTTGTCCAGGATCCACAGGTGCAGATGGAGAAATTAAATTGGATCAACAAAATTGATGGAGGAAGTCATTCTTCTGTCCTTCCAGCCATGGGGTAAGTGAAAGCAGGCCACCATCATCATCATGTGGCATACTGGATACCCAGGCTGAGTGGTCTGTGTATATTGTAAAGACATATATGGCCATGCTGTACAGTGAAGCTTGATGGGCAGGAAGATTCTTTGTGACCCAGTTCCCAACCTGTGATACCATGGTACTCTTGGGGAAGTTAGGAAGATTCTTTGTGAACCAGTTCCAAACCTGTGATACCATGGTACTCTTGGGAAAGTTAGGAAGATTCTTTGTGAACCAGTTCCAAACCTGTGATACCATGGTACTCTTGGGGAAGTTAGGAAGATTCTTTGTGAACCAGTTCCAAACCTGTGATACCATGGTACTCATGGGGAAGTTAGGAAGATTCTTTGTGACCCAGTTCCCAACCTGGTTTCAAAATTTTTGCCACAGCATCACCACCCAAAAGTCAGAGCTGTCATTTACAGGGAGATGACAGCAATAGCAGCACAAGAAAAAAAAACTGCATCTTCAACAAACACCACAGTACCTTATGTCCAGAGTCTTATCTCTGTTCTCTGTAATACTTTAATGTTTTTGTTTTTTTTGGCAGTGAAGATGGGAGAAAGGGGAAGCAGAAAGATGAGATGATGAAGGATAATGAAAGCATAAACTAATCACTCGTGTTTTTTTTCTTCTCACACGTTGTCTGTTACTTGCTGCTATGTTGCATACTTTCTGAAATGTTTTTGTGCTATTTGTCTGGATTTATATTCCTTGGCTTGTCATTTGGACTTCTTAATGTCATCTTCATCATCATCATTGCCGTTCACTCTCTTAAGAGCACAGGCCACTGATAAAGGATCCCCAGTCATTCCTGTTCTTGGAATTATTCTCTGCTTCCTTCCATGTGTATCCTTTGTCTCTGGGCACTGTCATAATTTCTCTTCTCCAAGTAAGTCTAGGTCTTCTTCGTTTTCTATTTCCTTGAGGATTCCATGTCAGTGCCTGTCTTGCTATGCTGGTGTCAAGTTTCCTCAGTGTGTGGCCAATCCACCTCCACTTCCCAGACATGATTTGTAGGCTCATAGGTTCTTGTCCTGCCCTTTCCCAGGCCTCCTCGTTCCTGATCTTCTCTCGCCATTTAATGTTTAAAATCCTCTTCAAGCAGTAGTTCATGAATGTTTGTATCCTCTGTTGTATTGTCTTGGTCATAACCCATGTCTCTGAACCATATAGTAGGACAGTCTTTATGTTTGTATTGAAAAGCCTAAGTTTGGTTCTTGTTTTGATGTTCTTAGATGACCATATTTTGTTAAGTTGGATAAATGCTGTCCTGGCCTTGGTTATTCTAGCTTTGACATCCTTTTCCGCTCCCCCATATTTATCCACTGTGCTGCCTAAATATGTGAAATACTCTGCTTCATAATGTACACAAGATTTTATTTAATTTGTAAAAATGTCTTTATTTTTTTTTTGGGGGGGGGGCTTTTTTTTTGCTGCTGTTCCTAGTGAAGACATTTTGTTAAAATATTGTTTGTTTCTATGGCTTTGATTGGCTCTTTTTCCATTTTCTTTACATTCCTCGACTGATTGTAGCATATTGCTTGCTTCATAGTGCACATTTTATAGAAATCGTCTTTATTTTCATTTATCTTTTTCTTTATTTATTTACCTTTTTAAAAAAATCTTCATGCCAGAACATCTTCGCTGCACGAAGCCATGCCACTGGAAAAGATTGCAGCCATCAAGGCAAAGATCTTGGCCATCAAGAGAACCAAGATCAAAGGTGATGATGACCTTCAGGCTGGTGGTTTAGAACAGAGGACCTTTGTGGATGCTGAGGTGGATGTTACCAGGGATATTGTCAGCAGAGAGAGGCTGTGGCGGACAAGAACAACTATTCTACAGAGCGCGGGCAAGGTAGGAATTACGTTATGTTTTATAACATAATCAACTTTTATCTCACCACTAACATAAAAACACTCCAGCCTGTGTATCGTCCTGAATGTATGTTGTTCAGTTCTCATTGTGGTGGAGCCTTACAGATCATGCCAAATAAGCTCACACATGAAGTCTTTTGTAAGTTCCAAGGCATAGAAAAACTGTTACAATAAGCCAGACTCCAGCTTCACTTGTCACAGTAGGCCAGATAGAAGATGGCTTAGCTCAGTTGTCACAGTAGGCCAGATAGAAGATGGCTTAGCTCACTTATTACAGTAGGCCAGATAGAAGTAGACTGAGCTCACTTATTACAGTAAGCCAGATAGAAGAAGGCTTAGCTCACTTATTACAGTAGGCCAGATAGAAGAAGGCTTAGCTCACTTATTACAGTAGGCCAGATAGAAGTAGACTGAGCTCACTTATTACAGTAATACTTTAATGTTTTTGTTTTTTTGGCAGTGAAGATGGGAGAAAGGGGAAGCAGAAAGATGAGATGATGAAGGATAATGAAAGCATAAACTAATCACTCGTGTTTTTTTTCTTCTCACACGTTGTCTGTTACTTGCTGCTATGTTGCATACTTTCTGAAATGTTTTTGTGCTATTTGTCTGGATTTATATTCCTTGGCTTGTCATTTGGACTTCTTAATGTCATCTTCATCATCATCATTGCCGTTCACTCTCTTAAGAGCACAGGCCACTGATAAAGGATCCCCAGTCATTCCTGTTCTTGGAATTATTCTCTGCTTCCTTCCATGTGTATCCTTTGTCTCTGGGCACTGTCATAATTTCTCTTCTCCAAGTAAGTCTAGGTCTTCTTCGTTTTCTATTTCCTTGAGGATTCCATGTCAGTGCCTGTCTTGCTATGCTGGTGTCAAGTTTCCTCAGTGTGTGGCCAATCCACCTCCACTTCCCAGACATGATTTGTAGGCTCATAGGTTCTTGTCCTGCCCTTTCCCAGGCCTCCTCGTTCCTGATCTTCTCTCGCCATTTAATGTTTAAAATCCTCTTCAAGCAGTAGTTCATGAATGTTTGTATCCTCTGTTGTATTGTCTTGGTCATAACCCATGTCTCTGAACCATATAGTAGGACAGTCTTTATGTTTGTATTGAAAAGCCTAAGTTTGGTTCTTGTTTTGATGTTCTTAGATGACCATATTTTGTTAAGTTGGATAAATGCTGTCCTGGCCTTGGTTATTCTAGCTTTGACATCCTTTTCCGCTCCCCCATATTTATCCACTGTGCTGCCTAAATATGTGAAATACTCTGCTTCATAATGTACACAAGATTTTATTTAATTTGTAAAAATGTCTTTATTTTTTTTTTGGGGGGGGGGCTTTTTTTTTGCTGCTGTTCCTAGTGAAGACATTTTGTTAAAATATTGTTTGTTTCTATGGCTTTGATTGGCTCTTTTTCCATTTTCTTTACATTCCTCGACTGATTGTAGCATATTGCTTGCTTCATAGTGCACATTTTATAGAAATCGTCTTTATTTTCATTTATCTTTTTCTTTATTTATTTACCTTTTTAAAAAAATCTTCATGCCAGAACATCTTCGCTGCACGAAGCCATGCCACTGGAAAAGATTGCAGCCATCAAGGCAAAGATCTTGGCCATCAAGAGAACCAAGATCAAAGGTGATGATGACCTTCAGGCTGGTGGTTTAGAACAGAGGACCTTTGTGGATGCTGAGGTGGATGTTACCAGGGATATTGTCAGCAGAGAGAGGCTGTGGCGGACAAGAACAACTATTCTACAGAGCGCGGGCAAGGTAGGAATTACGTTATGTTTTATAACATAATCAACTTTTATCTCACCACTAACATAAAAACACTCCAGCCTGTGTATCGTCCTGAATGTATGTTGTTCAGTTCTCATTGTGGTGGAGCCTTACAGATCATGCCAAATAAGCTCACACATGAAGTCTTTTGTAAGTTCCAAGGCATAGAAAAACTGTTACAATAAGCCAGACTCCAGCTTCACTTGTCACAGTAGGCCAGATAGAAGAAGGCTTAGCTCACTTGTCACAGTAGGCCAGATAGAAGAAGGCTTAGCTCACTTATCACAGTAGGCCAGATAGAAGTAGACTGAGCTCACTTATCACAGTAGGCCAGATAAAAAAAGGCTGAGCTCACTTGTCACAGTAGGCCAGATAGGTTGAGCTCACTTGTCACAGTAGGCCAGATAGGTTGAGCTCATCTGTCACAGTAGGCCAGACAGGTTGAGCTCACTTGTCACAGTAGGCCAGATAGAAGAAGGCTGATCATTAGAGCTGATTACTCAGACCTGTGGCATTCACAAGAAAAAGTTGATGTGTTATGTAACACATGGTAGCGATGTGTGGGCAAACTACAGCTTTGTTATATCTGGGTCAAGGCAAGGAATCCTCAGAAGAATTCAGACACAGAACATTAATGTGAGAGATTGAAAAGTCATGAGAGAGTGCTGAGAGTACACTTCCATAGTTGGCAACTAGACCACTAATCGCTGAACTACAGGCAACTAGACCACTAATCGCTGAACTACAGGCAACTAGACCACTAATCGCTGAACTACAGGCAACTAGACCACTAATCGCTGAACTACAGGCAACTAGACCACTAATCGCTGAACTACAGGCAACTAGACCACTAATCGCTGAACTACAGGCAACTAGACCACTAATCGCTGAACTACAGGCAACTAGACCACTAATCGCTGAACTACAGGTAACTAGACCACTAATCGCTGAACTACAGGTAACTAGACTGCTGATCACTGAACTACAAGCAGTAGATCGCTAATCGCTGAACTACAGGCAACTAGACCACTAATCGCTGAACTACAGCCAACTAGAATCAGTGAACTACAGGCAACTAGACCACTAATCGCTGAACTACAGTCAACTAGAAACAGTGAACTACAGGCAACTAGACCACTAATCGCTGAACTACAGTCAACTAGAAACAGTGAGCTACAGGCAACCAGACTACTAATTGCTGAACTACAAAGAATCCCTTAAAAGGATTCTCACTTCTTCTTAATCGCTTCTACCACCAGGACCGCCCTGTGATCCTACTGAATTTACCCGTGGTCCTCTATAGAGGTTCAGAGTATCGCACGGCTTGAGCCTGTCTTCTTGGTGGGTTTCAAGGGCGGGATTGCATGATACGTGGTTTTCGTTTGATCTAGAGTTTTACTTTCTCACCGGAAAACCTCGACATGTTTTGAATATGAGTATATCCCCGCTGGGTGAGAGGTGGTAGCCCATCTGGGCTAGAGTTGGACTTTCTCACCGGAAAAACTTGACGTGTTTTGAGATACCTGTGTATCACCACCGGGTGAGAGGTGGTTGCCCCTCCATTCCATCGTTGGACTTTCTCACTGGAAAACCTCAGCGTGATCAAGATATCCATACATCCCCGCCAGGTGAGAGGTGGTTGCCTATCTAGACTGCACTGGTCCAGTGTCTCTGACTTCAGCATTTTGTGGTTGTGGCCGCTACCTTTCCTAGTTGTGACCAGGACGGAGCTTTTGTCCAGGAGGATGAATCCTCGCCACGAGTGACTTCCACCCCTGGGTTGAGCCGGTTTAGGCATATTATCCCATTATGGGTGTGTTTAGGACATGACCGACCTCTAGAGCAGAGGTACCATGACATGCGTAGCCATCAAGTTTCACCCCTGGGTTAAGCCGGTTTAGGCATATTTTACCAGTATAGGTTTATTTCGGATGTGGCCGACCTCTAGAGCAGAGGTGCCGTGTTATGGGTAGCACTCGCTGATTAAGCTTCACTTTATCCTTTCCATCACCTTTTTACATCAGCGCTGCACAGCAGCCCTGATCGCTTTTCCGCATTTTCTTCATTGGCCAGGAGGAGCTTCACTCCACGCGCGGCATCCGAAGAATCTTGCCAGCAGTGTAGGATTCTCACAAAATCCAAGTGTTTCATGCAGCTTTAATTTTCTCATGACCAGAGATATGATGGGATCTTTACACAGCTTAATTTTCACATCTTTATACAGCTTAATTTTCACATCATCAGGGATATGGTGGGATCTTTACACAGCTTAATTTTCACATCATCAGGGATATGGTGGGATCTTTACACAGCTTAATTTTCTCATCATCAGGGATATGGTGGGATCTTTACACAGCTTAATTTTCTCATCATCAGGGATATGATGGGATCTTTACACAGCTTAATTTTCTCATGACCAGGGATAAGATGGGATCTTTACACAGCTTTAATTTTCTCATGACCAGGGATAAGATGGGATTTCTTTACACAGCTTTAATTTTCTCATGACCAGGAATGTGATGAGATCTTTACACAGCTTTAATTTTCTCATGACCAGAGATAAGATGGGATCTTTACACAGCTTTAATTTTCTCATGACCAGGGATAAGATGGGATCTTTACACAGCTTAATTTTCTCATGAAGAGATCTTGATGCGGCTTATTTCATGTTGCTGACGTCAGATAGATTTGATCTGATGGTACAGCAGAACTTGTTTTAACATCTCCCGTACAGAAACAGAAAAAGTTTGTGAAAGAAAGAAAAGTTTGTTGTCTGTTTCAGTAAAACAAAAAAAAACTTCATGTAGTGTTAGTACCTTGACCAAACAGTGTGACAGAAAGTGAGCAAAAATTACTTGTGTAAAGATGTGAAAGTGTTCAGTGAATTGCCTGTTTGTCTGTTTTCACATGTTGAGACTGCTCCGTGTTGTTTCACCTGTTTTCACCTGTTTCTGTTGCAGCAATTTGCCAAGAATATTTTTAGTATTCTACAGTCGATCAAAGCCAGGGAGGAGGGCACTCAGAGGTCACAGAACCCGACCCAGTCCTCTGTGGCCTCAGTTGTGGTAGGTTTTCTTAAGTGCTTTATTTTAGCGGGTTTTTTTGTTGTGTGTCTGGCACCTGCTGTCTGCCTTGTCACCTGTCTGTTACGTCTTTGTCCTGTGTCTTATGTTCTTTCCTCTGTTTGTTAGATTATTTTCTGCTCCATTTTTGTTGTTGTTGTTCTTTGTGGTTGTCCTTCTCATTGTTATGTGTTCATGTTAGTCCATTTCATTGTTTTATATCTGAAATTTTTTGTTTGTTATCTAATCCTTCCATACTATCATATTTACCAGTCATGTAATCCATACTATTATATATATATTATCTTATATCCTTCCTGTGCCATTAAATGTCACATAGGGCTTGCAAGGTAGTTCGCCAGTTTTTCCTGTTTTCGGCAAGCTTTTCAACCTCATCAAGGGATTTTATGCCTGTTAATTTGGCATTTCTTAACAATGTCCTCTTTAGAGTTTCACGTGGTCTGCCACTTTTTCTTCGGCCTGTTGTGCTCCACTTGATAGCTTGTTTTGGGATTCTCTGATCGTTTCTTCTCATCAAGTGACCAATATATGTCCATCTCCTTTTCCTGATCACCCATGAGACTGGTTGTTGTTCAGTCATCTGTCTTATCTCTGCATTGTTCTTGAATCCGTTCCACTTGATGCCGAGTATTTTCCTTAGACATTTGTTTTCAAAAGAGTCTAATTTGTTGTCTATTTCTTTCATTGTTTTCCAGCTTTCGCATGCATAAATGAGGATGAATATTACATTTGAATTGAATAGTCTTAACTTGGTTTTTGTGCTTATAACTTTTGAATTCCATATGTTCTCAAGATTCTTGAAGATCGATGCTGCTTTCGCAATTCTAATTCTAACTTCCTTTCTGGTGTCACCATCCTGGTCTGTGTAGCTGTCAAGGTATGCAAATTGATTGACGTCTTCAATATCTGTCCCTCTACGTGTATTTTTCCATGTTGATTAAAGGGAAGCTTCATTATTTTTGTTTTATTAATTTCAAGTTCTGTTTTGCTAGCCAGTGATTTTCAGTATGTTCTTCAAGTGTTATTCTTAGAGTAAAGATCTGGTCCAGACAACTTCTCCCTTTTCGAAATCCTGCTTGTTCTTCTCTCATTGCGGTATCCACTATATCTTTAAGTCTATTCAAATGACCTTGCAAAATACTTTTGACACAACTGATGTTAAGGTTAGTCCTCTCCAATTGTTACAGTCACTAAGGTTGCCTTTTTTTTGGTATTTTAACAATGATTCCTTTTTTTCTATTTAGAAGGGACCTTTTCCTCTTTCCAAATCTTGTTAAACATTCTCTGTAGTTGTCTCATGTTGTCACTGTTGATAGCTTTTAACATTTCGGGTGTTATTTCATCTTCACCTGCAGCTTTGTTGTTAGCCATTAAATTCACTGCTGTTTCAATTTCGTGCAGTTTAATTTCATCTAAGTTGACATTTAGTATTTGCGAACGAAGAAGAAGAAGACATTTAGTATCATATATACCAGTCATGTAATCCATACTATCATATATACCAGTCATGTAATCATACCATCATATATACCAGTCATATAATTTATCCATACTATCACATATACTAGTCATGTAATTCATCCATACTATCATATATACCAGTCATGTAATTCATACTATCATATATACCAGTCATGTAATTCATACTATCATATATACCAGTCATGTAATTCATACTATCATATATACCAGTCATGTAATTCATACTATCATATATACCAGTCATGTAATCCATACTATCATATATACCAGTCATGTTATTCTTGAATGAACTGCCATATTTGGTGGTAATAATGTGCTGATGAATGAACAAACTGCCATATTTGGTGGTAATAATGTAGTAATGAATGAATGAATGAACTGTCATCTTTGGTGTTAATAATGTGGTAATGAATAAACGAACTGCCATATTTGGTGGTAATAATGTGGTAATGAATAAACGAACTGCCATATTTGGTGGTAATAATGTATTAATGAATGAACATGCTGCCATATTTGTGGTAATGAATGAACAAACTGCCACATTTGGTGGTAATAATGTGGTAATGAATGAAAGAGCTACAAGTTTTGGTGTTAATATGTAGGCATGAGTGAATGAAACACAGTCCGTGATAAGAATAAATCAGTAACAAGAATAACAGAAAATGTGAACATTTGTTGTTGTTTGTGATGCAGCCTCAGTCAAGACCTGTGCAGGTTATCAGTGGTTACAGTAGATATGACCAGGAGAGGTTTAAAGGCAAAGAAGGTAAGGAAGACATACCACATTAAGTGAATGTAATCTGTCATGTCATGTAGTTCTTCTGACAAAAGTTCCATGTTAAGTCCCAGTTCGTGTTTAAGAATGGTAGCACACAGGGCCAAGACAGTACTTACATTCTGTAACTAATGTGACATAATCACATCATTTTTTTGCTTTTTCTAATTTTTTATTCTTGGACAGCTTGAAAAAAAAGTAAGTAGAAACAATAGATATAGGGACAATATATTTCCTTGTCCAGTGGTTCCCAAGTTTTTTTAGTTCAGACCCAAGAAGACAAATAATTGAGCACATTCTGAATGTTGGGTTAGACTGAATGTTTTACTGACCACAACAGCTGAACTGAATGTCATCTCTTCTTCAGAAACTGAGGGTTTCCAGATCGATACAAGAGGAACCTACCACGGGATGACGCTCAAGTCAGTGACGGAGGGGGCGCAGGCTAAGAAGATGCCGCATCCAGCACCTCAACCCATACCGCAGCCTGCGCTTATCCAGCAGCCCGTATCTAGGCCAGTATCTCAGGCCAGACCTCCTCCAAACCAAAAGAAAGGTCAGTTGTTGTTGCTTCCTTTTTTTCTTTTTTTTTTTTTTTTTGTAGCACGAGGGGGGGGGGGGGTTTATTTGTTTGGTTTTTTTTTTTGGCTTAACGGCGTGCCACTCTGGCAAGTCTGTAATGTTTCTGTTGATTATATTTCTCGTGATGGTAGAGGGTTGCAAGAGTTTAGAGAGAGGCGTATCAAAATATGAACACAGCTGCATCTCAGATTTTTGTGTCCTTTTCAGATTAGAAGATGGTTGTCAAGAGGCAGTTGTCATCTGAGAGTTGCCCAGCTTTGTTTTACTAAGCAGCTTCCGCTCGTAGCTGGTTCTTCCGTGTGTTACACAGACATAATCTACCACATTAAGCATGGACCAAGTTTATGTTGCTAGGTCCAGTCTTTGTATGGATGCATCTCCTGTCTTCAAGTGTTACCCTTATTTCCTTCTGACATGATGCAACACCTCAGCACACTCACTTTTTTATGTGGCATGGTCTTTTGCCAGTTTTTTTTTTTTCATTCTGATGGCTGATAGGAAAATCCTTTATGGATTTATTTTCATCTGTTTCATTGAGCCTTGCAGTCTTTCCTTGTTTTAGAATGTGACTATGTGGCATGTACTGGTAACCCTGGGTGTCATAAGGATAAACATATCAAATCCAAGTTCCATGGCATTAAGGCATATTGAGGATATGGTGTTTCCAAGACTTTCAGCACATGAAAGTGTGATGTGTGGTCAGTAGCACACCTGACTGCATTTATCTTCCCAAATTTCTCTGGTACCCATTTTTAGAGGCTGGGTCAACCCCTGGGTCTTTTTTTTTGGGGGGGGGGGGTGTGGTGGTACTAGAAAAAAATTCCCATGGCTGGGAGTTGAACCTGGTACCACTAGATTAGTAGAGTACCTGACCACTCAGCCTTCCTTCCTTCACTCACTCTCTCCCTTCCCTTCTTCCTTCCCTGTATCTGGGGCATAGGCCATCAACAAGGGCTCTCCATTTATTTCAATCCCAGGCTGCGACATTTTCATAGCTAATATATTTTTTTTTAACCCTGTGCCGAACCCTCCGTAGTCATCTTTTACGATTATGCTTGGTAGGGTACAGTGGTCCTGTTCTTTGCTTCCCAGGCATGTGCCCAAGTCCCGGGTACCACACAGAGGATCACTATTGTCAGGCAGAAAGAAAAGTTTTTGCTGAATGACATCTATAACAGTAACTATGTCCCATCAGACCTTTTGCAGTCAATTTTCATTGCCCTACCAAAAAAACTAGATGCAGTTGAATGTGAAGACCATCGAACCATTAGTCTTATGAGCCATGTTACCAAAATTCTGCTTCGTATTGTCATGAGAAGAGTCAGGGGCAAAATAAAACCAGAAATCGCTGAAGAACAGTGTGGCTTCGTCGAAGGAAAAGCCACAAGTAATGATATATATATATATATATATATAGAGAGAGAGAGAGAGAGAACATTGGTGGAAAGATCAATAGAAGTAAAGACAGACATATGCTTATGCTTCATAGACTACTGTAAAGCATTCAATAAAGTGAGACACACAGAAATTATAAGAATACTGGAAGACATCAACATAGATGACAAAGATCTGAAACTCATCAAAAACATATACTGGCACCAATGAAGGTTGAGAACCAAATAGGAGCTTTCCAAGACATAAAATTGGGAGTGAGACAAGGATGTGTTCTATCTCCTGACCTCTTCTTCTTGTATAGGAAAAACATAATGAGGAGTATAGAGGGCTTGCCAGGAATATCAATTGGCGGGTACAACCGTAACAACTTAAGATGTGCAGACGACACAGTCCTGATTGCTAAAAGTGAAGGGGAGCTACAGGATCTTCTGGACATTGTGGCTCGTGAAAGTAAAAGTAAAGGTCTCAACCTGAACAAAAAGAAGACTGAAGTGATGGTCATTTCAAAGAAAAGAATACCACCAAAATGTAGCATTACCATTGATGGTACAAATCTGAAACAAATTGATAGATTCAAGTCTTATATCTTATCTTATATCTTATATCCTTCCCGTGCCGTTAGACGTCACATAGGGCTCGCAAAGTAGTTCGCCAATTTTTCCTGTCTTCGGCGAGTCTTTCAACCTCATCAAAGGATTTTATGCCTGTTAACTTGGCCTCTCTTAATAATGTTCTCTTCAGAGTTTCACGCGGTCTGCCCCTTTTTCTTCGGCCTGTTGTGTTCCACTTGATAGCTTGTTTTGGGATTCTCTGCTCATTTCTTCTCATCAAGTGGCCAACATATGTCCATCTCCTTTTCCTGATCACCCGTGAGACTGGTTGTTGTTCAGTCATCTGTCTTATCTCTGCATTGTTCTTGAATTCATTCCACTTGATGCCGAGTATTTTCCTTAGGCATTTGTTTTCAAAAGAGTCTAATTTCTTTTCTATTTCTTTAGTTGTTTTCCAGCTTTCGCATGCATAAATGAGGGTGGATATTACATTTGAATTGAATAGTCTTAACTTGGTTTTTGTGCTTATAACTTTTGAATGCCATATGTTCTCAAGATTCTTGAAGATTGATGCTGCTTTTGCAATTCTGATCCTAACTTCCTTTCTAGTGTCACCATCCTGGTCTATGTAGCTGCCAAGGTATGCAAATTGATTGACTTCTTCAATATCTGTCCCTTCTATGTGTATTTTTCCATTTTGATTGATGGGAATTTTCATTATTTTTATTTTGTCCTTGTTAATTTCAAGTCCTATTTTGCTAGCCAGTGAAGATAGGCTATCTGTTTTTTCTTGCATGGAATTCACATTATTACTGATAAGAGTTATGTCATCAGCAAAATCAAGATCTTCTAGTTCGGTCCCATGTACCCAGTCAATACCTGTGTTACCTGTGCAGCATTTTTTCATTATGAAGTCTATTGTAATCCCAAAAAGTAAAGGAGACAGTATACATCCTTGTTTCACGCCTGTTTCAATCTGGAACCATTCACTCATCCCTTCTTCTGTCTTGACTGCACAACCATATCCATAGATTCAAGTACTTAGGAATAATTATAACAGCTGATGGGAAATGTCACAATGAAATAAAAAGCAGACATGAATTATAACAGCTGATGGGAAATGTCACAATGAAATAAAAAGCAGACATGAATTATAACAGCTGATGGGAAATGTCACAATGAAATAAAAAGCAGACATGCTCAGGCCAAGTCAGCATACCAGAAAATGAGATATATCTTGTGCAACAGATCCATATCAATGGAAAAAAGATTCTGAGTACTTAAATGTTACATCGAGCCAGTTTTGTTTTATGGATGTGAAGCACGGTCCATGAATAAGAGAGTACAGCGAGAAATGGAGGCCATGGAGATGTGGTTTATAAGAAGGATGTTGAAGGTACCATGGACAGCTAAGAAAACCAATGAAGAAGTCTTAAGAGAGGCTGGAGTTAAAAGGCAAATTACAGCAAAGATCAGAAGCAGACAAGCGAGATTTGTAGGACATTTTCTGAGAAGAGGAATATTGGAACACATTGTGGCAGCTGGAAAAATTGAGAGAAGAAGGGACAGAGAGAGAGAAGTTACTGGATGGGCTGTCAGTGTGGCTAGGAAGAAAGTCACCGGCGGATCTCATAATCAAGTCTAAAGACAGGGAATTGTGAAGAGAAATGATCGCCTACGTCACGCGGCACGGCACTTGATTGATTGATTGAGTTTATAATCAACAGATTTACAGATTTACTTTTTAATTACAACATGAACCCCTCTTGTGTAACATGTTTTACTTACAGCAGGATCCCCTTTTTATGTGACTCAGCATTTGGGGAATCAGTAGCCCACTTCCTGGAGGACAGGTTGTATTGTGTCTCTAGTAAATTTTCTGTTACACCACAGAAATCTATGATTAAATATTTTCGGCATTTATCATTTCTGGTAGTTATGAAAAATGTGTTAGTTGTGCAAAATTTCATGTATTTTCAGGATCGCGAACCCCAATCATCATTATTCCGGCAGCTTCAACGTCACTTATCACCATGCTGAATGCAAAAGATATTCTACAAGATCTTAAGTGAGTCGTCCGTGTTCTCTTTTTGATAATATTGAAGAATAATGTTTGATTTTTAAGAATATTTTGTTTTATTTATCCCTGTCCGCTTGGGGTTAAATTTTACATGAATAACTGTTATCCCTTAAAGCACTGACAGCAGTGTATGTGGTGCTCTGTGGTTCTCCTTGCCTTGCATTCAGATATTCTCTGATTTCATAAACAGTTTTATCCAACACTGGTATCTAGTATCATTTCTGATAGATTTATTGACAGTAGCCACGCTGGCAGAGGGTCTATAGTTATGTCTATGCCTTGCCATGAGTAGGCATTCAATGTGCTTCCTTTGCTTGATACATGATTGCTGATGATATCTTGATACATGACTTGTGACGATATCTTGATACATGATTGCTGATATCTTGATACATGATTGCTGATATCTTGATACATGATTACTGATATCTTGATACATGATTACTAATATCTTGATACATGACTGGTGACAATATCTTGATACATGACTGGTGACAATATCTTGATACATGATTCCTGATGATATCTTAATACATGATTACTGATATCTTGATACATGACGAGTGACAATATCTTGATACATGATTGCTGATGATATCTTGATACATGACTGGTGATGATATCTTGATACATGATTGCTGGAAGTCTTAGCTTGTTACATGATAGATGATTGCTGTCACTATCTGTCAACTTTTCTTCTAAGACAGAACATGCCACTGTTATTATGGAGCTATCCATGTTTTAATTTGTTGACTTTTGTTAACATTCATCAAGTCTTTGTATTTGTGTCTTCCTCTTGGATGTTTCTCATGAGAAATCAAGCTAAAACAACCAAACAAAAAAAAACAAAAAAAACAAGGTGTCTCATCTAGGAGTCCATGGAGCCCCAAAGTTCTCTCAGAGGTCACTAATGGTTCCAAAAGATTTGTGATTTAGAAAAAAAAAATGTAAAACTGTCATTTATGAACATATACATGCAGAAAATGCATCATTTTAAACTTAAAAACTTTGACAGTTATTGTTATGTCCACAGCTTACTTGTGTTACTAATGTATCATCAGCAGGCAATAATAACAGTTTAAAAATGAAGTTCCTAAGGTCTATTGCTCCAGTAAAACAACTAAAGAATCTGTGGAGAGGAACAGACAGAACTACAAAAATAAGATTTTTAAGGGCATGCATCTTTCCCATAGCAACATATGCCTGTGAGACCTGGACACTTAACAAAACAGCTGAGAAACACATAAATGCCTTTGAATGTAAATGCTACAGAAGAGTTCTTCAAATATCATGGACACAAAAAAAAGAACAAATATATCTATACTACAAGAACTTAATATTGAAGAAGGCTGGCTAGTAAAGAGGATTAAAGAGAGAAAATTTAAATATTTTGGACACATTAAACATCATGATAATCTAGAGAAAACTGTCTTGGTTGGGTACATAATGGGAAAAAGAAAGAGAGGAAGACCAAAGCGAAGATGGCTGCAAGACATTGTTGATAATCTGCAAATGGCTGCAAGACATCGTTGATAATCTGCAAATGGATGCATCAGCAGCAGGCTATCTTGCTCACAACTGAGAGGTCTACAGGAGGCAGAGTTCTGCAAGGGACATGCAGATGAATGAATGGTCCAGGATGCTATTTAAAGGCTGAGAAGTACCGACACAGAGAATGATTTCTGAGTGAGCGTTACACCTTGTTTCCCCCCTGTCTTCCTGGTCAGGTTTGTGAGCACAGAAGAAAAGAAGGCCCAGGGCATGAAGAGAGATAACGAGGTGCTCATTCACAGGCGCAAAGATGGCGGCCTTACCGTGCCCTACAGAATCATTGACAACCCGTCCAAGCTCACGCCCGACGATTGGTAGGTGGCAGCGCTGCTTTCATTTTTACTTCTTTTTTTTTTTTTTTGAATAATTTTAGTTTACATAATTTAAAAAAAAAAAAAAAAAAGATATTCTCTAATTCAGTGGATCCCAGCTTCAGGTCATAACCCAAAATAGGGTCATGTGGAACCAGGTGGGGGTGGTCCAGAGATAGGGTCACGAGAAGATATTGTGACAAATGTTGGATAAAGTGACATTTATACACAAATGTTATTGATTAACAGCAAATTTATGTCATTTTAAAGGCACTGAAATAGAAATAGTTCATTTTTTTGGTTGAATTTCAGTATTTTAGCAAGTCTTTATTTCATGGGTCGTGGACAGCTTAATGTTGTCGGTCATAGGTGACCTACAGTTGCCGATCTTGTACAACTGCTGGTTTAGGGCCATGCTCGACAAAAGGTTGGGAGCTACTGGTCTAAACATTAATACTGGAGTACTAACACTGGTCTAAATAGTAATAGTGGAATACTAGTCTTTATAATGGCATTTATTTAATTTCTGCATTTTAAATACGATGAAATTTTTTTTTTTTTTTTGTTTGCTTTAGAAGTTTTGTCTGAGGCAGAGGTTTGGCTGTTTGTGGGTGTTACACAAAGATCTTTATGTTGAGTGGCTTATTCTATGGCTGATTGTATTCATACGTTACTGACATAGTCAGTCGTATGTTTGTAGTCCAGGGTCCAGCCTAACTGTGTCATTTATCTAACTTATAATAACGGACCAAGGTTGGCTGTTATGCTGGAAGTTGCTTGGTCTGTTTGAAGGTCTGGGCTGGAAACGGTGGACAAAGCGGTGAAGTAACGAAACACATTCGAGAGTGAAGATGTTTTTGCTAATGAGATGGTTCTGTTCATTGAGGCAGTGAGTTAAGGGGGCCAAGACCCTGTTTTTTCTTCCCTGAACTGCTTTTAGAAACAGGCTGTTGTGTTTCTACAGCCTGCCTAATGAGACAGATTGATGTGTCCCTTGTAGTGAGGGTGTTAGCTGTGAAATGTTGGTTCCTGTGTCAGCACTAAGAAGCCACATGTGCCCACTTCCCATCCTGGGACATAACACCCACTTTATAATTTTCTCCATGTTACTGGCTGCAGAAACTTGTAGCTGACAGTAGCGGGTAGATTGAGAACTGACAGACACCCAGGATGGGTGACAGTAACGGGTAGATTGAGAACTTACAGACTCCCAGGGTGGGTGACAGTAACGGTAGATTGAGAACTTACAGACTCCCAGGATGGGTGACAGTAACGGGTAGATTGAGAACTTACAGACTCCCAGGGTGGGTGACAGTAACGGGTAGATTGAGAACTTACAGACTCCCAGGGTGGGTGACAGTAACGGGTAGATTGAGAACTTACAGACACCCAGGATGGGTGACAGTAACGGGTAGATTGAGAACTTACAGACTCCCAGGATGGGTGACAGTAACGGGTAGATTGAGAACTTACAGACACCCAGGATGGGTGACAGTAACGGGTAGATTGAGAACTTACAGACACCCAGGGTGGGTGACAGTAACGGGTAGATTGAGAACTTACAGACACCCAGGATGGGTGACAGTAACGGGTAGATTGAGAACTTACAGACTCCCAGGGTGGGTGACAATAGCATGTAGATTGAGAACTGTCAGACCCAGGGTGGGTGAACAAAATGGAAAGCTTCATCTCCTAGAGCACAAATTATTGAGTCTGCCTATGATAACATCATCAGTATGACAGTTTTATCACTGTTGTTATCAGTGCCCTGTATACCGTGTATAACTTACAGTTGCCGATCTTGTACAACTGCTGGTTTAGGGCCATGCTCGACAAAAGGTTGGGAGCTACTGGTCTAAACATTAATACTGGAGTACTAACACTGGTCTAAATAGTAATAGTGGAATACTAGTCTTTATAATGGCATTTATTTAATTTCTGCATTTTAAATACGATGAAATTTTTTTTTTTTTTTTGTTTGCTTTAGAAGTTTTGTCTGAGGCAGAGGTTTGGCTGTTTGTGGGTGTTACACAAAGATCTTTATGTTGAGTGGCTTATTCTATGGCTGATTGTATTCATACGTTACTGACATAGTCAGTCGTATGTTTGTAGTCCAGGGTCCAGCCTAACTGTGTCATTTATCTAACTTATAATAACGGACCAAGGTTGGCTGTTATGCTGGAAGTTGCTTGGTCTGTTTGAAGGTCTGGGCTGGAAACGGTGGACAAAGCGGTGAAGTAACGAAACACATTCGAGAGTGAAGATGTTTTTGCTAATGAGATGGTTCTGTTCATTGAGGCAGTGAGTTAAGGGGGCCAAGACCCTGTTTTTTCTTCCCTGAACTGCTTTTAGAAACAGGCTGTTGTGTTTCTACAGCCTGCCTAATGAGACAGATTGATGTGTCCCTTGTAGTGAGGGTGTTAGCTGTGAAATGTTGGTTCCTGTGTCAGCACTAAGAAGCCACATGTGCCCACTTCCCATCCTGGGACATAACACCCACTTTATAATTTTCTCCATGTTACTGGCTGCAGAAACTTGTAGCTGACAGTAGCGGGTAGATTGAGAACTGACAGACACCCAGGATGGGTGACAGTAACGGGTAGATTGAGAACTTACAGACTCCCAGGGTGGGTGACAGTAACGGGTAGATTGAGAACTTACAGACTCCCAGGATGGGTGACAGTAACGGGTAGATTGAGAACTTACAGACTCCCAGGGTGGGTGACAGTAACGGGTAGATTGAGAACTTACAGACTCCCAGGGTGGGTGACAGTAACGGGTAGATTGAGAACTTACAGACACCCAGGATGGGTGACAGTAACGGGTAGATTGAGAACTTACAGACTCCCAGGATGGGTGACAGTAACGGGTAGATTGAGAACTTACAGACACCCAGGATGGGTGACAGTAACGGGTAGATTGAGAACTTACAGACACCCAGGGTGGGTGACAGTAACGGGTAGATTGAGAACTTACAGACACCCAGGATGGGTGACAGTAACGGGTAGATTGAGAACTTACAGACTCCCAGGGTGGGTGACAATAGCATGTAGATTGAGAACTGTCAGACCCAGGGTGGGTGAACAAAATGGAAAGCTTCATCTCCTAGAGCACAAATTATTGAGTCTGCCTATGATAACATCATCAGTATGACAGTTTTATCACTGTTGTTATCAGTGCCCTGTATACCGTGTATAACTTACAGGGACCGAGTTGTGGCTGTGTTTGTGCAAGGACCAGCCTGGCAGTTTAAAGGATGGCCTTGGAATGGCAACCCTGTAGATATCTTTGCCAGAAGTGAGTATTGTCATGTCTTTTTTTTTCTCTTTCAGTTCTGATCTGTCATAGTAGAACTCACCAACATTCCCTGTCATAGTAAAATTCACCAACATTCCCTGTCATAGTAAAATTCACCAACATTCCCTGTCATAGTAGAACTCACCAACATTCCCTGTCATAGTAGAATTCACCAACATTCCCTGTCATAGTAGAACTCACCAACATTCCCTGTCATAGTAGAACTCACCAACATTCCCTGTCATAGTAGAATTCACCAACATTCCCTGTCATAGTAAAATTCACCAACATTCCCTGTCATAGTAAAATTCACCAACATTCCCTGTCATAGTAAAATTCACCAACATTCCCTGTCATAGTAAAATTCACCAACATTCCCTGTCATAGTAGAACTCACTGACATTCCCTGTCATAGTAGAACTCACCAACATTCCCTGTCATAGTAAAATTCACCAACATTCCCTGTCATAGTAGAATTCACCAACATTCCCTGTCATAGTAGAATTCACTGACATTCCCTGTCATAGTAGAACTCACTGACATTCCCTGTCATAGTAGAATTCACCAACATTCCCTGTCATAGTAGAATTCACCAACATTCCCTGTCATAGTAGAATTCACCAACATTCCCTGTCATAGTAGAACTCACTGACATTCCCTGTCATAGTAGAACTCACTGACATTCCCTGTCATAGTAGAACTCACTGACATTCCCTGTCATAGTAGAACTCACTGACATTCCCTGTCATAGTAGAATTCACTGACATTCCCTGTCATAGTAGAACTCACTGACATTCCCTGTCATAGTAGAACTCACCGACATTCCTTGTCATAGTAGAATTCACCAACATTCCCTGTCATAGTAGAATTCAACAAAATTCTCTGTCATAGTAGACTTTACCAGGTTAATCTGTCACTAATTTAACCATATCATAGAGAAGTTCACTGGTGTACAATGCCAGGGAAGCATTCACTGGTGCACTTGGTCTTGGTACAGAGTTTACTAGCATACCTTGTCATAGTATATACTTCGCATCACTATACTCCTGTCTTGGTACAGAGTTTACTAGCATACTTTGTCATAGTATATACTTCACATCACTATACTCCTGTCTTGGTACAGAGTTTACTAGCATACTTTGTCATAGTATATACTTCACATCACTATACTCCTGTCTTGGTACAGAGTTTACTAGCATACCTTGTCATAGTATATACTTCACATCACTATACTCCTGTCTTGGTACAGAGTTTACTAGCATACCTTGCCATAGTATAGAATTCACATCAGTGTACTCTCTGTTGGTAAGTTTTATTGAAAAAAAAACTCAAAAATAAGTCCTATAACATTTTGGGATGTTATGTTAGTGGTCATACTTTCCTTGACCCTTCAGCAGACCAGAAGCTGATGTGGTCAACATCATGCTTGGCAGCCATTGGGGGGGGGGGGGGACACACCGAGGTACCCCTGGCCAGACTACCAGCCTCTACATGAGAAACAACCACACTAATCACTGCAACATCCAAGTGTCCAGATTTCACAGATGTACCCTATAATGGTAATGTTCAGGCGTGATCTATACAGTCTTGGATTACCAGGTGGTGGATCTTAGTGTATGAATGGCAGACATATTGAGGAGACAGGCTCCTCTCGGTCAGATAAACCAGCAGCTACATGGGCCCTTTTGACTTGTGTCATTTCAGTCAAGGCCTTTCACCTGAAGTGGTGCGAACTGCCTGTAGACAGCAATGTCCAGAAGTGGTCCGTTCATATCATGAACCTGGACAGGCATCGCCGGCACTTGGACAGGGCTACGCTCCAGCAGTTTTGGGAACACCTGGACAAGTAAGACCTGTTTTAAGAGTGTTTATTTTTGTTGTTGTTTGTGTTGTTGGTGGTGGTTTTCTAGTATTGTTGAATCTAGTAAAGATGAGTAAGGTACATTTTAGGAATGTTAATGTTTGTATTGTTGGACTCTATACAGTGCTTATGTTAGAAATGTTCAAGGCTACTTCTGCATGCCTCTGTCACTGTGCTGTGCGCAAACTCAACCAATACTATTTCCATATTTGGACTTTATTTTTAACATTACCATATTCTGTTAGTGGATCAGTTTGTTTTTTTTTTTTTAATGGATTTGTAACGTGATCTGTAACGTTCTGTTTCCTTACTTGGATCTTTATTATTCCCACTTTTTTAATGGAATGTGCGACAATTTACCAAATCAGTGTTTGTATCAAACTTAGTTGATCCAGCATTCTCTTTCAGTCTAGTTGCTCAAGTCAGATGTGTTATCTTGTAACAGGTCAATTGTGTGTTCTGTGTTTCAACTCTCTGCTCTGAGCAAGACTGTGGAGTTGTTACACCAAACCTTTTGACTCTTGACTACTCTAATTTCAGGTACATGATGAAGAATAAGCCACATCTTCGATACTGATCTGACCTGGCTTCTAGACCTGCATGAGACAATTTTTAGCAGACAGAAATAGAACGATGCAGCCTAACGATAACATGATGGTTTACCGCGACATTTGATGGAGACTGTCTGTTTTAATTAGCTACATATTTGTTTATATAAGTTCTGTCATATAATGATCATTGCGGTGTTTTGTTTCAGCTGTCACTGAGAACTGTTTTCAGAATAATTGTGTAAATAATCAAGAATGTACAGAAATGTTTGGGGTTTTTTTTTTTCTGAAAAGGGAAAAAAAAGTAGCAGATGTGATTTTGAAAACAATTTTTGCATTTTGTTTGGATTCAGTGAACTGAATTATCAGGGTCAAGGAAGTGAGCTCCAACACAGATAAATCAGCTGTAAGAAGTGAATACCTCACACTTGTGTTAGGGAAACTACCTCAGAACACAGGATATAACTGTGATGCCTTGAGCATATTACACACAGGAAGCCACATAAGGCCACTTCCCATCAGACTTAGCACCCTCTCTACAGTTCCTCTCTGGAGTGTGCAAAGATCTGATTTGGTACAGCAGACAGTTCTCAGTAACAATAACTCGTGACAATTCAGTTTATTCTCAGTAACAGTAACTATCAAAAAGACCCTGGTTATTGGATAGGGCATAACGACAGTGATGAGTGCAGCTTTGAATTAAATCTGCTTGAATGTGGATGGGTTCAGCCGTCTTAGATCTACAGATATGGCCACCTTCTCTGTAGATGAGTCAAACAGATGTGAGAACTAGAGGAAGCTACAAGATTTGACAAAAGAAACAGGCATACAGATTAAATTTGGCAAACTACTTTGTGAGCCCTATGTGACGTTTAACGGCACAGGAAGGATATAAGATACAGATCAAATATTTGTGGACTTGGGTATGAGAGATAATGCTCAGTGAGTTACAGCATGACTAAACATCCACCTTCTTCAAAACTGCCTTCTCAGGCAGATGATGAAAGTAGATGGAGGTGTATGTTTCATTTTTACAAAAAAACAGACAGAAAGAGTTAGGGAAGTGGGCAGAAAGCAAGATGAGGACATGCACATGGAGAACATACAACAATCCAGTATTTCGGCAAAAGCCTTTTTCAAGGATCACATTTTGAAAAAAAAACACAGTGGATAAGAACACGAAAAGTAGATGAAAAATATAGACTTCACTTTTTTTGGTCTCATCCTAGTAAGAAAGACAAGCATTTGCTGGCTTCCACTTTGTGCTCTCCTGCTTCTGTCTTGGCACATTTTGTGCCCCTCTTTCATTTTTTTTTTGTACATTGTGTTGTTTTTTTTATATGTGATCCTTGAAAAAGGCTTTTGCCAAAATATTGGATTTGTTTTGTGTTCTTCATTTGTTTGTGCACATCTTGTTTCTGGCACCTTTCCTCACTCTTTCTATCTTTTTTTGTAAAACTGAACCATGCACCTCCATCTGTTTTCATTACTAGAACTAGTTTTACCACAGTCATCATTTCTTTTATCTGTCAGACAGATCAGAGCCATTATTTAACTAATTCATTAATGAAATGAAAGATGGACTATGAAAGTCTTGCAGAAATCATCAAAGCCATTGAAATAGAAGGAAAGTTTGTAAGAGGCGCACAGTTTTATTTCTTTCTCCATGTCCGACTGCTGATGTCCTTATCTGCTATAAAAGCCCATCTTCAGCCATTTGGTTCTGTTCTGTAGCTGAGAGTTCATAAATTTAAATTCCTGTATGTGTTAAAAATAGACATCATGTCATTTCCTGGTGATGTTTAATTACAAAAAAATGTTTGTGTGTCATGACCGTTGTTTGGCAGTTGAAGAGTTAAGCCATGTCAGAGTGACATTAAGCCCTGACTGATGATATCACTTTAGACATGTAACTGTTTTCCAGGTCTCTTCATATTTCTATGATAACACAAGTATATCATGTTCTCATTACTTTTGTGCATGGTGATTGCATATCATGATAACCGCTGCGCTGGTGTATTGGTTAGTGCACTGTCCAGCCAATCAAATAGTCCCTGGTCTGATTTTGCACTTGGGCAGAAGTTTTTTTGAATTGACTGGCACCGGGATCAACCCGGCCTAAAAAAAAATTTGGTACCTGGGGATCTCCTAAGGAAAACAAAGGCAGCAAGGACAGGTGCTAGCATCCCTGCTTCAAATAATAGTGGCCTAGAAATGTGAAAGCACTAACACTTCACTCACACACACACACACCACCACCACCCACGGTGCAAATGCTACAGGACAGATTTTTAGATCATGCGTGATGTCACAGGGAAATATAAAGACACAAAGGGTCCATTTATCTCCATCCATATCTGTGACTTGATATTCACAGCTGTGTGACTTTATCTTGTGCACAAGTTCGACCATTTTGTTTTAGTTCATGTTAACCCTTGTTAGACTGTTACATTGTACATCACTTTAACCATGTTAAGTCATTGTATTTTTCACCATCTGTGCTGTACTTCATTTTTTTTAACCCATACCTTTTTGCCATTGATTATCTGACAAGAAGACTCGAAGAAATGTCTGGCTTTAGAGGAGACAGAGATTGTGTGTGTATGCAGCTCTTTGTGAACTTGATGAGCCTGAACTTGATCATTTTGTGTAAAACATAGAATATTGAACTTTTCATTGAAGAAATTTGTGGCATGATATTATACTGTCACAAAAAAGAACAACCGTCGTCATATTACACTTCATGTGGTTCAGTGCCTCAAGATTGAGCACATCCTGGGTCATGTGGAACTTCCTTGAAAAAAAGTAGCAGGATGTGTTGCTCCATGGTTGTTTGTTTGTTGCTCATGTCTAACCTCCCACAGTCAGGCATCATGTGCTGCTCCATGGTTGTTTGTTAGTTGCTCATGTCTAACCTCCCAAAGTCAGGCATCATGTGTTGCTCCATGGTTGTTTGTTAGTTGCTCATGTCTAACCTCCCACAGTCAGGCATCATGTGTTGCTCCATGGTTGTTTGTTAGTTGCTCATGTCTAACCTCCCACAGTCAGACATCATGTGTTGCTCCATGGTTGTTTGTTAGTTGCTCATGTCTAACCTCCCACAGTCAGACATCATGTGCTGCTCCATGGTTGTTTGTTAGTTGCTCATGTCTAACCTCCTACAGTCAGACATCATGTGTTGCTCCATGGTTGTTTGTTAGTTGCTCATGTCTAACCTCCTACAGTCAGACATCATGTGCTGCTCCATGGTTGTTTGTTAGTTGCTCATGTCTAACCTCCCACAGTCAGACATCATGTGCTGCTCCATGGTTGTTTGTTAGTTGCTCATGTCTAACCTTCCACAGTCAGACATCATGTGTTGCTCCATGGTTGTTTGTTAGTTGCTCATGTCTAACCTCCCACAGTCAGACATCATGTGCTGCTCCATGGTTGTTTGTTAGTTGCTCATGTCTAACCTCCCACAGTCAGACATCATGTGTTGCTCCATGGTTGTTTGTTAGTTGCTCATGTCTAACCTCCCACAGTCAGGATGTGTGATACACTTGGGGTAAGGGGGGCAGGTTCCTTCCAACAAATATTGAGTTCATTCACGTAAGTAAAGCATTGAAGACTGAATGTTTTCATATGTGTAGAACATAAGAATGTGAAGCTAGTTATGTATGTTACATACACAACACAACAGTGTTCTTATGACTACATGCAGGGATTATCATTGTATGAATAAGTAAAGCATTGAAGACTGAATGTTTTCATATGTGTAGAACATAAGAATGTGAAGCTAGTTACGTATGTTACATACACAACACAACAGTGTTCTTAAGACTACATGCAGGGATTATCATTGTATGAATAAGTAAAGCATTGAAGACTGAATGTTTTCATATGTGTAGAACATAAGAATGTGAAGCTAGTTACGTATGTTACATACACAACACAACAGTGTTCTTAAGACTACATGCAGGGATTATCATTGTGTGAGTAAGTAAAGCCAGCATAAGTGAGAGTAGTAGTAAAGCTTTGTTTCTGTCTGTCTCTGACAAAAGTGAAGTGTGGTAAATAGCATGCACACATTGCTTGATTCATTGAGCAGTTTCACGTCCTTGATGTTCCATCCTGTCTTGGCAGGGTGGTGCTTCATTTATACATGGTTCAGATCTCATTAATTCTCTTTTGGGGATTTTTTTTCTCTCATATTTGAGTGCTTTGTTTATATTTGTCATCGTGTTTACTTTTTTTCCTGCACATTACCAGCAAAAAAATCATCCTTCTTTTTAAAGAAAGAAAACTCCGAACATGAGAATGCAGTTATCAGAGAAATTAATGTTGAAGTAGAAAGCAAGAGTTCCATGCAGGCGTGTCAGGGTGGTACTGTTTTAACATATCTGGGGAAAAACCTGGCATAGTTTCTTTGACTGATATAAATGTGGTCCTACAGTTTTCTCTTTGACTGATATAAATGTGGTCCTACAGTTTTCTCTTTGACGGATATAAATGTGGTCCTACAGTTTTCTCTTGACGGATATAAATGTGGTCCTACAGTTTTCTCTTTGACGGATATAAATGTGGTCCTACAGTTTTCTGTAGTCATGTGTAAATACCAAAATTAAGCATTGATAATGTGTATTTTATGTTGTCCAGCTAATGTGTGTGCCTGTCCTTGTCTGAGTATGGATCTGTGAATGTGATGGGTGATTAAAGATGTTGTCACATATGTGAAGAAAGTTGCTGTGACCTCTCAGCCAGGTCTGATGATGAGATCACCCCCATAAAATGAAAGCTGTGTTTTTATGAGTTCAGATAAAAGTATAAATGTAGTGTATGATACATTTTCTGAAGTGAAATAAAACAGAACTGATTCATTTTGTTATCTCTGTGTTACTTATTGTGTTATTGTTCTACCTCAGAGTCTGTGTGTTTGGATTAATATCAGTCTGTTTCAGCATTGTTTCTAAGCTATAGCTTGTCTTGTCTTATCATCTTCCTCTTGTACCTGTCAGCGTTGCTGGGACAAATCTTGAGTTCATTCACGTAAGTAAAGCATTGAAGACTGAATGTTTTCATATGTGTAGAACATAAGAATGTGAAGCTAGTTATGTATGTTACATACACAACACAACAGTGTTCTTATGACTACATGCAGGGATTATCATTGTATGAATAAGTAAAGCATTGAAGACTGAATGTTTTCATATGTGTAGAACATAAGAATGTGAAGCTAGTTACGTATGTTACATACACAACACAACAGTGTTCTTAAGACTACATGCAGGGATTATCATTGTATGAATAAGTAAAGCATTGAAGACTGAATGTTTTCATATGTGTAGAACATAAGAATGTGAAGCTAGTTACGTATGTTACATACACAACACAACAGTGTTCTTAAGACTACATGCAGGGATTATCATTGTATGAATAAGTAAAGCCAGCATGATTGAGATTAGTAGTAAAGCTTTGTCTTTGTCTGCCTCTGACAAAAGTGAAGTGTGGTAAGTAGCATGCACACATTGCTTGATTCATTGATCAGTTTGATGTCCTTGATGTACCATCCTGTCTTGGCAGGGTGGTGCTTCATTTTACAGGGATACATGGTTCACATCTCATTATTTCTCTTTTGGGGATTTTTTTTCTCTCATATTTCAGTGCTTTGTTTATATTTGTCATCGTGTTTACTTTTTTTCCTGCACATTACCAGCAAAAAAATCATCCTTCTTTTTAAAGAAAGAAAACTCCGAACATGAGAATGCAGTTATCAGAGAAATTAATGTTGAAGTAGAAAGCAAGAGTTCCATGCAGGCGTGTCAGGGTGGTACTGTTTTAACATATCTGGGGAAAAACCTGGCATAGTTTCTTTGACTGATATAAATGTGGTCCTACATTTTTCTCTTTGACTGATATAAATGTGGTCCTACAGTTTTCTCTTTGACTGATATAAATGTGGTCCTACAGTTTTCTCTTTGACTGATATAAATGTGGTCCTACAGTTTTCTCTTTGACGGATATAAATGTGGTCCTACAGTTTTCTGTAGTCATGTGTAAATACAAAAATTAAGCATTGATAATGTGTATTTTATGTTGTCCAGCTAATGTGTGTGCCTGTCCTTGTCTGAGTATGGATCTGTGAATGTGATGGGTGATTAAAGATGTTGTCACATATGTGAAGAAAGTTGCTGTGACCTCTCAGCCAGGTCTGATGATGAGATCACCCCCATAAAATGAAAGCTGTGTTTTTATGAGTTCAGATAAAAGTATAAATGTAGTGTATGATACATTTTCTGAAGTGAAATAAAACAGAACTGATTCATTTTGTTATCTCTGTGTTACTTATTGTGTTATTGTTCTACCTCAGAGTCTGTGTGTTTGGATTAATATCAGTCTGTTTCAGCATTGTTTCTAAGCTATAGCTTGTCTTGTCTTATCATCTTCCTCTTGTACCTGTCAGCGTTGCTGGGACAAATCTTGAAAAAAAAGCCAAATAAATGTAAATGTATTTTTATAATTACAATACATGAAAAGCCAATCTGGCAACTTCAGTGTGTACTCTGATCAAGTGTACTCCCACCATTTGTGGATTCTGCACGGTGTGTATATACAGTATATATAATATATATTTTTTAATGTGTACTTTTAATACATTTACATTTGTGTTAATAATATGCATAATGTATCCTAAATATGGTAACACATCTTAAAGAAATCGTAAACTTCTCAAATTCCAGGAAAATCTAGAACCTATCAAACTTAATGACCCAAACATGTCCCATTCTGGTTTAGTTAGTGTAGCTCACCTGACATTTAGTACAATTCCTAGGTCTAAAGCCATAAGTTAGTGTAGCTCACCTGACATTTAGTACAATTCCTAGGTCTAAAGCCATAAGTTAGTGTAGCTCACCTGACAGTTAGTACAATTCCTAGATCTAAAGCCATAAGCTAGTGTAGCTCACCTAACAGTTAGTACAATTCCTAGATCTAAAGCCATAAGCTAGTGTAGCTCACCTAACAGTTAGTACAATTTCTATATATAAAACCATAAGCTAGTGTAGTCTATTATAGTTTGTTATGCACCAACAGAAGCAGCTGAAGAGGAATTAAAAGAAGATTTTTACAACAGCCTCCAAGCCACAGTAGAAACAATACCCAAGCATGATATGCAACTCATCTTGGGCGACTTCAATGCAAAAGTAGGTGAAGGAAATGAAGATAGAAGAAGAATCATGAGAAGAGAAGGAATCGGAGAAATAAATGAAAATGGAGAAAGACTGTGCAGTTTCTGTGAAGAAAACATGATGACCATCGGAGGGATAATTTTCCAACATAAAAACATCCATAAAGTGACTTGGAGGTCACCAGATAAAAACACAGAAAACCAAATCGATCACATACTAATAAACAAGTGGAAACGGTCACTACAAGATGTGCGAGCAAGGAAAGGAGCAGATGTAGGAAGCGATCACAACCTTCTGGTAGCAAAAATAAAACTAAAAATTAAGGAAAGCCAAAATCGGAGAACACAGAAAGATACGTTTTGATACAAGAAAACTGAAAGACCAGCAAACAATAAATGAATTCTCAATAGTACTTAAGAACCGCTTCAGTGTCCTACAAGACGAAGCAGAAATGTCCATATTAGAGTTCAATAAAACACTACAGGAAACAGCAAAAGAGGTGCTGGGATATCGGAAAAGGAGAAAAGAGGAATGGATAAGCGAGACCACATGGGAAAAGATAGAGCAAAGAAAAGAAATCAAGAAAAAATTACTGAACACCAAATCACAACGGCTTAAAGAACGAGTTTTAAGTAATTATGCACAAAAAGACAAAGAAGTGAAGGAATCATGCCGACAAGATAAACGTCAATACTATGACAACTTAGCAGAAGCAGCAGAGAAAGCAGCATACACAAATGACATGAAAACCATATATAAAATCACAAAGCAGATGACAGGTAACTTCAGCACAAGATGTGAAAGTGCAGTAAGGACACAAAATGGACAACTGGTCAGTGGAGAAAGAGAAAAAATTGAAAGACGGAGGGAACACTTTAACACCCTACTAAACAGAACACAAGCAGCACAAACAATAGACATACCTGAAGCAAAAACGGAACTAAACATAAATACAGGACCAATAACAATAAGTGAAGTAAAGGAGGCGATAAAGAAGCCAAAATCAGACACATGGGAAAAGATAGAGCAAAGAAAAGAAATCAAGAAAAAATTACTGAACACCAAATCACAACGGCTTAAAGAACGAGTTTTAAGTAATTATGCACAAAAAGACAAAGAAGTGAAGGAATCATGCCGTCAAGATAAACGTCAATATTATGACAACTTAGCAGAAACAGCAGAGAAAGCAGCATACACAAATGACATGAAAACCATATATAAAATCACAAAGCAGATGACAGGTAACTTCAGCACAAGATGTGAAAGTGCAGTAAGGACACAAAATGGACAACTGGTCAGTGGAGAAAGAGAAAAAATTGAAAGATGGAGGGAACACTTTAACACCCTACTAAACAGAACACAAGCAGCACAAACAATAGACATACCTGAAGCAAAAACGGAACTAAACATCAATATAGGACCAATAACAATAAGTGAAGTAAAGGAGGCGATAAAGAAGCTAAAATCAGACAGGGCACCAGGTGAAGATGAAGTGACTGCTGAGATGTTGAAAGCAGAAGAAACAGAATCACCTAAACAACTTTGCCGGATATTACAACAAATTTGGGATCTAGAAAAAGCCCCAGAGGAGTGGAAAACTGGGCTTATAGTAAAGCTACCAAAGAAGGGTGACCTCAGAGAATGCGGGAACTGGAGAGGCATTACCCTACTGCCACTCACCAGTAAAGTATTTTGCAGAATAATCATCAACAGAATTGTACCAACACTTGAGGAAAACTTCGGAAAGAGCAGGCAGAATTTAGGAAAGGAAGATCATGCATAGACCACATATTTGTACTTAGACAAATATTAGAACAGGCAAATGAGTGGCATAGCACAACATATGCATTATTCATAGATTTTGAGAAAGCCTTTGACAGTGTCAACAGAGATGCACTGTGGAAAATCCTAAGATGGCATGGCCTCCCCCACAAGATAATAAATGTAATCAAAGCCCTATATGAGGGTTTTCAGTGCAAAGTGATCTGTGGAGAACATACCTCCAGCAGCTTTAGGGTACAAACAGGAGTGAAACAGGGATGCGTACTATCACCAACATTATTTATCTTGGCAGTGGACTGGTTAATGAAGGAGGCAACATCAGACAAACGCAGAGGATTACAATGGACCCTTGACACAGTGCTGGAGGACCTTGACTTTGCGGACGACATTTGTCTATTATCAAGCAGTCACAAAGATATGCAAGATAAAATAAACAAGCTAATTCAGAATGCAAACAACATAGGACTAAAGACAACGTAGGAAAGACAAAGTTAATGAAGCAAAATGTGAACAACAGAAATGTACTCAGAGTAGATAGCAAGTTAGTGGAAGAGGTCAACGAATTTGTATACCTTGGCAGCAGAGTAGTAGAAAATGGAGACAGCACAGAGGACATCAACAGCAGACTTACTAGAGCAAACCAGGCTTTTGCAGTGCAGCAGACTATATGAAAATAAAAAAAAAACTAAGCATAAATATGAAAATCAGGATATTTAAGAGTTATGTTCTAAGTGTACTACTCTATGGAAGTGAATGCTGGAAAATCACCAAAACCATAGAAAACAAGTTGAATTCTTTCCAGACTAAATGTTTACGAAGAATTAGAAAAATATTTTGGCCAAACACCATAAGAAATAACATCTTATTGGCAGAAATGCAGATGAAGCCACTGACAACAATTATTGAGGAAAGACGCTGGCGATGGTTGGGACATGTGCTCCGGATGACTGACAACTCACTACCAAAAATAGCACTACGATGGACACCACAGGGGAACAGAAGTAAAGGTAGACCAAAAGAAACATGGAGAAGAACAACAGAAAGGATGTTGAGCAATAGAGGACTCACCTGGGCAAGAGCAGTAAAAAAGGCAAAGGACAGGCATTTGTGGAAAACCCTTGCGGAAGCCCCATGTGCCCTGGGCACTTAAGGTTCAGAGAGAGAGAGAGAGAGAGAGAAGCTAGTGTAGCTCACCTAACAGTTAGTACAATTCCTAGATCTAAAGCCATAAGTTAATGTAGCTCACCTGACATTTAGTACAATTCCTAGATCTAAAGCCATAAGCTAATATAGCTCACCTGACATTTAGTACAATTCCTAGATCTAAAGCCATAAGCTAATGTAGCTCACCTGGACTGCCATCGTCCAGACTGAACTTCTAACACTAGTTAAGGCAAGGAAGGTTGAAAGAGGAGACACACCAACGGATGAAAAATTCTGAGGCAGACAAAAGGCTGAATTAACAGATTTGAGGCTAGGTCAAATTGACATAATACAGCAATTGAGATAGGAGCAGCTAGTATGGATACTGCAGAAATGTTATTTCAGTCCCATGATACGGCTCAGCTGATGATGATTTCAAAGAATTTAAGGAAGTAATCGCCAAGGGAGAGAACTGCATTGCTTTTTGGGAAAGTGTCGACCCCCAACCCCCTTTTGAAGTTTTGAAAGACGTGCAAGAATAGGTGTAGACCTATAAAACTTATAGAGAGACACATCTTAGAGAGTGGAGAAACACATCTTAGAGAATGAAGAAATGCATCTTAGAGAATAGAGAAACACATCTTAGAGAATTGAGGAAGACATCTTAGAGAACAGAGATGAACATCTTAGAGAATGGAGGAAGACATCTTAGAGAACAGAGATGAACATCTTAGAGAATGGAGAGAGACATCTTAAAGAATAGAGATGGACATCTTGGAGAATAGAGATGGACATCTTAGAGAATGGAGAGAGACCTCGTAGAGAATAGAGATGGACATCTTAGAGAATGGAGAGAGACCTCGTAGAGAATAGAGATGGACATCTTAGAGAACAGATGAACATCTTAGAGAATGGAGAGATACATCTTAGAGAACAGAGATGGACATCTTAGAGAATAGAGATGGATATCATATATAGTGGAGAATGACATCTTAGAGAATGGAGAAAGACATCTTAGAGAATAGAGAGAGACATCTTAGAGAATGAAGAGAGACATCTTAGAGAACGGAGAGAGACATCTTAGAGAATGGAGAGAGATATCTTTGAGAATATTGACAGACATGTGAGTGACAAACTTTCATTCTTTCCTTGTCCAAGATGTCACAGCCATCGACAGCCAGCCTTAATCGTTCAGAATCAGGGCCGATCTCGCCAGTCCCGTGAGATCCCCATCAACCCCCCCCCCCCTTTTTCCCTTTCTCTATTTAAAAAAAAGTTAATTGAAGTTTCTGATCATGATAATAAGTTGGGTTTTTCTTTTTATTTACGTGTAGGCTTCTGTTTATTTTGGACTTATGTCGGTCACGTGATAAGAAGAAACAGTTATTGAATCCATTACTCCATTATATCAAGTGGAACACAATAGGTCGAAGAAAAAGAGGTCGACCACGTGAAACTCTAGAGAGGACATTGTTAAGAGAGGCCAAATTAGTAGGCATAAAATCCCTTGATGAGGTTGAAAAACTCGCAGAAAACAGGAAAACTTGGCGAACTAGCATGGGAGCCCTATGTGACGTTTAACAGCAAAAGAAGGACATATGATGCATTCGAAGTGATATATGTAGCCAGTTATTTACACCGTTCAGCCAAAATACATTTAGAAGTTAAAGAAAGCATGGATTCTAACTTTCGACCAGTTCTGGCTTTCGATCGAACCGATTTTCCTAACCAATCGAATGAGTAGGAGACAGCTCATGACAAAAAATAACTAACAAATTATCAATATGAAAGAACAACAAAACAAGTATCAGGTCCCTCGACCAGTTAGCACCATAGATCTTACACCATACTTGAGGCGCGACATATACCATCTGGTACTTTCTTTTTCTTCTGTTATTACCATAACATATCTGTTGATTCGTAAACTGTTTGATGTTTCAACAACTCGTCGTGTGACTTTTCTCCCCCTTCAGACAACGCTTTCTCAACCTGTTTGCTCCAGTGACACCTTGGAACCTTTTTTTTTTCATCTTCGCGAAGCCCGCACCTACCAAGGCCCATTTTTTCCCCTTTCACTCCAGAAGAACGCTGCCAGGTCTAGCCAATCAACGCTCAGAGCAATATTTAGGGAAAGTCTAAATAAACTGAAAGGCGGAACATTCCCGTATATTTTAAATTTATGCTCGTAGAATAAGTTCTTTCCAGTTTATTTCTTGGGGCATGTGCTCCGGATGACTGACGACTCGCTACCAAAAGTAGACACCACAGGGGAACAGAAGTAAGGGTAGACCAAAAGAGACATAGAGAAGAACAACAGAGAGGATGTTGAGCAATAGAGGGCTCACCTGGGCAAGAGCAGAAAAAAAGGCAAAGGACAGGAATTTGTGGAAAACCCTTGAGGAAGCCCCATGTGCCCTGGGCACTTAAGATTCAGAGAGAGAGAGAGAGAGAGAGAGAGAGGTGAGTAAGAGAGAGAGAAAGAGATTCTTCTACCAAAATCTGTCATCAAATTTTGTTCTGCCCGAGCGTGGAGATTCATTTAAGAGCTCACTCACTCACTCACTCACTCACTCACTCACTCACTCACTCACTCACTCACTCACTCACTCACTCACTCACTCACTCACTCACTCTTTGTTTTTTTTCTTTTAGCCTATCCAGTAAAGGCCGCCATCACCGACAAGAAGAACAATAAAAGTATAGTAAACAAAATCTTAATCAAGTCTGGCTTGCGGTATATGGCATGTACAAGAGCAGGGATTTTTCCCCTTGTGTAGAACCTAAAATGACTTTTTAACCAGCCTTGTCTTACACAGAAATAAAAACTTGTAGCTGAGCACTAGGGTTCCACGAGAAGTGTTTAGCAGGAATTTTTTCAGTCATCATCCAGATGCAACCTCTGCAGATCAATCATCGAACCCAAGTTGAAAAACCTTACACACACTCATTACACAAACTTAGGCGAAACCGAAAGTGTCCAGGTGAAAGCAAAGCTGCAAATTAAAATATATTGTTCATTAGCCTGATTAAAAAGAAACATTCTCATACATTTCAGTTTAGTTATTTACCGTTTTAGTGTTGCTGTATTTAATTTTCCCCTGGACAAATAAGTTGAAAACAAGGAATGTTTAACAAAAGCAGATGCAGACAGACATCTAATTACATTCATAAGAAAATGACAGTTATCATTCATTGGGCATACTATGGGAAGAGGAATGGCTGAAAACATCATAACAACATGGAAAATAAATGGGAAGAGAAGCAAGGGATGAAAAACATTTAAGTCATGGACAGTCTAACACGATATCACACACGCGCGCACACACACACACACACGCACACACATACACAAATGACAAACTTGAGCTGACGGAAAATATGAAGAGACGAGATCTGTGGATGAGCATGAGCACCAGAACCTGTCAGCATTGGCGTATTATTATTATTATTATTATTATTATTATTATTATTTTCACTTTCTGATTGGAATACATATATATTCTTTTTAATATAAACGGAAATACTTTCGCTGAAGCTAAAAAGGACAATTTTACAATGAACAGTGAGCTTTGTAAAAAAAAAAAGGAAAGAAAATGAATAGCAAAGACGTGATATGTTTTTCATGAAGAAAAAAACAACTATTGGTGTACTTACGTTTTTAAAAGTTGGTGTTTAGCCCGAGCAGTGCAAACTGGCATATCGAATGGAACCTCTCGCTCGAGATCGGGCAGAGGACGAGAGCCGGCGAGAGTGATTATGCCAGAGAGACGTCGTGTGTAAGAGATGGCCTACTAATCAAAAAAAAAAAAAAAACCCCAGTTACCAGCGAACCCTGGCATTTCCAAACATGTACTGGAAGTATATTCTAGTGAATCTTCTTCTCGTGGTACCAAACAGTCGTGTTCTAACTTCAGCAAGGACTGAAAACCTACCAGGTAAGTCGGTGTGTTTGTGATGCCAGGGCAGGTAATGTCGTCTGCTGGCTCTAGCGTAATGGATTGCTTAATCTTCTCTCATCTTAAAACGCTCCCCGCTCAAGTATCAGTTTTATCTCTGCCATTTTCGCGTTGTTTGGATAAAGATAAGGCCGCAGTGTGTACTGTAATGTAAGAAATTCTTGTTTGATTTAGAACATAAACCCTTTCTACATCGAAGTATACGTTAATATACCAATGTGGTTAAGATCGTCATCATCATCTTGTGGCACAGCATGGGAGGTTGGCTACAATGTATCTCCAGTGTGTTCAGTCCCTCTGCTGTCAGAGTGCACTTGGCTAGGCCAACCCCTCCCCGTACATCTCTTGATGGTGTCCACCCATCCACGCTCATGCTTTTTTAAAAGCAATATTCGAGGAACTTTAAAAACAATGTAACGGCATATATAATACATAGTTTTACAGCAAGTTTTCCAGCCGTCTTGTTTTCTTGATCGCTGCTGAGACTGTTTGCTGCGTGCTGATTTCTCTTATCTCTGCTTTAAGCTTCATTCGCATTCATTGTAGTTTTCTAAAGTATGTTTCTTAGATATGTGTGTTTCGAAAGCGTCCGGTTTGCTGTCCATATTTCCTTGGTTGTTCTCCAGCTGTGACATGCGTGGTAAGGATGGGTTGAAGGTCTGAGTTGAATATGCCAGGGTTTGTTCTTGCGCTTGGAGGCTTTCATTTGGAAACATGTGGGCCACGTGATGAGAAGAAACATCCAGAGAACCACAAAGACTTAGGTCTAATTGCTTTACTTACAATTTTCGGTTAAGCGAGATGTATACTTTTTAATCATCCTGTTCTAAAGTAGCATAATCTTGTGTTTTGTTATGTAGTCAGTGACCATATTTTTCTTCCACCTGGTGTTGATAACAGTTAGCTGTCATGTCCTTCATTGCGTCTAAGACCACAGACACACAAGGATGGTGACCTTTCATTGACCTGCAGTGTCAACCTTTCAGCAGGAAAATATGGGCGCTAACACCATGTCCCTATGTGCCTCCAAGGCATGACAGGATTACCTTTACCTTTACCTTTTTACCTTAGTCTTACATACTTTAATCTCATTTTGCTGTGTATAAGCCTCGTTGTTTACACACAATTTCCCCCATTCCCCCCCCCCCCCCCCAATATCTCCGCTAATGTGCAGTCCTATAGTTTTCCTTTATTTGTTTTCATTTTAGTTCTCTCTCTTCTTCTTCTTCTTCCTTGTTTTTTTTTTTTTTGTTCTCCATGACTCATTCAGTGGTCTTCCTCGCTGTTTTCCCGGGTACTTTGCCTGATACAAAGGTCTGCATGACCCAGCCTAATCTCCGAATATTTCTGTACAAACAAACAACGATTAGCCCTGCCAGTTTAATTTAGTGGTGACATGAAGGGAAATTATTACAATTTGTAATGTTTTTCTTCTGTAAAATGTAGTAGGAGATGAGGTAGCAGATATTCGCCCGATCAGGAAAAAAAAAAATTCAGATTTGACTGAATACGCGAAAGCGAGTGCTTGGTTGACCTCTGGTCATTTCATTCATCAAAGTTTGTGATGGACCAGGCAGTCGCCGGCCCAGAGTAGGCCGTGGCGAGGCTTACAGGCCAGCAGCAGGCTCTGCCCGCTTCTCGTGTCTTCAGGCAGAAAGCAAATATCAAGACAAGTTTAGATACGTTTGTTCATTTCTCCTCAAAGCTTGCTCTTCTCCTCTCAGTATCAAAGCTCTTGTCTTCTTTCTCATTATCAAGGCTCTTTTCATCATCACGATCAGAACTCTCTTCTCCGACTAATCATCAGAACTTTTATCCTCCCCATCATCAGAGATCTTCGCCTCATTGTCAGAACGCTTCTCCTAATCATCAGAACTCTTCTCCTAATCATCAGAACTGTTCTCCTAATCATCAGAACTCTTCTCCTAATCACCAGAACTCTTCTCCTGATCACCAGAACTCTTCTCCTGATCATCAGAACTCTTCTCCTAATCATCAGAACTCTTCTCCTAATCACCAGAACTCTTCTCCTAATCATCAGAACTCTTCTCCTAATCACCAGAACTCTTCTCCTAATCATCAGAACTCTTCTCCTAATCACCAGAACTCTTCTCCTAATCATCAGAACCCTGTTCTCCTCATCATCGAAACTCTCTTCTCCTCATCACCAAAACTCCTTATCATCAGAGCTCTCTTCTCCTCATCACCAAAACTCCTCATCATCAGAACTCTCTTCTCCTCATCATCAGAACTCTTCTCATCAAAACTCTGTTCTCCTCATTATCAAAACTCTTTCCTTCTTTCTCATTATCAGAACTCTTTTCTCCTCATCATCAAAACTCCTGTCTCATTTCTCATTACCTTTAAACACGTTTCTCCAGTCTCATCATAAAGATTGCTTCTAATCATCACAAATTTTCCTCTGTTTTTCTTGTCAACATCGTCAAGGCCAGACTTTGGCAAACATTATTATCACAAAGAAAACCTTAAGTCTGAATGACTAGAATTGTTTTGCTTTATAGGTAGATGTGGACAGAACAAAACTGGCTTGATAGTTCTGTCACTTGTGATCTTGACTGTTTGTTTTCTGGGATATCGAAACTTTCCTCGTGGGTGCCTGTAGGAAAAGCAGAGCGCACTAGAATCCACGTACGTTCATATGCCAGGGCTGTAGGACGTGAACACATATTCAAGTAAGAAAACATGTCTCGAGTGACATTTTCCGGGACAGAGACACGTCATCAATCAAACATGTTGCCGGCCGTGCTTCGGAGAAGAAAGATCATCAGTTAGCAGCGAATCTAGAAAGTGAAGGCATGCCTGCACGAGCTAATTATAGCATCGTTTTGTCGTGCGAATGTGACCACCTGTAGCCACAACAGGTCGACAGCAGTGGGAATGTTTCACCTGTGTTGTGTGTTGGCGATAACTGAGATGTCCTGCGGTTTTTTTTGTTGTTTTTTTTTACCTGTATGTGACTAGCAACAACTCACAACACCGCAGTCCAAGAATTCCTGTATCAGTATCAAATTCAGTAACGAAGTCTTAAAAAAAAACAAAGGCACCAAGAGATAACGTGCCTATAATAGACACTATAATAGTCTATAATAATCTATAAGAACACTGTTAGAGAAGGTGACTATAATAGAGGAATAACACTGTTAGAGAAGGTGATTATAATAGAGGAATAACACTGTTAGAGAAGGTGATTATAATAGAGGAATAACACTGTTAGAGAAGGTGATTATAATAGAGGAATAACACTGTTAGAGAAGGTGATTATAATAGAGGAATAACACTGTTAGAGAAGGTGATTATAATAGAGAAATAACACTGTTAGAGAAGGTGATTATAATAGAGGAATAACACTGTTAGAGAAGGTGATTATAATAGAGGAATAACACTGTTAGAGAAGGTGATTATAATAGAGGAATAACACTGTTAGAGAAGGTGATTATAATAGAGGAATAACACTGTTAGAGAAGGTGACTATAATAGAGGAATAACACTGTTAGAGAAGGTGATTATAATAGAGGAATAACACTGTTAGAGAAGGTGATTATAATAGAGGAATAACACTGTTAGAGAAGGTGATTATAATAGAGGAATAACACTGTTAGAGAAGGTGATTATAATAGAGAAATAACACTGTTAGAGAAGGTGATTATAATAGAGAAATAACACTGTTAGAGAAGGTGATTATAATAGAGAAATAACACTGTTAGAGAAGGTGATTATAATAGAGAAATAACACTGTTAGAGAAGGTGATTATAATAGAGAAATAACACTGTTAGAGAAGGTGATTATAATAGAGAAATAACACTGTTAGAGAAGGTGATTATAATAGAGAAATAACACTGTTAGAGAAGGTGATTATAATAGAGAAATAACACTGTTAGAGAAGGTGACTATAACAATGTACAACAAAAAATAAATCCACTTTTTTCCTGTTTAAAATTTGTCAGTTTCTACTGGGAGAGAAACGAATATGAGGTCAGAACATTTTTATTAGCTCTAGTTTGAGAGAGAGAGAGAGAGAGAGAGAGAGAGAGAGAGAGAGAGAGAGAGTCCGTGTATGTGTGTTTTTATGATTTTGTAAGTGTGCCAGGAACAGAGCACGTGGCGATCAATGCATAACAGATTCAAGATGGGGAGGCAACCCCACAGTGACTGACTTTTGAATGTGAGTTATTGCACTTGAAAATGTGAATTACTTGGATGGGAAAATTTATCATATATTTTTTTCTTCTCGTAAACTCGTTATGGCCATCTTCTTCTACATTTGCTCTGAGAAGAGCGTTTGGCAGCGTCGTGCCACCGTTTACAGCCAACCTGCGATATCTGCACCTTTGTGTCCGACATATCCGTCTTCGGCATGGAGTATTCTGAGAACTAGGTTTGCCTTGCTGTTTTGATACATGTTCACCTGACCAGACTTGTCAGTGGATATGGTTGTGCAGTCAAGACAGAAGAAGGGATGAGTGAATGGTTCCAGACTGAAACAGGCGTGAAACAAGGATGTATACTGTCTCCTTTACTTTTTGGGATTACAATAGACTTCATAATGACAAAATGCTGCACAGGTAACACAGGTATTGACTGGGTACATGGGACCCAACTAGAAGATCTTGATTTTGCTGATGATAAAACTCTTATCAGTAATAATGTGAATTCCATGCAAGAAAAAACAGATAGCCTGTCTTCACTGGCTAGCAAAATAGGACTTGAAATTAACAAGGACAAAACACAAATAATGAAAATTCCCATCAATCAAAATGGAAAAATACACATAGAAGGGACAGATATTGAAGAAGTCAATCAATTTGCATACCTTGGCAGCTACATAGACCAGGATGGTGACACTAGAAAGGAAGTTAGGATCAGAATTGCAAAAGCAGCATCAATCTTCAAGAATCTTGAGAACATATGGAATTCAAAAGTTATAAGCACAAAAACTAAGTTAAGACTATTCAATTCAAATGTAATATCCACCCTCATTTATGCATGCGAAAGCTGGAAAACAACTAAAGAAATAGAAAAGAAATTAGACTCTTTTGAAAACAAATGCCTAAGGAAAATACTCGGCATCAAGTGGAATGAATTCAAGAACAATGCAGAGATAAGACAGATGACTGAACAACAACCAGTCTCACGGGTGATCAGGAAAAGGAGATGGACATATGTTGGCCACTTGATGAGAAGAAATGAGCAGAGAATCCCAAAACAAGCTATCAAGTGGAACACAACAGGCCGAAGAAAAAGTGGCAGACCGCGTGAAACTCTGAAGAGAACATTATTAAGAGAGAACAAATTTTGTATGATTAGACCTCGAAAAAATCGTAGACAAAGCACTTTAGTGAGACGTGAGAGAAAGAAAAATCACAAGAGAATTACCTGGGATTCGAACACGGACTCCGGTAGGACGAGCAGCCGTCTAGCCACGAGAGAACAGCTTACTATCGACTTAGCCAACTAGCACCCCAAAAAAGGTGTTTTGTTGACATAGTCTTTAGCAACTGCTCAGCAAACATAAGGGATCGTGACACCCGGAAAGAAACGAGGTCGTGACACAGAAATTCCGTAGCTTAGATTCATTCTCTCTAGCAGGTACCAACTAGACAAACATACACACCGTCTCCTGCCATGTCTGGTGCAAACTTGGACAACAATAACAAACGAACGAATACTTATTACATGAAGTTAGTTTCGGATATAGTGAACAAAATTATTAAGAGAGGCCAAGTTAACAGGCATAAAATCCTTTGTTGAGGTTGAAAGACTCGCCGAAGACAGGAAAAATTGGCGAACTACTTTGCGAGCCCTATGTGACGTCTAACGGCACGGGAAGGATATAAGATATAAGAGATAAGAAGACTTGTCTGCTACCAGGCGCTTTCATGAAGGCCTGTTATCAGGACACTATGTGGAGGTCTGTTATCAGGGCACCATGTGGAGGTCTGTTATCAGGGCACCATGTGGAGGTCTGTTATCAGGGCACCATGTGGAGGTCTGTTGTCAGGACACCATGTGGAGGTCTGTTGTCAGGACACCATGTGGAGGTCTGTTGTCAGGACACCATGTGGAGGTCTGTTGTCAGGACACCATGTGGAGGTCTGTTGTCAGGACACCATGTGGAGGTCTGTTGTCAGGACAAAATATGGAGGTCTGTTGTCAGGACACAATGTGGAGGTCTGTTATCAGGCCTGTTACCAGGACACGCGTGGAGGTGGAAGGAATCATGATCAGTTTTGTCTGTCTAACCCTAACACAAGCACTCAGTCTTGGGTCGCTGGCAAACATTCAGATTTTCTGGCAGTGCTTCTCAGTCTTTTTCTGACCCTGGACCCCTGAAGTTGACACCCACCCCCCTCCCAACCAAGGGAAAAAACCCCCAAACACCACCATCACCCCTCCTTCGTTTGGTATTACTTGTAAAAAGTTTGGAAATATTTCTAGTATTATACGTAATCTGGAGTCTTCTGCGTGGATTACGTAACCGTTAGCTGGCCCCCATTATCTTGGCAACTGACTGCTTTCAAGCCATGAAGGGTTCTGTTTTACGTTAAATATAGTAAGTTAATAGAAGACCTTGTCTCTTGTTCCTGCAAGCCAGACAGCCTCACTTCATATCACAGTGATGAACTTTGAGACCTGTTGCCCTTAATCCAGATTGTATTCTGTCAGACTGTATTCTACCACGAGTGTCAGAGAACACGGCAGTGTTTGCCAGCAGCAACGGTTGAGCACAGACGTGTACCGAAGCTGTCGTCCGGGGCGTTTATAGTCTGTGAGAGTTGCGTGTGATTAGCGCTTTCTGAAATTTGTCACGTATGTGATAACTCATCGGGCAGGGTGTCTCAAAAAAAAAAACCGCTATCTCATAATGGTTTTTATTTCAGTTGTCTTCTACTTCTTCTTCTTCTTGGGGGAAACGTAGTTCTCTACAGCCGACATAACGTTGGTGTTCAAGCAAAGTTATCACTTCGAGTGGGCTGTGGGTTACGGTGACTTGCTCGAAAACCCCAGATGGACCCCAAAAGGCTGCTTCTCGGCAGACTCCGCTACCATGGAAATACGTGGAGTCTTAACCCAGTTAGCCAGGACAGTACGCTCATAAGCTTCTTTCAAGGACCACAGCTGAGACGTAATGTGTGCCGCTGGCACTGACCACCGCGCCCTGTCTTCAGCACCGTCACCTTTTCTGAGCAAGAAATAGGACAAGCTAAAGTAGCGGAACAAACACACAAACCGTCCTTCTCCCGCATGAAAAAATAAGACCATTAGATCAGTGTATCTCAGACCATCAGAGAAACGATGCCTGCTACCAACTAAACAGAGAAGAAGTCATAATCGTAAGGCTACATACTGGGCACAGCAGGCTAAGATACCATCTGTACAACAAAATCAAGACATGATCAACTGATAAATATGCATGTGGCACCAGTAAGATGACAGCAGATCATGTACTGCAGTAGTCCCCAGTATATGAACAACAGAGAAGACAAATATGGCCAACTACTTCACCAGTCAAGAACAGACTGTATGGGCATGTTCACGCCATCCAGATAATCATGAACTACTTCAAAAGTATGCAAGTTGACCCCTGAAAATGTTCGAAGAAGAAGAAGATCAGTTGTGTGATTATTATTATTACATTATTATTATGTGTCAAAGTCGGAGGTATTTGTATGTTGTAAGAATCTTAGTGTTACACGGTTGTTGTATGTTGTAAGAATCTTCGTTTTACAAGATTGTTGTATGTTGTAAGAATCTTAGTGTTTAAAGATTTGTGTATGTTGTAAGAATCATAGTGTTACAAGATTGTTGTATGTTGTAAGAATCTTAGTATTTAAAGATTGTTGTATATTGTAAGAATCAGTTACAAATTGTTGTATGTTGTAAGAATCAGTTACAAGATTGTTGTATATTGTAAGAATCAGTTATAATATTGTTGTATGTTGTAAGAATCAGTTACAATATTGTTGTATGTTGTAAGAATCAGTTACAATATTGTTGTATGTTGTAAGAATCAGTTACAAGATTGTTGTATGTTATAAGAATCTGTTACAAAATTGTTGTACACTTTTTTATACCCAAGTTTTTTGGGGGAACCCTGTACTGTGTGAAATAAATGAAGGGAATAAATAACAAAACGTGATCGATCAAGACTGGCCGAGCCGTGGGAGGAAATTTGATTGCTTTTGGCTCCATCGACTCTGATTTGTAACGCAACAATAGCTAGGGGACATTACCGGCTGACATATTTATTGCCAGGCGTCACTTCAAGTGCCACAGGGAAGAAATTGTCGCAGATAAACACGTCTTCTCGCTTGATTGCTTGACCGTGACGTGTCCGTTCTTGTCTGCGGGTCTTGTCTATATTTGTAAGTCATCGCCGGGAAGTTTTTTTTTTTCAGGACACAATGTGGAGATCTGTTGCCAGGACACTATGTGGAGGTCTGTTATCAGGACACTATGTGGAGGTCTGTTATCAGGACACTATGTGGAGGTCTGTTGTCAGGACACCATGTGGAGGTCTGTTGTCAGGACACTATGTGGAGGTCTGTTATTAGGACACAATGTGGAGGTCTGTTATTAGGACATAGTGTAGAGGTGAAAGGGATCATGATCAGTTTTGTCTGTCTAACCCTAAAACACAAGCAGTCAGTCTTGGGTCGTGGGCAAACATTCAGATTTTTCTGGCAGCGCTTCTCAGTCTTTTTCTGACCTTGAACCCCTGAAGACAGTATTGACACCCACCCACCCCCCTCCCAACCAAGGGAAAAAACTCAAACACCGCCATCACCCCTCCCTCGTTTGATATTACTTGTAAAAACTTTGAAAACATTTATAGTATTATACGCAATCTGGAGTATTCTGCGTGGATTATGTAACCGTTAGCTGGCCCCCCATTATCTTGGCAACTGACTGCTTTCAAGCCATGAAGGGTTCTGTTTTACGTTAAATATAGTAAGTTAATAGAAGACCTTGTCCTGCAAGCCAGACAGCCTCACTTCATATCACAGTGATGAACTTTGAGACCTGTTGCCCTTGATCCAGATTGTATTCTATTAGTCAGTATTCTACCACGAGTGTCAGAGAACAGGGCAGTGTTTGCCAGCAGCAACGGTTGAGCACAGACGTGTACCGAAGCTATCGTCCGGGGCGTTTATAGTCTGTGAGAGTTGCGTGTGATTAGCGCTTTCTGAAATTTGTCACGTATGTGATAACTCATCGGGCAGGGTGTCTCAAAAAAAACAACAACGCTATCTCATAATGGTTTTTATTTCAGTTGTCTTCTTCTTCTTCTTCTTCTTGGGGGAAACGTAGTTCTCTACAGCCGACATAACGTTGGCAAAGTTATCACGTCGAGTGGGCTGTGGGTTACGGTGACTTGCTCGAAAACCCCAGATGGACCGCAAAAGGCTGCTTCTCGGCAGACTCCGCTACCATGGAAATATGTGGAGTCTTAACCCAGTTAGCCAGGACAGTACGCTCATAAGCTTCTTTCAAGGAGCACAGCTGAGACGTAATGTGTGCCGCTGGCACTGACCACCGCGCCCTGTCTTCAGCACCGTCACCTTTTCTGAGCAAGAAATAGGACAAGCTAAAGTAGCGGAACAAACACACAAACCGTCCTTCTCCCGCATGAAAAAATAAGACCATTAGATCAGTGTATCTCAGACCATCAGAGAAACGATGCCTGCTACCAACTAAACAGAGAAGAAGTCATAATCGTAAGGCTACATACTGGGCACAGCAGGCTAAGATACCATCTGTACAACAAAATCAAGACATGATCAACTGATAAACATGCATGTGGCACCAGTAAGATGACAGCAGATCATGTACTGCAGTAGTCCCCAGTATATGAACAACAGAGAAGACAAATATGGCCAACTACTTCACCAGTCAAGAACAGACTGTATGGGCATGTTCACGCCATCCAGATAATCATGAACTACTTCAAAAGTATGCAAGTTGACCCCTGAAAATGTTCGAAGAAGAAGAAGATCAGTTGTGTGATTATTATTATTACATTATTATTATGTGTCAAAGTCGGAGGTATTTGTATGTTGTAAGAATCTTAGTGTTACACGGTTGTTGTATGTTGTAAGAATCTTCATTTTACAAGATTGTTGTATGTTGTAAGAATCTTAGTGATTAAAGATTTGTGTATGTTGTAAGAATCATAGTGTTACAAGATTGTTGTATGTTGTAAGAATCTTAGTATTTAAAGATTGTTGTATATTGTAAGAATCAGTTACAAATTGTTGTATGTTGTAAGAATCAGTTACAAGATTGTTGTATGTTGTAAGAATCAGTTACAAATTGTTGTATGTTGTAAGAATCAGTTACAAGATTGTTGTATGTTGTAAGAATCAGTTACAATATTGTTGTATGTTGTAAGAATCAGTTACAAGATTGTTGTATGTTGTAAGAATCAGTTACAAAATTGTTGTACACTTTTTTTTATACCCAAGTTTTTTGGGGGAACCCTGTACTGTGTGAAATAAATGAAGGGAATAAATAACAAAACGTGATCGATCAAGACTGGCCGAGCCGTGGGAGGAAATTTGATTGCTTTTGGCTCCATCGACTCTGATTTGTAACGCAACAATAGCTAGGGGACATTACCGGCTGACATATTTATTGCCAGGCGTCACTTCAAGTGCCACAGGGAAGAAATTGTCGCAGATAAACACGTCTTCTCGCTTGATTGCTTGACCGTGACGTGTCCGTTCTTGTCTGCGGGTCTTGTCTATATTTGTAAGTCATCGGGCAGGGTGTCTCAAAAAAAACAACAACGCTATCTCATAATGGTTTTTATTTCAGTTGTCTTCTTCTTCTTCTTCTTCTTGGGGGAAACGTAGTTCTCTACAGCCGACATAACGTTGGCAAAGTTATCACGTCGAGTGGGCTGTGGGTTACGGTGACTTGCTCGAAAACCCCAGATGGACCGCAAAAGGCTGCTTCTCGGCAGACTCCGCTACCATGGAAATATGTGGAGTCTTAACCCAGTTAGCCAGGACAGTACGCTCATAAGCTTCTTTCAAGGAGCACAGCTGAGACGTAATGTGTGCCGCTGGCACTGACCACCGCGCCCTGTCTTCAGCACCGTCACCTTTTCTGAGCAAGAAATAGGACAAGCTAAAGTAGCGGAACAAACACACAAACCGTCCTTCTCCCGCATGAAAAAATAAGACCATTAGATCAGTGTATCTCAGACCATCAGAGAAACGATGCCTGCTACCAACTAAACAGAGAAGAAGTCATAATCGTAAGGCTACATACTGGGCACAGCAGGCTAAGATACCATCTGTACAACAAAATCAAGACATGATCAACTGATAAACATGCATGTGGCACCAGTAAGATGACAGCAGATCATGTACTGCAGTAGTCCCCAGTATATGAACAACAGAGAAGACAAATATGGCCAACTACTTCACCAGTCAAGAACAGACTGTATGGGCATGTTCACGCCATCCAGATAATCATGAACTACTTCAAAAGTATGCAAGTTGACCCCTGAAAATGTTCGAAGAAGAAGAAGATCAGTTGTGTGATTATTATTATTACATTATTATTATGTGTCAAAGTCGGAGGTATTTGTATGTTGTAAGAATCTTAGTGTTACACGGTTGTTGTATGTTGTAAGAATCTTCATTTTACAAGATTGTTGTATGTTGTAAGAATCTTAGTGATTAAAGATTTGTGTATGTTGTAAGAATCATAGTGTTACAAGATTGTTGTATGTTGTAAGAATCTTAGTATTTAAAGATTGTTGTATATTGTAAGAATCAGTTACAAAATTGTTGTATGTTGTAAGAATCAGTTACAAGATTGTTGTATGTTGTAAGAATCAGTTACAAAATTGTTGTATGTTGTAAGAATCAGTTACAAGATTGTTGTATGTTGTAAGAATCAGTTACAATATTGTTGTATGTTGTAAGAATCAGTTACAAGATTGTTGTATGTTGTAAGAATCAGTTACAAAATTGTTGTACACTTTTTTTTATACCCAAGTTTTTTGGGGGAACCCTGTACTGTGTGAAATAAATGAAGGGAATAAATAACAAAACGTGATCGATCAAGACTGGCCGAGCCGTGGGAGGAAATTTGATTGCTTTTGGCTCCATCGACTCTGATTTGTAACGCAACAATAGCTAGGGGACATTACCGGCTGACATATTTATTGCCAGGCGTCACTTCAAGTGCCACAGGGAAGAAATTGTCGCAGATAAACACGTCTTCTCGCTTGATTGCTTGACCGTGACGTGTCCGTTCTTGTCTGCGGGTCTTGTCTATATTTGTAAGTCATCGCCGGGAAGTTTGTTTTTTTTTCTAACAGCCATAGGCTCCAGGAGGAAAACTGGCGGAAGATCGAGTCACGTGGAGAGCGACTCTGCTTGAGGGAGCAGCATCATTTGAGGAGGGAACGAGGACCAGACTTGAAGTTAGGAGATGCAGAGCGCAAGGGAAATGTACCCCACAACACAAACATTGTTTGCTATTACTGTGGCTGTTATACATATCCAGCAATGGTAGGGGCAGGCACGAGAGGAACTTTTCACAACACGCAACTTCTAGTAACTGTCTGCTTGGAGACTGTCTTCGTAGACGAAAAGTAGCGTCCGCTTTGGCAATCACCTGACCCATAGCTGACCAAGACCTTGTACCATCTCTCCGTTAGTACTCTCTTTAACATGCCCGGGCTGGTTAACGGGGCAGGGAAGGCTATAGTCCCCAAGGCAGTGGAGCCTACTAAAGAAGTTTATCACGCCACCTGCTTTGTTGGTTGCACTCAGGGAGTGAAAACAAAAAGTCGCCGTAATCTGTTCCCAATCAGATACGATGATGTGCTCAGACGTCTTCACCACATCGCCTGCGAGCTCGCAGTTTCGGGAGACAGAAGAAGAGTGTCAGTGTACGATACCGTATATATAGTCCCTATAATGACATTAAGCGACGTGTGACTGTGTGTAGCCACTATCACCAGCACTTACTTGTTATGCTAACAGCTACTCTATCACAAGCACTTGTTATACTAGCAGCTACTCTATCACAAGCACTTGTTATACTAGCAGCTACTCTATCACTAGCACTTGTTATACTAGCAGCTACTCTATCACTAGCACTTGTTATACTAGCAGCTACTCTATCACTAGCACTTGTTATACTAGCAGCTACTCTATCACTAGCACTTGTTATACTAGCAGCTACTCTATCACTAGCACTTGTTATACTAGCAGCTACTCTATCACTAGCACTTGTTATACTAGCAGCTACTCTATCACTAGCACTTGTTATACTAGCAGCTACTCTATCACTAGCACTTGTTATACTAGCAGCTACTCTATCACTAGCACTTGTTATACTAGCAGCTACTCTATCACTAGCACTTGTTATACTAGCAGCTACTCTATCACTAGCACTTGTTATACTAGCAGCTACTCTATCACTAGCACTTGTTATACTAGCAGCTACTCTATCACCAGCGCTTAACTTGTTATACTAGCAGCTATTCGAGGACTCTGCGATTCTTTATTCCAAGCTGTGAGCTTTCTCATCTATGTTCTACTGTAAATTAATTCCACCCAGAAGTAACAAAATATCTCCGTTACATAACACTTTTGTAACACGGATCACACAGCAGATCCAGCTGTCAGTGAATTAAGGAAATTTAGAATTTCACGTAAAAATCAGTCCTGTCAATACGTGATAATCGGAGATTATCTTTCTGTTAGTCTGTCTGTCAGTGAGTCTGTCTTTCTGCCTGCCTGTCTGTCAGTCAGTCTGTCTTTCTGCCTGCCTGTCTGTCAGTCAGTCTGCCTGCCTGTCTGTCAGTCACTCTATCTGTCTGCCCATCCATCTGTAATCAAACAACTAGGACTGACATCTCTGGCAAAGTAGACGTCCGTCCGTCCATCCATCCATCCATCCGTCCATCCATCCATCCATCCATGTAAGAAAGCGTGGCAAGTCATACTACCTTGTGCTTATACTCGTGAGACAGAAAACAAGGGGCGCTTTCTTCCGACCAACTCTCTAAACTTTCAGGGGCGCTGTTGTAAACTTAGCTGATGCTAAATCTACATTTATGGATAGATTGAGAATAAATAGATCAACCCAGCTGTTTCAGGCATTCCCTCGGCATGTACTACCGTACTGCGTGGCCAAGATCTCGCGACCCCCATGACCGCCAGCCCAGATTCTCCCCTCCATGGACACTGCATGCCAGTTAATTCAGCATCTTACACACATTCATACATCACATCAACATGAAATACATATTACCAAGTCAGCCAGTCAATTTACATCCATTTATTAACACTTTCTACATATAACATAGGGACACTACCACAGACATTACATACACATGACATCAACATGTATCATCGTGATAATCAGGGGATGACATAATTACAGTGTATTTTTTATAACTAAGTAACAACTAAATCAGTGGACCAGATAGGCCTGGGCTCATCTGGCTCTACTAATCAGTTATAGATTTATCTCAATATTGTGCCGATGCACTGGTTACACATTTCAGCCACTGCTACCACGAACCCAACCTCCCCATACTACACAGATGTCCATGTACTATTTCCCTGAAATACTACACAGATCGTGTGCTAATGCACTAAATTCTCACATAATCTCTATTTGTTATAGTAACAGCTACTCACTTCTTCTTCTTCTTCTACGGTCGAGGTTGTTGGTCACTTCAGATCCTGATCCCTATCGACATGGCAAAGCCCGCAGTCCTCTCCAGATCCTGATAGGAGCCCCAAAGCTTTTACCCCAAGCTTGTGACCTCTGGCCGTGTCTCACGCCTTAGGTCTGCATGGTTTGGGCACTCTTGTAGGATATGCTAACGCATTGAATTCTCACACTTATCTCTCCTCCCATCTCTAGGAATCACCATGTGCTAAGCACATCATTGATGGCACAGCTGTCTGCTACCGGGTTAGGTATCTCCTGATATGTGCTAACGCACTGAAATACCACTGAACATAATCTCCTGGTGTGTGCTAACGCACTGAAATACCATTACACATAATCTCCTGATGTATGCTAACGCACTTAAATACCACTACACATAATCTCCCCACGTCACAAATCCCATGTTCTAATCACATCATTCATTTGCAGATGCTGCAGCCAGGTTACGTATCTGCAGAATACCATCTTGACCTATATATATATACCAGCCATGCGAACGAAGGCACTGATGGACCTAGATATGTACCCATCTAACTGTGACGATAATCCATGAATCTGATAGAATCTCCTCATGTCACGAGAAGGACAAACAATCTGCAGCACATTGATTTCCCAACACATTAAATAAAAACAGTGTGAGTAGTCTGGGGCATAAGTATATTACGATAATCATGGCCAGACGAAACGAACTCAGCCCCGCCATAAACTCTAGATTGTCTCCCTTCCAGTACACTGTTCCTCGCTTCAATCCCCGAATTTACGTGAATGACCGCGCCGTGCTCTGTCCACGACATACAACTAATGACCGTTCACACTGTCTTCCGACCAACTCTCTACATTTCTGGGGACGCCTTCTTCCGATCAGCTCTCTAAACTTCCAGAGGTGCTTTCTTTTAAGAACGTCTTCTGATCAGCTCTCTATTTTATTAGGTTAATTACTTCTTATCTTTTACTTTGAATGTAATAGTTTAGTCTTACACTCTTTTGATATGTTTTTTCCTAATTTAATTTGTATATTTGTACTAAATCGAATGTGTGGGAAGGATGAAAGATGGAGTGATGAAGGGCAGAATGTAAGACGGGCCTGCGTGCCCAGTTCTTTACCCATTAAAAATAAAGATTCATTCATTCATTCATTCTAAATTTTTAGGGACGTCTTCCAACCAACTCTCTAAATTTCTAGGGACGCCTTCTTCCGACCAGCTCTCTAAATTTCTAGGGACGCTGTCTTCCGACCAGCTCTCTAAATTTCTAGGGACGCCTTCTTCCGACCAGCTCTCTAAATTTCTAGGGACGCCTTCTTCCGACCAGCTCTCTAAATTTCTAGGGACGCCTTCTTCCGACCAGCTCTCTAAATTTCTAGGGACGCCTTCTTCCGACCAGCTCTCTAAATTTCTAGGGACGCCTTCTTCCGACCAGCTCTCTAAATTTCTAGGGACGCCTTCTTCCGACCAGCTCTCTAAATTTCTAGGGACGCCTTCTTCCGACCAGCTCTCTAAACTTCCCAATTTGAGGGGGGAGGGGGGGGGAGAGAGAGAGAGAGAGAGAGAGAGAGAGAGAGAGAGAGAGAGAAAGAGAGAGAGAGAGAGAGAGAGAAAGAACTGAGATTGTTTTCACACATTTGCTACATTGTTGTTGTTGTTATTGTGGAGACAGCTTTACGAGAGGCCTATCTTATTTTCTGAGTGTCTGCCGCGGGCCGTGTCACTCGCGCGTTTAATAAGATTTTCTTCATGGGCCATTCCACATCGCGGCTCCCCGGCCCCGCCAGTCTGGTGCGAGTGTCACTGAGTTCTGGGCTCCATTTTCCGCCCAAATATTTAAGATTCTGTTACCCATGGTTACCAGCATTTGTGTTGACGTCACTGGCATGAGATGACCATGAGTAAGTGAGTTTGGCATGAATATAGAAAGAAGGAAATGGTGATGAAAGAAAGAAAGAAATGGTGATCAAAGAAATAAGAAATGGTGATCAAAGAGAGAAAGAAAGAAAGAATGGTGGTCAAAGAAAGAAAGCAAGAAAGAAAGAAAGATCAGAGAAAGAAAGAAATCAAGAAAGAAAGAAAATGTGATCAAAAAGAAAGAAAGAAAGAAAATGGCGATGGAGAGATTATTGGAAGAAGGATTTGCCACTCCGTACAGAAGCCGAGGCTGAGCCGATCGCTCTGACCGTAAGACCATCTAGTGCCCCCCCTCCCTTATCCTCTTCAGCTTCACTCCCCGAAACTGCATTAGATTGTCCTCTCTCAGCGGAAGTCGGAGGTACCTGGAGGCCGTCGCACGACACTGTAAGTGTTCTCTCGCTATTTGAGGGTTGGGGGGGGGGGGGGTTCGCGGAGGCAAAGAAAGAATCGATAATATAACAAATTTCCAGCGTTCTTTCTCTCTGGCTATAAATGGGCCCGTTATAACCTGCAACTTGTTGAATTCGTTTCCGTATTCAACGTGCGCTTGATATCAGCCCTGTTTTATCAGCATTTTCCGTTAAATAGGTTTTATTGTCAGGTGTACGCAGTCAGGAACATGTACGCGCTGTCCTCCATATACCTAGTAGCCCATGAATAATTTGTGTACAAAACTAAGTACACAACACCTAGTTTGTACTCGCTGGAACCACGTGGTTTGCACCTTCAGTTCAGCTACACCGAACATTCCCCTCTTCCACAGTCTCATCTTCCCCTATTACACAGTCTCATATTCCCCTCTTCCACAGTCTCATATTCCCCTCTTCCACAGTCTCATATTCCCCTCTTCCACAGTCTTATATTCCCCTCCTCCACAGTCTCATATTCCCCTCCTCCACAGTCTCATATTCCCCTCCTCCACAGTCTCGTATTCCCCTCTTCCACAGTCTCATATTCCCTCTGCACTAAGTCCCACCTCCCTTCTCACTTGTAACACACAGTTCAGAACCTCCGCACAGCATCAGATTGCAACCCCCCTCTACCTCGTGAATGACATGTCAGATGATGGCTGCGTATATTTCATCTAAATATAAGATTCCTTTCATCTTAGAAGGCCGAAGTTGAAAGCGGTATCATTTTGTTGAAAAACTTCTGTCATAGTTTTTTTTTTTTTAGTTCACCTTCAAAAGAGTGTTGGTTACGTAGGGTCACAGTTAACCGATGATCTACTGTAACTGCGCCTTTCAGCCAGATACGTCCGACTTCGGCATGATTTACTTTTAAGACCGGGTTTGCATTTCAGTTTCGACCTCAACTCACTCATTCACTCACTTTTTTTTACTATAGCCACTACGTGGATATAGAATAGGGTCTTGATCAGCTGTATTACGCTCGATCTGTCTGTCTACACATGATAGTGGGGGGGGGGGGAAGGACGGACAACCGTGAGAGTCACTGATGTAAAACTGGTTCTAGTAGTGTAGAGATACGCGTAGACGGAGTTGTGCTGTATAGTTTTACTTTTTACAAGCCCGTCGACAGCCACACCTATTTACTTTACACCTTCTCCCATCCTGAAGCCTGTAAGAACTCCATCCCATACTCTCAACTACTCCGTCTGCGCCGTATATGTCAGGATAATTCGGACTCTGTCAATCAGTCCAACAATTTATTAGAATGTTTCCGTCATCCCAACTGCCCAAAAAATGTCCTTCGTGCAGCCTTCAACCGTATCCAACTAATAAACCGCAGGGAAGCATTTAGAACTTAGCTGTTACCTCATCTGACAGAGTTAAGTTAGTACTGCCTTTCCGCCCGCAAGGTCAGATGGTTAAGAAAATTCTTTATCGTCATTTGCCACTAATCCAACTCGACCCAGACACCCGTGACATCTTCTCTGAACCATCCCTATTAGCATACAAACGTGAACCAAATCTCAAGGACATCCTCGTCCACAGCCACTTAAACCGGAACCTTACATATGTTGGAACCAGAAAATGTAACCGCCCTCGCTGTGTTACCTGCCCTGTAGTTTGGGAAACGAAAACAATCACCTTTCATAAAACTATCCTGACTCTCCATGAGGGATTTACCTGCGGATCCTGCAATGTAATAATATGTCACCGTATGCAAAAGATGCAGGATAACTTATATTGATGAAACTGGCATCAGACTAGGGGACCGCATACAGAAACATCTGTATGATATCACACAGCATGCTTCGAAGCCAGTCCCTAATCATTTCAATGGCCCCAACCATAGAGGCAAATCCGATTTTCTGGTAACACCCATCAAACAGTGTCATGCAGATGACACAAGCCGCTTAGCGCTCGAGAGCCGCTACATTCAGGACTGTGGGACACTGGAACCACATGGTTTGAACTCGTTATTCAGCTATACATAGTCCACAATCTTACTGATCCTCGCTTGTTGCACATAGTTTAGTACCCTCATACATCATCACATTACTGCTACTCTATTACAACCATTATCATGCATTTCACCTTCTCCTAAATAGATTACCACCCCTTCCCTACCATCATCTCTATATCACACATCACAAACCCTTATCCATTCACTGCCATCATTTTCTATCAAACATCACATCATCATCATCCTTATCACCATCATCGCCTTTCACTCTCTTAAGAGCGTCGGCCACGGATAAAGGCTCTCCATTCATCCCAGTTCTTGGAATAATTCTCTGCTCCTTGTCTCTGAACATTTTCTACACTCAACCGTGCACAATTTTGCACCTTTCAGAACGAACGCGTTTTTTTCCAAAGTAATCGGTACATTTTGTTTATGCTGCGGGCGACATACAAGCGATCGTAATTCAGTAAAGTCTTTTCCAAGACCTCAGATAAGTCATTAATTTTTGTTTCCATTTTTTGTTATTTAAATTTCATAAAATTCACGTGAATCTGTAGTTTGTCTCCTCCCTCTGATTCTTCGTCCTGTTTTTGTTTGATGAAGGCTGGCGCCGAAACGTCACAAGTCTGTGTCATGGTTAAATAATAAAGCTGTTCCTACCTTTTTTTCTTAGTTGATGCGTTTAGTTTTACTCAGGAAGATTTTGTTTATGTTGTTTTGTCTTTTTTTGTTTGTTTGTTTTTGGTCTTGATAAAGGTGATCATTGTCGAAATACTGGATTGTTATTGATGTTTTTCATAACTATTTCCTTCCTGTCTGCCCCCACCCCCCTTCCTTACTTGTGTTTTCTTTGATTTGTTCTGTGACCAGAAGTTGTTGAGATGACATGTTTGGGCGTGAGTTTGACAGTTTTACATCTCGATTCTTATTGGCTTATTCAGCCGTTTCAGATGGGACTTCGTACCGTCTTGATAACGCAGCCACAGGCCGCCTGATAACGCTCTGAGGACCAGTTTTTGTCCCGGGACCACAGTTTTGGGAACTGCTGATTTAAAGATGGCAGGTTAACTGTACATTATCTCTGGAATATAGTCAGGTTTCCATAGTAACAGTTTTTGTTTATTAGCAGACAGAAGACACGGAGATAGACAGACTGACAGATAGACAGACAACAGGCAAGCATCAGATCAAGACGACAGAGATTACTGTACATCAGAGTTACACGATGTGATGTTTTCTTGAAAGTGTTATAAGAAATTCTGGGATGACTTTGATGTCACCAGAAAACTCCAGTTTGTTACATTGTAAAAAATGTTACAGGAAACTCTGAGGTTGTTGTATGTTGTGAGAATCTTTATGTTACACGATTATTGTGTGTTGTAAGAATCTTTGTGTTACAAGATTGTTGTATGGTGTAAGAATCTTTATGTTACAAGATTATTGTGTGTTGTAAGAATCTTTGTGTTACAAGATTGTTGTATGTTGTGAGAATCTTTATGTTACAAGATTATTGTGTGTTGTAAGAATCTTTGTGTTACAAGATTGTTGTATGGTGTAAGAATCTTTATGTTACAAGATTATTGTGTGTTGTAAGAATCTTTGTGTTACAAGATTGTTGTATGTTGTGAGAATCTTTATGTTACAAGATTATTGTGTGTTGTAAGAATCTTTGTGTTACAAGATTGTTGTATGTTGTGAGAATCTTTATGTTACAAGATTATTGTATGTTGCAAGAATCTTTGTGTTACAAGATTGTTGTATGTTGTAAGAATCTTTATGTTACAAGATTGTTGTATGTTGTAAGAATCTTTGTGTTACACGATTGTTGTATGTTGCAAGAATCTTTTTGTTACAAGATTGTTGTATGTTGCAAGAATCTTTGTGTTACAAGATTGTTGTATGGTGTAAGAATCATAGTGTTACAAGATTGCTGTATGTTGTGAGAATCTTAGCGTTACAATATTGTTTTATATTGTAAAAATCTTATCGTGACAATATTGTTGTATGTTGTAAAACATATTATGAGAACTACACCAGGGAGTTGTTTATGTAGAAAAAGTGTGATGATTTGTTTTGTTTTTTTGGCTGCTGTCTGTTGGGCTAGGCCATATTTTTATATATGAGTAGCTATCTGGTTTGTGGGGGCAGCAAACAATTTCATCTGGTCTTTACGTCCTCCTGGATGAAACATGACATCATCCTGGCAGAGTTTTTCTGATGCCCTCTCAAGTGGAAAATTCTGTCTGGACTCTCGGGCGAGACAAATAAATTTTATGTTCTGTTCTGTTTTGTTTTGTCTTGTTTTGCATTTTTAATCGAGTAATAGTGAACGCTGGAAGTCAGGGATTCTCAGCTTGTGAGGATTAGCGACATCTGTAGACATTCTCCACAGGTTGTGGCGCGAGGTGGGTGGCAGACAACTCTCAAGTCTCGATGGATTTGTCTGGTGGTCATTCAGGTTTTGTGTTAGCTCCCTTGTGACCACACGAATACGTGGTTAGACATTGTCCAGCTGTGACCTGCGTGTCTAAGACTTGTCGGTGGATAACATTTGATCTGTCATCGTGGAACCTGGACAGTGACCAGTCGACGTTCTGTGATAAGGATAATTCCAGAATATTATAAATAATTTGACACTTCAGCGCTGTAACAGCAGTGGGAGATTAAGTACCACCCAGGCATGTAGACTAAACTTTTGACACTTTTCTTCTTATACTGACCATCTCCTGACTGACACTTCTTCACTTGTACTGACCATCTCCTGACACTTTTCTTCTTATACTGACCATCTCCTGACTGACACTTCTCCACTTGTACTGACCATCTCCTGACACTTTTCTTCTTATACTGACCATCTCCTGACTGACACTTCTCCACTTGTACTGACCATCTCCTGGCACTTTTCCTTTTATACTGACCATCACCTGACTGACACTTCTCCATTTGTACTGACCATCTCCTGGCACTTTTCTTCTTATACTGACCATCACCTGACTGACACTTCTCCACTTGTACTGACCATCTCCTGGCACTTTTCCTTTTATACTGACCATCACCTGACTGACACTTCTCCATTTGTACTGACCATCTCCTGGCACTTTTCCTTTTATACTGACTATCTCCTAATACTTCTCCACTTGTACTGACCGTCTCCTGACACTTCTCCACTTGTACTGACTATCTCCTGATACTTCTCCACTTGTACTGACCGTCTCCTGACACTTCTCCACTTGTACTGACCATCTCCTGACACTTCTCCACTTGTACTGACTATATCCTGATACTTCTCCACTTGTACTGACCATCTCCTGATACTGTATAGCAGAACCAGCTACACAGATAAGCTGTCACTATATAGCAGAACCGACTACACAGATAAGCTGTCACTATATAGCAGAACCAGCTACACAGATAAGCTGTCACTATATAGAAGAACCGACCACACAGATAAGCTGTCACTATATAGAAGAACCGACCACACAGATAAGCTGTCACTATATAGCAGAACCAGCCACACAGATAAGCTGTCACTATATAGCAGAACCAGCCACACAGATAAGCTGTCACTATATAGCAGAACCGACTACACAGATAAGCTGCCACTATATAGCAGAACCGGCTACACAGATAAGCTGTCACTATATAGCAGAACCGACCACACAGATAAGCTGTCACTATATAGCAGAACCGACTACACAGATAAGCTGTCACTATATAGCAAAACCAGCTACACAGATAAGCTGTCACTATATAGCAGAACCGACTACACAGATAAGCTGTCACTATATAGCTGAACCGACTACACAGATAAGCTGTCACTATATAGCAGAACCGGCTACACAGATAAGCTGTCACTATATAGAAGAACCAGCTACACAGATAAGCTGTCACTATATAGCAGAACCAGCTACACAGATAAGCTGTCACTATATAGAAGAACCGACCACACAGATAAGCTGTCACTATATAGAAGAACCGACCACACAGATAAGCTGTCACTATATAGAAGAACCGACCACACAGATAAGCTGTCACTATATAGAAGAACCGACCACACAGATAAGCTGCCACTATATAGCAGAACCAGCTACACAGATAAGCTGCCACTATATAGCAGAACCAGCTACACAGATAAGCTGTCACTATATAAAAGAACCGACCACACAGGATCAGAGCATACCAGAAAACCTATGCCTGTTATTGTTTCTGCTAAGCGACTGCACCTGCCAGCCATATCCGGCCTGTAGCTGCTGGTTGTGTACAAATTGTATATAATTATCTCTGTGCCGTTATGGACTTGGGTGATTTAACATGTGCTCAGAGAACAGCATCTGATACAGGTTTCTGTGTGTGATTTCGACGTGGAACAAGGCGGAGAAAGAGAGAAGTTTGTGTAGGGATAAGCGGTTCCTTGTGCATGTGGATTCATGCATTCATCATCATCATCATGTGCCGTGCCGACTGGCGTTGGCTATTATGCTTCTCCAGAGTACACGATCCTTCATACAGGCCACCAGCTCAGTTGGTGATCTCCTCTCACGCCATCTCGCCAGACTGTCCAGTATCACTTCTCTCGGTTCATGCATTGTTGCTGCTACGGCACGTGGTTTCATGCATGGGGGGGGGGTGTGGCTACATGCACAGATTCTGATGGCCCGTAGGACGTGGATGCTTTTGCTCATGGTTGGATGTGAGTATTTAGAGACTGGATTGTCATTTGTTATATCCTTAACTGTACGTGAGCGGAATGTTCCTTCTGAAAGGTTCGATCCTCAGATCTCTTCCCCTAGGGGTGGGGGTGGGGGTGGGGGGGGGAATATTATGCCAGTGTAGTGTTAGCAGAAGGGAAATAAGAACTTTATTTCTGTAAGATGGAGAATTGCTGATATTTTCAGAACTTTCAGTAATGTTCCCGAGGTCCTGTATGGTGTCAAAAACTGACTTATTAGGGTGTGAACCAGTTCAGTACAGTTTAGGGTGAACTAGTTCAGTACAGTTTGGGGGTGAACTAGTTCAGTACAGTTTGGGGGTGAACTAGTTCAGTACAGTTTGGGGGTGAACTAGTTCAGTACAGTTTGGGGTGAACTAGTTCAGTACAGTTTAGGGTGAACTAGTTCAGTACAGTTTAGGGTGAGCCAGTTCAGTACAGAAAGTCTGAGTATGAGGAGAAAGGAAGGAAGAAGTTCTAGATCCAAACAGCGCGCCTGGGAGCTGGCACCAGTTGGAAACAATGAAGTTCAGAGACTCCACATCGGAGAGATGTCAAAGAAGGAAAGATTTGAAAACACGAGAGGCTCAGACAGGAGATACAGACTTAGGAGACTGGTGGTATGATTTTTGATAGTCAGAGAGTGGTGGTATGATTTTTGATAGTTAGAGAGTGGTGGTATGATTTTGATAGTCAGAGAATGGTGGTATGATTTTTTATAGTTAGAGAGTGGGGGTATGATTTTTGATAGTCAGTGGTGGTATGATTTTTTATATTTAGAGAGTGGTGGTGTGATTTTTGATAGTTAGAGAGTGATGGTGTGATTTTTGATAGTTAGAGAGTGATGGTGTGATTTTTTATAGTTAGAGAGTGATGGTGTGATTTTTTATAGTTAGAGAGTGATGGTGTGATTTTTTATAGTTAGAGAGTGGTGGTATGATTTTTGATAGGCAGAGACTGGTGGTATGATTTTTGATAGTCGGAGAGTGATGGTATGATTTTTGATAGTCAGAGTTAAGAGTTTTCCAGTCATGGTTGATAGAACCACGATTCATTATAGCTGGTTATAGGAGTAGAACAGTTGCACCAGTCGTTTAAAGTATTGGAGGTTGGTAGGAGTAGAACATTTGCTCCAGTCATATAAAGTATTGTTAGTTTTAGGAGTAGAAGTTTTGCTCCAGTCATATAAAGTATTGTTAGTTTTAGGAGTAGAAGTTTTGCTCCAGTCATGTAAAGGATTGTTAGTTTTAGGAGTAGAAGTTTTGCTCCAGTCATATAAAGTATTGTTAGGTTTAGGAGTAGAAGTTTTGCTCCAGTCATGTAAAGGATTGTTGTTTGTCCCGTGGGACATAGTTTTGTGTAGGAGGGTAGGATCATGTTACTTACCAGATTTTGAGTTTTGTGATATCAGGAGAGGTTCTCATACTGTTTAGTGTAGGACTTAGGATGGAAGTGGTATCATGTTTTATTTTGGGATATTGATCCGAGTGTTGGAGCAGCGTGATAACCCGAACTGAAGTCTGTAAGTCTTGGGCCATAGATTGTTCCTATGGCGGGATAATTCCCTTGCTGGGACACTTAGCATTACGTTGTTGTTGTTGTTGTGTATTGTTTGATTTTCTGGACTTAATCTCATCTCGTCATCCATTCTCATATTAAAGCTTTATTGGTTCTTTGAAAACTATAAATCTGAGACTGTTGTGACGACATGCTCAATTCTTGCGCTGTATCGTGGAATGACGGGCTGGCTATTATTAGCCTAGTGCACAAGGACATCTGTATTACAGCAGTGTGAAGTTGTTGAGAACCTGCGTCGTGCTGTTACTTTACGTTTAGCTTAGTAATGTCTTAGTGGGTTCCAGTTCTTGGAATAGTTAACTCGAGTAGGGAAGAGAAAGTTAAATACACTCACACTCTTGCAGTAAAACACACGGGTGGCTAGTCTGACTGCCCTTCAGTAGACATTCTCTTCTTTAATAGTCTTGTATAGTGTCGTGTCAAGCTGTCCTTCCACCGCTGGGCAGTCTGAAAACAAATGGACCACAACACCTGGGGCCAGTTTGTCAGGGCAGTTTGTCAGGCCAATTTTTTTTTGTCAGGGCAGTTTGTCGGGCCAGTTTGTCAGGGCGGTTTGTCAGGCCAGTTTGTCAGGGCGGTTTGTCAGGCCAGTTTGTCAGGGCGGTTTGTCAGGCCAGTTTGACTGAGCTTTTTGTAAACACTTTTACTGGTAGAGCAGTTTACAAGACTAGGACAGAGAGGTTATAGAAAATGTGAGCCCATCCTAGTAGTCGTAGTTCTCAGACACAGACAGACATGTAAGTAGTAGGCAGACATGTAAGTAGGTGGTAGACAGACATGTAAGTAGGCGGATAGACAGACAGGTAAGTAAACGGATAGACAGGCAAGTAAGGAGGTGGTAGGCAGACATGTAAGTAGGTGGATAGACAGACATACAGGTAGGTAGACAGACGTGTAAGTGGATAGACAGACATGTAAGTAGAGAGTTAGACAGATGGACTGTCAGACATTATCATAGATAGATAGATAGATAGATAGATAGATAGACGGACTGATAGATAGATAGATAGAGATAGATAGATAGATAGATAGATAGATAGATAGATAGATAGATAGATGGACTGTCAGACTTTATCATAGATAGATAGATAGATAGATAGATAGATAGATAGACTTTGTCATAAGGTATATGGATAGACAGGCATGTAAAAAAGATAGATGGATAGACAGACATGTAAAAAAGATAGATGGATAGACAGACATGTAAAAAAGATAGATGGATAGACAGACATGTAAAAAAGATAGATGGATAGACAGACATGTAAAAAAGATAGATGGATAGACAGACATGTAAAAAAGATAGATGGATAGACAGACATGTAAAAAAGATAGATGGATAGACAGACATGTAACTGTAAGCAGACGTACAGACAAGTAAATTGGTATACAGGACAGAAAGAAAAAAAAAAGCAGGGAAAGTGCCCAGATTTAAGAACCGTTTTGTGCAGGACAGTAGTCGCCATTTTGTCCAGCAGGCTCTGACGTCAATGCCTGGTTGATGGAAGGCCTGTAATGAAACTGGCCCTAGTCTCTGAGTGCGTACACGCTCGATTATTGTGGGGCACGAGTCACGGAATGTGGGGCCGGGAGGGGCGGATATATTTACAACACTCGGCAGAAAGTTTTGGTGTGAAAGAATGTATTCAGAAGCATGATAAATACAGCTACACGTAGAGAACCGGCAGTTCTCACTAGACATTTCTGGTGTGGTTCATGGGTTTTAAAGGCAGGGTTCGGAGATAAGTGCTGCATTACCCAGCCTGCCTGCCATGTTTGCTTCTTACAATAGGATCACCTCTGTATGTATGTGTGTATGTGTGTGTTTTCACGCACCATACAATTTTGAGTTGTTTTTTTTAAACAAGTTCCTGGTACGTTCTATCTGTCTGTCTGCCTGCCTGTCCGTGTGTTTGCCTGCTGTCTGTTTATCTATCTGTCTGCTTGCCTGTCTGTCTGAGAGTCATGTATCTGATGAGTTACACTTCGTCGAGCAAGCGCTTGCCTGTCTGTCTGAGAGTCATGTATCTGATGAGCTACAACTTCGTCGAGCAAGCGCTTGCCTGTCTGTCTGAGAGTCAGGTATCTGATGAGTTACACGTCGTCGAGCAAGCGCTTGCCTGTCTGTCTGAGAGTCAGGTATCTGATGAGTTACACGTCGTCGAGCAAGCGCTTGCCTGTCTGTCTGAGAGTCAGGTATCTGATGAGTTACACGTCGTCGAGCAAGCGCTTGCCTGTCTGTCTGAGAGTCAGGTATCTGATGAGTTACACGTCGTCGAGCAAGCGCTTGCCTGTCTGTCTGAGAGTCAGGTATCTGATGAGTTACACGTCGTCGAGCAAGCGCTTGCCTGTCTGTCTGAGAGTCAGGTATCTGATGAGTTACACGTCGTCGAGCAAGCGCTTGCCTGTCTGTCTGAGAGTCAGGTATCTGATGAGTTACACGTCGTCGAGCAAGCGCTTGTCTGTCTGAGAGTCAGGTATCTGATGAGTTACACTTCGTCGAGCAAGCGCTTGCCTGTCTGTCTGAGAGTCACGTATCTGATGAGTTACACGTCGTCGAGCAAGCGCTTGTCTGTCTGACTGAGAGTCACGTATCTGATGAGTTACACTTCGTCGAGCAAGCGCTTGCCGGCAGACGCACGACGATTAAGCGACGTAAACCAAGCATACGGTCACGGCTGACAGCGCTTCAGATTAGGACGGCAATCAGCAGTGAAGAAAGTTACAGGAACAGCAAATCCGCGCCTGCTCAGTAAATAGTTAGTTTGTTTTAGTTACACAGAAACTGATTAAAATGAATCTGTTTTCAAGCTTCTTAACGGCCTGAGGTAAATCTGATGAAATGATTGGCGAATTTTAATTACAAGCTGAAATCATTCAAGCAAGACGAAGTGTCAGAAGCCGAGGAGGATGTTTATGTGTGAAGGAAAGATGGAACTGTTGATGTGTGGAGGAAAGATGGAACTGTTGATGTGTGAAGGAAAGATGGAACTGTTGATGTGTGAAGGAAAGATGGAACTGTTGATGTGTGGAGGAAAGATGGAACTGTTGGTGTGTGAAGGAAAGATGGAACTGTTTATGTGTGAAGGAAAGATGAAACTGTTGATGTGTGAAGGAAAGATGGAACTGTTGATGTGTGAAGGAAAGATTGAACTGTTGATGTGTGAAGGAAATATTGGAACTGTTGACAAATGCTTTCTTCTGAGTTGTGATTTTTGTAATTCCCTCAAGTCTTAAAAGATGGGGCGCAGTGTTTCCCCGGTGTATCCGAAGTTTTTCCATGTATCAGCCGTAGCCAGCGCTTGGAACTTGATAAGCGTAGGTAGCCAAATAAGATTATGTCTTGTTTTCATGTTACTAAAGAATAGCAAGACATTTCATGGAAAGCAGACAGTTTATTAGCAGAAAAAAAGGAAAAATACTACAATAAGTTTTCTTCCTACCTTATACACGGACAGGCGCTTGAGCGGCGCAGCGGTTAGTGCGCTTGTCTTTCATGCGTAGGTCGGTGGGCCAAGCCTAATAGACCAACTTTAAAAATGTGTACGTGGCTCTTTGTGAAGCTAGAGGACAGGCAGCTAAGGATGATGATGACCACCACATCACCTCTCTCTCCCTCTCTCCACACACACGCACACACACACACACCCCTGTTCCGTCCCTCAGTATAAACAAAAAATACAAATAAACTTTGAGATACACCTGGAAACTGTGATCCTACAACATTCATAAACTCGGTATCCCTGGGTTATAGGGACACGGCGGGGTAAGATGTGGACAGAAGATCAGAGGGAAAAAAAGCAGGACTTACACAGAAGGACTGTCCTGCATAGGAGGAGCAGAGAAGGAGTAGGAGGTCCTCGTCAGTGCCAGTCCAGACCAAGCTGCATGGCAGCGTTGACAGCCTGAGGTGGAGATCCTGACGTTGACAGCCTGAGGTGGAGATCCTGACGTTGACAGCCTGAGGTGGAGATCCTGACGTTGACAACCTGAGGTGGAGATCCTGACGTTGACAGCCTGAGGTGGAGATCCTGACGTTAACAACCTGAGGTGGAGATCCTGACGTTAACAACCTGAATTGGACAGCCTGACGTTGACAGCCTGAGGTGGAGATCCTGACGTTGACAGCCTGAGGTGGAGATCCTGACGTTGACAGCCTGAGGTGGAGATCCTGACGTTAACAACCTGAATTGGACAGCCTGAAATGGACAGCCTGACGTTTAAAGCATGAAGTTAACCTAACGTTGACAGCCTGAGGTGGACAGCCTGAGGTGAACCGCTCATTCCTGGCAGGATATTCAGCTTGAAGTCTGAGAATGTTCGGCGAAGAAAAAAAAAGGGACAAAAGATAAGCAAGGGGACAAGTTCAGATGACGAGGAACAGACTGGAAGAATTCACTGCTAAAAAGCTTAGAAACGGAGAAGGAAATGTCAAGCAAATGGAATAACAATAACGCAGAGGATAACGATGCCTGCCTACAATAACATTCTTCCCAGTTAAGCTGAGTGGCAAATACTCGCTTTAGAAACTTCATGTATATTTTTGTCTGTTTAAGACAGTTTGAAGGTGGGGGGAAAAAACGCCCAAAAATCCGGGTTTTAATTTAGACCCACTTACCGAATCTTAAGTTTAGTTTGAGACAGACGGGGACGGGATCGATGCCGCTGGGTATTGACATAGCCCGATTGGTCTCTCTGGAGACTGCTTCCCTTGATTGTCAAGTCTTGGAAGCCGACGAATTGAGAGGCTGGTCTTATCTGGGGGAACCCCGTAGACGTCCCACAATTCGTTGTTAATTAATGCTCTCTTTTGATTGGTCGTTGCCGGCGCTAGATTTCCGACACTTTGGAACTTTTATGTACATCTTCCTCTTTGATAAAGTGATGTTTTGTTTCATCTGTATCATTCCTTCCCCCCCCCCCCCCTTCTTTGTGATCATTCTTTTCTCCATTATTTAGATTTTCTTCTGCTGTGAGAGCGTCCCTCGCGCCAAGTGAGACCGACCCCTGCCTGTCTCTGGACTGTGACATATTTTATTGCTGTCTCCATGTTCCTTTCCTTTTTTTTTTTAAAGTATGTTTTCAGTTTATAAGTGTGGCGCATGATTTGGCCAAAATATTGTCATTATCTTGTTATCATTTTTTTTAAAAGATTTATTTTATTTATTCATGTTTCACCTCTCCGTTAGTCTAATTACTTGTTTTCATTTCTTGCTGTGAAAACAGGCAGCGTCTTTCCGTGTGTCCACACAACAAGAAGCACAGTTTTCTTGTACACATTTTCTTGTACATGAATCTACACTTACACATACACTGACGTATCAGCACAAACATATCTGGCGGTTAAACGCTGTGTATAAATCTGCAACCTCATGTTTCAAATCATGCGCTAAGGAATGTCAACTAACATACAGGCGCAGCAAACAGCTAACAACAATGCATTTAACCATTAAAGCTGATTTTCAGCGCAGATGCTACGAAGTATAGGATATCAAGTTACCTGGACAACACCTGGACACATATCACAATTCACCAAAAATGTTTCTTCGGAATTTTTAGCGTGCACAGTGTTAGCGCTCTGGTGGTACCGAGTTCAAGTCCCAGCAACGGAGATGTTTTTCTGGCGCACGCCAAAAGAAAAGAAACGGCCTCGTAGTCCACCCAGCCTCTAAAAATGGGAACCAGAGAAATCTGGGAAGGTAAAGCGGCCAGGCGTGATACTGACCACATCAGACTTTCATGTGCCGAAGGTCATGGAAAATACGGGCCTAACACCGTATCCTCAATATGCCTTAATTAGTGGCATGGAAAGGGGAATTTGACTTACCTTACCTACAGGTGTTAGCTGTCTGTGAGAGTTAGGAAGAGAGTGCTGCAGTGTTACACACTGAGCCAATCACGCTTTGTGGATGCGAAGCCTGGGTGGGCAGTAAAGAGATACACAGAAGACTGGAATCAGCTGAGATGATGTATAAACTAGGAACAGAAAGTAGGAGCAGCTTTATTACTTAACCAGCTCACAGTTGTGACATTTCGGCCGGAGCCTTAATCATACAAAAACATACAGGACGAAGAAATAGAGAGAGGAGATAAAGTTTAGATTCACATGAGAGCTTTAGCTCTAGCTATATTCATTTTATTTGATTTTTTAAAACAGAGTATTCATGTGAATTTATACTTTATCTCCTCTCTCTGTTTCTTTCTCCTGTATGTTTTTGTAGGATTAATGCTGACTCCGAAACGTGAGAACTGTGTACTCGTTAAGTAATAAAGTATTCCTACTTTCCCCCCTAGTTTATACATTTTAATATCACAGCTTTACTGCAGCGACTCCGCGTATAGCTGTATACTCATGCACTAATTACTCGTGTGCAGCTGAATGGATGTTTTTAAGAAGAATGCTACAGGTACCGTGGACAGCGAGAAAATCAAACGAGGAAGTTCTTATGAAAGAGGCCACAAAAAGCAGTGAAAATTATAGCAAAGGTCAGAAAACCACAATCCGGACGTGTGGGGCATGTTTGGAGGAGAGACAGGCTGGTGGACTTTATGGGAACAGACAGACAGACAGGCAGGCAAGCAGGCAGACAGACAGACAGACATGTTGATTTCACTTTTTTTCAATGAGAAAGTTTTTTTTTTTTTTTTTGGTTTTTTGGTCATTCTCATCCAATCCACTTTTTAAAATATAAATTTGTCTTCTTTTCCAGTCCACTTTTCCTCATAAATCGATCTTCTCATCCAGTCCACATTTCAGCAACAGAAATCTCCAGTCCACTTTAAGTCACGCTGTAAGCGCCCGTACTCGAGTCAGAAACTATGAGCTAAGTCCCGGTGTAACTGTCGAGGACCAATAAATCCCGAGCTATCAGATGTCAACGCTGAATGTCAGCCCCGCGTCTGTCCCGCTCTTGATTAGGCGTGGGTGTGGAGTGCGTCATTAAACCATGGTTGAGACGGACGTTTCTGTGTGTCATTGGTATACAATATGACTGTGTTAGTGGGACCGGCGTCCCGCAGCTGCCCAGGGTCTTATCCTAGGTCCCCAGAGAGGTCATAGTGAGAGGTTTGCTGCCCCCTGTCGGTCTTGCTAGAAAGTTTGCTCTAGCAAAGTATGACAGGACGGTGGTGGTCTTGCTAGAAGGTTTGCTCTAGCAAAGTATGACAGGACGGTGGTGGTCTTGTTGCGGAGACTGTCAAAGATTGGGTTACAAGCTGGCCACTGTAAACTGACGCTGCACTCTGAGGGCTACAAACTAGTCCCATGTGACCCGCTCTCCAAAGTTTGATTCAGTCTAGTGTTACAAACTAGTCTCATATAACCCAATCTCCAAAGTTTGATTCAGTCTAGTGTTACAAACTAGTTTCAGTCTAGTGTTACAAACTAGTCTCATATAACCCACTCTCCAAAGTTTGATTCAGTCTAGTGTTACAAACTAGTCTCATATAACCCACTCTCCAAAGTTTGATTCAGTCTAGTGTTACAAACTAGTCTCATGTAACCCACTCTCCAAAGTTTGATTCAGTCTAGTGTTACAAACTAGTCCCATGTAACCCACTCTCCAAAGTTTGATTCAGTCTAGTGTTACAAACTAGTCTCATGTGACCCACTCTCCAAAGTTTGATTCAGTCTAGTGTTACAAACTAGTCCCATGTAACCCACTCTCCAACGTTTGATTCAGTCTAGTGTTACAAACTAGTCTCATATAACCCAATCTCCAAAGTTTGATTCAGTCTAGTGTTACAAACTAGTCTCATGTAACCCACTCTCCAAAGTTTGATTCAGTCTAGTGTTACAGACTAGTCCTATGTAACCCACTCTCCAAAGTTTGATTCAGTCTAGTGTTACAGACTAGTCCCACGTAACCCACTTTTCAGCATTATGTGATAGAGTATGGACAAAAGGTCTGTGGTCGCCCGGACGCCGGCATTTTTCAGTTCCATAAAGCCATAAAGCGTAGGTTGGGGAGAAGACATTAAGAAATAACTGTAACCGGCTTAAAAACAAGAGATTCTGACATTAATATCAGGTTTCAAGTCCCACGTTCATAATTGTGCTTCATGTTACAATCTCATCATTAATTCCCAATAATTGTATGGAGAGAAAAAAAAACCTGACGTTCTGATTGGTCAGTTTGACGCGCTGGCCTACACAAAAAGATCCTGTTAGGTATTATGATGGCTGGAATCAGCTGGAATGTGGTTCTTAAGAAGAATACCGAAGGTTCCAAGGACGGAGAGAAAATAGAACAAGGAAGTTCTGACAGGGGAACAGAGAAATAAGGGAAGTTATAACTAAGATCAGAAAACATTTTCTCAGTCATGCATGGAGGAGGGGCGGGCTAGAGGACATAATGGCAACAGGGAAGATGGAAGGTAGAAGAGACAGAGGTAGACAGAGAGAGAAGATGTTTGATGGTTCGGCATCCTGGCACGGGAAATGCTCAGTGACAAGCCTGTTGAGATGCACAAGGGATCGAGGGTTATGGAAGGACATGATACCCCACACCTGTGGGCAGGGACCGAGAGAGAGGGAGAGGGAAAGCTATTGTGTTTTAAAAATTTTTTTTATAAATAGGAAACAACGAGGCTTTCTTGCGGTAAAGTAGGAGAACACAGTTTTGTAGGATTTTGTAGGCCACTGCAGACTACCGAGCCACCTGCATCGACTCAAAATGTCTCACACAGACGAGTGTCCAAGTGGCAGTGGAGTCCAGACTCCAGACCATATCCTTCAAGAGTGCCCAAACCATGCAGACCTGAGGCGTGAGACATGGCCAGAGGACACAAGCTTGGGGCAAAAGCTCTGGGGCTCCTATCAAGATCTAGAGAGGACTGCGGGCTTTGCCATGTCGATAGGGATCAGGATCTGAAGTGAACCAACAACCTCGAACGCAGAAGAAGAAGAAGACTTAGGATTAGACCTCGAAAAAATCGTAGACAAAACGCTTTAGTGAGACATGAGAAAAAGAAAAATCACAAGAGAATTACCTGGGATTCGAACACGGACTCCGGTAGGACGAGCAGCCGTCTAGCCACGAGAGAACAGAGTAGTAACTGACTGCGCTGCTAGCACCTAAAAAAAAAATGTGTTTTGTAAACAGAGTTATTAGTAACTGTTCAGTAGACACGAGGGATCGTGACACTCGGAAAGAAACGAGGCCGTGACACAGAAATTCCGTAGCTTAGATTCTGTCTCTCTAGCAGGTACCAACTTTTAGACTTTTATGATTGGAAAGTTAAAACAGGGATGCGTGCGACAGAGAGGAAAGAACTAATGGTTTTAACTAAAAGCGTCTTTTTTTCATCTTAAGTACGAGATTTATTCCATTGTTGACCTGACATTCTGAGCTGGTGTCCTTGTGTTTAGTTGTGTGTTTGTTGCATTTTACTCTCTTACCATATGTTGTTGAAAACAACTGGCCGGATCTGTTATCTTTGTGTGGAAATCCTTTAATTGTGTAATTAAAGTCTGATGTCCGTACCAGGTGCAGAAGTGGGTCAGGAGAGGGGATATGGTCCCAGGCATTACCCAACACTCTAAACACTACGTGCACTGAAACTGGCAGACAGTGAGCCCAGGATATGACCAGTTCTCTGACCACCACCCGCACTGAACCAGACATCCTTGTCTGGACAGCAGAAGCTTTTCAGAGCAGTGTTGGGCCAAGGACAGGTCACACGAGGGCCACAGTGGTTTCTCTTAGTGTCGCTGTCTGGTCCTGGGGAGTGGCCTCATTACACCGGGGGCCTGCCTGTACATGTTGGGCCCCTGACATCAGTATGTCCTTCAGTGTTTTTAGGGAGATGACTCTGCTGTTGTGTTGACTGTGTGTTGCCCGTGATCTGGCATTATTTGGGATATGCAACCACTGCCCTAGGCTACATGTACCGCAGTGGGTGGTGCCTGGCAGGTTCTTTGGAGGAAATTACAACTGTTCCTCGAGCTGCTGTTTGATGGTTTTGTACAAGTTCGGTCTCTCCTTTATGGTGAGGCCTTCCGGTGTGGCTCTTGCTTCTGGTTGGTCAGTCTCGTCGTTTCCGTCATGACCTGGAAGTCTATCGATGTGCGGTTTGTCAGTTCTTTCTAGCCACCAACTTCGTATGGCTTTGTGTTCCACTTTTCTCAATAGTTTGGTGACATTTTAAAAAAAAAACAACAACAATGCACGCACGTACATACGCACGCACGCAGAGAGAGAGAGAGAGATTGATTGATCTTTATTTCAAAAGGGTTAAGAATTGGGCACGCAGGCCCGTCTGACATTCTGCCCTTTATCATACATCTTTCACTCTATTCCAGACATTCTACAAATATGCTGTTCATATAACAAACATAACTAACATTGAAGCTGAGAGACATAAAATAAAATATAACATTTACGTTTCGCTCTTAAACATTCACTCAGTATAGAAGTAACTACATACATTATAAATGACTATCTACTAAACAACATTTTCGGGACTATACAGAAAACAATTAACTGTATTCGGTGTCTGTAAGAGCAGTTTAAGATAACTTTTAAGTTTTATAATTCATGGAGGCATGTAGTCGACATCAAATAGATACTGGGAAAGCTTAGAGAGAGAGAGAGAGAGAGAGAGTTTACCTGTTGTGTGCACAATCTCTAACTATCGTCTCCATTAACCTATTTCCCCCCTATTAATTTCATGCACGTGTAAGCTGTGGGGAAACAGATTAATGGCGTCATGGATGACTGCGTCTTGATTGCTTCAAGTGAATATCTGTGTTGAAGTGAGCAGCTACACCTGACGCGCTATCTCACCGGAGTACAGTCAAAGCTCGTTAATGTTAGTGAAATGTGGGTCGCATCTCTTGACCTCAATCCTGCACGCAGTCACCAGGCACTAGTTTCATTAAGAAGAGAAAAAAGTACCCTACCAATATTCTTTAAAACTACTTTTAAACTGAAGACCGGCGAGCTATAGCTGGCCAAGATTCCATCCTACCTCTTCTCTGTTGCCCGTGTCATTACAGAGCAGGGCTTGCTATTATTACAGAGAAAGGCTTGCTATTATTACAGTGCAGGGCTTGCTGTTATTACAGTGCAGGGCTTGCTGTTATTACAGTGCAGGGCTTGCTATTATTACAGAGAAGGGCTTGCTATTATTACAGAGCGGGGCTTGCTATTATTACAGAGCGGGGCTTGCTATTATTACAGAGCGGGGCTTGCTATTATTACAGAGAAGGGCTTGCTATTATTACAGAACGGGACATGCTATTATTACAGAGCAGGGCTTGCTATTATTACAGAGCAGGTCTTGCTATTATTACAGAGCAGGGCTTACTATTAATACAGAGTAGGGCTTGCTGTTATTACAGAACGGGACATGCTATTATTACAGAGCAGGTCTTACTATTATTACAGAGCAGGTCTTGCTATTATTACAGAGCAGGGCTTGCTATTATTACAGAGCAGGTCTTGCTATTATTACAGAGCAGGGCTTGCTATTATTACAGAGCAGGGCTTACTATTATTACAGAGCAGGTCTTACTATTATTACAGAGCAGGGCTTGCTATTATTACAGAGCAGGTCTTGCTATTATTACAGAGCAGGGCTTACTATTAATACAGAGTAGGGCTTGCTGTTATTACAGAACGGGACATGCTATTATTACAGAGCAGGGCTTGCTATTATTACAGAGCGGGGCTTGCTATTATTACAGAGCGGGGCTTGCTATTATTACAGCTTGGGACATGCTATTATTACAGAGTGGGGCTTGCTATTATTACAGCTCGGGACATGCTATTATTACAGAGTGGGGCTTGCTATTATTACAGCTCGGGACATGCTATTATTACAGAGTGGGGCTTGCTATTATTACAGAGCGGGGCTTGCTATTAATACAGAGCGGGGCTTGCTATTATTACAGAGCGGGGCTTGCTATTATTACAGAGTGGGGGCTTGCTATATAATAGAGTCGTATAGGCACCAAATGTACTAGCGTGCCTTGGGCGCTCTTTTGAAACACGTTATCAAAAAATCATATCTCTCTCTCTCTCTCTCTCTCTCTCTCTCTCTCTCTCTCTCTACCATGTTGTGCCGGCATACAACACGGCAGCAACTGACTAGCAAGATCAAGTATAATGTCTTTTTAGACAGATTTACTCATAAAGAACTAGCTGGACATCCACTGTGCTGGTGATATTATCGCTGTTGTTGTTTGCTTGTCTGATTTTATTCAACTGCTTGTAAACCAGCAGGCAGCTTGCCGCTGTAGTATTTCCTTAGTGACACAACAACAGTACCCAGACTCGCCTCTGCTACAACGAAAACACCAGCGTCACCAATGAAAACATCAACTAGAGACTTCCAGTGTCACGACGGAACTAACAGCAGACAAACTCCATCAACTCAACAAGGCTCCAGCTCCGAAGTACACATCAGAATTTTATTGAATGAGAAAAATGAGTGTTGAAACTGATGGAAAATGAGATGAAGCCGCAAAGCTTGACAAGAAAACAAACATAAAATCCCCGGCATGGTTACGTCATTCGGGAGAAACCACAAGCAGTAAATACTCAAAAGTTTCACATACCTACAAGACTGTCGAAAACTTCACACAAAGTGACGAATTCCAAAGTATCACAGCAAACTATTCCTAAATAAGTCGCATCAACTGACTGTCCAAAACAGGACGACAATACAAACTGTACGCTACATTTTCACAACTGCTACTAAAGACTACAAATCAAACTCAATCCCAAAAAGAAAACATTTCAAAAGCCTCTCTAACAAGTCTGTATGAAACTCATACTGGAGTCTACATCTCATCTGAAATCTCAGAAAAACCAAGGAACTGCCCTTGGTCAACCTTTCTAACCTTTAAATATTCCTTTAAAAATCTCCCCCAAACGTGTACCATCATGAAAAACCCAGTTCACGTGAAGTTACATATTTGTATGACCTTTAGTTTTCACTAAAACAAGATCTTCATGAAAATGCCCTCTGTTACCCAAAGTTTCTCTGCTGTGTCCATAAACAGTCTTCCCAAACTCCAGGAACCCGTAACAAGTCCTAACTTTTTCCAGTCAAAACATGACCCGAGAGTTCTAAAAATAGATCTTATCAGTCTCACATAAACAAGTCAAACACTTTTCACGCGATTAAGGGGCTACATAACCAGCTTTTTAACATGGTTACTTCCATTTGCCTACCAAATATCAAGCTCATTCTAATAATCTACTAAATACTGCTACAACTATTATTACAGAGCAGGGCTTGCTTATTATTACAGAGCAGGGCTTGCCATTATTACAGAGCGGGGCTTGCCATTATTACAGAGCGGGGCTTACCACTATTACAGAGCGGGGCTTGCTTATTATTACAGAGCAGGGCTTGCAATTATTACAGAGCGGGGCTTGCCACTATTACAGCTCGGGGCTTGCTGTTACTACAGTGCGGGGCTTGCTATTACTACAGAGCGGGGCTTACCACTATTACAGCTCGGGGCTTGCTATTACTACAGAGAGGGGCTTGCCACTATTACAGCTCGGGGCTTGCTATTACTACAGTGCGGGGCTTGCTATTACTACAGAGCGGGGCTTACCACTATTACAGCTCGGGGCTTGCTATTACTACAGAGCGGGGCTTGCCACTATTACAGCTCGGGGCTTGCTGTTACTACAGTGCGGGGCTTGCCATTATTACAGAGCGGGGCTTGCCACTATTACAGCTCGGGGCTTGCTATTACTACAGAGCGGGGCTTACCACTATTACAGCTCGGGGCTTGCTATTACTACAGAGCGGGGCTTGCCACTATTACAGCTCGGGGCTTGCTATTACTACAGAGCGGGGCTTACCACTATTACAGAGCGGGGCTTGCCACTATTACAGCTCGGGGCTTGCTATTACTACAGAGCGGGGCTTACCACTATTACAGAGCGGGGCTTGCCACTATTACAGCTCGGGGCTTGCTATTACTACAGAGCGGGGCTTACCACTATTACAGAGCGGGGCTTACCACTATTACAGAGCGGGGCTTGCCACTATTACAGCTCGGGGCTTGCTATTACTACAGAGCGGGGCTTACCACTATTACAGCTCGGGGCTTGCTATTACTACAGAGCGGGGCTTACCACTATTACAGAGCGGGGCTTGCCACTATTACAGCTCGGGGCTTGCTATTACTACAGAGCGGGGCTTACCACTATTACAGCTCGGGGCTTGCTATTACTACAGAGCGGGGCTTGCTATTACTACAGAGCGGGGCTTGCTATTGTATCTGTGATTATGTTTTGTGCCGATAAGCTGGATATTTTGTACCGATAAGCTGGATGTTTTGTGCTGACAAACTGGATATTTTGTGCCGATAAGCTGGATGTTTTGTGCTGACAAACTGGATATTTTGTACCGATAAGCTGGATGTTTTGTGCTGACAAGCTGGATATTTTTGTGCCGATAAGCTGGATTTGTGCTGACAAACTGGATATTTTGTGCCGATAAGCTGGATTTGTGCTGACAAACTGGATATTTTGTGCCGATAAGCTGGATGTTTTGTGCTGACAAACTGGATATTTTGTGCCGATAAGCTGGATGTTTTTAAGTCAGTATCTGTGTTCCATAGCATTTGCATGTCCCCGGGGTATGAACTGTTCAGAGCCTTCACATTTCTAGGCCAGCATTTGAAGTAGTGGATGTCAGCACCTGTCCTCGATGCCTTTGTTTTCCCGGGGAAGCCCCAGGTAGGCATTTTTTAAAAGTCTAGTTGAAACCGAGCGTGAAATCGAACCGGGGACCTTTTGATCGGCAAGCGAGTGCACTGACCACTACGCCATTGCTCGAGTCCACTACGAGTTATGAAACAAAGTCCACCCCGGGTCGTGAAACTCCCAGCTGGACACGGCATTTCAACATCTCGACTTGCCGCCCACTAAACATATTTTCTGGCACTTCCAGGGCGATCAAGCAGCCACAACCTGCAGAAACAAGGGACAGAGTGTTTACATGTTAAGTCGGCCATGGCTTTGATCAGACACATCATCATCAAGTGCCGAGCCGGTAAATTTCTCCGTCATCTCAACTGATGACTTGATCTTATTCCATGACGCTAGATGCAGCGTGATCTTCTCTTTCGGCCAGTCTTTTCCACGTTTCCAGATTTTCTTCCTTATTTTCAAGACATCCTCTTTCTTCTCATTACTTGTCCAGCAGATACTGACTCCTCATTTTTCTAATCATTTTTGAGTTATCATTTTGTGGCATCTCCACAATGGATGGTGACAGTGAATCTCCAGCCTGCGCTGCCCCTTTCTCTCAAAGTTGCCCGGCCAAGCTGAATCCAGCCGCCTTCTTAACGACGTCCACCCACCCATATCATTTTCATGTACCTCGAGTATGGTTTTCATTAAATTATTTACCTCTTTGTATGGTCAGAGTGTTTTTCCTTTACATTGCCATTTTGTTTTATAACAGACTTTTGACGGACATTTTTGGCATATTATCTCAAGTGTTTCGAGGTACTCTTGACATTCTGTATGGACCGGGCAAACAAATATGACAAAAAGTTTAAGAGGTGAGAAGGGCCCTCCATGGTGCTCGAGTTACGGTGAAGTCCGTCAGGTATGTCAGATTGTTTGTTCCAGCGTACACGAGAGAGAGAGAGAGAGAGAGTGAGAGAGAGTGAGAGAGAGACAGGCAGATAGAGGGAGAGAGGCAGAGACGAGAGAGAGTGAGAGACAGGCAGATAGAGGGAGAGAGGCAGAGACGAGAGAGAGTGAGAGACAAGCAGATAGAGGGAGAGAGGCAGAGACGAGAGAGACAGATAGAGGGAGAGAGGCAGATAGAGGGAGAGACAGGCAGATAGAGGGAGAGAGAGAGGGGCAGATAGATAGAGGGAGAGAGAGACATAAACGAGAGAGACAGACGAGAGAGACAGCTAGATGGAGAGAGAGACAGAGACGAGAGAGAGACACATAGAGGGAGAGAGAGACAGATAGAAGGACAGAGAGACAGAGGGAGAGAGAGACAGATAGAGAGACAGAGACGAGAGAGAGAGAGAGTCCAGGTAGTAGTCGCTGGTCTAGTTTATCTGCGAAATTCAGATAGATCAGAGAACTTTCTTCCCCCAGTTTTGCTGTTTTGTGTCTCTGTATCTGACACAGTTCCTGCTTATCCGTCGCTGTTGTGTGCATGAAAACGTCGTTGTTGTGTGCATGAAAACGTCGTTGTTGTGTGCATGAAAACGTCGTTGTTGTGTGCAAGAAAACGTCGTTGTTGTGTGCATGAAAACGTCGTTGTTGTGTGCATGAAAACGTCGTTGTTGTGTGCATGAAAACGTCGCTGTTGTGTGCATGAAAACGTCGTTGTTGTGTGCATGAAAACGTCGTTGTTGTGTGCATGAAAACGTCGCTGTTGTGTGCATGAAAACGTCGCTGTTGTGTGCATGAAAACGTCGTTGTTGTGTGCATGAAAACGTCGCTGTTGTGTGCATGAAAACGTCGTTGTTGTGTGCATGAAAACGTCGTTGTTGTGTGCATGAAAACATCGTTGTTGTGTGCATGAAAACGTCGTTGTTGTGTGCATGAAAACGTCGCTGTTGTGTGCATGAAAACGTCGTTGTTGTGTGCATGAAAACGTCGTTGTTGTGTGCATGAAAACGTCGCTGTTGTGTGCATGAAAACGTCGTTGTTGTGTGCATGAAAACGTCGCTGTTGTGTGCATGAAAACGTCGTTGTTGTGTGCATGAAAACGTCGCTGTTGTGTACATAATTAGTTTTTCCATTCTTTTTTGTCCACAACACAAAAAGGAATGGAAAAACTAATTATGTCAGTCCGTAAGAACAGCGAAGAGCAAAACCTGTATCTTAATGCAAAGAAAACTAAATTGATGATAGCTAACAAAACAAACAAGGCAGCTGAAATATGTATCAGTGAGAAAAAACTGGAAGAAGTGGAGAGTTTTGAATATCTTGGATCACTGCTAACTAATAATGGAGATACAGTGAGAGAAATTAAAAGGAGGACATCTATCGCTCTTCAGAAAGTAAAACAAATAAAGAAGCTGTGGAGAGGAACAGACAAAACTACGAAAAAAAGATTTTTAAGGGCATGCATCTTTCCCATCGCAACATATGCCTGTGAGACCTGGACATTTAACAAAACAGCTGAGAAACACATAAATGCCTTTGAATGTAAATGCTACAGAAGAGTTCTTCAAATATCATGGACACAAAAAAGAACAAATATATCCATACTACAAGAACTTAATATTGAAGAAGGCTGGCTAGTAAAGAGGATTAAAGAGAGAAAACTTAAATATTTTGGACACATTAAACGTCATGATAATCTAGAGAAAACCGTCTTGGTTGGGTACATAATAGGAAAAAGAGGAAGACCAAGGCGAAGATGGCTGCAAGACATCGTTGATGATCTGTAAATGGATGCATCAACAGCAGGGCATCTTGCTCACAACCGAGAGGCCTACAGGAGTGCTGTTAGGGAGGCAAAATTCCGCAAGGGACATTCAAATGACTGACATCTGTAGGCAGTTTTTTTCTGCGGTATTACCAGCTTCGTCTTCACATCATCACTCCTGTCACAGTCACTTTCACATCATCACACTCACATCATCACTACTGTCACAGTCACCTTCACATCATCACATTCACATCATCACTACTGTCACAGTCATCTTCACATCATCACATTCACATCATCACTACTGTCACAGTCACTTTCACATCATCACACTCACATCATCACTACTGTCACAGTCACCTTCACATCATCACTACTGTCACAGTCACCTTCACATCATCACATTCACATCATCACTACTGTCACAGTCATCTTCACATCATCACATTCATATCATCACTACTGTCACAGTCATCTTCACATCATCACATTCACATCATCACTACTGTCACAGTCATCTTCACATCATCACTACTGTCACAGTCACCTTCACATCATCACATTCACATCATCACTACTGTCACAGTCATCTTCACATCATCACATTCACATCATCACTACTGTCACAGTCATCTTCACATCATCACTACTTGCACAATCACCTTCACATCATCATTACTATCACACTCACTTTCACATTATTACTACTATCACAATCACCTTCATGTCATCACTACTATCACACTCACATCATCACTACTGTCACAATCACCTTCACATCATCACTACTATCACAGCTTGATTCAGAACCATTTCTTATACTTCACAATTGGTCGCTGAATGAACAATCTCATCCTCATTATCGATGGTAAGAACTTTTTTCTATTATCCACTTTTCCCGCGGTTAATGACCTACTCTGAAAGTATATCGTTGTATAGAAAGCCTCTCTTGGCATACAGAATCTTTCAAAGTTACCACCTCATCATCATCATCATCATCAAGTCGCATGTTAGAGGTCTCTTTTCTCTTGGAGGGGTTGAAGAACCTGTCAAGAATGTGCCTCTTGACTGCGACCTGTCACATGATGACAGATGTGGCGCCAGGTTTCTGACTTTGAAACATTCTGGATTTGGGATTTCCTGATAAAGGATATTCAGCTTGTATTGTTATTTTTTTTCCTCCTTCTGATCGACTTATCATAGTGTTGTGTGCGCGAAGTTCATGTCCTGCGTAGATTGTAAAATCTCAGCCAGAATTCTGCACGTGGGGGCGGGTGCCTGGACCGTTCAGAGAATGTTGGAGTCTTTCCTCTTCTCTTTTTTTTTTTTTTTGTTGGACGATGATTTAATATATAAGAGAGAGGATCTGGAAGCGGCCTGGACTGACAAGCCAGGGCTAGAAGCTGGGACTTTGACAGGTACTTACAAGTTAGTGGCAAGCTTATCTTGGCTTGAACTGAAGTAGCTGCTGCTCTAGTTTCTCACAGCGAGGGACGGTGGTTCGATACTGGGGCCCTCCAGTCGGCTCAGTTCTAGAAATGGGTCCATGGCTCCTTCAGGAGATGAGGAAGAAGTGCTGGTCCGGGGGGGGGGGGGGAGGTATATGGAGCACATCATCCTGTGGCGTGTAGATAGATCAAGGAAAGTGTGGACTGCTGTTCTCCTGTATAATTGAGTGACGTGACATGTTGACGTATTTGTTCTCATGTAGCTCCACTAAGACCAGCATACAAGAGATAAATTAGTTTTACTTATTGTGCCGGCACTGGCACTGAGTCGTAAATTGCAGGAGCTGACAGAAAGCCGGATCCGTGCAGCAGTGTATTACGTGCCTGTCTGTCACTCGGAACTTTTCTGACACGTTTTCCCGCGTCACCGCCGTCACTGACTCACAGAACCCGTGGAGGAAAACTGGGACACAAGCCTGAAGAAGCGGGCGGCATCAAAAACATCGCATGCTTACACTAACTTGGTCCTGCTGGAGTCTCTGGAAACGACAAGGTCGACCGACTAGCAGCAAGGGCCAAACCCGAGGGCGTCATCGAAAAAGAATTACAGAAATCCGTCAAACAACTCGAAGAACAAATTCCCCCGCAACACACAGCTCACTGAGTTACATGCAGCCAGAGGCAGTGTGCCCCAACTAAATGCTGCATCACGCGCAACACACAACCAACACAACATTGGAATCATTTCCCTAAAAACGTTGAAGGACATCATGATGTCAGGGAGCGAACACTTACGGGCATGTCCGGGGTATGATGAATGAACTCCCCCCAGGATAGCAACAGAGCTGGGCCCTTCACAGTTTACAACTACTTTTGTAATGTATCCAAGCCATTGCGTCAGTTCTGTTTGTTCTTTGATCTGTGTGGTTTATTTTTGGGACACTGAGAGAAATTAACCCACTGCACACGCCCACGGATGACATTTCGTTGTAAGGTTGGAATAATCCACGGAGTAATTTGAACCAAATTGCTTGGATTATTTTTATTTGTACGAGAAAACAGGTCACGCTTTGCGCTGTTCTCTCAACAAGTTTGTTACCTTCCTTCTGATTGGAAGGCAGCAGATCACGTGTGACGTCACGGGAGGTTTTGTAAGGTATATAATGAGAGTCTCTGGGTTCGTTCTCATCGATTTGTTCTAATAGAGGAAGTTTTGTTCTCATCGATTTGTTCCATCTATTAGAGGAAGTTTTGTTTCTTTATGTGTGTGTGTGTTTTTTTTTCCTTTTGAGTTTGTGTGGAAGGAAGGAAAGGCTGAGAAGTTTGTTTCATTCATCCATCTATTCATCGTACTCATCCCACCCACCTCCTCCTCATCATCATCCTCCTCCTCCTCCTCTTGTGTGACGTATGGTTGGAGAGTTTTATGATCATTTTCCACCCGCTGTCACACACAAGTCCCTGGCCCAGGTTGTCTTTTCTGAGTGTGTGTTTTTTGTGTGTACTTCCTTAAACATCTTGGTGCGTCAAATTCTTCCCTCACTCACTAAGTCTCCCTTACACACGCGCGCGCGCGCACACAACATACCGTCTCCCTGGAACTCCGAGCTGGCAGCCGATGCTATGAAGATGGCGAGGCTGGGGGCCAGGTCATGGCGGCTGTTTTTTAAGTGTCTGAGTGCAGCTAAAAGCATGGGGGTGAGGGGTGTCCAGTACTTCTTTAAGAGACTCCACCACCATGAAGACTATGGCGTTCCCTGGCCCGTTAGCCAAGCTAGGCCTGTTACTAGGGGGTACCAAGCTAAGCCTGTTACTAGGGAGTACCAAGCTAAGCCTGTTACTAGGGGGTACCAAGCTAAGCCTGTTACTAGGGAGTACCAAGCTAAGTCTGTTACTAGGGGGTACCAAGCTAAGCCTGTTACTAGGGAGTACCAAGCTAAGCCTGTTACTAGGGGGTACCAAGCTAAGCCTGTTACTAGGGGGTACCAAGCTAAGCCTTTTACTAGGGGGGTACCAAGCTAAGTCTGTTACTAGGGAGTACCAAGCTAAGCCTGTTACTAGGGGGGTACCAAGCTAAGCCTGTTACTAGGGGGGTACCAAGCTAAGCCTGTTACTAGGCGGTGCCAAGCTAGGCCTGTTACTAGGGGGTACCAAGCTAGGCCTGTTATTAGGGGGGTACCAAGCTAGGCCTGTTACTAGGGAATACCAAGCTAGGCCTGTTACTAGGGGGTACCAAGCTAAGCCTGTTACTAGGGGGGTACCAAGCTAAGCCTGTTACATCATCACACTCACAGTCACCTTCACATCATCACTACTGTCACAGTCATCTTCACATCATCACTACTTGCACAATCACCTTCACATCATCACTACTATCACACTCACTTTCACATCATTACTACTATCACAATCACCTTCATGTCATCACTACTATCACACTCACATCATCACTACTGTCACAATCACCTTCACATCATCACTACTATCACAGCTTGATTCAGAACCATTTCTTATACTTCACAATTGGTCGCTGAATGAACAATCTCATCCTCATTATCGATGGTAAGAACTTTTTTCTATTATCCACTTTTCCCACGGTTAATGACCTACTCTGAAAGTATATCGTTGTATAGAAAGCCTTTCTTGGCATACAGAATCTTTCAAAGTTACCACCTCATCATCATCATCATCATCAAGTCGCATGCTAGAGGTCTCTTTTCTCTTGGAGGGGTTGAAGAACCTGTCAAGAATGTGCCTCTTGACTGCGACCTGTCACGTGATGACAGATGTGGCGCCAGGTTTCTGATTTTGACACATTCCGGATTTGGGATTTCCTGATAAAGGATATTCAGCTTGTATTGTTATTTTTTTCCTCCTTCTGATCGACTTATCATAGTTTTGTGTGCGCGAAGTTCATGTCCTACGTAGATTGTAAAATCTCAGCCAGAATTCTGCACGTGGAGGCGGGCGCCTGGACCGTTCAGAGAATGTTGGAGTCTTTCCTCTTCTCTTCTCTTTTTTTTTTTTTTGTTGGACGATGATTTAATATATAAGAGAGAGGATCTGGAAGCGGCCTGGACTGACAAGCCAGGGCTAGAAGCTGGGACTTTGACAGGTACTTACAAGTTAGTGGCAAGCTTATCTTGGCTTGAACTGAAGTAGCTGCTGCTCTAGTTTCTCACAGCAAGGGGCGGTGGTTCGATACCGGGGCCCTCCAGTCGGCTCAGTTCTAGAAATGGGTCCATGGCTCCTTCAGGAGATGAGGAAGAAGTGCTGGTCTGGGGGGGGGGGAGGGAGGTATATGGAGCACATCATCCTGTGGCGTGTAGATAGATCAGGGAAAGTGTGGACTGCTGTTCTCCTGTATAACTGAGTCACGTGACATGTTGACGTATTTGTTCTCCTGTAGCTCCACTACGACCAGCATACAAGAGTTAAATTAGTCAGTTCTACTTATCGCACCGGCACTGGCACTGAGTCGTAAATTGCAGGAGCTGACAGAAAGCCGGATCCGTGCAGCAGTGTATTACGTGCCTGTCTGTCACTCGGAACTTTTCTGATACGTTTTCCCGCGTCACCGCCGTCACTGACTCACAGAACCCGTGGAGGAAAACTGGGACACAAGCCTGAAGAAGCGGACTACATCAGAAACATCGCATGCTTACACTAACTTGGTCCTGCTGGAGTCTGTGGAAACGACAAGGTCGACCGACTAGCAGCAAGGGCCAAACCGGAGGGCCTCATCGAAAAGGAATTACAGAAATCCGTCAAACAACAACTCGAGGAACAAATTCCCCCAACACACAGCTCACTGAGTTACATGCAGCCAGAGGCAGTGTGTCCCAACTAAATGCTGCATCACGCGCAACACACAACCGACACAACATTGGAATCATTTCCCTAAAAACATTGAAGGACATCATGATGTCAGGGAGCGAACACTTACGGGCATGTCCGGGGTATGATGAATGAACTCCCTCCAGGATAGCAACAGAGCTGGGCCCTTCACAGTTTACAACTACTTTTGTCATGTATCCAAGCCATTGCGTCAGTTCTGTTTGTTCTTTGATCTGTGTGGTTTATTTTTGGGACACTGAGAGAAATAAACCCACTGCACACGCCCACGGATGACATTTCGTTGTAAGGTTGGAGTAATCCACGGAGTAATTTGAACCAAATTGCTTGGATTATTTTTATTTGTACGAGAAAACAGGTCACGCTTTGCGCTGTTCTCTCAACAAGTTTGTTACCTTCCTTCTGATTGGAGGGCAGCAGATCACGTGTGACGTCACGGGAGGTTTTGTAAGGTATATAATGAGAGTCTCTGGGTTCGTTCTCATCGATTTGTTCTAATAGAGGAAGTTTTGTTCTCATCGATTTGTTCCATCTATTAGAGGAAGTTTTGTTTCTTTATGTGTGTGTGTGTTTTTTTTTTCTTTTGAGTTTGTGTGGAAGGAAGGAAAGGCTGAGAAGTTTGTTTCATTCATCCATCTATTCATCGTACTCATCCCACCCACCTCCTCATCATCATCATCCTCCTCCTCCTCCTCCTCTTGTGTGACGTATGGTTGGAGAGTTTTATGATCATTTTCCACCCGCTGTCACACACAAGTCCCTGGCCCAGGTTGTCTTTTCTGAGTGTGTGTACTTCCTTAAACATCTTGGTGCGTCAAATTCTCCCCTCACTCACTAAGTCTCCCTCACACACGCGCGCGCACAAAATATCGTCTCCCTGGAACTCCGAGCTGGCAGCTGATGCTGTGAAGATGGCGAGGCTGGGGGCCAGGTCATGGCGGCTGTTTTTTTAAGTGTCTGAGTGCAGCTAAAAGCATGGGAGTGGGGGGTGGGGGTGTGCAGTACTTCTTTAAGAGACTCCACCACCATGAAGACTGTGGCGTTCTCTGGCCCGTTAGCCAGGCTAGGCCTGTTACTAGGGGTACCAAGCTAAGCCTGTTACTAGGGGTACCAAGCTAAGCCTGTTACTAGGGAGTACCAAGCTAAGCCTGTTACTAGGGAGTACCAAGCTAGGCCTGTTACTAGGGGGTACCAAGCTAAGCCTGTTACTAGGGAGTACCAAGCTAAGCCTGTTACTAGGGGATACTAAGCTAAGCCTGTTACTAGGGGGTACCAAGCTAAGCCTGTTACTAGGGGGTACCAAGCTAGGACTGTTACTAGGGGTACCAAGCTAGGCCTGTTACTAGGGGGTACCAAGCTAGGCCTGTTACTAGGGAGTACCAAGCTAAGCCTGTTACTAGGGGGTACCAAGCTAGGCCTGTTACTAGGAGGTACCAAGCTAGGCCTGTTACTAGGGAGTACCAAGCTAAGTCTGTTACTAGGGGTACCAAGCTAAGCCTGTTACTAGGGAGTACCAAGCTAGGCCTGTTACTAGGGGGTACCAAGCTAAGCCTGTTACTAGGGGCACCAAGCTGAGCCTGTTACTAGGGAGTACCAAGCTAAGCCTGTTACTAGGGGGTACCAAGCTAAGCCTGTTACTAGGGGGTACCAAGCTAGGCCTGTTACTAGGGGTACCAAGCTAAGCCTGTTACTAGGGAGAACCAAGCTAAGCCTGTTACTAGGGAGTACCAAGCTAAGCCTGTTACTAGGGGTGCCAAGCTAGGCCTGTTACTAGGGGTACCAAGCTAGGCGGGCACGGCTGGCTGTCGCCCCGATACACAGCGTATAAAACAGAATGTACCAGTTCTTTCGGTCTAGTGCTGACATGGCCATCATGAACTGGCCACCATTTTGTTGCTTACGCAAACTTAACGTATATAATGTATAGAACACTTCAGCTTATCTTCTCAGCCGTATTTCACGCACACAATGACCGAAATCTTTCGTTACACAGTATTTGTATTTATTTATTTGCTCTCTCACAACGCCGTTACTCACATTTTTGTAGTGTTCCTCACTGAGGATCTTGATACCTGGCGCGGGGGTCGAGCTGCCCGTCCCCACCCCCACCCCACCCCACATTATATCATCTCCCAGGCCTCGTGACAGGCAGCTGTAGCAGGGCCTCGGGAGTCACCTTGAGCACCGAACTCGCTGGTCCTACGGGGGTGTGGGGGGGGGGGGGTGAGGGGAGGACACTGACAGTAGATGCTGGACAAAAGATCTGACCAGTCTCGCTCATGGCTCTGAACTTAAACCTCCGTTTTAACAGCTACCAGCAGGTAAGAGAGAGGGAGGGAGAGAGAAAGAGAGAGGAGATAGAGAGAAAGAGAAAACACATCCACATCTTCCACTCAGGTACATGACATTTAACCCCTCATATAAGACCCAGGATAGACTCCCCTGAAAACAGCACGGAAAGATAAATTAGAACAAATAAAATAAGATTTTTGTAAACACAAAAAAAGTGAATAAATTACCATACAAAGTCATTGTTGTCCCCCCCCCCCCCCCCCCCCCGCGCGCTTATCTGCCCCTGACCAGAAGTTGGTAGCTTTAAGGTACATTACTCACGATCACGTGATGACTCATTGCTTACCGTTCATGATGTGCTCACGTAATTGTATGTTTATATGGATGAGATTACTGGCTAATCTGAGTAGCAGTCACTTGTGGATTAATCCAGTTTAGCAAGAGTTTCCATCCCGCAGTCCAGAGAGAGAGAGAGAGAGAGAGAGAGAGTCAGAAGTAACACGTATATTTGTATGAGAGAGAAAGAGAGAAAGAGACAGACAGAAGTAACAATTTTGAATGAGAGAGAAGAGAGAGACACAGACATAAGTAATACATGTTTGAATGACAGAATCTGACAAAATACAGTAATCTCCAGAAGACTGTCCAAGATGGCGGCCTGTGAAAGATACTGATATACCGTCCCCCGAGCTTGAACTATACACATAAAACACGGAACTCTGGACAGAAGCTGGCAGCTGGGAGTGTCTCCACTGTTTACCCGAGCCTAGTGTTCTTATTGTTGCTGTCTTCTCCCAGAGAACTGAGAACAGGCTGTTAGTAACAGCGGAAGCTGTGAAGATGTTGAAGCAAAGTCTCATATTCAAGTGAAAGTGAGCTATTCAAGTCCTAGAGTGCTTGTCCCCCCTCTAAAAAAAAACAAAACAAAGCTCCGGCCTTTTCCACATACTTCCTTGGGGGCACATTATGCCCTTACCTGCTCCAGCCTTTTCTACATACTTCCTTGGGGGCACACTATGCCCTGACCCACTCCGGCCTTTTCCACATACTTCCTTGGGGGCACATTATGCCCTGACCCGCTCCGGCCTTTTCCACATACTTCCTTGGGGGCACATTATGCCCTGACCCACTCCGGCCTTTTCCACATACTTCCTTGGGGGCACATTATGCCCTGACCCGCTCCGGCCTATCCTGTCCTATCAGACGAGCTGAACCAGTTGGTGGGCGCACTGACAGAGGAGGTGAGACAGGGTCTTGGCCAGCTGTGGCTCGCTGACACCGTGTCTTGGCACTAAACATAGACATGTTCGCTCACTGACGTCCGTGTGGAGAAAGAATGGCCGACTTCCGCCAGCAACATCGAAAACTCGGACGTCAGAGAAGACCTTCTTTTTCATTTTTATTTTCCTTTGCTTGTCGTTAATGTTGTGGATGAGACCACGTGACTGTGGCTTTCACTGGCTGGCGGTTGTCAAACACAGACTTGTAGCACATCCATAAATATTCATGAGCTCTTATAAAGTATGTCAACGTGGGTTCGGTGTCTCGACGGTTTGCGTACGTGTGAGCAAAGTTCACGAGGGACTCTCATGAGAAAGAAGCTCACGCGCACATCACTGTCATGACTCACACCAACCCGCGTGTACAGTCGGCCATGGTGCTCCAGATGTTGAGGTTCATCACTTGTTCTGACCGTTTTCTGTAGATTATTCTAGGTCAGGTGGTAGTACAGAGCAGAACGACGAAATACAGCCAGTGTTCATCCACGTTTTCACGCACACAATGACCGAAATCTTTCGTTACACAGTATTTGTATTTATTTATTTGCTCTCTCACAACGCCGTTACTCACATTTTTGTAGTGTTCCTCACTGAGGAGCTTGATACCTGGCCCGGGGGTCCAGCTGCCCGTCCCCACCCCCACCCCACCCCACATTATATCATCTCCCAGGCCTCGTGACAGGCAGCTGTAGCAGGGCCTCGGGAGTCACCTTGAGCACCGAACTCGCTGGTCCTACGGGGGTGGGAGGGGGAGGGGAGGACACTGACAGTAGATGCTGGACAAAAGATCTGACCAGTCTCGCTCATGGCTCTGAACTTAAACCTCCGTTTTAACAGCTACCAGCAGGTAAGAGAGAGGGAGAGAGAGGAGAGAGAGAGAGAGAGATAGAGAGAAAGAGAAAACACATCCACATCTTCCACTCAGGTACATGACATTTAACCCCTCATATAAGACCCAGGATAGACTCCCCTGAAAACAGCACGGAAAGATAAATTAGAACAAATAAAATAAGATTTTTGTAAACAAAAAAAAAGTGAATAAATTACCATATAAAGTCATTGTTCCCCCCCCCCCGCGCTTATCTGCCCCTGACCAGAAGTTGGTAGCTTTAAGGTACATTACTCACGATCACGTGATGACTCATTGCTTACCGTTCATGATGTGCTCACGTAATTGTATGTTTATATGGATGAGATTACTGGCTAATCTGGGTAGCCGTCACTCGTGGATTAATCCAGTTTAGCAAGAGTTTCCATCCCGCAGTCCAGAGAGAGAGAGAGAGAGTCAGAAGTAACACGTATATTTGTGTGAGAGAGAAGGAGAGAAAGAGACAGACATAAGTAATACATGTTTGAATGACAGAATCTGACAAAATACAGTAATCTCCAGAAGACTGTCCAAGATGGCGGCCTGTGAAAGTTACTGATATACCGTCCCCCGAGCTTGAACTATACACATAAAACACGGAACTCTGGACAGAAGCTGGCAGCTGGGATGTCTCCACTGTTTACCCGAGCCTAGTGTTCTTATTGTTGCTGTTTCTCCCAGAGAACCAAGAGCAGGCTGTTAGTAACAGCGGAAGCTGTGAAGATGTTGAAGCACAAGTCTCATATTCAAGTGAAAGTGAGCTATTCAAGTCCTAGAGGCTTGTCCCCCCTCTAAAAAAAACAAAACAAAGCTCCGGCCTTTTCCATATACTTCCTTGGGGGCACATTATGCCCTTCCCTGCTCCAGCCTTTTCCATATACTTCCTTGGGGGCACATTATGCCCTGACCCGCTCCAGCCTTTTCTACATACTTCCTTGGGGGCACATTATGCCCTGACCCGCTCCAGCCTTTTCCACATACTTCCTTGGGGGCACACTATGCCCTGACCCGCTCCAGCCTTTTCTACATACTTCCTTGGGGGCACACTATGCCCTGACCCGCTCCAGCCTTTTCTACATACTTCCTTGGGGGCACACTATGCCCTGACCCGCTCCAGCCTTTTCTACATACTTCCTTGGGGGCACACTATGCCCTGACCCGCTCCAGCCTTTTCTACATACTTCCTTGGGGGCACACTATGCCCTGACCCGCTCCAGCCTTTTCTACATACTTCCTTGGGGGCACACTATGCCCTGACCCGCTCCGGCCTTTTCTACATACTTCCTTGGGGGCACACTATGCCCTGACCCGCTCCAGCCTTTTCTACATACTTCCTTGGGGGCACATTATGCCCTGACCCGCTCCGGCCTTTTCTACATACTTCCTTGGGGGCACATTATGCCCTGACCCGCTCCGGCCTATCCTGTCCTATTAGACGAGCTGAACCAGTTGGTGGGCGCACTGACAGAGGAGGTGAGACAGGGTCTTGGCCAGCTGTAGCTCGCTGACACCGTGTCTTGGCACTAAACATAGACATGTTTGCTCACTGACGTCCATGTGGAGAAAGAATGGCCGACTTCCGCCAGCAACATCGAAAACTCGGACGTCAGAGAAGACCTTCTTTTTCATTTTTATTTTCCTTTGCTTGTCGTTAATGTTGTGGATGAGACCACGTGACTGTGGCTTTCACTGGCTGGCGGTTGTCAAACACAGACTTGTAGCACATCCATAATATTCATGAGCTCTTATAAAGTATGTCAACGTGGGTTCGGTGTCTCGACGGTTTGCGTACGTGTGAGCAAAGTTCACGAGGGACTCTCATGAGAAAGAAGCTCACGCGCACATCACTGTCATGACTCACACCAACCCGCGTGTACAGTCGGCCATGGTGCTCCAGATGTTGAGGTTCATCACTTGTTCTGACCGTTTTCTGTAGATTATTCTAGGTCAGGTGGTAGTACAGAGCAGGAACGACGAAATACAGCCATGTTCATCCACGTTTTGTAGAGCCGAGCATTGAAAAAGCTGTCTGAAAAACCTTGCGACGGTAGAGAAAGACCTTGAGAAGGTAGAGAAAGACCTTGCGAAGGTAGAGAAAGAACTTGCGAAGGTAAAGAAAGAACTTGCGAAGACACAGAAAGAACTTGCGAAAGTAGTGAAAGACCTTGCGAAGGTAGAGAAAGAACTTGCAAAAGTAGAGAAAGAACTTGCGAAGACAGAAAGAACTTGCGAAGGTAGAGAAAGACCTTGCGAAGGTAGAGAAGGAACTTGCGAAGACACAGAAAGAACTTGCGAAGGTAGAGAAAGACCTTGCGAAGGTAGAGAAAGAACTTGCGAAGGTAGAGAAAGACCTTGCGAAGGTAGAGAAAGAACTTGCGAAGGTAGAGAAAGACCTTGCGAAGGTAGAGAAAGAACTTGCGAAGACAGAAAGAACTTGCGAAGGTAGAGAAAGAACTTGCGAAGGTAGAGAAAGAACTTGCGAAGACACAGAAAGAACTTGCGAAGGTAGAGAAAGAACTTGCGAAGGTAGAGAAAGAACTTGCGAAAGTAGAGTACAGAACAACGAAGTACAATAATCTGCGGGAATAAATGAGGCCAAGCGCAAAATACGTGTGTTCTTATATGTGTTCTTATATGTGTTCTTATACGTGTGTTCTTATATGTGTGTTCTTATATGTGTTCTTATATGTGTTCTTATATGTGTTCTTATATGTGTTCTTATATGTGTGTTCTTATATGTGTTCTTATATGTGTTCTTATATGTGTGTTCTTATATGTGTTCTTATATGTGTTCTTATATGTGTTCTTATATGTGTTCTTATATGTGTTCTTATATGTGTTCTTATATGTGTTCTTATATGTGTTTCTTATATGTGTTCTTATATGTGTTCTTATACGTGTGTTCTTATAGTGTTCTTATATGTGTTCTTATATGTGTTCTTATATGTGTTCTTATACGTGTTCTTATATGTGTTCTTATATGTGTTCTTATATGTGTTCTTATGTGTTCTTATATGTGTTCTTATATGTGTTCTTATATGTGTTCTTATACGTGTTCTTATATGTGTGTTCTTATATGTGTTCTTATACGTGTGTTCTTATATGTGTTCTTATATGTGTGTTCTTATATGTGTTCTTATATGTGTTCTTATATGTGTTCTTATATGTGTTCTTATATGTGTTCTTATACGTGTGTTCTTATATGTGTGTTCTTATATGTGTGTTCTTACACGTGCAGAAGGGGAAAACGGCCAGGACAAGAAATGGCTGGAATCTGCAAGTCATGGCCAGGCCAGCAGTTTCTGAGATAAGCATTTTACACACAACTCCAAAGTATGAGAACGCCATAATGGGAAAACAGGAAACGATGCTCAAAAACCGGACCTGATGGAGAGTTTGTATCTTTGTTTTACTTGCTTCTGGATTCGACGACGGCGATGATGATGATGATGATGATGACAGTTTTTAATGAGAGTTTCCATCGGTTAGTATTTCTGTTTAGCAAGCAATGTGAGTTCTCTCTGATGATATGTTATTGTTAATTATGTATAGGTTTGTTTTCTTTGTGGTTCTTGTAGTTGTTATTGTTTGTTTGTACTTGCAGAACTGGGCCGGAGTATTAGCACAGACTACACGTCAGACGAAGAACTTATAGACGCTCTCATAGCAAAGCTGAGTAGACAAGAGTCAAGAGAAGGATATATACAGCCAGGTAAAGTAGTTTGTTAGAGAGAGAGAGAGAGAGAACTTATAGACGCTTTCATAGCAAAGCTGAGTAGACAAGAGTCAAGAGAAGGATATACAGCCAGGTAAAGTATTTGTTAGAGAGAGAGAGAGAGAGAACTTATAGAAGCTGTCATAGCAAAGTTAAGTAGACAAGAGTCAAGTGAAGGATATATACAGCCAGGTAAAGTAGTTTGTTAGAGAGAGAGAGAGAGAGAGAGACAGAGAGACTTATAGAAGCTGTCATAGCAAAGTTGAGTAGACAAGAGTCAAGTGAAGGATATATACAGCCAGGTAAAGTAGTTTGTTAGAGAGAGAGAGAGAGAAAGAGACAGAGAGACTTATAGAAGCTGTCATAGCAAAGTTAAGTAGACAAGAGTCAAGTGAAGGATATATACAGCCAGGTAAAGTAGTTTGTTAGAGAGAAAGAGAGAGAGAGAGAGAGACTTATAGACGCTTTCATAGCAAAGCTGAGTAGACAAGAGCCAAGAGAAGGATATATACAGCCAGGTAAAGTAGTTTGTTAGAGAGACAGAGAGACTTATAGAAGCTGTCATAGCAAAGTTGAGTAGACAAGAGTCAAGTGAAGGATATATACAGCCAGGTAAAGTAGTTTGTTAGAGAGAGAGAGAAAGAGAGAGAGAGAGAGAGACTTATAGACGCTGTCATAGCAAAGCTGAGTAGACAAGAGTCAAGAGAAGGATATATACAGCCAGGTAAAGTAGTTTGTTAGAAAGAGAAAGAGAGAGACTTATAGACGCTGTCATAGCAAAACTGAGTAGACAAGAGTCAAGAGAAGATATATACAGCCAGGTAAAGTAGTTTGTTAGAGAGAGAGAAAGAGAGAGAGAGAGAGAAGAACTTATAGACGCTCTCATAGCAAAGCTGAGTAGCCAGAGTCAAGAGAAGGATATAACAGCCAGGTAAAGTAGTTTGTTAGAGAGAGAAGAGATACGAGGGGGGGGCTTACATTGTCTGTGTAAAGACGCACCAACGTATTTACAACAGCACACAAGTTAGGTGTGAGACCATACAATCAAAGACACAAAAAAAATAGTTGGAATTATCTTTTTCTGAGTCAGTCGGCTATTATTAATAAATTAAGGTATAATCTCAATTCTCTGACGGCCTCTTCCAAGTTATTTCATCCACAAAACGATCTAAACAGTTTTGTGCTGGACAGAAATGTCACAAGAAGTTCTGTAAACAGCAGAATGACCTCATTGTTCAAGGGACAAAATGATTTCATCAGGTTATGTAAGCGAAGAAAAGATTACATGAGGTCGGGTCAATGAAAACATAATCTCAGCCAGGCCGTCATGTAGGCAACATAATGAGCTCTACAGCTTGTGTAAGCGACACAATCTCAACCAGACTTGTAGAGACGAAGTGGTTTCATCGTGCTGTGTAAGAGAAAATCATCTCAGTTCTGTATTTGTGCAGCACCGTGGATGATGATTGCCAGCGGAGCTATATGTTCCAGTTTACGAAAGATAATTTGATGGTATTGTTGTGCATGGAAAATAAACGGCATTAAACAGAAACCTTCGGGATAATTTGGGAGTTAACAACAGAAAAAGTGGAAGATTTGCGCTAATTTGCCTCCCGTTTTGTACACAGTGCCGTACGTGTTACATTTTCTTGTTCTGAAATTGTTCATGAAATAACATTGTGATTTTTTTTATTTTTCATCATCATGTTCGTAATATATTTTTCCGATAATGTACTCTGCTGTTGAAATCTTTAGTTTGCTTTTTACTTTACGTCTGTCTTGCATTACTTTTTTATGCTGATAATTTCCATATGGGTTAAGATAGAAATATTTTTAAAAAAAACAGTTCTTGCCCGTTTTTCTGTTTGAAAAGAAGAAAAAAAAAACTATCTGGAAAAATAGACTTAATGACGTAAGAATCCTTACGGTAAAACCTTCATTTGTACAGTACTCTGTGGCGTACTAAGCCGACTATAATGCGCACAGTTCTCAAGGCTGAGAGTAACTTTATGACACTGAAAGCTTGTCTGAGTTATCTGTCGCTGCCACGTCCCTTCCAGACAACTGAGAGGCTAGTCTGAGAACCATCTAACATGGTCAGATCTGCCAGCATAGAACAAGGAACAAACATACAAGAGAAGTGGGAGGCCAGGGCATGAGGAGGGTGATTTATGGTCGTAGACTTTACTTGGGATAACAAACAAAATCCTTTGGGGGATTTCTACCTACTACTTTTATATCAGATAAGCTTGTCGCTGCCGCTATAATTATGTCTATTTTCTACTACTACTACTACTACTACTACTACTGCCACTACTACTACTACTGTTATACTGCTACTACTACTACTACTACTACTGCTGCTGCTGCTGCTGCTGCTGCTGCTGCTGCTACTACTACTACTACTACTACTACTGCTGCTGCTACTACTACTACTACTATTACTACTACTACTACTCCTATAACCTAATGTAGCTGCGATGATTATTATTATTATTATTATTGTGGTTGTGTTGTTTAACTTACGTGAAGTCGTCTCCTCGCTGGTCCGTATAATAAAGCAGAAAACATCGACAAGAAGAACAGATACGCCCCAGGCCACGGTAGCACGCCCCCGACATCTTGGATTTGCAGCAAGCACAACTTCAGAGCCAAGCAGCAACCCGGACAAGGATGTGATCAACTCTCCTACCAACACCGACACCCACGAAGAGGCTGACCCTTCCTCGAAGACAGACAAGCCGAGCCAGCGTCCGGAGTCGGGCCAGTTTCACGCTATAGCAGCTCAAGCTTCGCCGCTAGAGCAGGCAGGAAGGATCTGAGAACAGATCGAGGTTCATTGACATAGAGGACAGAACGTTCATAGTAAGTCTCCCTCACACACGCGCGCGCACAAAATATCGTCTCCCTGGAACTCCGAGCTGGCAGCTGATGCTGTGAAGATGGCGAGGCTGGGGGCCAGGTCATGGCGGCTGTTTTTTTAAGTGTCTGAGTGCAGCTAAAAGCATGGGAGTGGGGGGTGGGGGTGTGCAGTACTTCTTTAAGAGACTCCACCACCATGAAGACTGTGGCGTTCTCTGGCCCGTTAGCCAGGCTAGGCCTGTTACTAGGGGTACCAAGCTAAGCCTGTTACTAGGGGTACCAAGCTAAGCCTGTTACTAGGGGGTACCAAGCTAAGCCTGTTACTAGGGGGTACCAAGCTAAGCCTGTTACTAGGGGGTACCAAGCTAAGCCTGTTACTAGGGGGTACCAAGCTAAGCCTGTTACTAGGGGTACCAAGCTAAGCCTGTTACTAGGGGGTACCAAGCTAAGCCTGTTACTAGGGGGTACCAAGCTAAGCCTGTTACTAGGGAGTACCAAGCTAAGCCTGTTACTAGGGGGTACCAAGCTAAGCCTGTTACTAGGGGGTACCAAGCTAAGCCTGTTACTAGGGAGTACCAAGCAGAATGTACCAGTTCTTTCGGTCTAGTGGTGACATGGCCATCATGAACTGGCCACCATTTTGTTGCTTAGGCAAACTTAACGTATATAATGTATAGAACACTTCAGCTGATCTTCTCAGCCGTATTCACGCACACAATGACCGAAATCTTTCGTTACACAGTATTTGTATTTATTTATTTGCTCTCTCACAACGCCGTTACTCACATTTTTGTAGTGTTCCTCACTGAGGAGCTTGATACCTGGCCCGGGGGTCCAGCTGCCCGTCCCCACCCCCACCCCACCCCACATTATATCATCTCCCAGGCCTCGTGACAGGCAGCTGTAGCAGGGCCTCGGGAGTCACCTTGAGCACCGAACTCGCTGGTCCTACGGGGGTGGGAGGGGGAGGGGAGGACACTGACAGTAGATGCTGGACAAAAGATCTGACCAGTCTCGCTCATGGCTCTGAACTTAAACCTCCGTTTTAACAGCTACCAGCAGGTAAGAGAGAGGGAGAGAGAGGAGAGAGAGAGAGAGAGATAGAGAGAAAGAGAAACACATCCACATCTTCCACTCAGGTACATGACATTTAACCCCTCATATAAGACCCAGGATAGACTCCCCTGAAAACAGCACGGAAAGATAAATTAGAACAAATAAAATAAGATTTTGTAAACAAAAAAAAGTGAATAAATTACCATATAAAGTCATTGTTCCCCCCCCCCCCGCGCTTATCTGCCCCTGACCAGAAGTTGGTAGCTTTAAGGTACATTACTCACGATCACGTGATGACTCATTGCTTACCGTTCATGATGTGCTCACGTAATTGTATGTTTATATGGATGAGATTACTGGCTAATCTGGGTAGCCGTCACTCGTGGATTAATCCAGTTTAGCAAGAGTTTCCATCCCGCAGTCCAGAGAGAGAGAGAGAGAGAGTCAGAAGTAACACGTATATTTGTGTGAGAGAGAAGGAGAGAAAGAGACAGACATAAGTAATACATGTTTGAATGACAGAATCTGACAAAATACAGTAATCTCCAGAAGACTGTCCAAGATGGCGGCCTGTGAAAGTTACTGATATACCGTCCCCCGAGCTTGAACTATACACATAAAACACGGAACTCTGGACAGAAGCTGGCAGCTGGGAGTGTCTCCACTGTTTACCCGAGCCTAGTGTTCTTATTGTTGCTGTTTCTCCCAGAGAACCAAGAGCAGGCTGTTAGTAACAGCGGAAGCTGTGAAGATGTTGAAGCACAAGTCTCATATTCAAGTGAAAGTGAGCTATTCAAGTCCTAGAGGCTTGTCCCCCCCTCTAAAAAAAACAAAACAAAGCTCCGGCCTTTTCCATATACTTCCTTGGGGGCACATTATGCCCTTCCCTGCTCCAGCCTTTTCCATATACTTCCTTGGGGGCACATTATGCCCTGACCCGCTCCAGCCTTTTCTACATACTTCCTTGGGGGCACATTATGCCCTGACCCGCTCCAGCCTTTTCCACATACTTCCTTGGGGGCACACTATGCCCTGACCCGCTCCAGCCTTTTCTACATACTTCCTTGGGGGCACACTATGCCCTGACCCGCTCCAGCCTTTTCTACATACTTCCTTGGGGGCACACTATGCCCTGACCCGCTCCAGCCTTTTCTACATACTTCCTTGGGGGCACACTATGCCCTGACCCGCTCCAGCCTTTTCTACATACTTCCTTGGGGGCACACTATGCCCTGACCCGCTCCAGCCTTTTCTACATACTTCCTTGGGGGCACACTATGCCCTGACCCGCTCCGGCCTTTTCTACATACTTCCTTGGGGGCACACTATGCCCTGACCCGCTCCAGCCTTTTCTACATACTTCCTTGGGGGCACATTATGCCCTGACCCGCTCCGGCCTTTTCTACATACTTCCTTGGGGGCACATTATGCCCTGACCCGCTCCGGCCTATCCTGTCCTATTAGACGAGCTGAACCAGTTGGTGGGCGCACTGACAGAGGAGGTGAGACAGGGTCTTGGCCAGCTGTAGCTCGCTGACACCGTGTCTTGGCACTAAACATAGACATGTTTGCTCACTGACGTCCATGTGGAGAAAGAATGGCCGACTTCCGCCAGCAACATCGAAAACTCGGACGTCAGAGAAGACCTTCTTTTTCATTTTTATTTTCCTTTGCTTGTCGTTAATGTTGTGGATGAGACCACGTGACTGTGGCTTTCACTGGCTGGCGGTTGTCAAACACAGACTTGTAGCACATCCATAAATATTCATGAGCTCTTATAAAGTATGTCAACGTGGGTTCGGTGTCTCGACGGTTTGCGTACGTGTGAGCAAAGTTCACGAGGGACTCTCATGAGAAAGAAGCTCACGCGCACATCACTGTCATGACTCACACCAACCCGCGTGTACAGTCGGCCATGGTGCTCCAGATGTTGAGGTTCATCACTTGTTCTGACCGTTTTCTGTAGATTATTCTAGGTCAGGTGGTAGTACAGAGCAGGAACGACGAAATACAGCCAGTGTTCATCCACGTTTTGTAGAGCCGAGCATTGAAAAAGCTGTCTGAAAAACCTTGCGACGGTAGAGAAAGACCTTGAGAAGGTAGAGAAAGACCTTGCGAAGGTAGAGAAAGAACTTGCGAAGGTAAAGAAAGAACTTGCGAAGACACAGAAAGAACTTGCGAAAGTAGTGAAAGACCTTGCGAAGGTAGAGAAAGAACTTGCAAAAGTAGAGAAAGAACTTGCGAAGACAGAAAGAACTTGCGAAGGTAGAGAAAGACCTTGCGAAGGTAGAGAAGGAACTTGCGAAGACACAGAAAGAACTTGCGAAGGTAGAGAAAGACCTTGCGAAGGTAGAGAAAGAACTTGCGAAGGTAGAGAAAGACCTTGCGAAGGTAGAGAAAGAACTTGCGAAGGTAGAGAAAGACCTTGCGAAGGTAGAGAAAGAACTTGCGAAGACACAGAAAGAACTTGCGAAGGTAGAGAAAGAACTTGCGAAGGTAGAGAAAGAACTTGCGAAGACACAGAAAGAACTTGCGAAGGTAGAGAAAGAACTTGCGAAGGTAGAGAAAGAACTTGCGAAAGTAGAGTACAGAACAACGAAGTACAATAATCTGCGGGAATAAATGAGGCCAAGCGCAAAATACGTGTGTTCTTATATGTGTTCTTATATGTGTTCTTATACGTGTGTTCTTATATGTGTGTTCTTATATGTGTTCTTATATGTGTTCTTATATGTGTTCTTATATGTGTTCTTATATGTGTGTTCTTATATGTGTTCTTATATGTGTTCTTATATGTGTGTTCTTATATGTGTTCTTATATGTGTTCTTATATGTGTTCTTATATGTGTTCTTATATGTGTTCTTATATGTGTTCTTATATGTGTTCTTATATGTGTGTTCTTATATGTGTTCTTATATGTGTTCTTATACGTGTGTTCTTATATGTGTTCTTATATGTGTTCTTATATGTGTTCTTATATGTGTTCTTATACGTGTTCTTATATGTGTTCTTATATGTGTTCTTATATGTGTTCTTATATGTGTTCTTATATGTGTTCTTATATGTGTTCTTATATGTGTTCTTATACGTGTTCTTATATGTGTGTTCTTATATGTGTTCTTATACGTGTGTTCTTATATGTGTTCTTATATGTGTGTTCTTATATGTGTTCTTATATGTGTTCTTATATGTGTTCTTATATGTGTTCTTATATGTGTTCTTATACGTGTGTTCTTATATGTGTGTTCTTATATGTGTGTTCTTACACGTGCAGAAGGGGAAAACGGCCAGGACAAGAAATGGCTGGAATCTGCAAGTCATGGCCAGGCCAGCAGTTTCTGAGATAAGCATTTTACACACAACTCCAAAGTATGAGAACGCCATAATGGGAAAACAGGAAACGATGCTCAAAAACCGGACCTGATGGAGAGTTTGTATCTTTGTTTTACTTGCTTCTGGATTCGACGACGGCGATGATGATGATGATGATGATGACAGTTTTTAATGAGAGTTTCCATCGGTTAGTATTTCTGTTTAGCAAGCAATGTGAGTTCTCTCTGATGATATGTTATTGTTAATTATGTATAGGTTTGTTTTCTTTGTGGTTCTTGTAGTTGTTATTGTTTGTTTGTACTTGCAGAACTGGGCCGGAGTATTAGCACAGACTACACGTCAGACGAAGAACTTATAGACGCTCTCATAGCAAAGCTGAGTAGACAAGAGTCAAGAGAAGGATATATACAGCCAGGTAAAGTAGTTTGTTAGAGAGAGAGAGAGAGAGAACTTATAGACGCTTTCATAGCAAAGCTGAGTAGACAAGAGTCAAGAGAAGGATATATACAGCCAGGTAAAGTAGTTTGTTAGAGAGAGAGAGAGAGAAAGAGACAGAGAGACTTATAGAAGCTGTCATAGCAAAGTTAAGTAGACAAGAGTCAAGTGAAGGATATATACAGCCAGGTAAAGTAGTTTGTTAGAGAGAAAGAGAGAGAGAGACTTATAGACGCTTTCATAGCAAAGCTGAGTAGACAAGAGCCAAGAGAAGGATATATACAGCCAGGTAAAGTAGTTTGTTAGAGAGACAGAGAGACTTATAGAAGCTGTCATAGCAAAGTTGAGTAGACAAGAGTCAAGTGAAGGATATATACAGCCAGGTAAAGTAGTTTGTTAGAGAGAGAGAGAAAGAGAGAGAGAGAGAGAGACTTATAGACGCTGTCATAGCAAAGCTGAGTAGACAAGAGTCAAGAGAAGGATATATACAGCCAGGTAAAGTAGTTTGTTAGAAAGAGAAAGAGAGAGACTTATAGACGCTGTCATAGCAAAACTGAGTAGACAAGAGTCAAGAGAAGATATATACAGCCAGGTAAAGTAGTTTGTTAGAGAGAGAGAGAAAGAGAGAGAGAGAGAGAGAAGAACTTATAGACGCTCTCATAGCAAAGCTGAGTAGCCAAGAGTCAAGAGAAGGATATATACAGCCAGGTAAAGTAGTTTGTTAGAGAGAGAGAGAGATACGAGGGGGGGGGGCTTACATTGTCTGTGTAAAGACGCACCAACGTATTTACAACAGCACACAAGTTAGGTGTGAGACCATACAAATCAAAGACACAAAAAAAAATAGTTGGAATTATCTTTTTCTGAGTCAGTCGGCTATTATTAATAAATTAAGGTATAATCTCAATTCTCTGACGGCCTCTTCCAAGTTATTTCATCCACAAAACGATCTAAACAAGTTTTGTGCTGGACAGAAATGTCACAAGAAGTTCTGTAAACAGCAGAATGACCTCATTGTTCAAGGGACAAAATGATTTCATCAGGTTATGTAAGCGAAGAAAAGATTACATGAGGTCGGGTCAATGAAAACATAATCTCAGCCAGGCCGTCATGTAGGCAACATAATGAGCTCTACAGCTTGTGTAAGCGACACAATCTCAACCAGACTTGTAAGAGACGAAGTGGTTTCATCGTGCTGTGTAAGAGAAAATCATCTCAGTTCTGTATTTGTGGCAGCACCGTGGATGATGAGTTGCCAGCGGAGCTGTATGTTCCAGTTTACGAAAGATAATTTGATGGTATTGTTGTGCATGGAAAATAAACGGCATTAAACAGAAACCTTCGGGATAATTTGGGAGTTAACAACAGAAAAAGTGGAAGATTTGCGCTAATTTGCCTCCCGTTTTGTACACAGTGCCGTATGTGTTACATTTTCTTGTTCTGAAATTGTTCATGAAATAACATTGTGATTTTTTTATTTTTCATCATCATGTTCGTAATATATTTTTCCGATAATGTACTCTGCTGTTGAAATCTTTAGTTTGCTTTTTACTTTACGTCTGTCTTGCATTACTTTTTTATGCTGATAATTTCCATATGGGTTAAGATAGAAATATAAAAAAAAAACAGTTCTTGCCCGTTTTTCTGTTTGAAAAGAAGAAAAAAAAAACTATCTGGAAAAATAGACTTAATGACGTAAGAATCTAAGCGGTAAAACCTTCATTTGTACAGTACTCTGTGGCGTACTAAGCCGACTATAATCCGCACAGTTCTCAAGGCTGAGAGTAACTTTATGACGCTGAAAGCTTGTCTGAGTTATCTGTCGCTGCCACGTCCCTTCCAGGCAACTGAGAGGCTAGTCTGAGAACCATCTAACATGGTCAGAGCTGCCAGCATAGAACAAGGAGCAAACATACAAGAGAAGTGGGAGGCCAGGGCATGAGGAGGGTGATTTATGGTCGTAGATTTTACTTGGGATAACAAACAAAATCCTTTGGGGGATTTCTACCTACTACTTTTATATCAGATAAGCTTGTCGCTGCCGCTATAATTATGTCTGTTTTCTACTACTACTACTACTACTACTACTACTACTACTACTACTACTACTACTACTACTACTGTTATACTACTGCCACTGCTACTACTGCTACTACTACTACTACTACTACTACTACTACTACTGTTATACTACTGCCACTGCTACTACTGCTACTACTACTACTACTACTGCTACTACTACTACTACTGCTGCTGCTACTACTACTACTACTACTACTCCTATAACCTAATGTAGCTGCGATTATTATTATTATTATTATTATTATTATTATTATTATTGTGGTTGTGCTGTTTAACTTACGTGAAGTCGTCTCCTCGCTGGTCCGTATAATAAAGCAGAAAACATCGACAAGAAGAACAAATACGCCCCAGGCCACGGTAGCAGCGCCCCCGACATCTTGGATTTGCAGCAAGCACAACTTCAGAGCCAAGCAGGCAACCCGGACAAGGATGTGATCAACTCTCCTACCAACACCGACACCCACGAAGAGGCTGACCCTTCCTCGAAGACAGACAAGCCGAGCCAGCGTCCGGAGGCGGGCCAGTTTCACGCTATAGCAGCTCAAGCTTCGCCGCTAGAGCAGGAGCAGGAAGGATCTGAGAACAGATCGAGGTTCATTGACATAGAGGACAGAACGTTCATAAGTAAGTGCTTGCTCGTGTCCATGTTTGTACACGTTCCCGCATGTTTGCTTCTACACACGTGCTGCATTTGTGTACGCTAGACCTGTGTTCTTGTGTACTTCGTTTTGTACATCTAATACTGATACAGTGCACACGAGGATGCAGGTGTACACACAATACATGATATCCTGTTTTCTCTACTTATGCAGACAGCCTGTGTACATAGTACATGATATCCCGTTTTCTCTACTTGCGCAGACAGCATGTGTACATAGTACATGATATCCTGTTTTCTCTACTTGCGCAGACAGCCTATGTACATAGTACTCAAGCCTGGGTGAACTTATTTTCGCAGTTGTCAGAAGCAGCTCCCCGCTACACAAGTGTCAGGCGCAGAATTTGGACTGATGATTTGAATAGATGCTGCCGTCTGCTAACCGTACTCGCACATACATACATACATACATACATCCGTCCGTCCGTCCGTCAGTCCGTCCATATCCATCCATCCATCCATCCATCCATCCATCCATCCATCCAAAGCTCATTCCTACCCATAAGTAGGAACATCCATGTTCTCTTTCTCTCTCTCCATTTGTGTACCTCAGACTTCTACCAGAATTTTCTCTGTTACAGAGTGTGGCTTCCACTCTGTCAGCTGGAAACCAAGATTGGATGTTATGAAGCAAAGAAGTTGTATAATCAACAAAACTTAACTTCTCTTATAATGAGTGTGTCCTGGAAGTACACAAGTTTCTGCACACAAATAGTCTCACTCAGACAAACCGGCCACCATCTTTCTTGTCCGTCGGTCTTTTCCTTAGTTCTTCCCCTTGTTTCCATGGCCACATGCCCATATATGGTGTGGCTGTCTCTCTGTTTCCTGGTGTCCCCCTAATTTGTGCTTCCCTGTAAGTTTTACTAGAGATTTCTAGATACTTCTACATGTCCAGACTGTCTCTCCATCTTTGTCTTGCCCTTTCCACGTGCCCCAGTTTTTGTCTAATATTAGGCTCGGCCATTCTTTGTGCATGACCCTGACCCAGCTATAGTAATCTGTAGCATGGGCAGATGACACTGCGCCCAAACAACGCCTTTAACCACTAATCAGAGAAATATACATACATTTTCATGTATTCATTTATTCATTCATTTGCATGTCCCTTGCGGAACTTTGCCTCCCAAACAGCACTCCTGTAGGCCTCTCGGTTGTGAGCAAGATGGCCTGCTGCTGTTGCATCCATTTCCAGATCGTCAACGATGTCTTGCAGCCATCTTCGTCTTGGTCTTCCTCTTTTTCTTTTTCCCATTATGTATCCTTCATGTATAGGCAAAGAATGATAGTCAGAGAGTTATACTATACACATTCAAGTATAGTCAGAGAATTATACTATACACATTCAAGTATAGTCAGAGAATTATACTATACACATTCAAGTATAGTCATAGAATTATACTATACACATTCAAGTATGGTCAGAGAATTATACTATACACATTCAAGTATAGTCATAGAATTATACTATACACATTCAAGTATAGGCAGAGAATTATACTATACACATTCAAGTATAGGCAGAGAATTATACTATACACATTCAAGTATAGTCAGAGAATTATACTATACACATTCAAGTATAGTCAGAGAATTATACTATACACATTCAAGTATGGTCAGAGAAGTATACTATACACATTCAAGTATAGGCAGAGAATTATATTACACACATTCAAGTATAGTCAGAGAACTATACTATACACATTTAAGTATAGGCAGAGAACTATACTATACACATTCAAGTATAGGCAGAGAACTATACCTTCATTTATGTACTTAAACTCAGTCTGGGAGCGACATGGCCCTTGTGTGTCCATGAAATCGACTATTTTGTACTCGATGATAAGTGATTCCTGCACCGAACTTAGTGAGTTTGTACTGCTCGGTGCTTGCGTTATGCAAGGGGGTAATCGAATATACGTTATTAGGGTTTCAAGAAGTTGTTTTTTCTATTTTTTGCTATTCTTCTTTAGCCTTTTTTTTATTTCGTAAGGTGTTTATTGTTTAATCATTAGCGTTCGATTTAAAGCACACGAAGTGACTTAACGTTTTGCCCACATCAGGATGTTGTTCACGTCTTCCATCCATCTCCTTCTAGGCTGTCCTCTCTAGATATTATGTATGTTCTGTCAGTGAATGGCCGGGAGTAGTTCTCATGAGATGGTCAAACCGGGTCCATCTTTTGTCTTTTAGTTTTTGTCTTCAGAGCTGTTGCTGTGGCTGATCATATGTTGTCTCTTGTTTGTTGCTTTACTCATTGTACAGGTGGCAGTTTTGTTTTTCCTTTCTGGTGTCTTTACCATTAGCGTGACACTGGTGACATTGCTGGTTTAACACATTTTTAGTTCATTTATATTGTTCATTATTATTGTTATTATTGAATGTTCTATTATCATCACATCTCACCTTGGTACATCACACGTCGAAGTTTCACATACATGGCAATAGAAGATTTCTCATGAACATTTCACTGATTCATTTTAATTTGACAAATAATATCAATATGATCAATACGTATAGCTGATAACTCACTTGTAATAATAGGCATAGGCAAGATTATACACATTTCATTATTTTCATCATAGTAGTACGAAATCTCACAAAATCACAATATCATAATTCTCATAATTCTACAAGCAGTATTTAAGCAGCGTTCACAATATTCAGTAATACAAAAGCTCTTGGTAACAATTACTGTACTATCTCTTGCTACACTAGTTCACTCTAACTCTACTTCTCTATCTGTTATGTTCTTCTATTAGACTACTTGTTTAGGACCTTTTGGTCCTCCTCTATCAAAATCTCTCTCTGCCTCCTCCTCTATCAGAACCCCTATCTGCTCTCCGCCGGCCTTCCTCCTTTATATTCGTAAGTTCTGACCACGCCAAAACCGGTCGCAGCTGGCGTCTTCGCTTTCTTCTCCGTCGTCTAATTGTTACCTCCCATTAACAAGTCCACCATCTCTTTCATGTTCCCTGCTTCGGGACCTAGTCCGTTCTCTGTTCAGTCTTTGATCTACTGGTCAATTGTTCCCCCTGGGCTACTGCATGTGCGCGCGAAGTCGCACCTCTAGAACTGGACCACTCTCCCGATCTATCAGATCTATCGATACGGTTTTACCTTTGATCAGGTCTTTGAAGTACCGAGTATCCTTTCCTCGCTCCTCTAACTATAACTTCTCTGCCCCCCAATACATTCTTTATTCCTGATCATGTCACTAATAATAATAATAATAATAATAATTATAATAACTATAATCATTACTTACAAGGCTATGCTACATACCTCCCCTCGTTTAAGTCATATTGTTAACATTATGACTAAAAAAAAAAACTAGCAAAGTGCCTTGTAAGTAATGAGCTACCAAAATGTATTTCCATGTGGACCACAGTACCAACAAAAATCACTTTGCGGTCACCTCCCCTTGTTTAAGTCAGAATGTTAACTGTCAGCTATATCGACTGCCTTAAGCAATTACATGGTAGTTACATTCTCTCAATAACTCTGAACCATCATAGAAAAATATGTAAAATAATAGTTACATCTTGTTACACATGCCCATAAAACATAAATTCATTCTTCTTCTTTAGATTATACATATTCTGCATCAAAGTGTATTCCCATACATACTCAAGAAAATAAAAACATACATTCTTTCAAATGACCAAAAATAATTTGTCATTACATTTGAGGCCCAACCTCAAAACAAATCACTTTATTGACCTTATGATGAATTTTCAGTCGACAAACCTCCCGTTTCTCATCAGCGGCGACCATAGGATATCTCATACACATTCCCTGATACATACTCAGTGTGAAAATGTGATGTACTGGTTCCTGAAAGACCAGAATACTCCCATCGTATTCTCACGAAATTTGTTCCACTGACTTCAATTATTTTAATTTTCAGTCGACAAACCTGCCGTTTCTCATCATCAGCGGCAACCATAGGATATCTCATACACATTCCCTGATACATACTCAGTGTGAAAATGTGATGTACTGGTTCCTGAAAGACCAGAATACTCCCATCGTATTCTCACGAAATTTGTTCCACTGACTTCAATTATTTTACCCCCCAAGTACTCCTCTATCATGATAACTCTTGGGTCTCCATCCTCTATGCCAACTATTTTTAGTGGTGAGGGTATCCTCGTATTGATAATCACAACACAACCTTCTCGGTTCCACTAAACAATCTGGCAACACCCAAACATCTCACCCTACTCTTCTTAATACAAATGATAAGTTTGTTTCCATATCTCCAAAAAAAATGTGTAGGCACTTCATTCATCATACAAAAATATGCAATATTACATTATTATTCACCATACAAAAGATACATAGAGTGTTATACTACTAACACTCTCAATTTCTGAGCATTTCAACATTAAAAATACCCTAGTAGCAATGCAAAAAAAATGTACATCATCAATGCGAGCCATATTAGTCTCGTCTCATAAACATAAAAAAATTAAGTCACATTATCCTCAAGATATGTATACCTGTATGTACATCAGTTTGAAACCTTTGCATCCCCAAAAAAAAATGTAGCAACCTCGTAATTGTGCTCCCGTCAACCTACCCGCATTTATAAGATGTAAAGTTAATAAACCCTTATGGTAAATAAAAAGAAAGCACACATCCTCTTGAATCCTCACATCAGTAAAAAGAATATTAATGATCATTTTACTCTGTCGCTTCATCTTTGTTATATTTCTTATTTTGAAATTTCATCTGCTCAGTACATTTCTCGTTTTTCCTAAATCACATCGGTTCAACACAGTCTGGCACGTGATCGCTAGTAGTCAGTACTTCTCATTGTGGCCGCTTATACGCCAGGTCGTCTCCTCCCAAATGTCAGTAATAGGCACGGGCACCATTATAACAATGTGTTTTCTATTTTATATTGTTCAAGAAGATGTTCTTGGTCCACGTCGAAGTTTCACATACATGGCAATAGAAGATTTCTCATGAACATTTCACTGATTCATTTTAATTTGACAAATAATATCAATATGATCAATACGTATAGCTGATAACTCACTTGTAATAATAGGCATAGGCAAGATTATACACATTTCATTATTTTCATCATAGTAGCACGAAATCTCACAAAATCACAATATCATAATTCTCATAATTCTACAAGCAGTATTTAAGCAGCGTTCACAATATTCAGTAATACAAAAGCTCTTGGTAACAATTACTGTACTATCTCTTGCTACACTAGTTCACTCTAACTCTACTTCTCTATCTGTTATGTTCTTCTATTAGACTACTTGTTTAGGACCTTTTGGTCCTCCTCTATCAAAATCTCTCTCTGCCTCCTCCTCTATCAGAACCCCTATCTGCTCTCCGCCGGCCTTCCTCCTTTATATTCGTAAGTTCTGACCACGCCAAAACCGGTCGCAGCTGGCGTCTTCGCTTTCTTCTCCGTCGTCTAATTGTTACCTCCCATTAACAAGTCCACCATCTCTTTCATGTTCCCTGCTTCGCGACCTAGTCCGTTCTCTGTTCAGTCTTTGATCTACTGGTCAATTGTTCCCCCTGGGCTACTGCATGTGCGCGCGAAGTCGCACCTCTAGAACTGGACCACTCTCCCGATCTATCAGATCTATCGATACGGTTTTACCTTTGATCAGGTCTTTGAAGTACCGAGTATCCGTTCCTCGCTCCTCTAACTATAACTTCTCTGCCCCCCAATACATTCTTTATTCCTGATCATGTCACTAATAATAATAATAATAATAATTATAATAACTATAATCATTACTTACAAGGCTATGCTACACTGGCACACACGAGGGATAAGTTCTCGGCATAAGGTACAATGGATTATTTGTGGACAACTTTTTTGCGTTATTTCTCAGCATAGTCCCCTTGCAAGTTTATGCACTTAGTCCAGCGATCCTGGAGCATACGGATCTCTCTTTGTAAAAGTCAGCGTCTTCTGCCAGTATAAAGTGGTCTACAGCATGAATGACGTCATTATCTGAAGCAAATTTGCGACCACTGAGCTCATTTTTTTTGAGTTTGGTAAATAGGTAATAGTCCGAAGGGGCCAAATCTGGGGAATAAGGAGGATGTTCAAGAAGCTGGAAGATGCATTCATGAGTGGCAGCCATTGTCACCACCGACTTGTGAACTGGAGCATTGTCTTGCTGAAAGATGACTCCTCTCGTCAGTTTCCCTCGACTCTTTTCCTTCAGTTTGACCCTCAAATTGCTTCACCAGATTAGCGTAATAGGCCCCGGTGACCTTTCTGCCCTTTTGAAGATATTCTACCAATAGCACACCTTCTGAAATCCAATAGATGGAAGCCATCACTTTGCCTGCAGACAGAACTACCTTTGCTTTCTTTGGAGGTGGGGATCCATGATGTTTCCACTGCTTTGACTGTTCTTTGGTTTCTGGCTGAAAATGCTGAACCCAAGTCTCGTCCATAGTCACAAATTGCCGAAGAAACTTTTCAGGATCTGCAGAAAAATGGCCAAGATTGTCTCTTGACATGTTGAGACGCTGTCGTTTGTGATCAGCTGCAAGAAGTTTCGGGACCCATCGAACAGAGACCTTTGTCATTTGAAGATCATTGTGAATAATGGCATGAACACGTTCCTGAGAGATGCCCAACTCAGTAGCAATGTACTGCTCAGTTAGTCGTCGATCCTCCATTATCATGTCATGGATTCTGCCGGTGGTTTCATCGGTGGTTACCATTCTTGGTTTTCCTGGAGAGGAAGACTCTCCCTTCCATGTTTGGATTGAGCTGCTCATTTCTTCACTGTTCTGTAAGAATGGGAACTCTCTCCTAGAGTCTCTACTATATCCTCATGGATCTCCTTCGATGATAAGCCCTTGATGCAGAGGTAGCGAATGATTGCTCGATGAGAAATTTTATCCATTTTCTTAATTTCTGCCACCCCTTACCACTTCACTAGCCTGTAAAAAAAATTGGTTGCAGTTAATTTCTTGAAACTTGGTGTTTAATCTTACATTAAGCTGATTTACAAATGCACCTAATATCAACTGTGCGTTTCAAGTATTTGTACCTTATGCCGAGAACTTATCAATCACCCTATATATTTATATATATATATATATGTAGTGTAATAGATTAATTGTCTTCTTTATTAAATGTTCTACTTTACATATTATCTGCAATATATGAATCTGGAGATGATGATGATGATGATGATGATGATGATGATGATGATCCTTTAAAAGGAAAATAAATTTCACAATGTTATAACTCCATAAAATTTTGCTGTATGACTTTATAATTAAACTTTCAGTATTTACGAGGCCGCCATTGTTAAATTATTATATAACATTTTTTTCTTCTTTTTTTTCCTCAAAAGTTATTATCGCTGTGGCTGTATCTACCGGATTCTTTGGACTGATGTTTGCTGGTGTGTGTTACTACAGGTGAGTACAGGTAGAAAGCTCGTTGTAGGTGACAGGTGAGCACAAGTGGACAGCATGTTGTAGGTGACAGGTGAGCACAAGTAGACAGCTTGTTGTAGGTGACAGGTGAGCACAAGTAGACAGCTTGTTGTAGGTGACATGTGAGCACAAGTAGACAGCTTGTTGTAGGTGACATGTGAGCACAAGTAGACAGCTTGTTGTAGGTGACATGTGAGCACAAGTAGACAGATGTTGTAGGTGACAGGTGAGCACAGGTAGACAGCATGCTGTATGTGGTGTTTAGAGACAGAAAACATCGTCTAGATGGCAGGTGAAGATAGATCACATAATATAGGTGGTAGATAGAAAACATCACATAGATGGTAACTCGAGACAGAAAATATCGTGTAGATGAAAAATAGTGTCAGAAAATAACTAGAAGGTGACGTTTCTGTGAAACTTGTTTTATTTGTATCCCTGGAGACTAGAGTTTATTTGCTGGGGAGAGAGAGAGAGAGAGAGAGAGAGAGAGAGAGAGAGAGAGAGAGAAAGAGAGCGAGTGTATGCTTGCGTAATAGTGGCGGTCAATACTTCCCAGATTTGTGTTTGTGTTCTCTAAGGATCTTAGTTTTCATTAATCAGTGTTTATTATGTCATCATTATTGAAGAAGTCTGCAGCTAGTTCATTCCCGGATAACTGGGATAATAGTAGAGTTAGACTCTCTCTCTCTCTCTCTCTCTCTCTCTCTCTCTCTCTTTCTCTTTTTGATCCATGCCAGTCAGGCTTTGTTCGTCACCGATTTCCACAACCACCTGTCCTTTTGGTGTTTTTAGAAGATGTGTGGTGGACTGTGCTCTCTTTTAGTCTGTCAAGTATCTTGTTTCTTTGTCTTCCCCTACACCTTTGTCCCTCCAGTTTTCCTGTTGTCACTATGTGTTCCAGTTTGCCTCTTCTCAAAACATGTCCTACAAACCTGGACTGTCGTGTTCTGAATGTTGCCAGAATTTCTCTCATTTGCCCAGCCTCACTTAGAACATCTTCATTTGTTTTCTTGGCCGTCCGTGCATTTGTCATCATTCTTCTTAGCGACCACATCTCCGCTCCTACCAGTAGATTCTGGGTGCTCTTGGTAGATTCTGAGTGCTCTTGGTAGATTCTGGGTGCTCTTGGTAGATTCTGGGTGCTCTTGGTAGATTCTGAGTGCTCTTGGTAGATTCTGAGTGCTCTTGGTAGATTCTGGGTGCTCTTGGTAGATTCTGAGTGCTCTTGATAGATTCTGAGTGCTCTTGATAGATTCTGTCCACGCTTGGCATCCATGTAACAATACGGGTTCGATGTAACACTGAAAAAACACTTTTTTTTTGCAGTCATCAACAAAGCTTTGTTGATTCGTATGTTTTTTTCACTTTCATAAATGTTGACTTGACCTCGGCTTTTCTGCTTTTTATTCCGCTGTCCTTTCTGTTGTCGAGTATAATTAAGTATGACTTGAAACACCGCCTATTAGAGTTGACGGCCCGTGGGTACGGCCTGTCATTTAACCCGCTGTTTGATGCCTGTTCTGGCCAGGCTACAGGCCTTGAAATTTATCAGAAAGTTATCCCCCCCCCCCCAGTTCTCCCCGCCTTTCCTCCCACTCCCATTACAAGATCTGTATTAGCGGCTTCTTATGCATGAGCTGTTCCCATGTTTGACAGCCTGGCTAGAAACATATTTGGTAATGTGCTGAGGGGACATGCAGTCATTGCGTTTTCTTATAACGGCAGAAAAAGTCTTGGGGTTCTGTGCGGTGAAGGCTTCTGTATGTTGCAGACTTCAGACTTTCCCCCTGAACAGAATTACAATGTGTGGGTGTGGCATTGTAAAAGTATTGCGCAAACACCGTAGATCGGTGGAGCCACAGCAGAGGAGAAGTAATCGAAACGAGGAGGCTGAAACGTTGATTGTTTCGTCTGATTTGCTAGTACAGCCCAAGCTGACTTTTTACACACGGGGCTACCCGCAAGTGTTTCTCATTCTTATAGTAAATGTGTTGTATGCAGATAATAGATTTGGCTGGTTAACTCACTTAGAAGTGCTGTATACAGATAGTAGATTTGTTGTCAGTAGAATGTTGTAAGAAGTGTTGTATACAGACAGTAGATTTTGCTAGTTAACTTACTTAGAAGTGTTGTGTACAGATAGTAGATTTGTTGTCAGTAGAATGTTGTAAGAAGTGTTGTATACAGACAGTAGATTTTGCTAGTTAACTTACTTAGAAGTGCTGTATACAGATAGTAGATTTGTTGTCAGTAGAATGTTGTAAGAAGTGTTGTATACAGACAGTAGATTTTGCTAGTTAACTTACTTAGAAGTGTTGTGTACAGATAGTAGATTTGTTGTCAGTAGAATGTTGTAAGAAGTGTTGTATACAGATAGTAGATCTGGCTAGTTAACTTACTTAGAAGTGTTGTATACAGATAGTAGATTTTGCTAGTTAACTTACTTAGAAGTGTTGTATACAGATAGTAGATCTGGCTAGTTAACTTACTTAGAAGTGTTGTATACATATAGTAGATTTGGCTAGTTAACTTACGTAGAAGTGTTGTATACAGATAGTAGATCTGGCTAGTTAACTTACGTAGAAGTGTTGTATACAGATAGTAGATTTGGCAAGTTAACTTACGTAGAAGTGTTGTATACAGATAGTAGATTTCGCTAGTTAACTTACTTAGAAGTGTTGTATACATATAGTAGATTTCGCTAGTTAACTTACTTAGAAGTGTTGTATACAGATAGTAGATTTGGCTAGTTAACTTACGTAGAAGTGTTGTATACATATAGTAGATTTGGCTAGTTTACTTACGTAGAAGTGTTGTATACAGATAGTAGATTTGGCTAGTTAACTATAATATCTGTATACGACACTTCTTCTAAATAAGTTAACAAGTGTTGTATACATATAGTAGATTTGGCTAGTTTACTTACGTAGAAGTGTTGTATACAGATAGTAGATTTGGCTAGTTAACTTACGTAGAAGTGTTGTATACAGATAGTAGATTTGGCTAGTTTACTTACGTAGAAGTGTTGTATACAGATAGTAGATTTGGCTAGTTTACTTACGTAGAAGTGTTGTATACATATAGTAGATTTGGCTAGTTTACTTACGTAGAAGTGTTGTATACAGATAGTAGATTTGGCTAGTTTACTTACGTAGAAGTGTTGTATACAGATAGTAGATTTGGCTAGTTTACTTACGTAGAAGTGTTGTATACAGATAGTAGATTTGGCTAGTTAACTTACGTAGAAGTGTTGTATACAGATAGTAGATTTGGCTAGTTAACTTACTTAGCTTAGTGTAACAGACGTGCGGTAGGTCACGGCCCTCATTGTGCGACCTGGCGTTGTAATAATAATAATAATGATAATAATAATACCAGTAATGTAAAAACAATAATCATAATGATAACAATATAACATTAATATTAATAGTAGCGATAATAATATCTATAATAATATTATAATCTAACGATAGTGATGACATTATTATTATTATTATTATATGACGTCCCTGTGTGCTTCTCCATCTTGCATGGTCCTTGGTGTCTGTGATTAGTTCAGATCCTTTTCCTTTTCCATGCCACTTAGTCAGTCCACTGAGATTTTTTTTTTCCTTGGCCTTCCTATCTTTCTTTTCCCCGTGAATTTTCCAATCATTGCTTTCTCCAACTTTGTCTTCTCATGATGGTTGTTCTAGACAGTTTATATGTATGCGATGTTCTGTTCACAAGGTACGTCAGAGTTGTTGTTCTGTCTGGTGGCGACCATAGCTGATCAAGACCCTGTCTAACCTTTCCGTAACAGACCCAGCCTGGCCAGGGATCGCCATAGTCCCAGTCTTTCTGTCTGTCAATCTCTGTCTGTCTGTATCTCAGTCTCTGTCTGTCTGTCAGTCTATGTCTGCCTTTGTCTGTCTATCAATCAGTCTCTGTCTGTCTGTCAGTCTCTGTCTGTCTGTCAGCCAGTCTCTGTCTGTCTGTCAGTCAGTCTCTCTCTCTGTCTGTCTGTCTCTGTCAGTCTGTCTCTATCTGTCCATGTATCTGTGCGTGCGTGTATATATGTGTATGCGCAAGTGTTTGTATGCAGGCGTATGTGTGTGAGTGTATGTATGTGTAAGAAGCTTAGATATGAAAGCTGTGCTGTGACGGACATGAGAATCATCATCTTAGCCTGGCCCGAACTGGTTTTGATGAAGTAATTCCCTCCAGCCTCGGGATTCTTCTCATCTTCTTTCCTGCTCAGTCTTTCTCTCTTCTCTCCCACTCTCCCCTTTTCACTCTAAAGTTTTTAAAATTATTCCTTATTTCTTTGTAACAGATTCCCCCCCCCCCCCCCACGACATTTCTGATCAGTTTCTACACTCAGCCTTACCTCACAGCCGACCCGGAAGATGGCCATATCGATACCTGGTTTCATGTTTATTTTTTATGCAGAGTTTATTTAGAATATTTTATCCTTTCTGCCGTATCGATCCCGGCCACTAACAGCATGCATGAGCCTTTCTTGTGGAGTTGATTTTTGATTTGGGTTTTTTTTTTTTTGCGTGTGTGTGCAAAGAGTGCGACCAGGAGGTGGACGGCTACATCCTTTACTCTGTTATCCCGTATTTGTAAATAACTCCCCTCCCTCCCGTCTCACTCTCCCTGTTTCTGACCAGGTCTGAGAGGAGATAAGTGGAGTAAGCTTTCATATGCGGCTCTCTCGAAAGTGCATCGTGTCTCCGAGGGTATGAGAAAGCCTTCAAGTCTGCCATGTTGAAATGTGTAATCTAGCCATATGTGTATGTAAGAGGTCTGTGACAGAATTATAAGACGCCCTAGGAGACATATCTATCAGGTTATATGTGTATGTAAGAGGTCTGTGACAGAATTATAAGACGCCCTAGGAGACATATCTATCAGGTTATATGTGTATGTAAGAGGTCTGTGACAGAATTATAAGACGCCCTAGGAGACATATCTATCAGGTTATATGTGTATGTAAGAGGTCTGTGACAAGATTATAAGACGTCCTAGGAGACATATCTGTCAGGTTATATGTGTATGTAAGAGGTCTGTGACAGAATTATAAGACGTCCTAGGAGACATGTCAGGTTATATGTGTATGTAAGAGGTCTGTGACAGAATTATAAGACGTCCTAGGAGACATGTCAGGTTATATGTGTATGTAAGAGGTCTGTGACAGAATTATAAGACGTCCTAGGAGACATATCTGTCAGCGTTATATGTGTATGTAAGAGGTCTGTGACAGAATTATAAGACGTCCTAGGAGACATATCTGTCAGCGTTATATGTGTATGTAAGAGGTCTGTGACAGAATTATAAGACGTCCTAGGAGACATATCTGTCAGTCTCTGTCTGTCTGTCAGCCAGTCTCTGTCTGTCTGTCAGTCAGTCTCTCTCTCTGTCTGTCTGTCTCTGTCAGTCTGTCTGTATCTGTCCATGTATCTGTGCGTGCGTGTATATATGTGTATGCGCAAGTGTTTGTATGCAGGCGTATGTGTGTGTATGTATGTGTAAGAAGCTTAGATATGAACGCTGTGCTGTGACGGACATGAGAATCATCATCTTAGCCTGGCCCGAACTGGTTTTGATGAAGCAATTCCCTCCAGCCTCGGGATTCTTCTCTTTCCTGCTCAGTCTTTCTCTCTTCTCTCCCACTCTCCCCTTTTCACTCTAAAGTTTTTAAAATTATTCCTCATTTCTTTGTAACAGATTCCCCCCCCCCCCCCACACGACATTTCTGATCAGTTTCTACACTCAGCCTTACCTCACAGCCGACCCGGAAGATGGCCGTATCGATACCTGGTTTCATGTTTATTTTTTATGCAGAGTTTATTTAGAATATTTTATCCTTTCTGCCGTATCGATCCCGGCCACTAACAGCATGCATGAGCCTTTCTTGTGGAGTTGATTTTTGATTTGTTTTTTTTTTTTTTTTGCGTGTGTGTGCAAAGAGTGCGACCAGGAGGTGGACGGCTACATCCTTTACTCTGTTATCCCGTATTTGTAAATAACTCCCCTCCCTCCCGTCTCACTCTCCCTGTTTCTGACCAGGTCTGAGAGGAGAAAAGTGGAGTAAGCTTTCATATGCGGCTCTCTCGAACGTGCATCGTGTCTCCGAGGGTATGAGAAAGCCTTCAAGACTGCCATGTTCAAATGTGTAATCTAGCCATATGTGTATGTAGGAGGTCTGTGACAGAGCTGTAAGTCGTTCTAGGAGACATGTCAGCGTTATATGTGTATGTAAGAGGTCTGTGACAGAGCTATAAGTCGTTCTAGGAGACATGTCAGCGTTATATGTGTATGTAAGAGGTCTGTGACAGGATTATAAGACGTCCTAGGAGACATGTCATGTTATATATGTATGTAAGAGGTCTGTGACAGGATTATAAGACGTCCTAGGAGACATGTCATGTTATATATGTATGTAAGAGGTCTGTGACAGGATTATAAGACGTCCTAGGAGACATGTCATGTTATATATGTATGTAAGAGGTCTGTGACAGGATTATAAGACGTCCTAGGAGACATGTCATGTTATATATGTATGTAAGAGGTCTGTGACAGAATTATAAGACGTCCTAGGAGACATGTCAGCGTTATATGTGTATGTAGGAGGACTGTTAAGAACTATAATCTGTCCTAGGAGACATGCCAGCGTTATGTGCGTATACCAGTTCTCTAACGGCAGACTTGTGTGTACACTATTCATTAACGGCAAAATTTTGTGTTCATTATTCAATAACGGCAACGTTTTCTGTAAACTATTCATTAACGCAAAGTTTTGTGTACACTAGTTCATTAGCGACAAAGTTTTGTGTACACTAGTTTATTAGCGACAAAGTTTTGTGTACACTAGGTCATTAACGACAAAGTTTTGTGTACACTAGTTCATTAGCGACAAAGTTTTGTGTACACTAGTTCATTAGCGACAAAGTTTTGTATACACTAGTTCATTAGCGACAAAGTTTTGTGTACACTAGTTCATTAACGGTAGCGTTTTGTGTACACTAGGTCATTCAACGACGGTGAAGTTGTGTGTATACCAGTTCATTAATTTAAAAGGTCTGTGTACACCATTTTATTAGCATAAAATGTATGTGTACACCATTTTATTAGCATAAAAGGTATGTGTACACCATTTTATTAGCTTAAAAGGTATGTGTACACCATTTTATTAGCATAAAAGGTCTGTGTACACCATTTTATTAGCTTAAAAGGTATGTGTACACCATTTTATTAGCTTAAAAGGTATGTGTACACCATTTTATTAGCATAAAAGGTATGTGTACACCATTTTATTAGCTTAAAAGGTATGTGTACACCATTTTATTAGCATAAAAGGTATGTGTACACCATTTTATTAGCTTAAAAGGTATGTGTACACCATTTTATTAGCTTAAAAGGTATGTGTACACCATTTTATTAGCATAAAAGGTATGTGTACACCATTTTATTAGCATAAAAGGTGAAAGAAGGTACACCAGACGATTAATGCCAGAGTTGACAAAGGCACTAGGAACATTCCGTTATTGTGGTTTTCTATTTTTTTTTAGCGAGAGCATGAAGCTCTCAGCATTCCCTGGCATTTTCTTAAAACCCGGAACTTGCTGTTAATGATCCTCTCTTTTTTGTGAGTCTTTGTTTTGTTTTTGTTTTGTTTTTTTTTTCACTGTCAATTCAGCTTCAGTAATAGCCATGTCAGTCTCCAATCTTTTCTTCTGTCATACGCTGTTGTCCTTTCTTCCATCACACGTTGTTGTTCTTTCTTCTGTCACATGCTGTTGTCCTTTCGTCTGTCACTCGTTGTTGTCCTTTCTTCTGTCACATTCGGTACTAGCCGTGTCACGCAGTAAACGAAGGTTAAGCAGAAAGGGCAACAGTGGAGTTGATAGAGAAAAACCTTGACCCAGCTGAACAAGGAATCTGTGGAAGTAGTAAGTCCTGTCTCGGCTGAACAAGGAATTTGTGGAAGTAGTAAGTCCTGTCTCGGCTGAACAAGGAATCTGTGGAAGTAGTAAGTCCTGTCTCGGCTGAACAAGGAATTTGTGGAAGTGGTAAGTCCTGTCTCGGCTGAACAAGGAATTTGTGGAAGTAGTAAGTCCTGTCTCGGCTGAACAAGGAATCTGTGGAAGTAGTAAGTCTTTTTCCCGACTGAACACGGAATCTGTGAAAGTAGTAAGTCTTTTTTCCCGACTGAACACGGAATCTGTGGAAGTAGTAAGTCTTTTTTTCCCGACTGAACAAGGAATCTGTTGAAATAGTAAGTCACCCACAGAGCTGAGCTTATGTTTCTTCGGCCAACACAAAATATATAAAAGATGGATTACCTCTGGTTCTGTGTATGTCCTTGTCTGTCTGTCTGTCTGCCTGTGTGCGTGAGAGAGAGAGAGAGAGAGAGAGAGAGAGAGAAAAGATTGTGGGAGAAGATTTGAATGGGAAAAAAAAAGAATGTCTTAATGCTGCTAGATTCAAAAATGAGATTTTTTTTTTCCAGAAAAAAGTGTGCAATGGAAAGAATCTGAAACAAATATTGTACTGCATTTTTAAAACAACTTTCATTGTTTGATTTTAATTAAAGTTTTGTATTTTCTCTGGCTAACATGGACTCTGTGCGGAATATAATGAGCAGACAAAAACTGTGTGATGCTTCTAGAACAGGCCAAGCTTTTGTTCTTGTTTTGTCGTGGGAGTAAGTTCTTTGTTCACGTCGGGTCGTGTGTGCCAGGTGAGGTGGAGTTGCTGTGTCGGTGGAGTGAAAGATGGAGGCGAGGAAAGTTGGGCAGATATAAAGCTACGGAGGAGTGGATGAACATAATGAAGGCTTTATAGATGCTGTCAGGATCCACCTGGAGGCAGCCAGAAGAGGGATGTGGAGGTGGCTGGACACGCGGGGTCGGTTGCTCTGTAGACAGTGTCAAGAGAGGAAGTAAACTAAGTAAATAGGGAGGATAGAGAGGAGGAGGAGGAAAAGGTGATCTGACCGACTGCTGGGATGATACAAACTGGAAGGAGGTACTTGGAACAGGAATCTGTCAGGTGATGGTTGTGTGTGTGTGTGTGTGGGGGGGGGGGGGAAGGAGACATTATGTAAATGAAGTAAACGATTGAGGATTGACAGACATATGGATATGTAGAGAATGTGTTCATTGCAGACTCCGTCAGTGTCACGAGTTGTGTGCTTAGGCTTCGGGTTACTTGGCTCAGATGTTTCAGTACATCTGTTGTCAGGAACTCTGACTTGTGCGAATGTAGGTATCAGGCTCTCTCTCTCTCTATCTCTCTCTCTCTCTGTTTCTCTCCCGCCCTGCCCCTCTCTCTGTCTCTCTCCTCTCTGTTTCTCTCCCGCCCTGCCCCTCTCTGTCTCCCGCCCTTCCTGCCTCCCTATCTCCCGCCCTTCCTGCCTCCCTATCTCCCGCCCTCTCCCTCCATCTCTTCCTCTTCTCTCTGCCTCTGTCTTTCTCTCCCTGTAACTCTCTCTCTCTCTCACGCTCTCTCTCTCCCGCTATCCATCTATCTTCTTCACCATCTCTCTCTTCTCCCCTCCCTCTCCCTTTCTGCCTCTCTTCCTCTCTCCCATCCTCTCTTTACTCACCCCTGTCTTCCATGCTCTCTCTCTCTCTCTCTGTGTCTCTCTCTCTCTCTCACTCCAGGTTACCGCTGCGTACATCCTATCAAGACTGACATGTCTACGGACTTTATGATTCGCGCTGACATGTTCCCTGTGGTGATAACATTTAACTTTTCTATAATTCCGTGATTGTCTGTATGAATGAATGCTTGATTGTTCGTATAATTGACTGTTTGATTGTCTTTATGAATGAATGATGTTCCACGCCCGCGGCGGGAGACACGAGTTAGAAATTTGTATAGGTTAATACAACGCAACGGCTGATAGGCGGATCAGCCAGATAGACAGATGAACTGGTTCTATGTAAACTCTACTTCCGGCTTGCCATGACGATGTAGTCCCTGGTTTCTTGCTGTGGTTTTCACCTTCTACGACTCCACTCGTTTGAGAGCAGGAGTTAAGAAAATGGCTCGTGTTTATACTTACAGTCCTGAGGCTACTTCAAGGGCTCATCGGCAACTTCTTGTCGTCAGGTGCTTTACGCACGTGGGTGTGGTGGGTCTTTGCCCCAGGCCCTCCTCGCATTCTTGAGCTGTAGGAGCGCGAACAAAAACAAATAAACACATTCCTAGAGAACCCAACATCAAGAAACGTTTAAATCTCGACATCAAGAAATTTTCAATTTTTAAATCTCTACATCAAGAAACTTTTAAATCTCAAGAAACTTAAATCTCAACATCAAGAAGCTTTTAAATCTAAAAAAAATCTCAGTATCAAGAAACTTTTAAGTTTCGACATCAAGAAACGTTTAAATCTCGACATCAAGAAACATTTTGATCTCGACATCAATGAGCTTTCAAGTCTGGACATCAAGGAACTTGAAAATATCCTTCTCTTTGAGGGCAACGTTTTTCTTGGTACAAATCATCATCTTTTTATGTTGTGTCATGATATTTTGGCACGTTGTTACTGGTTCCGCAGTCAGCAGGTTCGTGTCTGCAAGCTCTGTAACACTTTCCTAATTACATCAGCCTATTCGTTCTTTCTGTCCATTAGCCTCACGCCCTGAATCTGTTAGCTGCAGGCTTCAACTCAATAAGCTTCGGTTAAGACGGGGAATAATACGTGACAAGAGAGAGAGAGAGGGAGAGAGAGAGGCCATATTGTAGGCGTGAAAGAACAAAAAAAGTATAAAGAGAACAAGTTTTGGAAAGAGGGAACAGGAGGAGAAGTGAGTTTATTTCGTTGATTCTGATTATCTGTGTATGGCTTCCTGCAGCAGCAGAGAGAGAGGCCATATTGTAGGCGTGGAAGAACAAAAAAAGTATCAAGAGAACAAATTTTGGAAAGAGGGAACAGGAGGAGAAGTGAGTTTATTTCGTTGATTCTGATTATCTGTGTATGGCTTCCTGCAGCAGAGAGAGAGAGAGAGAGAGAGAGGCCATATTGTAGGCGTGGAAGAACAAAAAAGTATCAAGAGATAATCTGTAGCATGGCATAGAGGTATACAACAAACACGGTGTTAGAAAGCATATTTTCCTTGACTGTGTGAGTGAACCTGATTACTTGTCCCTGAAAGCAAATCTTCATTTTGGGTGTTCATTTATCTTCTACGTCGTTCTTTTTTTTTTCTATTAAGACGACGAAAACAACAGGTCGTGACCCGGTGGTACTGCAAACCGGGTCCACCCGTAACCAGATGTGGACCATACCCCCAGCATCGAAAGTGCAGGGCAGGCCTCGGGCAATCTCGTTTAGTTTTAAAAAATCTGCGCTTTTGTCCTCATGAAAGGGCTCTTTGATTAATGAGCTCAGACAGTGTTGAAGTCCTGGCTATTGTTCTTACTGTTAAACTCGTTTAAGTTCCATCATTTCTTGTAGATAGACTATTTGTAGTTCATTATTTTTGTTTATATTCCAGCGACGACCAACTGTGTTTTGTTTTGCTTCTTTCTTTTGTTTAGATTCCGTAAGCACGCCAAAGCATCGTCAGACGTGGAATACCCGGCCTATGGAGTTACCGGCCCAATGAAGGACAGGATTCCCTCCCCTGGCGACCGGAAACTGGCCCAGAGTGCGCAGATGTATCACTACCAACATCAGAAACAGCAGATGATTGCCATGGAGAAGTAGGCTGATCTTCCTGACCTTTGACACTGGCAATTTGCATAGCTTGTTACAGAACATTCTAACCTTCATGAAGTTTTGCCAGAGTGAAAAGAAGCATCAACGGAATATTTAGTATTTGTTTGTTTGGTAGTGTTAGTGTGGCAGCCTTCGGGGCTTGATTTTACTTGTAAAAGAACATTCAAGGAAAAGATCATCAGGATTCTTTGAGCGCGCCATGCCAGGGCGTGAGTTAGGGGACTTGACCAGCACAGGAAAACTCCAGGGGAAAAGAAATAGACTGAGGTTGAACAGAAATATCTGAAGAAGCTGACAGAATATCACGGGGGAAAGAAAGACCACATAGTGGACTGGGGGGACGCAAAGACCATTGAAAACAATTTCAGGGTTATTTGTAATAATGATTATTATCACTTCAAACTAACATTTCATACAAACACACACATTCACATACAAACACATTCACATACAAACACACATTCACATACAAGCACACACATACACTGGAGATAATCCAACACTGACATGAAGATAAGTGATATCATTAGTAATACAAAGCATGATATTTCATATGATATTTATATCTTCATTTGACCGGAATGTAAGTGATATAATTGGTAATACAGAGTATGATATTCCGTACAATATTTATATCTTAATTTGACATGAAGATAAGTGATATCATTAGTAACACAAAGCATGATATTTCATATATTTGTATCATCATTTGGCATGAAGGTAAGTGATATCATTGGTAACACAGCATGATATATTATATGATATTTATATCTTAATTTGACATAAAGATAAATGATATCATTGGTAACAGAGAATGATATTTCATATGATATTTATATATTCATTTGACATGAAGGTACGTGGTATCATTGGTAACATAGAGTATGATATTTCATATGATATTTATATCTTTATTTGACATGTAGGTAAGTGATATCATTGGTAACACAGAGTATGATATTCTATATGATATTTATATCTTAATTTGACATGAAGATACGTGATATCATTGGTAGCACAAAGAATGATATTACATATGATATTTATATATTCATTTGATATGAAGGTACGTGATATCATTGGTAACACAGAGTATGATATTTCATATGATATTTATATCTTCATTTGACATGAAATTAAGTGATATCATTGGTAACAGAGCATGATATTTCACATGATATATTTATACCACAGAGCTAATGGTGACATGAAGCATGATGCTTCTGAGGAAGATTCAGAAGAAGATAATGTTGAAGGAGACTACACTGTGTATGAATGTCCAGGTTTAGCCCCAGTAAGTCGTTGTCATCATCATCCTCATCATCATCCTCCCACATATGGTGTAGTTGTAGTTTCTAGCATAAGTGCTGCCCTGAAGCTCTTAAGAGACAAATTCTGTAATAAAGATTAAACCAAAAAAAAAATTTTTTTTCATCCGGGAGTTGGATATTTCTGTAAATCCTGGAATGAACAAAAAAAAAAAAAAAAGAAAAAAAGGTAGTTTGTGGGCTAGGTCCACCACTGTGCGGAACACATCATTCCCCTGTTGGGCAGAGATGCCACAGCAGCCTGTTTACCTGTAGCACTGCACAGTGTTAGGGGAGGATCTTGTGTATCATTCATACAGCCAGCGAAGCTGAAGTTTTGGTGCCGAGCTTTTTTAACTGACAACATATCTGACTTACAGCATATCTGATTGATAGCATATCTGACTTACAGCATATCTGATTGATAGCATATTTGACTGACAGCATACTTGACTGACAGCGTATTTGATTGATAGCATATGTGACTGAGCCAGCATATCTGACTGACATCATATCTAACAGCCAGCATATCTGACTGACAGCATATCTGACTTACAGCATATCTGATTGATAGCATATTTGACTGAGAGCATACCTGACTGACAGCATATTTGATTGATAGCGTATCTGACTGAGCCACCATATCTCACAGCCAGCATATCTGACTGACATCATATCTGACAGCCAGCATATCTGACTGACAGCATATCTGACTGTGGCCTCAGTAGATTGTCCAGGTGCCTGAAATTCAAGACCAAACAATCCAAGGTCATTATAGTTTTAGAACAAGAGATCAAAACTGGTCAAAAGGATATGGACTGAACTACAGGAGGATGTGCTTAAACATCAGGGCCAGAGCAGGGTTTCTCTTCACATGAAGCAGAGTTGTCAGTGTCACTCCACAGTCAGTCATTCTACAGCCAGTCATTCCACAGCCAGTCATTCCATGCATGCCTGTCACATTGTTCACTTTCTTGTGTGTCTGTGAAAAGATGAAATAGCTTGTCTGTTATTTGACTGTTGTTTTGTCTGTGTGAAAGGAAATGAATAGTAACAACTATTTTTTTAGATATTGTAGTAAGTAGATGTTGGCTGCTTGTGAAAGTTGCTGAGCATCATTTTGCTGAGCAGCTTCCTTTATTTTACAAATACTTGACTGGCATGATCAATCTCAGTAACAACAAATGTTTGTGTTGGGAGGACCGGTTCCTTGCTCTGTTGTCCTCAGCCGTGGGCTTGGTTTCCTCCTCAAATCTGATCATGTGACACACTCCTCTGCCATGTCTTGCCTGCCTCAGTCTTTGATGATAGAAATCTCTCACAGGCTTTTATAGAAATATCCTGATATCTCAATATCTGATGATAAAAATCTCTCACAGGCTTTTATAGAAATATCCTGACATCTCAGTCTCTGACAATAAAAATCTCTCACAGGCTTTTATAGAAATATCCTGACATCTCAGTCTCTGATAATAAAAATCTCTCACAGGCTTTTATAGAAATATCCTGACATCTCAGTCTAGGTCAAGCTCATGGCTTTTTCCCTTCTAATGATGTCTCAAAAGTCTTTGTACATATTTTATCAAAATTGTGTCTTGTACATCTCTCTCTCTCTCTGAATCTTAAGTACCCAGGGCACATAGGGCTTCCGCAAGGGTTTTCCACAAATGCCTGTCCTTCGCCTTTTTTTCTGCTCTTGCCCAGGTGAGCCCTCTATTGCTCAACATCCTTTCTGTTGTTCTTCTCCATGTCTCTTTTGGTCTACCCTTACTTCTGCTCCCCATACATATGTCTTGTACATAGTTTAACAAAATTGTGTCTTGTACATAGTTTAACAAAATTGTGTCTTTCATTACGAAACATTCTGTACATGATTGGCATTTCTTTCTAAACAAGAATGGTTGTGTCTCTTCCACTTAAGATGCACATTTGTTAACACATTTGATGTTATGCACGCAACTTAATTTTGAATGTGCTGCATGAGCTGTGTGTAGACTTTTTGGAGTGCATTATAGATTCTGATGTGTGTGAAAAGTATGAAAAGTACAATAATCCATAATTAAAGCATATAGAAGATGCTTATTTATACATTAAACACTTAAGATATAGTGTTTTGAATATGGCACATAACAGTTATATTAAACACATAAGATATAGTGTTCTGAGTACAGCACATACAGTTATATTAAACATGTAAGATATTGTGTTCTGAGTACAGCACATACAGTTATATTAAACATGTAAGATATTGTGTTCTGAGTACAGCACATACAGTTATATTAAACATGTAAGATATAGTGTTCTGAGTACAGCACATACAGTTATATTAAACATGTAAGATATAGTGTTCTGAGTACAGCACATACAGTTATATTAAACATGTAAGATACTGTGTTCTGAGTACAGCACATACACATAAATAGTCATTTTTTTAATACAAATGTTCATGTCTTGCTTGTTTAGTGCTGTCACAGTAATGCAACATTTTACTGCCAGAAATGTTAATGAGAAGGCATTTCACAATGGATTCTGCTACATCTATGCTCCAGTTTTGTGTATTAACTATTCGCAACATTTTAAAAAAAAATTGTTGGGGGTAATTTATTGTTCGTGTTGTTTACCTGTAATTTTCGTGTAAATCTCACCTGTTATTTATCTATAATCTACCTGCATGTTCTTCCTCAGACTGGAGAGATGGAGATCAGAAACCCACTCTTCCGTGGGGAGGAGACACCTGTAACACCCGGACAAGATATAACAGGTCAGCCTCACGAGGAGCATCCACCGCCAGCGCCAGAGCGTGGAAATCTATGAGAGTAATCAGCCCATGGCACAGCATCAACATTTCACCTGTCTGGCTTCATAAGAGACAGATCTCCCTCATAGTGTCCTCCATGACAGAGTTGTCTTATCTTAAATATCTTCCCTTGTCAAACATAAAAACAGTCGTCACATTATCACACACAAAAAAAAAATTATACAAGCTAGAAGCAACCAAGTTTTTTCAGGTTTTTTTTTTGTTTTTGTTTTGTAAAAAAAAAAAACAGACATATAATCTCTTATATTGATGAAAAAAAAGATCAAGTTTGTGAATATTTAAAAAAAACAGGATCTAAGCAAAATTGAATATAATGAAGTTATGCTAACATAATCAAGAATGTTAACAAAATAACAAGAGTGTCATAACAAGAATGTTAACAAAGTAGCAAGCAGTATTTCTGTCCTGTTGCAGAGCCCATGTGTAACTGGCAGACAATAAATGTATTAAGAATATAAACAAAGCAGGGGAACAACAGCCGTAGTGATAGTAACACATAACTTTGTAATAAGTGAAGACTTGCTTCCGTCAGAGTGAAGGAAAAGAAAAGATAGACAAGAGCAGTCGAGCTGTCTTTCTTCTTCTTCTTGCCAGCAACAAAGAGTACGCACACAGGTGGTCGTTATTTCAATCACATTTAGCAAAAGAGGTGTGGATATTGAAAGATGTGAAAAAATGAATCACATATGTTATAGATTTTTCTTTCAAAATCACATACTATGTTTTTCTATCTTTGCGTACAGAAAAGCAGGAAATTCTTACATACCGTCATCATTACCTAAACAAAAATAAGTGTGAAAATAACAAAAGTACATGAAAATAAATCAAAGGATATTACACGTGAAATAATTTTTTTTTAAAATATATGAATATGTTGTGCAGTGTTGATGTGTAATTGTTGTCTGGTGCAAGTTTTGTGGCTGTCGCCATGACGTCGTTGTTTTGTGCTGTGTCATTCTTTTTGTTTTTTCTAATCATATATTTGTTAAATAGAGAATCCCTGAGTACAGAGATTAAAGAGTTCATTTTTAATCCAGTTAATTTTTAACCCCTTTGTAAAGACATGTATGGGTTAATTTCCAGTATTGTTGGCATTTTGCTCAAATTACAGATCTGGCAGTCTTTGTTCATATTTAGCTTCGTATAAATGCTTTTTTTTTAAACATACTGAGTTAGTTGGATATATCTGACTGTCCATGTATGCTTTAGGGAACGCTGTAATCATGATGAAAGCACCAAACTTGAATTATCTTTGACAGAAGTTGTGAAAAAGGAGCCCAGCTCCACAGCACTGAGGCATATATAAGGTGTTTGTGTCTTTGACTTAATCTGTCAGTGCACCAACAGGTGATAAGGTCAGTATTACCCAGCCTGCATTTCTTTACCCAGTTTAAGGAGAAAACATGTGCCCATTTTTTTAAAGTCAGGTTAACTTGGGCTAAATTTGAGCCGTCAGTTTGTGCCATGAGAAACGAGTACTCTAACCACTCTGCCATGCAGGCAATTTTTGTCAAGAAATATTATTGTAAATATGGCTGGCAACCAACTTTAGATATTCTAAATGTTGTTCTCTGAGATATTTGAGAAATAATTCGTTATATTCATATGAATAATAAATATGAAAAAGCATTTATTGTTATAAATATAATTGTGTATTGAGAAGAAAACTTCACAAGAAAACAGGAAGTAATAACATCTCTTGTTGGAAGATTATTATCCTGTGTTATTTTGTTATCGGGTAAGCTTGTATTTGTAATCTCACCGAGTATGACATTCATCGACTAACTTTTTATATTGTTTTGTTTTTTAAAGCGTGAGTGCACAGAAAACTACAAAAAAAATTAGATATTTTTTAAAGAAAAAGAAAAGTTGAGGTGTTTTTTTATGTATTCATTTTTTTTTTTACCTGATTCAAGATCTTTATGTGCTTTCTATATTTTTCACATATCAGTCAGATTGTTTAAGTTGATTAACTGTTTTTTTTTTGTTTGTTACTTTTATCTTATTTTTATGGTTTTAATTTGTTAAAACTGTCTGTGATTGCGGGAATTAGTTCGTATATGTTTTATTTCAGTTTTGTTTTCTGTTCAGTTTTGGTTGTTAGAAAGATCTAGTCACTTCTGTTACACAGACTTGAAGTCATGTCATGTGATGATTATAGACAGGACTTGGTAGATGCTGTGTCATGCTATAAAAGTATGTTAGTTTGGAGTAAAAATTTGCCTGTTTATGTAGTGTCAGACCATGAAGATAGCACTGGATTGTGGTAAAAATGTGCCTGTTTATGTAGTGTCAGACAAATAAAGATAACACTGAATTGTGGTAAAAATTTGCCTGTTTATGTAGTGTCAGACCATAAAGATAACACTGAATTGTGGTAAAAATTTGCCTGTTTATATAGTGTCAGACCATAAAGATAACACTGAATTGTGGTAAAAATTTGCCTGTTTATGTAGTGTCAGACCATAAAGATAACACTGAATTGTGGTAAAAATTTGCCTGTTTATGTAGTATCAGACCATAAAGATAGCACTGGATTGTGGTAAAAATTTGCTCAAAATTTCCCACATCAAAAAGACAGAAAGAAAGTATATAAGATTGTAGTATAAAATTATATTTTTTGTCTTTAGTCTACAGTCTTTTTTATTATTTTTTAACTGTTCACTGTTTTTTCCCCAATAATCATTCCGCTGCTAACATTGTTTCTAGACTTTTTCCAAGGAAAAAAGTGTCAGATTTTGACTCCTTATATTGTATATAACCTGTCTACGTGGACCAGTTTTGTTTGGAAAAAAAAAAAAGGTTGTGATTTTTATTTGAAATAGATTATCTTGTGTTTATTTTGTGTTCAAAGATGGTGTATGTATATACTTGAAATCTGAAGCTGATGAGTTTTATTTGTTTTGTTTACTTTTTTTTTTTCACAACACCGGAGAGCATATAAAGGGAGGTAATATTTAGCCTGAACACGAGAATAATTTCGTTTTCTTATATTTCCACTTTTCTATTTTATTTGTAGATTTCATTCTGTCGTCCTCTGTCTCGGCCTCAGCCAAAACAAATATACAGGCCCATTCTATACTCTCTTCTATTTCTTCTCCGCACATCACATCCTTACATCAAGTATGGAGTCTGATTTATGATAGATGTGAAATAATTCGTTTATTTTTTTCTTTCTTATTTGACAGTTCTACAGACAGGAAGTAATCAGTGAATGTTCCACTGTGATACATGAACATTTGGTGAGGGTTTCCATTGTTACAGAAATGAATTGTCACTCATTATCTCCAATTGTTGTCACAATCTGAAATGTATTCATATATTTTCTTGATACAGATTTTCTAACAGAAACGGTAGCATAACTACAGTTATTATTATTGTTTGTTACAATAGTTTGTGGTCAGGCTGTACATATGTAGGGTAGGAGAATTTCTGACTGCCTACATGTGTAACAGCTTACATATGTAACAGCTTACATACACATGGCTTCACGATGTTTGGCAGGGGAAAAAAACATTGATTTTCTCTGGAAGCAGAGCTAAATCTGATAGAGAGCACTGGTGTTGATTCTCCAGAGAGTTAGGTAAGAGAATTTTGATCAGGCAGATCACACACACACACACACAAAACATGGAGCCTCGTATGCAAGTGAATTTTTTCAGGTAGATGGTGATGCAATATTATGTTCATGAATAAGATAGTTAGATTTGGTAGACAGCACTGACTGGAATGTACATTTATAAATATGACAACTGGATAAAGTAGTCTGCATTAACAAATAAGAGAGATAAACAAACAAGAAGACATTTTTCTTTTTATTGAACAAGTTCTTTTATGAAGCATATTTTTAGAACAGAGACTGCAGTTGAAAAACTATCAGACTCCAGAATTGATACATGTCCTGTAGTAATTCTCACAGATGCAAGATCAGTACTGGAAGCTCTTCAGTGCAACAAACTACCAGACCTTAGGGATGCCTTGTCAAAAATTGGCTTACAACATGGAGTCACTTTGCAATGGATTCCCTCCCACTGTGGGATACCAGGCAATGAGAAAGCTGACCATCTGGCCAAAGAGGGCACTGAAATGGAGCAACCAGACATACCAGTTACCTATAATCAGAAGAAAAGCATGATAAAAACATACAGGAAGCCACAAACACCACCACATGATGACTATCACATGCTAAATAGAAAGGAACAAGTCACCATCTTCCGTCTCCGAACAGGACACAGCCGACTCCGAAGTCATATATATACAAAGTTTAAGGTTGGTACTACTAATCTATGTACATGTGCCCAGGTGCCCCAAACTGTGGAACATATCCTCCAGAACTGCATCAACTACGAGACACTGAGAAATAATTACTGGCCCAGTGAAACCACTAAAGAAGATAAGCTCTACGGTTCCATACATGAGTTACAAAAAACAGTGAAATTTATCCAAGAGACAGGACTGCAGATATAGACAGACAATGCGAACGAAGAAGAAGAAGAGAAGAAGAACAGAGATTGTTGTGACCCATATTCCAATGATCCAAGAAAAAAACTGTTGCATGTTAAACCCAGCAGTTCTCTGGTAAGTTAGAGCTGACATTTGTCATGAAAAATATATACAAATATTTGAAAGAAAATGGAGTGATGCAACTGTTGTTGCAGTGATCAGCATATTTTTGGTTACTAGAAACCTCGGTACAGATTGCTTCGCCAGCTTGGTCTCTAGCACTCTTGGTTCTGAAGGGCAGAGGGGTTCAAGAGTATTTTTTTTTTTTTCACTGCTTTACAAATTTGCTGTGAGGCCCTGCCATCTTTTATTTGCTTTGACAAAGTTACTTACACAAAAGTTTACATTTACCCCATCTTTTAACAATTTTCTTGATTGTCTGCGTTAACGATTTACCACTGTGCTGATGAGTGAGTGTAAAGATCTTAACTGGTACCTGAAACGGCAAAATCTGAAGCAAATTTTGGCACAGTTTGTGTGTGGGGGTCACTCATGCCTCAGGTTAAAGAGAGAAAAAATAATGGTACTTGTTTTGTGTCACAGCTTTTGATACATGTTTTTAGAGCTTTGGGAGGGATACATGCTTTCCCCACCGAACTTTGTCAGAACCGAGTATACAAGGAGCAGACTTTTATATTCACAGAAATAACTGCTCTTTGTACCACTATGCCCAGCCGTGCAAGTCTCATCTGGCAGATGCTTGTCCCTCATTCACCCCACACATATTCCAGCGACTTTTTTTCTTATATCTTATATCTTATATCCTTCCCGTGCCGTTAGACGTCACATAGGGCTCGCAAAGTAGTTCGCCAATTTTCTTCGGCGAGTCTTTCAACCTCATCAAAGGATTTTATGCCTGTTAACTTGGCCTCTCTTAATAATGTTCTCTTCAGAGTTTCACGCGGTCTGCCCCTTTTTCTTCGGCCTGTTGTGTTCCACTTGATAGACTTTTTTTACAGCTGGGTAAAAAAAAAACCACACACACATACACATCCATCCACCCACCATATTCTTCTCCCTTCTTTCCTTTCTTCTGCTGTATCTAACAAGTCACATGAAAGAGGAAAATTATTTTATGAGTAGTCATGTTATTGATTATTTTCCATTTGTTCACTTGTGGACAGACAAAATAAATTATATTGCTTCTAATCAAATGCTAAGATTTCTTGTGCCGCTTGAGTTTACAATAGTTATATCTGATAAATTATGTATGCAGTGTTTCAGTTGGCATATGAAAAAAACAAACAAAATGGTTAAGATGAGAGAAAATTGATTACGAGTTGCAAAATTGAAAATAGTAGATGAATAATTAACTGGTACAAATTACGACTTGTATTCAGGCAGAAGTTTGATGGCAGTTTTGAGTCTGGTTGTATTGAGTTTCAGTCTGTTGGTTATGAAGTTTTTTTACCGTGCCATCCTAGGTCTGTTATGGCCCATCGAAGGCTGCTTTTGGCGTCTGTTGGTTAAGGAAGTAGTTTATTAAAATTGTTCTAGATCTATTACATCTTGTCAGAAGTTGCTCTTGGTTTGTCTGTGAAGACAAATCTGTGTTGACACAAGGAAGGAGATGAAACATTCACCACTTCGAATGATGATGGTGAGGTTGAAAATAGTTGATTATCACATGCTAAAATATCCACAGTGAAAGAAATCTTGACCCAAAAAAAAAAAAACTCTCAGAATACTGCCATAAATCAAAACTTTTACTACATAAAAACTAAACAAAATGGCCAAGTTCTTGACTGAAGTGTTGTCTGCCAAGAGAAGAGGTCACTGAACCAAGTACCCTCCCATGAGCGAGCTGTGACATTTGCTATGCGTGCAGCCCAGTCACTTGACTGGACCAAGTGAGTTTTAGAAAAGAGATGTTCTGTGTTCGCACTTGTAGCTGAAACGGGAACATTGCTGTATCAAATCACACGAAGTAGAAGTATAGATTCTCATATATTCTGTTTTTAGGGCATCTGGTAACAAACATAAGCTTTCATATTTTGTCACTGAAAAGTCAAGACTCTGAGAAGTTTAAAGAGTGACATCAGTAGGGGAACAACGTAAACAGGGCATTGACAGGCCTGGAAGTGTTTTTTTTTAATGTAACTGGAAGACCTTTGGCCTATTTTGATATCTGATGATGTGGTATCAAACGTAATCTTGAACTACACATAACAACTACGTTATTTTTTATCCAAGAAGATAATTTTGATGGAGGCAGATGTCAAGTCTTTTTGTGGATGCTGCTAAACATCAATTTATTGAACGGCTTGTCTCATTACTGATTACACCAAATGCCTGACTGGCAGTGTCCGATGAGATGAACCGTGTTCCTGTTGTAAAGGACAATGTTGCTGTGGTTGTGTTCCGAGTAGTTCTTCGATATAGTAGATAATATTTAACTGAATATTTGTCCTGATATGCAGGCAGATACCTCATTTCAGTGATTCTATGACAAATTCCTGGCTAAATCTTTCACCTGTTGCTTGACAATTCCTGACAAAATCTTTCACTTATTGTTCAACAAATTTTGACAAACCTTAATCATTTTTTTTTCTACTGGTTTTTGTTTGACAAATCCTGACAAAATCTATCAGTTGTTGACAGAATTGTTTGGTTATAGTTTGATAGATCCTGACTAAATGATTCAGATATTGTTTGACAAATCCTGAGTAGAATGTCCCAGTGCTGTATGTTTAGCTCTTATAAAGTTACAGAATTGATTTAGAAAACAACAAAAATTAATGAGCAGCCTGGACACTTACAAATATTTCCATGCTCTCTACACAAACTAATCATTTTTTTGAAAACATGACCGATTGTGTTCTCATAGTTTTTCAGATCTGTAGACCTAATTATTATGGTAGTGTGGCAGCACTAATCTGTCATATTTGTCAAACTAGCACAAAATTTGGCCAGTCATTTATGCCTGGGTATCAAATGTGGAATGCCTATTTAATAAATGACTGAAGAATCTGTTTGGTTTATTTGCTGCTTCCTGTCCTGTACCAGATCTGCAGAGATAAAGGGTTTGTGTTACTCCCAGCAATTTTTATCAAGCACAGCATTTCAAAAGATTCAGCAATATAAATTAAAAATTCAAGATAGTTTTCAAAGTGTTTCCTTGTCTGTTTATTTCTTACATTTTTTTCCTCCCATAAATTAATCCAGCGCACATTCCTCAAAGTCTCCTTGAAATGTGTCTGTGGATTTTAAACTCAAGAATAATACAAGATTATTTAGGCCTCCTTGAATCTAAACACTGGCCTGTTTCTCTCACACTGCGGAGAGCAGACAGCACAGACAAAACTTGCTCTCTTTGATTCTGTTATAAAACCAAGATTTTGTGGGGGCAGCTTGTTTCTCTCTAGGAAGAGAGATTTGCTGCTCCAGGAACACCTAAGTTTCTTCACAGTGATCTTTAGTTCCTCAAAGACACTTTGTTTTGTTTTGTTTTTTTTTAGAAGACTTTCACAGACACTGTTAGTTCCTCTTATTAACTGTCTTTTAGAAGACTTTCACAGACACTGTTAGTTCCTCATAGTAACTGTCTTTTAGAAGACTTTCACAGACACTGTTAGTTCCTCTTAGTAACTGTCTTTTAGAAGACTTTCACAGACACTGTTAGTTCCTCTTGGTAACTGTCTTTTAGTTCCTCTTTTGGAAGACTTTCACAGACACTTAGTTCCTCTTTCAGAAGACTTTCACAGACACTTAGTTCCTCTTTCAGAAGACTTTCACAGACAGTGTTAGTTCCTCATAGTAACTCTGACATCAGAAGACAGGTCTGACTGGATGTAAAGTTAGGATCAGACACAATCTCCAAGCAAGTAGATGAACATTTCAAGTCCACCTTACTCACAAATTTTCATAACAAAAACATCACTACAGGATACACACTTCATAATGTAATATAAGAAAAACATCACTACATGATACACTTCATAATGTAATATAACAAAAACATCACTACAGGATACACTTCATAATGTACACACTTCATAATGTAATATAACAAAAACATCACTACAAGATACACACTTCATAATGTAATATAACAAAAACATCACTACAGGATACACACTTCATAATGTAATATAACAAAAACATCATTACAGGATACACACTTCATAATGTAATATAACAAAAACATCACTGCAGAAGATGTTTATTTACAAAACACAAAAAAAACATGACAGAATATCCTAACAAAAGAATAGCACAGTTAAACAGATTTATATCATAGAAAATGATACCAAGGAAAGTGGTTATTTATATAGCAGAAGAAGCAGCATTTTCTTTCTCTCTACAAAATAAAACTCAGATTCTGGGAAACTCTCCTAGAGAAATTGCCCAGCAAAACTCAAGCACACACAAATAAAGCCATAGACACAATCATGGCACTTCTCATCTCTGAAGTTTCCCAGCGAGGAGATGTTGGCTGTTGCTGAACTTGCCCAGCTTTGTTTTCCCTGATACCTGGCCGGCCTAATCTAGACAGAGCGGCAACAAAAATCTTGCGTGTCTAGGTTCAGTTTCCTTGTACCTGCATCTCATCTTTAGTTTTGGTGCCTGTTTCTTCTCTGCATCATCTTCTTCTAAGTCTACCTTTGGCCTCAAGATGTTGCTTATGTTCCAGTCTTGAGCCAGGCTGTGTCTTCCCTGCATCATCTTCTACTAAGTCTACCTTTGGCCTCAAGATGTTGCTTATGTTCCAGTCTTGAGCCAGGCTGTGTCTTCCCTGCATCATCTTCTACTAAGTCTACCTTTGGCCTCAAGAAGACATTGCTTATGTTCCAGTCTTGAGCCAGGCTGTGTCTTCCCGCTCTGCTCCCCAGTCATTCAATCAGACCGCTGCCTTGTGCTATCAGTGGCACCATGTGTTGCTAGAGCAGGGACTTGCTTAGTTACATGTGACTGACCTATATGTCGCTCCAGAACTTGGCTCCACTGCTAGATCTTTAGCTCCCAAACTTTCTTGCATGACGCCGCAGAGTTGCTCCCCTTGTTTAGTTAGAAGCAGGACGTGCCACTGGCCATCATCTCTTGCAGCTAGAGTTCCACATCTTCAGCCCCAATCCTCCTTGTATGACACTGCAGAGTTGCTCCCCTTGTGGCCCAGTTCTTGCCTGCCCTCATGCCCCAGGCCCCACCCAGCTTGGGGTACAAGAGAGATGTGGAAAGGTAAATGCAACCAGGTGTGAATATGGAAATAATGGCCTAACACCATATCCCCAATATGCCTTAACGGCATGGAAACGAGGATTTTATCTTCTACCTTCTGCCATTGTCTCCTTCCCTTCACATGTTCAACACTGCTTGTAAACAAAGCTGTCGTCCCAAATGCCCCAACTATCTCAGTCTTCTGCCACTACATTTTGTGATCATAGATGAAAGACTGGCTACACAACCTCCAGGTTGATTACTTTGTCCTGCCACTTAAAGTCTGCTATACTACAAATATGTGCTCCCAGTGCTGGTGTCGTAAGTTGGATCCACCCCAGGGTTTTTTTTTATGTCAGCTAAAAACATACAAAATAAATGAGAACAGACCCTTCAAATTCCCACAAAAATGGGATATTTTCTTGAAATCCCAGTACTCCTGGAAACTCCTTCTACAACATGTTTATATCAATCACACAATTCTGACAAAACTCTTACAAGTTCCGTTGCCTCTCCGCTGTCCACATCCCAAAAAAAAAACCACAAGCTTTAAGGCCCACCTGAGAAAACTGTACACAGTTTGCTAAATATTCTGCAAAAATGTTTTCTAAATGCAGAAATTTTGATTTATAAGCTGATAATTTAACGCAAAAAAAAAAAAGCAATAAAAATATTAGACGGACTAAAAATTCACATGCAGAAAAAAAAAAAAAAAAAGATGCTACTAGTTCAGATCTGTGACAAAGCTGGTCACATATTTCTAGTCCATCCCTGGGACTAAGGTTATAACCTGCCTTCAAGACAGATACAGTGACAATATGAACACATACAAACAAATTATAAAAGTGGGCAAACATATACCATGTGGAATTATCTGAGGTTTGTTCCCATAAATCTACTTACAACATGTGGGAGATTATAGGTCCTGCAAGGACTTCTTTCATGCTATCTAAACTTCTGATGTGTGGGAGATTATAGGTCCTGCATGGACTTCTTTTAGGCTATCTAAACTTCTGATGTGTGGGAGATTATAGGTCCTGCATGGACTTCTTTTAGGCTATCTAAACTTCTGATGTGTGGGAGATTACAGGTCCTGCATGGACTTCTTTCAGGCTATCTAAACTTCTGATGTGTGGGAGATTACAGGTCCTGCATGGACTTCTTTTAGGCTATCTAAACTTCTGATGTGTGGGAGATTATAGGTCCTGCATGGACTTCTTTTAGGTTATCTAAACTTCTGATGTGTGGGAGATTATAGGTCCTGCATGGACTTCTTTTAGGTTATCTAAACTTCTGATGTGTGGGAGATTATAGGTCCTGCATGGACTTCTTTTAGGTTATCTAAACTTCTGATGTGTGGGAGATTATAGGTCCTGCATGGACTTCTTTTAGGTTATCTAAACTTCTGATGTGTGGGAGATTATAGGTCCTGCATGGACTTCTTTTAGGTTATCTAAACTTCTGATGTGTGGGAGATTATAGGTCCTGCATGGACTTCTTTTAGGTTATCTAAACTTCTGATGTGTGGGAGATTATAGGTCCTGCATGGACTTCTTTTAGGTTATCTAAACTTCTGATGTGGGAGATTATAGGTCCTGCATGGACTTCTTTCAGGCTATCTAAACTTCTGATGTGTGGGAGATTATAGGTCCTGCATGGACTTCTTTTAGGCTATCTAAACTTCTGATGTGTGGGAGATTATAGGTCCTGCATGGACTTCTTTTAGGCTATCTAAACTTCTGATGTGTGGGAGATTACAGGTCCTGCATGGACTTCTTTCAGGCTATCTAAACTTCTGATGTGTGGGAGATTACAGGTCCTGCATGGACTTCTTTTAGGCTATCTAAACTTCTGATGTGTGGGAGATTATAGGTCCTGCATGGACTTCTTTTAGGTTATCTAAACTTCTGATGTGTGGGAGATTATAGGTCCTGCATGGACTTCTTTTAGGTTATCTAAACTTCTGATGTGTGGGAGATTATAGGTCCTGCATGGACTTCTTTTAGGTTATCTAAACTTCTGATGTGTGGGAGATTATAGGTCCTGCATGGACTTCTTTTAGGTTATCTAAACTTCTGATGTGTGGGAGATTATAGGTCCTGCATGGACTTCTTTTAGGTTATCTAAACTTCTGATGTGTGGGAGATTATAGGTCCTGCATGGACTTCTTTTAGGTTATCTAAACTTCTGATGTGTGGGAGATTATAGGTCCTGCATGGACTTCTTTTAGGTTATCTAAACTTCTGATGTGTGGGAGATTATAGGTCCTGCATGGACTTCTTTTAGGTTATCTAAACTTCTGATGTGTGGGAGATTATAGGTCCTGCACAGACTTCTCCTGACTGTCTAAATTACTTCTGATGTGTAGAAGAAGATGGACTTCTCCTGGCTGTCTAATCTACTTCTGATGTGTAAGAGAAGATGGACTTCTCCTGGCTGTCTAATCTACTTCTGATGTGTAGGAGAGGATGGGTCCAGCATGGACTTCTTCCTGGCTGTTTCTTTAGAAATATTTTGGTGAAGTTTGTTGAGGCGATCCTTTGGGGAAAAAAAACAAAAAACCAAGTTAGAAAAACACATGTCACGAGAAGAAACAGACACATTTCTATTTCTCTTTTTTATTAAATCCTACAAACTTGCTAAGGGAAAGAAAACATGTACTAGAAAAACATTTAAAAAAAAGAACTAACTATATCTCATTATAGAGCATATGGGGGAAAAAATGTGATATTGCAGAGAGAAATGAACAAGTTCCTAGAAAACTAACAGCATTCTATAACAGACCTTGTGAGAAAAAAAGACACAAAGAATATCCTAGAAAACTAACAGCATTCTATAACAGATCTTGTGAGAAAAAAAGACACAAAGAATATCCTAGAAAACTAACAGCATTCTATAACAGATCATGTGAGAAAAAAAGACACAAAGAATATCCTAGAAAACTAACAGCATTCTATAACAGATCTTGTGAGAAAAAAAGACACAAAGAATATCCTAGAAAACTAACAGCATTCTATAACAGACCTTGTGAGAAAAAAAGACACAAAGAATATCCTAGAAAACTAACTGCATTCTATAACAGACCTTGTGAGAAAAAAAGACACAAAGAATATCCTAGAAAACTAACTGCATTCTATAACAGACCTTGTGAGAAAAAAAGACACAAAGAATATCCTAGAAAACTAACAGCATTCTATAACAGACCTTGTGAGAAAAAAAGACACAAAGAATATCCTAGAAAACTAACTGCATTCTATAACAGACCTTGTGAGAAAAAAAGACACAAAGAATATCCTAGAAAACTAACAGCATTCTATAACAGACCTTGTGAGAAAAAAAGACACAAAGAATATCCTAGAAAACTAACAGCATTCTATAACAGATCATGTGAGAAAAAAAGACACAAAGAATATCCTAGAAAACTAACAGCATTCTATAACAGACCTTGTGAGAAAAAAAGACACAAAGAATATCCTAGAAAACTAACAGCATTCTATAACAGATCATGTGAGAAAAATGTGACTTGTTAAAAGACACAAAGAATTTCCTAGAAAACTAACAGCATTCTATAACAGATCATGTGAGAAAAATGTGACTTGTTAAAAGACACAAAGAATTTCCTAGAAAACTAACAGCATTCTATAACAGATCATGTGAGAAAAATGTGACTTGTTAAAAGACACAAAGAATTTCCTAGAAAACTAACAGCATTCTATAACAGATCATGTGAGAAAAATGTGACTTGTTAAAAGACACAAAGAATTTCCTAGAAAACTAACTGCATTCTATAACAGATCATGTGAGAAAAAAGACACACAGAATTTCCTAGAAAACTAACTGCATTCTATAAAAGACCTTGTGAGAAAAAAAGACACAAAGAATTTTTTAGAAAACTAACTGCATTCTATAACAGACCTTGTGAGAAAAATGTGACTTTGAGAAACACAAAGAATTTCTTAGAAAACTAACTGCATCCTATAACCTGGCATACAGAAACAAGTGATATTCCAAACAAACCAGAAATGAATAAACTTTATTTTCAAAGGGTGAAAAAAACAAACAAACTAGCATATGGATGGCATTCTAACTTTTATCTCTCAACTTTCACTCCATCAAAGACAAGAATTTCATGAAAACTGATTATCTCCACAACACATAGGCTTGAAAAATAAAACAAAATAACAGAAAAAAAAAAACGTTATATATACTAGCCACCATTAAAAACACACTACTTGATCAAACAATTGTGAAGCGTGAAATATCTATGCTCACAAGCTCTGAATGTGTGCAAACTTGGCAGCAGTTAATGTAAAGAGATTTTCCCTGCAATGTAACATTTACTTTAAATCTGGCACGCAGCACGTGCAAATCAACTTTTTCTTCATTTATGCCCTTATTACAAATCACATGACTCTGAAACCTGGCACGCACATTAGGCAAGTTTAAGCAAGCCCAGGGCCACCATCTGTTTCCACTGAAAGGAAGTCTGTTAATGTTTTTATCATGCCCTGATTATTGCCATAAGAGTGACGGCAATCTCTTGGTATGCTCAGCAGCGGAATGATGACCAGAGATATTGCCAGATTGTGACCATTCAACTACAGCGTGGCCAAACCAGCGAATTCAGGCAACAGATACCAGGAATAACTGTTCCAGAACTGGTCAGCCCCGTGTGACAACATGAGCTCAAGATCACCAGCTGCTACTGACACATCTGTGCAACAGTTTCCAAACAGCAACAGACAGCTGGCACTCTGCAATATCTCGAGACACTGATGCCAAGCTTGCACTGACGCTTCAGGGGGTGACACACGCTATTAATGATGGCCGCGACTTCGTGTGAATTTTGTCTTTACACCTAGGATAGACAGCTGTTTCTGGGTCGCTTCTGAATTGTCATGTTTAAGAATACAGCAAATTTTTGTCTGTAAACGGATGAGAAATCAGTGCATTTATATATTTTAAATCTAGTACAATGGCTTGTGGCTCAAAAAATAAAGTGTTGCGTTTTTAATGGCTGATAGTATATAACAAAAACTGTATGTAAGTAGCCAACACCTATAAAGGACCATTTAAAACTTATATGTTACTTGTACAAACTCCCTGTAACTGCGAGTTGATGTTCATTGCAGCCGATGCTGTAGAGATGTTGAGGCACAGCATCGTATCGGTGTGGGAGCAGGTTATGGTTGCTACTTTGTCAGTCTAGGAGTACAGCTAAAAAGCAGGGGATGTGCAATGCTTCTTTAACAGACTCCACCACCATGGGGACTATGGCAATCCCTGCCCTGTTAGCCAGGCTATGCCTGTTACTGGGGGTACCACAGAGAGGTGGGACAGGGTCTTGGTCAGCTATGGTTGGCTAACCCTGATGCTGGCATATCAGCTATGGGTCTCTGACTGCCTCATCGGACAGGGTCTTCACCCCCAACTTATATGATAAAAAACAGGAAGATTGTAGGGAATACAAGTCACATTCAAGAAATACAAGGAGACCAACCTGCACATTCTGTAAGATGCTGTTCACTAGAACCACACGACGTCTTGAATTGTTCAGTTTCTTTACATACACCTCCAGCTCTATAGGTACAGTATCACTTTCTGATATCTTTTTTAGGTCTGTGTAAAGAGGAAGAGAATCTTTATACAAGTATAGTAGAGTGTAATATTTGTGAGAACACAGTCTTTATACAAGTATAGTAGAGTGTAACATCTGTGTACATAGCAACAGTGTCTATATAGTGCAGTGAAACACCGTGACTAATGTAACATTTGAAGCAGAACTAGTTGTAACATGTGTAATTTTTACTGCAGATAGTTATTTAGTTGGGAAGGACCATCATCCATGGACTCCAGGCACATTCGAAAATGCTCTAATCTTCACTATCTCTTCCAGTGTACAACAACTAACTCCACTCATCCTGTGTTGGCTGAGCATCCATCTGTAGTTCCTGATTAGTCATTCATTTTTTGCCAAGCCCAGTTTTCAGCTCCATCATTCTTAAGAATGACACTGATTCACAATTGTCAGTGAAGTACCTTATCCAGTGAGTTTCTCTTACAGAAGTGATGACATCCACTTGATCCATCGCCTGCCCTTCCTCCATGACAACTGAGTCAGCCAACTTCTCTCTCTCTGAACCTTAAGTGCCCAGGGCACATGGGGCTTCCGCAAGGGTTTTCCACAAATGCCTGTCTTTCGCCTTTTTTTCTGCTCTTGCCCAGGTGAGCCCTCTATTGCTCAACATCCTTTCTGTTGTTCTTCTCCATGTCTCTTTTGGTCTACCCTTACTTCTGTTCCCCTGTGGTGTCCATCTTAGTGCTATTTTTGGTAGTGAGTTGTCAGTCATTCTGAGCACATGTCCCAACCATCGCCAGCGTCTTTCCTCGATAATTGTTGTCAGTGGCTTCATCTGCATTTCTGCCAATAAGATGTTATTTCTTATGGTGTTTGGCCAAAATATTTTTTTAATTCTACGTAAACATTTAGTCTGGAAAGAATTCAACTTGTTTTCTATGGTTTTGGTGATTTTCCAGCATTCACTACCATAGAGTAGTACACTTAGAACATTACTCTTAAATATCCTGATTTTCATATTTATGCTTAGTTTATTTGATTTCCATATATTCTGTAGCATTGCAAAAGCCTGGTTTGCTCTAGTAAGTCTGCTGTTGATGTCCTCTGTGCTGTCTCCATTTTCTACTACTCTGCTGCCAAGGTATACAAATTCGTTGACCTCCTCCACTAACTTGTTATCTACTCTGAGTACATTTCTGTTGTTCACATTTTGCTTCATTAATTTTGTCTTTCCTACGTTGATCTTTAGTCCTATGTTGTTTGCATTCTGGGTTAACTTGTTTATTTTATCTTGCATATCTTTGTGACTGCTTGATAATAGACAAATGTCGTCCGCAAAGTCAAGGTCCTCCAGCACTGTGTTAAGGGTCCATTGTAATCCTCTGCGTTTGTCTGATGTTGCCTCCTTCATTAACCAGTCTACTGCCAAGATAAATAATGTTGGTGATAGTACACATCCCTGTTTCACTCCTGTTTCTACCCTAAAGCTGCTGGAGGTATGTTCTCCACAGATAACTTTGCACTGAAAACCCTCGTATAGGGCTTTGATTACATTAACTATTTTATGGGGGAGGCCATGCCATCTTAGGATTTTCCACAGTGCATCTCTGTTGACACTGTCAAAGGCTTTCTCAAAATCTATGAATAATGCATATGTTGTGCTATGCCACTCATTTGCCTGTTCTAATATTTGTCTAAGTACAAATATATGGTCTATGCATGATCTTCCTTTCCTAAATCCTGCCTGCTCTTTCCGAAGTTTTTCCTCAAGTATTGGTACAATTCTGTTGATGATTATTCTGCAAAATACTTTACTAGTGAGTGGCAGTAGGGTAATGCCTCTCCAGTTCCCGCAATCTCTGAGGTCACCCTTCTTTGGTAGTTTTACTATAAGGCCAGTTTTCCACTCCTCTGGGGCTTTTTCTAAATCCCAAATTTGTTGTAATATCCGGCAAAGTTGTTTTGGTGTTTCTGTTTCTTCTGCTTTCAACATCTCCGCAGTCACTTCATCTTCACCTGGTGCCCTGTCTGATTTTAGCATCTTTATCGCCTCTTTTACTTCATTTATTGTTATTGGTCCTGTATTGATGTTTAGTTCCGCTTTTGCTTCAGGTATACCTATTGCTTGTGCTGCTTGTGTTCTGTTTAGTAGGGTGTTAAAGTGTTCCCTCCATCTTTCAATTTTTTCTCTTTCTCCACTGACCAGTTGTCCATTTTGTGTTCTTACTGCACTTTCACATCTTGTATTGAAGTTACCTGTCATCTGCTTTGTGATTTTATATATGGTTTTCATGTCATTTGTATATGCTGCTTTCTCTGCTGTCTCTGCTAAGTTGTCATAATACTGACGTTTATCTTGACGGCATGATTCCTTCACTTCTTTGTCTTTTTGTGCATAATTACTTAAAACTCGTTCTTTAAGCCGTTGTGATTTGGTGTTCAGTAATTTTTTCTTGATTTCTTTTCTTTGCTCTATCTTTTCCCATGTGGTCTCACTTATCCATTCCTCTTTTCTCCTTTTCCGATATCCCAGCACCTCTTTTGCTGTTTCCTGTAGTGTTTTATTGAACTCTAATATGGACATTTCTGCTTCGTCTTGTAGGACACTGAAGCGGTTCTTAAGTACTATTGAGAATTCATTTCTTGTTTGCTGGTCTATCAGTTTTCTTGTATCAAAATGTATCTTTCTGTGTTCTCCGATTCTGGCTTTCCTTAATTTTAGTTTTATTTTTGCTACCAGAAGGTTGTGATCACTTCCTATATCTGCTCCTTTCCTTGCTCGCACATCTTGTAGTGACCGTTTCCACTTGTTGTTTATTAGTATGTGATCGATTTGGTTTTCTGTGGTTTTATCTGGTGACCTCCAAGTCACCTTATGGATGTTTTTGTGTTGGAAAATTGTCCCTCCGATGGTCATCATGTTTTCTTCACAGAAACTGCACAGTCTTTCTCCATTTTCATTTATTTCTCCGATTCCTTCTCTTCCCATGATTCTTCTTCTATCTTCATTTCCTTCACCTACTTTTGCATTGAAGTCGCCCAAGATGAGTAGCATATCATGCTTGGGTATTGTTTCTACTGTGGCTTGGAGGCTGTTGTAAAAATCTTCTTTTAATTCCTCTTCAGCTGCTTCTGTTGGTGCATAACAAACTATAATAGACAGCTTCGTGAATCTTGAGTTGAACCGTGCATATAATAATCTCTCATTTATTGGGGTCCATTTCAGCAATGCTCTTGATGCTTCTTTTGTTATAATCAATGCTACTCCTCCTTCATGAAGATCTTCTTTACCTGACCATATTATTGTATCTTCTGTGTGCTGTGTTGTTAATTTCCTTCTGCCTTGTCCTGTCCATCTTGCTTCTTGTATTCCTAGTATGTCTAGTTTGTATCTGTGCATTTCCTTGATGGTTTGTGCTAGTTTTCCAGTCTGGTTTAGTGTTCTTACATTCCAGCTGCCTATTTGCATCTTTTGTTTAGGTTCCAGGAGGTCTGCAGTCGGGCTGGGGACTTCCAGTGGCTGGCTTTCATCCACAACCTTCATGGGCTCAGTTTCCTGATACGCATTTCTCCTTCCACCTGCATTTGCTTTTTCCCTTGCTTCTGTTTCTGTAGCAGTCTGATAGTTTTTTACCAGATAGGGTTGCTGGCCCTATGCTGAACCCTCCTTAGTCGCCTTTTACGATCATGCATGGTAAGGTACAGTGGTCCTATTCTTTGCAGATCCCGGGTACCACACGGGGGCAGCCAACTTATCTGCCATTTTATTTCCCCTGACATGTGCATGGCCTGGTACACAAAAATGAAGGTCAGTCGATGGATCTGTGACAGCTGCAAAGATTCGAGCTACAGCTGCCTTTAGAGAGCCAGTTTGTTCTTTCTTCAGCATGTCTCTCAAGATGCTTGCCTGGGTGCAGTCTTGTGACCTGGGTCAGCTCAGAGCTTGTGACCTGGGTCATGGTGTCCATTGTGAGCCTGCTTGTTGTTGCAGCTTTTCTATCACCGTTTTCTATCACTGTTTTCTATCACCGTTTTCTACCACTGTTTTCTATCACCGTTTTCTATCACTGTTTTCTATCACCATTTTCTATCACCGTTTTCTATCACCGTTTTCTATCACCGTTTTCTATCACTGTTTTCTATCACCATTTTCTATCACTGTTCTGCCACTGAGTTGGACTGTAGAGGTCCAGGTACATCTCTTGCCCTACACCACAGATCCACCTGTATAAATAATGGCACTGCAATCTGTGGTGTTGTCACTAATTAGTCCTCTGACCTCAGCACCCTGGAGAAAGCCATGCTGAAGTCTGGTGGTGTGAGTAGCATTCTTAACCAGGAGCTACACTCTCAGAAGGGAACACCTCACGGATTACATTTTCTATAAGGCCCATCCACAATTTTCCCTCTTTACCCAGTTCTCTATTGCTGTTAGCACTTCACTATGGAGTAGGTGCGCCATGTCAGCACTTATTTACAGGCAGGACTGTACCCTGGCTAAGTGTATACTGCCATCCCTGTTTGGAAGCCCAGAAGACACCCCAGGCCCAGCAGCACCTATCTCTGGTGCATGCAAGAATAATACTCACTGTCTCATAGTTCTTGGCTCACCAAGACAGTGCCAAGTTTCACAAAACACCACAACAGTCTGTGTTTATTTACAATTAACAGTATTTCCAAAGTATTTCTGCATGAATGGATATTAGCAAACAAAGCTATGTGTAATGTATGCAGCACTTACAACAGAACTATGTGTAATGTCTGTAATATCTACAACAGAACTATGTGTAATGTCTGTAATATCTACAACAGAACTATGTGCAATGTCTGTAATATCTACAACAAAACTATGTGTAATGTCTGTAATATCTACAACAGAACTATGTGTAATGTCTGTAATATCTACAACAGAACTATGTGTAATGTCTGTAATATCTACAACAGAACTATGTGTAATGTATGTAACATCTACAACAGAACTATGTGTAATGTCTTAACATCTACATCAGAACTATGTGCTACACAAACCTTTCAACAAGAGCATTATATAGAGAACACAGAGAAGTTTTTCTAAAAAAAAACCAAAAAGGTGTGCCACAGAACACTGATGTGCCACAGAACACTGATGTGCCACAGAACACCGTGCCACAGAACACTGATGTGCCACAGAACACTGATGTGCCACAGAACACTGATGTGCCACAGAACACTGATGTGCCATCAGTGACCCTGAGGTGTGCCACCATATTTTCTCTGTAAACAGTAAACTTTTGCCCACTCATATAAAAGCTTTCAGGGATACTGTTTATCCAGTACTCCTCCCTGTGCCACCCAAGAAGACTCACATTTTAAACTGACAATAAAGCACTTGCACAATATGAAATCTCTCTCAAATCTCATGTCTTTCTACAAAAATGGGACTCCAATACAAAATACTGTACAAGAGAGTATAGTCCAGTAAACTGTAAAATATTATAAATTTTCAGTTAATTATATAAGACCCCAGAAGTAACAAGTCTGCCATGACAGAAATTTTCATTGCTCAATGTGCCATATTTTGAACAAACAATTTTTATTTTCAAAGAGTGAAGAGTTAGACATTACATGCCCATATGACATGGTGCCCCCTCATTTCTCTAGTTTCCTTCTACCACAGTCACTATGACAAAGTATGAGAAACACTGACAACAAAACTTACCTTCAAAGAGGCTATCAATCTGTTGTCTTAGTTCCAACTGACTCTGTCTGTACCAAGATATAAGACAAACACACAGATTTATCAACAGCTCAATCATTTTATAGCAATATTAATCAACTCTAACACAAGCAACATTAAAATGGCCATCGCTGGGTTCAAAAATAAAATGCTGTAAGATTTAGCAATGTCAGAAGTCATATCTAATGATATTTGTGGTCTCTATCATAAAAGCAAAGGTTTGTGGACTCTATCATGAAAGTAAAGGTTTGTGGACTCTATCATAAAAGACTATCATAAAAGTAAGGGTTTGTGGACTCTATCATAAAAGTAAAGGTTTGTGGACTCTTATCATAAAAGTAAGGGTAGCCTCTCTATAAGATATGATGCTGGTGTGGTAGTGTCCATATTTTCCTTGACCAGCTGGCACACAAGAGGGTGATGTGGTCAGGTTCACTGCCTGGCTGTCTTTCTTCTCCCAGCTTCACAAGCCAGCTATCCATTTCTATAGTTGTGTGGCTGGTGCACCTCCAGCTGGATTCAAACCACCAACCTTCACTATGAGAAACTAATGGACTAACCACTTGGTCAGCATGATCATACAACAAAGAGGTCAAACCCAGCCAACAGACTATACTTTTACTATAAGGGAAAAAAACATTAACATTTATCATTGCACATCAAACACATCTATATTAGTTCCAATCTTTGTTGTGATAGAGTGCACATACCCTGCCAGAAGTCCAACAAATGGAAGTGGTGGCAGGCTGGGGCAGAACTCATGATTTTCTGTACAAGAAACAGTGTTAATATAAACTCAATCATTTCCAGCTCTTTAAACAGAAGATGAGCTTTGACAGAGAAGATCGAATCAAGTTGTTGGTGCTTAAGTTGCTTGTATTACCTACAATTTCCTGAGATGGGACTGAACCCCCACCTCCCGTACATGATGTGCACCTCTTACAATACAAATATGTGTTGAATACAGCTTTAGAAACCAGACTTGAACCACAGAATTTCACCATGAGAGATAAGTGCACCAACCACTTCTCTACTCCGGTGCTCTTGGTGGTTTCTGGCTCATTAAAATGTTTACAGAGAATGAATGAAAGCTTAATAAGGACTTTTTTTAAAGGATCAAGAATGGATTAAGAAATGGCAAGAATAAAAAAAATTATTAAACAGACAGGTGAAATGGTTGTTGATATCAGCAGAACTTATATTTTATTGTAAAATGAAGAAAACATTGTATGTTTAGACATATATATGATGGTTTATAAATTAACTTTTCAGTGATCAAACAAACTGCAAACAGTTCATAGATCAGCAGAGCCAGCCTGTCAGGATACTTGACATTAAGCTCTTAAGCAAATGACCGTTGTGTGACACTGTCCTTTCAATACATAAGAACAAAATATATATTCTTTCTTCTTTAGTTCATAAGTATAATCTAAGCAAAGTTCGGCAAGTTCCCCATCTAAAATGGAACTATCTTCTAAAATCAAATGTGTCATTACAATCCAGAACAATAATACATAATAGACTAAATATAATAAACAGCCTTTAAGACCTCACAATAGAACAAAATGTATAAAATGGGCAGCAAGAAGATACTAAATTGGACCTGTTGTAGGCTGTTCATTCTGATAAACAAGGAAACAACGAAGTTATAAATACCTCACAGCCTCTACTCTTTCGTCAATTTCATCCACTGCTGGCTTCAAAAGATCGACCAGGCCTCTTGTAATTGCATCCCTGTTCTCGACATCTAGAACTTTTTCTCCGTACATGGCTATAACGTTTTGTTCTTTTTTTTTTTCACTCAGCAGACTCTAGCAGAAGTGAAGCACCGCCATATCTTGTACTACATTTTGAGTTAGATAAAAGTTCGCCAATAAACGGAACAAAAACATTCAGAAATCATTTAAACATAAAATTACAGTTTCCATTAACTAAAATTATTTATATGTTATAGAAATGTTATTATATTTTATAAATATAAATATAATAATATATTTATAGTTTTTATTGCGATAAAATTAATAAACATTATTTTGTTGATGTATGTAATGGTAACTTTATAAAACACGCTATAAAACATAGTATTTCAGTTCAAGATGTTACACTTATCTTTTCTCTGTTAGACCATCAACCAGTCAGTCATTTGCATGTCCCTTGCGGAACTTTGCCTCCCTAACAGGCCTCTCGGTTGTAAGCAAGATGCCCCGCTGCTAATGCATCCATTTGCAGATTATCAACGATGTCTTGCAGCCATCTTCGCCTTGATCTTCTTCTCTTTCTTTTCCCCATTATGTACCCTTCCAAGACGGTCTTCTCTAAGTTCTCATGGCTTTTAATGTGTCCACAATATTTAAGTTTTCTCTGTTTAATCCTCTTTACTATCATCAATACTTATCCTAAATCGCACCTCCGTCAAAACATGTTTATATTACAATCTGCAACGACAGACTTCCCTATCACAAAGGCAGCGAATAGCTACATAACTACTCAGATCATCAGAGGAAGTAATGGTGTATCAAAGTGAATTTTTATTTCGGGTGCAGTCTCCTTTCCAAATTATTCTCGCATATGAAACTTAAAGAGCAGACCAGTTGGACAGAAATTGAACCAGACAGACCGTATTAATATCATGGATGCTATGAGCACAGAGACCCTACTGGAAGATTTTGATTTTACAGATGATATAACTCTTATCTGCGACAATATGAAATCAATGCAAGTAAAAACAGATACCCTGTCTTCGGTGGCTAGTAAAATAGGACTTGAAATTAACAAGGATAAAGCATAAATAATGGAGGTTCTCATTAACGACGAAGGACAAATATACGTAGAAGGAACAGCTGTTGAAGAAGTAAACCATTTTGCTATTTTACATATCTCGGCAGCTATATAGACCACAATGGTGATACCAGAAAAGAAGTTAGAATTAGAATTGCAAAAGCAGCATTGACCTTCAAGAATCTTGAAAACATATGGCATTCAAAAGTGATAAGCACAAAAACCAAGTTAAGACTATTCAATTCAAATGCAGTATCCACCCTCTTTTATGCATGTGAAAGCTGGAAAACAACTAAAAAATAGACAAAAAATTAGACTCTTTTGAAAACAAATGCCTAAGGAAAATACTCGGAGTGGAATGAATTCAAGAACAATGCAGAGATAAGACAGATGAGCAAACAACAACCTGTCTCATTATTGATCAGAAAAAGAAAATGGACATGTGTCGGTCATGTGATGAGAAGAAACAATCAGAGAATCCCCAAAACAAGCTATCAAATGGAGCACAACAGGCCGAAGAAAAAGAGGTCGACCACGTGAAACTCTAAAGAGGACATTGTTAAGAGAAGCCAACTCAGTGGGCATAACATCCTTTGATGAGATTGAAAAACTCGCCGAAGACAGGACATCTTGGCGAACTACCATGCGGGCCCTATGTGACGTTTAACGGCACGGGACGGATGTAAGAAGCACAGAACACATCCAAACACATGTTTACTTAGGACAAAAGAGTTGGGAATAAAACGCGATTATTCCTGGTGTCCGTCTATTTTTCCCAGTGTTTTCTAAGAGCGATAAAGAGCTCCACCGCCAGCTAACTGGGCCAGTCGCCGTTTGAGCGCAGGATTTAACACATGGGAGCCCATCTCCTTGAATGAGTCAGCTCCCCGTTAGACAGTGACCTCATTGTCAACGTTCCCAGCCTGTACAAACGAGGAAGTGTGTTTGACCTGTGTGTACATGGGACATCGCCAGGCTATTAATTTTCGATTTTCACTTCTCCAAAGGGATACACCCTATCACAGCATTATTGGATGCAATGTCCGACGTGATACTTACGTTGCACGGCTAAAAAAAAAATCACGCTAAGATTTGTAGGAAACAGTGGAAGAAGCCGATGTGACGAAAATACTCAACTTCAGAGGATCCCGATGACCTGAGCGTAGAGCAGGTATGGTCCGAAAACCCGCGCAAGAGATAGAGGGAGGAAACTGCATAAACCTTAAATATCCCATTATATGAAGCAAGTTGCCGCCCCTCATTAAGATGTCCATTAGTCAACTCAACACTGAAAAGTGTAGAGGAAGGAGACAAGACAAAATTCCAGACTTGAAGATCACACTGACAGGCGAGAGAAAAACTGTAAGTTAAACATAGAACTGGTTACGTTAACCATAGAACTTTAAACATAGAGCTGGTTAAGTTAAACATAGAACATCTCATCGGTTATTGTATTAGAGATGTAACACTCAAATGACCTGTGAACAGCAATATACCACTTCTTCTTCTTCTTCTTCTTCTTTCGCTTCTACCACCAAGACCGCCCCCTGATCCTACTGAATTTAGTCTTGTGATCCTCCATAGGTCCTGTGGTCCCCCTGTGGTCCCCGAAAGGACCACACGAGATCCCCGAGAGGACCACAAGAGGTTCAGAGTATCGCAGGGCTTGAGCCTGTATTCTCGGTGGGTCGCAGAAGCGGGGATTGCGTGACACCATGGTTTTCGTTGCACCAGTTTATTCTAGGGTTGGACTTTCTCACCGGAAAACCTCGACGTGTTTTAGATATCAGTATATCCCCGCCGGGTGAGAGGTGGTAGCCCACCCAGGCCAGAGTTGGACTTTTCAACCAGAAAACCTCGACGTGTTTTGAGATACCCGTGTATCACCGGGCGAGAGGTGGTTGCCCATCCAGTCCAGCGTTGGAATTTCTCACCGGAAAACCTCAGCGTGATTAGGATACGCAAACATCCCCGCCGCGTGAGAGGTGGTTGCCTATCTAGACTGCCCTGGTCCAGTGTCTCCGACTTCAGTATTTTGTGGTCGTGGCCGCTACCCTTCCTAGTTGTGACCAGGACGGAGCTTTTGTCCAGGAGGACGAATCCTCGCCACTAGTATATACCAGATCAAGATTAAAGGTTTAGATTTCGGCTTCACTGCACTCGGGACAACCCATATATGCTCCTATGCAGGCCGCAGCTTCCACCCAAGACACCCGTCTCTTACTTCCAAAAAATCATTACTGAAAAAAAAAAAAAAGAGAGAACTTGTGATTTATGACATCTGAAATCTGAAATGGAGCCGAGAAATCTTGGGGTAAAGATGGTTTTCGTTCATATGCAAAGGTTACGCTAATTTTTTTTTAATGTCTGCTTTCTTTACAAAATTCTTTATTTCTCACTAAAAATTGGACGATAAAAAAGAAAATGATAACAAAAACATTTTTCAAAAATGAATTCTAGGTTTCCAGATATTCAATATTGAAATATTGTAAGAACTTTATTTCATTATATTTGAATATTTGTATAGTATAAGTCTTAGTATGTATGTACAGTACAAGTCTTAGTATGTATGAACAGTATAAGTCTTAGCATGTATGTACAGTATAAGTCTTAGTATGTATGTACATTATAAGTCTTAGCATGTATGTACAGTATAAGTCTTAGTATGTATGTACACTATAAGTCTTAGTATGTATGTACAGTACAAGTCTTAGTATGTATGAACAGTATAAGTCTTAGCATGTATGTACAGTATAAGTCTTAGTATGTATGTACACTATAAGTCTTAGTATGTATGTACACTATAAGTCTTAGTATGTATGTACACTATAAGTCTTAGTATGTATGTACACTATAAGTCTTAGTATGTATGTACACTATAAGTCTTAGTATGTATGTACAGTATAAGTCTTAGTATGTATGTGCAGTATAAGTCTTAGTATGTATGTACAGTATAAGTCTTAGTATGTATGTATAGTATAAGTCTTAGTATGTATGTACAGTATAAGTCTTAGTATGTATGTGCAGTATAAGTCTTAGTATGTATGTACAGTATAAGTCTTAGCATGATTGTACAGTATAAGTCTTAACATGATTGTACAGAATAAGTCTAAGTATGTATGTTAAATATAAGTCTTAGTATGTATGTATTGAATTCGTTCCACTTGATGCCGAGTATTTTCCTTAAGCATTTTTTTCAAAAGAGCCTAATTTCTTGTCTATTTCTTTAGTTGTTTTCCAGCTTTCGCATGCATAAATGAGGGTGGATATCACATTTGAATTGAATAATTTTAACTTGGTTTTTGTGCTTATAACTTTTGAATGCCATATGTTCTCAAGATTCTTGAAGATCGATGCTGCTTTTGCAATTCTAATTCTAACTTCCTTTTTGGTGTCACCATCCTGGTCTATGTAGCTGCCAAGGTATGCAAAGTGGTTGACTTCTTCAATATCTGTCCCTTCTACGTGTATTTTTCCATTTTGATTAATGGGAATTTTCATTATTTTTGTTTTGTCCTTGTTAATTTCAAGTCCTATTTTGTTAGCCAGTGAAGACAGGCTATCTGTTTTTTCCTTGCATGGAATTCACATTGTTACTGATAAGAGTTATGTCATCAGCAAAATCAAGATCTTCTAGTTGGGTCCCATGTACCCAGCCAATACCTGTGTTATCTGTGCAGCATTTTTTCTTTATGAAGTCTATTGTAATCCCAAAAAGCAAAAAAAGATAATATACATCCTTGTTTCAGTCTGGAAGCATTCACTCATCCCTTCTTCTGTTTCGACTGCACACTGTAGAAGTCTTTAATGATGATGACAATATATTCAATATAAGATTAATAATAGAGAAATGCAGAGAGTTTAATGTGAATCTATATTTAGCCTTTATAGACTACTCAAAGGTGTACAACACCAGAAATTTCAGGAAATAATGGAAAAAATGGGATTTCCAACACATTTGATACAATTAACATCACTGCTGTATCTAGACCAACAAGCAGCAGTAAGAATAAATGGTGAAACAACAACTTGGTTTGACATAAAACAAGGGGTTCGTCAGGGGTGCATATTGTTGCCTTACTTATTTAACTTGTATACTGAAAATATAATGAGGAATGTTAGAGAAGATGTAGACAAAGAATATTACGATGCCATAACAATTGGAGGTTATAAATAGCAGAGATTAGATATGACATAGTATTACTGTCCACAACACAAAAAGGAATGGAGAAACTAATTATGTCAGTCCGTAAGAACAGCGAAGAGCAAAACTTCTATCTTAATGCAAAGAAAACTAAACTGATGACAAATGACAAAACAAACAAGGCAGCTGAAATATATATCAATGAGGAAAAATTGATTTTTTAATATCTTGGATCAGTACTAACTAATAATGGAGATACAATGAGGGAAATTAAAAGGAGGACATCTATGCTCTTCAGAAAGTAAAACAACTAAAGAATCTGTGGATATGAACAGACATAACTACAAACATAAGATTTTTAAGGGCATGTATCTTTCCCATTGCAACATATGCCTGTGAGACCTGGACAATTAACAAAACAGCTGAGAAACACATAAATGACTTTGAATGTAAATGCTACAGGAGAGTTCTTCAAATATCATGGACACAAAAAAGAACAAATATATCCCTATTACAAGAACTTAATATTGAAGAAGGCTGGCTAGTAAAGAGGATTAAATAGCGAAAACTTAAATCTTTTGGATGCATTAAACGTCATGATAATCTAGAGAAGACTGACTTGGAAGGGTGCATAAACGGAAAAAGAAAGAGGAAGACCAAGTCGAGGATGGCTGCAAGACATCGTTGATAATCTAAAAATGGATGCATCAGCAGCAGGCCATCTTGCTTACAACCGAGAGGCCTACAGGAGAGCTGTTAGGGAGGCAAAGTTCCGCAAAGGACATGCAAATGAAAGAATCCACGTGTATGCTGACATCCTATGTGTACTAAATCCTGCCACTTATGTGTCAGTCCTATCTCAGATGTTATAAATCCCTACCTCAGATGTTATAAATCCCTACCTCAGATGTTATAAATCCCTACCTCATATGTTATAAATCCCTACCTCAGATGCTGTAGTGGCCTAGAAATGTGAAGGCATTAACTCTTTACATCGCGAGGACATGCAAGTGTCACGAGACTTAACTAACTTTTCCTTACATTATCCTACATACACGCTACTTTTATGTATTATCCTACATACATGGCACTTTTATGTATTCGCTTACATACATGCTACTTTTATGTATTATCCTAAATACATATTACTTTTATGTATTAAGTCAGGGCTGGAAACAACAACGGCTGGCACAAGATGTAAGTCCACATGTGGGAAGGTCAAAGCCCACATGTGGGAAGGTCAAGTGCACTGTACGAGTGCCAAAAATATATACAGCAGTGTTTCCCATAGTGGGTGATAATGCCCCCCTCCCCCACTGTGGGCGTTGGAAAGGACCGGAGGGGGGAGTTGCGGTGAAACAAAAAGTAATGGCCAGTGGAAGAAAAGAGGCGAGTGGGGGGGGGGGGTGGTGTGAGGGAAAACGAAGGCACAGACGGGGGCGGTAATATCTTCCTTCTTAGCACTTCTAAACCTGATACCAAGAAACTTGTGTCCCTACATGAAACTCATCCATCACATTGAAAGCTGAGAAAATAATGCAGTAGGTGAATTATAGATGTACTCCTTCATATTGTTAAACTGGTTTGCTAACTGAAGTTTTTTAGCTGTGTAATGCATATCCTTGTTTGATGGGCCACTGTACTAGTAGTACATAGGGCGGAAAGGATGTGGCGTGGAAGAAGAGGTGGCAGTAGCTCGAACAAGCCTGGGAAACACTGTCACAGAGTCTCTGTGGTTTTATGTCTTCCGTATAGATCCGGACATCCTAGAACTTGGGAAGCCCTGAAGACGCGGTCAATCCTGAACGAATTAACGTGAAAACTCGGGTGTCTTAGTCTGTACAACCACGTCGCGGTACATCAGTTCTATAACCGATTGTGTCTGTTTGTGTGCCTGTTTCTTTGTTTGTATGTGTTCTTGTGTGGCTAGCACAGAGGTTCTCAATCTTTTCAGACTGCCCTTCCCGTGCCACCCAGACAACATCGCTAGCGTTCTCAAACATACACACATACAAACACTGACATTTCATTGGGTTCTGATTATTTTATTTGTATTTTTTGTTATATGTAGTCATGACAGCTTTAAAACCGCTGGTACGAACATGCAGTGTTTTGTTCTGGCTGACTGTTTAAATGTGACAGATTACAGTTTCAAGTGGGCTTGTTTAAACTGAATTTTGTTTATAAAATTTAACGCAATATTTTGGACTTTTTATGTTTGGCCCGTAACGGAGCGGTTATCAGACTTGGAAAGAGACGTTACCTTGCTTGAACCGCGTGACACCTCTTCCTGATTAAACAGAACTACATTTCAGTGTCACGCGTGGGTTGCTACATATAGCACACAGACTGAAGTAGTTCCAGATTTTTTTTGTGGGGGGTGGAGGGGGGGAGGGTTCCTGGTTCATTCAGACATGACTTAAGTTTCGGTGTATGACACTTGAGTGCCTGTGGCATTATAACTCGAAAACCGCTCTTATTTATTTACATAATCCAGCGAAGAAATGAAAGAATGAAGGCGATACACCCAGAGATAAACATCACTTCTTTTTTTTCTCGTTTAATTACAGATGTAATCAGTAACAACGGTTGTAGACTGGTATTTGTCAGTCAACATGTTCTACCACACTGCTGTGACACTGTCTATAAACAGCGAAATAAAGTATGAAAAATAGTGATGCCCCTGTGGCCCAGAGTTCTTTACAGGCTCCCCTCCCCCAACCAAAAAAGGGGGTAGGGTAGGGTTCCAACTGGCGCATTCTCCAAAAACCAAGGCTTGACATCTTAAAAAAAAAAAGCTTCTCTTACTCAGCTGCCCACCTTTGGAATGCCCTACCAACTTATGTAAAACTTACAAGTAATGTTCGTTCTTATAACTTCACACTTTGTCAACATCTGTTTGATATGGACTATATGCCTCCCTAAGCATAGTCTAAAGTAGTTTAAAGTATGGCTTGGTTGTTCTTTTTTTTTTAAACAGCTTTTCTATAAATGTTAGTTTTGAATGAATGTAAGAATGCAAGTTTATTTCATATTGTTGCATAAATCAGAGTGTAGAGTGTGTGGACGAGAGATAAGTTTATTATTTATTTATGTAATCATTTAATGTGTCTTCATGATTATTATGCTCATTAATAAATGCTGAATGACTGTGATTGAGTGAAAGCTGTATGATGGAGGGCAGAATGTTAGAAGGGCCTGCGTGTCCAATTCTTAACCCTTTGAAAATAAAGTATGTTCGTTCGTTCATTCTAGGCCCCTGATGGGGTCCTATGTGTTAATGGGGAGGGGGAGAGGGGAAGGGGTGGGGGGGAGGACTCTCGGTGACCCTGGATCTTTGTAGCTGATGATACAAGAAGCGTGTTCAGCCTCGAGGTTACCCGTGTTAGTGTGGAAACACTCCAGACTTCCTCGGGTTAAAAGAGGAAGAAAGAATTCAGGTGGAATCAATGAACTACTTCCTAAGTTTAATCAACGAGCTACTTTCTAAGTGGAATCAATGAACTACTTCCTAAGTTTAATCAACGAACTACTTTCAAGTGGAATCAACGAAATACCTTCTAAGTGGAATCAATGAACTTCTTCCTGCCTTGATCTAAATGTTGTAACACCTCCTGTTTCTTTCAAGAGTAATAAACAAAACTGATCGTCCTCTAGATTTACCAGCGGAAGAAAGTTTTCAAATAGAATTACAAATTTCTGGTTCTCCAATCTTCCTAGCAGAAAGTTTTCAAATAGAATTAAAATTTCTGGTCCTCCAATCTTCCTAGCAGAAAGTTTTCAAATAGAATTAAAATTTCTGGTCCTCCAATCTTCCTAGCAGAAAGTTTTCAAAAGTAATCAGCAATTGCTGATTCTCCGACCTTCTTAATTAATAAACATGAAAGAGGTGTATGGTACAGTTTTACAGAAAGATAGAATGATGAAAGTTGGCAGAAACAAGAATGACAGAAAACAAGATGAGCAATATTTCGGCAAAAGCAATTTGCACGTAGATGAAAAATATAGACTTAAGATTTTTTATGTCTTCCCATTAAGAGATAAGGGCACGAACGCTTTCTTAGGGCCAACGAAGGGAGACAACATTTCAAGAAGAATCAGCAATCACCTGCCTCGATCAGCTGTTGTAACTTCTTGCTTTCTTCTTCGCGTTTTTAAACAAATCTTTTTTTTGAAGTTGTGAGCTCCTGCCCTCTGTAGTCGGTGCCTTGATGATCTTGCAAGTACCAACAGGGTACCAGATTGATTTACGATATTCTTTTCCGTTAGAAGTTGTCCAGGCTCCTCCACTCCGCGCATGCCCAGCTGCCTGGACTTCCTTCCTGTTTCCTCGCCATTCCACTAGGCCTCCTATCTTCTTTTGTCCGTTGAGTTTTCCTGTATCTTTCACGTGCTTCTGTCTTCGCGTGACATGTATAAAGAGGAGACTGGTTTACGATTAGGAGATCGGTTTCGCCAGCATCTGAACGACATGTCCAAGAGGGCAATGAGGCCAAGCATTTCTGTCAAAGTGATAATCAAAGACAATGGGACATTTCAGTCCCCTCCTGTTCTTCTGATTGACGACCTCGGAAAGCTCTGACACAGCGCCGTATCTTCCAGACTGGCCGTCTCCACCCACCTGGTATGAGCAATAAATTCAGTTTTCTTAAAACTACATTTCCACCTTGTTGCTACCTCTTTCTATTTCTGCTAAACAAGCCCAACTTCTTTGTCTTAATCCCACTCACTCCGATGCATTTTCTCATTTTTGCCAGAGCTGATTCATATATTATCTTCCAGCCCTTTCTATCTTTCCTCTCTAGTAGCCTTTGTTAGCTCCCTTCCTCTCAGTGTTCTCTACTCTTCTGGACCTTTCTCGATTACCCCCCCCCCCCACACCATATTATCTTCTCCCTCTTTTGTCATCTGCTCGGCTTTGTTCGGGCCTTAGGTATCCGATGATGGCATAAAGCCATGTTATTTACCATATGGTACCCTTTCTCAGCCAATCGTTAGCTTTCACTTCGTGCTATACTACGTCTATCTGGGCGCATTTTGTGCCCAACTTTCATACTAGGAGGAAACCTAAAACGTTTCAGTCTATATTTTTCAAGTTTTTATCTGTTGTGTTGTTTTTGTATGTGATCTTTGAAAAAGCTTTTTGCCGAAATATTGGATTGTTATACGTTCTTCATTTATATGTACTCATCTTGCTTTCTGCCTACTTTCCTCACTTTCTATATCCATCTGTAAAACTGAGCCATACACCTCCATCTACTTTCATCACTCTCTATATCCTTCTGTAAAACTGAGCCATACACCCATCTATTTTCATATGACATATCTATAAATTTTCCAGTGTCTTTCAAGTTTTCAAACTTCTGTCTTCCCATGACATATATACAGTTTTCTATTGTCTTTTATATTCTCTAACTTGTCTTCGCCTGACATGTCTAGATTTTTCTACGGTTTTCCACATTCTCTAACTTGTCTTCGCCTGACATGGTCAAACGAATTTTGATTGTCCTTCCAGTTTGGTTTTAACCAGTTTCAGCGTCTCTGTCATTTCTTTTTTTTTGAACTGCGGTGTAAACATTGGTTATGGAGTGCTTTGCAGCGGTCCATAGAATGACTCCCCTTCTCAGTAGGCTCCACTGTGCCAAGCCCTACTCTGGTAGTCTAAAAGATGGAGCTCATCAAGGACGCCACAAAGATGCTACACACAGCATCGCCGGCCAGCTTGGCTCGCCAAGTCTGTGTTGTTGAGCTACCCGCCTCGTGTCCTTGACCTCTCAGTGTCACGTTCACTGGATAAGATGGCGGAAAATGAGATCACGGAAGTGACACAGGGGGTTATATTTAGATTACTTAATTATTAAGCGAAAGATGGAACGGGGATTTAAAGATTAGCTTGTATATTTGGCAAAGAAGCAGGAAACATTTCAGAACTCTTCAGTAAGAAAGTTTTTTGTTGTCGTTAATATAAGAACTCTTCAACACGAAAAGTTGTAAAACAAAATCATTCTCACATATATTCCCAAAAGTGAATATTCCGACATTTTGGTAGTAATCATTTATTCACAAAATAGTAATAAAACACGTAATACAATGACAAGTTTATATGTAAGGCAAAAGTCTATATGGCAAGAAAGTAAATTTGATATACTGATAATATAACTGTGATATTTTGATGATATAGTACACGAGAAAAACTATACTTAATGTGTGCACGTGCAGATATGACAGGAAAACGCAAAAACAAATAATACCCACATAAAATATGTCACTGAAAGTCACATACAAATGAGACATAAAAAATGCACGCTAAAATTATTATGACTCACAAATTATACGAATATCAGTATTACGGGCATCGAATACAGTTCGAAACCGTGGAGGCCCGACATCGAACCTGCAGCGAGTGTCTCCACAGCTTGGGTTCGGCGTAGCCCTGGAATGTTCGCGGCATCGAGCCAGATTTCCTATCGATACCGTTTCCATGTGTAATCGTAATGTAAGAATCTAGCCCGCGAGTATATGTATAACAAATATGAACATATTTACAGGGAAACGAATGCTGGAAATCTTCCTAATTATTTATGATAGAAACCGAAAATGGCATTTTTGTTAAATATTAATTCAAAAGTACACTTTTAAAAGAAATAAACATCGTAAATATCCTGTCATGCGCAACAAAATTACCTTTGTTACAGAACTTCCCTGGATGTGGCCTTGCGTGTAGTTATTTTCGTTCCATAGCACGACCGGGCCAACCTGGCAAGTAGAACTCTCTTTCACGGCGAAAGAAAAACATGGAAGTGAAGGGAAAAAATAAACGAAACGCAAGATCGAGTAAAAATAAAAGATCGGGTGGATGACTTTAATTCCAACAACATGAACGTTCACGAAGAAGCAGCAAGATTTCAAGAATGTACATATTAGGGTGGGGGGTCGAACCCCGAGAATAGGGGAATATTTTCATGAAAGGCTGGCGCCGAGACGCCAGTGTATAAGAACATTCGTTACTGTTCTGCGAGTAGATCAGTAGTTCTCAATCTTTTGTGCCACGTGCTACCATTTTCATCATATGCCAGAATGTCATTTTTTTGTGTGTGCCAAATCTAAGATTGTCTGACTCAAAAGGTATATTCCAAATAACATGCATTTAATATTCAAACAGCCTGATTCTGTCAATCTGTGGTCCCAATTATCTTCTCTTCCCCCCTCCCCCCAAATTGCTGAGAACTACCACTTTAGATTCCAGAAAACTTAGTTCACTAGTTCTCCGGTTGTGAACAAATATGCCTGTCCAAATCATACAATCTGATATAATCACGGGTTGTGGATCTGAGACAGAAGCTTGAGAGCTCCATCACGCTGAACCTGACGACAGTTTATCACGACCGTACATGCGATTGCTTTAAAAAAAAAAGACTACAAAACCAAAGACAAAAGAAATTAACATAGACCGATTGCCACTTGAAAAATCTGGCAAACAAATCAAACGTGTGACCTTTTAACCTCTCTCCCGTTTTGTTAACCACGGGACGGGATGACTGAGCTGATAACCGGGTCCGTTGGACTGCTTCACGGATAAAACATCACCTTTAAAAATAATTATAACCTTTAATAGCCATAAAATCCGGCAAACAGTTCTCATCCTGGTTGATGTACGTCCTTGTTTGGCCACACGATTCCAAAAATAGAACAGGCCGACTATCATAGATCATTTGTTCTAAGTGTCAGAAATTCTTCTTTAGTTCACCGTTATCTCTGAGTAAGTTCTCTCCAGAAAAAAAAAGAGGCCACTTACTCGGTTTGACATTCCTCTGTACCCAAGTCACTGCACTTCTTACAGAATCTATTCGTCTTTTATGTTCTCATTCCTCAAGATCTTTCGGTTGGCAGATTGATTTCCATTAAAGTTAGGATAATATCCAGGTCGCATGCCAGTCACAGACAGGAGAAGAGCCAGAGAAAATACGAGGTCACATGGACCGTGCGAGAGAGAAGTCAGGCGTATTAATCTTCGTGAAATAGGACGTTGCAGATATTCTGAGAAACAGTTCAGGGTATTTACCGGGACAGAAAAATTGTCTGATGAACATCTAGAAGTCTGTTTTACTTCTATTTCTGTCGGAAATAATGAAATAGCACATGCTTAAGTGCGCATGCGTAATATATTGTACATGTAAATATACAATATAAACTGCAGTGAAATGACAAGAGAGATACATCACACAGCAGTAACACTTAAAATACGAGAGCAAGGGAAGGATTACACAATCAGTAACAAGAACTGGTGTAACAATTCCGTTAAATTTTGGTCTACCACATTTGGAAAATAAAATCTTAAAGTATCAAATATCAAACAGATGTGGGTGTAGTAAAGTTGCCCATAATGTCAGGATCACAATCATATTTGCTGCCCATATTTCAGGACCGAAGCATGTTTATTGCCCATATTATGAGGACCACAAACGTGTTTGTTTCCCATACTGTCAGGACCACAAACGTGTCTGTTGCCCATATTATCAGGACCACAAACGTGTTTGTTGCCCATATTATGGGGACCACAAACGTGTTTTTTGCTCATATTATGAGGACCACAAACTTGTTTGTTGACCATATTATGAGGACCACAAACGTGTTTTTTTGCTCATATTATGAGGACCACAAACGTGTTTGTTGACCATATTATGAGGACCACAAGCGTGTTTGTTCCCCATATTGTCAGGACCACAAGTGTGTTTGTTGCCCATATTGTCACGACCACAAACGTGCTTGTTGCCAATATTGTCGGGACCACAAACGTATTTGTTGCCTGAACAAATCCACACTTTTATTTGTGTGTAGGCCCAGCGTTCAATATTTTACCAAAATCTGCTCTTACTGCCTTGTGTGAGAGACTCCTCACCACACTCTGGTAAAACACGTTAAAATAAAGCGAGGGCGTCAAGCTTACGAGGCCGTAGACCGCATTTACCAGGTCGAGGAACTGGCCCACTTTTCTGTTTGAGGTGGGGGTGTAATATTTGGCTATTAAGAAATTTGTTTGGCCGAGGAAGGAAAAAAAAAATGCCTGCACGTCAGTTATCCTGTACAATGTGCCAGAAGAGGCCAGGTTGTACTGGTATCAGGCCAAATATAACATCTGAATTAGAATGTTTGAATGAATACCAGGCCTGTAAGACATACAGAATTTAAACAGACACCGCGTTTTGTTTTAAAAAAAAGGTGTTTTTTTTTAAAAAAATGTAAAGTTCTATATAGTTCTGTTGTGCAGTCTTTCAGGACTAGCAATATTTGTCAGGCATCATCCCCCTTTTATACAGGACAGTCCCGTATTTTAAGGATTTGTCCCGGGTGTTATATTACTTTGGTCGAGTAGTCTAGATGCCCTTATTTTGAAACATGTGTCCCACAATGTTCCGTCATCTCATCTTTGATCATCGCATGTTGGGAAATACCCAGAATTTTGTCATTATCTTAGTGGAAGTGTTATTTTTCAACAAAAAATTTCACTCTGTAAAGAAGTACAACAAGACCGGCACAACTGTAAGTAAAGTTATAAACAGATTACAATTTTGGGCTCAAATTTGAATTTGGTTTAGTGTCCTGGTATTTTGAATTTAGAAAAGTTGGTCAGGTTTCTGTAACCCAGCTTTTGTGCTGCCAAGTCTAGTCTCTACGACTGCGTCTCTCGTCTAGATTTTGTGCTGCCAAGTCTAGTCTCTACGACTGCGTCTCTCGTCGTCTAGATTTGACCCTGCATTGCCTCGGCAACTGAGGCAGAACGTCATGAGCTCCAGCCACTTCTCGTGTCTTTGACTGGCTGAAACAAAACCACAAAACTCTCTCATGGATATCTTGTAGACGTCTTTGTTTGATTTGTCTCAAAGTCTTCGTCCCGCTACAAGTTCGCCACATAAAATTTCTGCCGTGAAAGCGAGTGTTACCCCATTATGTTGCACGCTGTCTCAGCCACCTACCCCATTATGTTGCACACTGTCTCAGCCACCTACCCCATTATGTTGCAAGCTGTCTCAGCCACCTACCCTATTTTGTTGCACACTGTCTCAGCCACCTACCCTATTTTGTTGCACACTGTCTCAGCCACCTGAAGTCTTCGGCTGCTGAGGGACATGTCCTGGGATGCAAGGCCGGGCCTCAAACATCCCTAAAATATTTCTCTGACTTTGATTCGCTGTCATCCATCACGTGACCATCTTGGTGCATCATCACTCCATCTTCCTTCTCTTGCTCGTCTCAGAAACGTTAGTATCTGTCCATCTCTTCAGAGTCTGCAATCTTCTTCTCTCCACAAGCACCTTACTGTCCTTGACCTCAGAGGTGAACACGTCAAGGCCATGAACTTGACCTTTCTTCTCCCACTTCCCAGAGTTCCTAAGCGGATTTCGCCGGCGGTCGTTTCCTAAATTATAATCGCATTCTCGATCGGAGTTGTTGCTAGGCGATGGCGACTTCCGTAAAGCGGGGGATTCAATATGGCTGGCAGAAATGGACGTTGACAGGGGAGAACATGGAGTGGAAAAGTAACCACGCGACCCCGTTTCTGTCAAGGGAGACTCCGGGTGCGAATTTAGACAGAAATGGCGATCATTCCGGGCTTCGTCGCGTTCCGTGTTCCTGGATTTTATACTCAAATCCTGCGGCTGCTCGTCTTCGTCTGCTAAACTGCTGCTACCTGCCATGGATGAAGTTTTATCTTTGGAGCAGGTCTCGCGCCTGACTTTGTCGGTCAAGATGGCGCTAACCAAGCCACGGCTGAGCTTGGTGGAGTGGGCTGGCAAGAGTACGGAGAAGTTCCCTGAGTATGGTTTCGCTACAGATTCATCCTTCCTGGTCACATGGTGAGACATTTCAAATGGGTCACGAGGTCGGGAGATCGGAGATGGACGACGTGGGGGTTCACCCGAGACACTCCTGCCACCAGTGTAAGGCTTATCAGATTTCGAATGCTGAGGTTCTTTCGCGTTCAAGCGCTTTGCGTCGGGAGAAGTGACTACGTTTGTGGAAGGAATGGGCTCTCCGGAGATGGCTGGAAGTTGGTCGTCGTCATCTTTCTCCAGTTCTTCAGCGATGATGGTTGCTATCCTGGACCTCTGATGCATCGGCTGGTAGGAGGTGTCAGAGAAATGAAGATGATGCTGCTGATTATACCACTGACTATGCGACGATATGGGCGAGTTATGGTTATGTGCTACAAATATCGACTGTTCAACTGGAGTTCTCTGTGGCAGAACATGTTGCGCGACTGTGGCTGGTGCCTGTCTGTTCCTGGCACTAAAATCCCTCTCATTTGAAGGGGACATCAATCCCCTCCTAACGACAACTGTTTCTCTGGGACTCTGACCGCTGAAGTGCTGAAACTGCTTCTTCGCTTTCTCCACGGCTGCGTTTGATGTGGCTTTCTGCTCTTGCGGTCTTCCCATTGGAAGACTGGTCGGTCGACCTTCGCTGAGCAGCGTCATCGGAGGCCTTGTTACGAAAGATTCGTAATTTGGGTCACTTACACCCATGTTGTTGTTGCTCTTATTGTTGTTGTTGTTGTGTTGAACAGGATGTGACTGCGGCACCCTGGCTGACATTAACCGAAACAGTGACGGCACCTCTTTTGCTGATTCTGATCCAACAACAGAAGAAGTTGGATGCCGCCTTGACGAGGCGTCCAGAACCCCCATGACAGGTTTCTCCTGAAAATGGCGGATAACTTGTGTCCTGGTCTCCTCTCTTCCTCGGTTGGCCTCAGTGTGCAGTTTGGCTGCCGATGCCAGAAGGTCCAGGTTACTTTGCTCGAGGGCATCACTCTTTGGATTGTCCTCCACTCTGCCCTCAGAGACCATCGTTGTCCTCTCTCTGTCGCTTTCTGAGCTTTTGTTTCCCTCAAAATATCGTTGCTGCAGTCGAGACTTCGGTTTGGGGTGCTGTGGACAGTTGGAAAACAGAAAAATCGTTAATATTTTTTTTCTTAAGCGTACTAATTTTCATATATACGGTAATTTTCAATTATTTAGACAAGGACTACTACGGTAAAGACTAGCGTAGAGAAAACAACTACCGTAACTAACATAATAAACATCACTTGGTGGGCGGCAACATCACTTCGAAAGTTTACCAAGAGTAGAGAAAAACTTGAACTTAGAGAGGAAAGTTTGGGGGCGGGGGTGTGGTGAAGCACTAACCAGAAAGACTGAAGGGTGAGGTGTTGGGTGTGTGGAGGAAACGTGAGGGGTCATGAAGACAGTCAAACAAACAAAAGATGAGAACACTCCCACCCCACACACTGAGTGAAGAGAGAGAGAGGCAGAGTGTGTGTGTGTGAGAGACAGAGACAGGCAGAGTGTGTGTGTGTGTGAGACAGAGACAGGCAGAGTGTGTGTGAGAGACAGAGACAGGCAGAGTGTGTGTGAGAGCGAGAGAGGCAGGCAGAGTGTGTGTGTGTGAGAGAGAGACAGGCAGAGTGTGTGTGAGAGAGAGAGGCAGTGTGTGTGTGTGTGAGAGAGAGAGAAAAAGAGAGACTTTATATGCAGAGAGCGAAGATCTGGACACCCAGGACCGTGAGACATTCTTCCCCACACATTTCCAGTCACCCAACATCAAACACTACAAATGTGCCGTGTGTATCACAAACAAAAACTTTGTTCATAAATCCAAATAACATCGTTGCTATAACAAACAAAATCCCTGTTCATAAATCCAAATAACAACGTTGCTATAACAAACAAAATCCCTGTTCATAAATCCAAATAACAACGTTGCTATAACAAACAAAATCCCTGTTCATAAATCTAAATAACAACGTTGCTATAACAAACAAAATCCCTGTTCATAAATCTAAATAACAACGTTGCTATAACAAACAAAATCCCTGTTCATAAATCTAAATAACATCGTTGCTACAACAAACAAAAACTTTGTTCATAAATCCAAATAACATCGTTGCTACAACAAACAAAAACTTTGTTCATAAATCTAAATAACATCGTTGCTATAACAAACAAAAACTTTGTTCATAAATCTAAATAACATCGTTGCTACAACAAACAAAAACTTTGTTCATAAATCCAAATAACATCGTTGCTATAACAAACCTGTCACGTTGTACTCTCAGCCGCTGGAGATAACCACGTACATGCAACAACAAAGCTACTCTCCCAGCCTTGTACTTTCATGAATATCTAGCAAACTACTTTGTAGCAGAATTCAGTGTAAAATCGCGTAGGGAAATTCAGTGCTAGATCACGTGGACAGTTTATGAATGACAGGCGCAGGTAATCCATATCTAGTAGATAAGTTTGTAATTGTAGGAGGGAACTTTGCTTACAGTTTAAGTAAGATGGCAGATGAGGGCACGAGAGAGAGAGAGAGGGGGGTGGGGGTGGGTTAGAGGTAGGAAAAAGAAGAAACAAACAGGAAGTATAGAACAGTTAAGATGTGGATAGAGATATAGAAGAAACAAGCTGGAAGTATAGAAATAAGGACGGAATAGAAGGTTCAGAAATGTGAGTAAACAGGAGATACAGAGAAGAGACATAAACAGGAGATATAGAGAAGAGACATAAACTGGAGATATATAGAAGAGACAAACAGGAGATATAGAGAAGAGACATAAACAGGAGATATAGAGAAGAGACAAACTGGAGACAGAGAATTAAACTGGAGATATAGAGAAGAGACATAAACTGGAGATATAGAGAAGAGACATAAACAGGAGATATAGAGAAGAGACAAACTGGAGATAGAGAATTAAACTGGAGATATAGAGAAGAGACTTAAACAGGAGATATAGAGAAGAGACATAAACAGGAGATATAGAGAAGAGACAAACTGGAGATAGAGAATTAAACTGGAGATATAGAGAAGAGACTTAAACAGGAGATATAGAGAAGAGACATAAACAGGAGATATAGAGAAGAGACAAACTGGAGATAGAGAAATAAACTGGAGATACAGTGAAGAGACTTAAACAGGAGATATAGAGAACAGACATAAACTGGAGATAGAGACATAAACTGGAGATATAGAGAAGAGACTTAAACTGGAGATATAGAGAAGAGACTTAAACTGGAGATAGAGACATACACTGGAGATATAGAGAAGAGACTTAAACAGGAGATATAGAGAAGAGACATAAACTGGAGATAGAGACATACACTGGAGATATAGAGAAGAGACTTAAACAGGAGATATAGAGAAGAGACATAAACTGGAGATATGAAGAGACATAAACTGGAGATAGAGATATAAACTGGAGATATAGAGAAGAGACTTGAACAGGAGATATAGAGAAGAGACAAACTAGAGTCATATAAATAGGAGACACAGCAGAGACATACAAACAGGAGACGCCAGCATTCCGAAAGAAAATAAGACAAGGAGGAAAAAGAAGCAGGAAAATGATGAAGAGTTTCTCCAACATCCGCAATGCGAGGCAGACCCAAGGCGCCGTTTCGTGCAGCAAGCAATGTCACGGATATGTCCGCCCTCACAGAACAAAAACAAAAAAAGCGTTAATCATATGTAAGAAGAAACAACCAAACCACAACAAAACTACAGACAGTCGCCACACATAGGGCCCCAGAGCTGTGACGGTGTGGGAATATTTAGTGTCCTGGTTTCTCCCGACCGCCATGTTGTACGAGTGCATATTTAGGACCAAAGTATAGCCAAAGAAAAAATCGTTAATACACCATGCATGGCTTGGCCTGGCGTGATGCTGAAGAAAGTGTGGGATAGAAAAGGGGCTTGGTCTGTCCTGGCGTGATGCTGAAGAAAGTGTGGGATAGAAAAGGGGCTTGCTCTGACCTGGCGTGATGTTGAAGAATGTGTGGGATAGAAAAGGGGCTTGGTCTGTCCTGGCGTGATGCTGAAGAATGTGGGATAGAAAAGGGGCTTAACCTGGCGTGATGTTGAAGAAAGTGTGGGATAGAAAAGGGGCTTGGTCTGTCCTGACGTGATGTTGAAGAAAGTGTGGGATAGAAAAGGGGCTTAACCTGGCGTGAAGTTGAAGAAAGTGTGGGATAGAAAAGGGGCTTAACCTGGCGTGATGCTGAAGAATGTGGGATAGAAAAGGGGCTTGGTCTGGCCTGGCGTGAAGTTGAAGAAAGTGTGGGATAGAAAAGGGGCTTAACCTGGCGTGATGCTGAAGAATGTGGGATAGAAAAGGGGCTTGGCCTGGCCTGGCGTGAAGTTGAAGAAAGTGTGGGATAGAAGGGGGGGGGGGGGGGGGATACAACTATCTAAAGCGGTGGACGGGGTCAGGGTAAACTAGGGCCTGCCTGGACAGTTCAGATGGTTACATGTGCGGATATTAATTAAGTTGGAGGCGAGTGTCACTATAAAGTAGGACACAGTACACAGGTACCTTCGTCATCTTAATGTCTCTGTGACCCGTCCTTGTCCGCTTCTATACAAAAACAAAACAATTCTTGTCAGCATGTCACTTTTATTATCTTCTTCATTTTCTTGGTACTAACTAAACTTCGCCTTTCTTAATGTCTAGATACTAAACTTTCCATTTCTTAACGTCTACATACTAAACTTCCTTTCTTAATGTCTAGATACTAAACTTCCTTTCTTAATGTCTAGATACTAAACTTCCTTTCTTAATGTCTAGATACTAAACTTCGCCTTTCTTAATGTCTAGATACTAAACTTCGCCTTTCTTAATGTCTAGATACCAAAATTCCTTTCTTACTGTCTAGATACTAAACTTCGCCTTTCTTAATGTCTACATACTGAACTTCCTTTCTTACTGTCTAGATACTAAACTTCGCCTTTCTTAATGTCTACATACTGAACTTCCTTTCTTACTGTCTAGATACTAAACTTCGCCTTTCTTAATGTCTACATACTGAACTTCCTTTCTTACTGTCTAGATATTAAACTGACTTTCTTACTGTCTAGATACTAAACTTCCTTTCTTAAAGTCTAGATACTAAACTTCGCCTTTCTTAATGTCTAGATACTGAACTTCCTTTCTTAATACCTAGTTATTAAACTTCATCTTTCTTAATGTCTGGATACTAAACTTTGTCTTCTCTAATGTCTGGATACTAAACTTCGCCTTCTCTAATGTCTGGATACTAAACTTTGCCTTCTCTAATGTCTGGATACTAAACTTCGCCTTCTCTAATGTCTGGATACTAAACTTCGCCTTCTCTAATGTCTGGATACTAAACTTCGCCTTCTCTAATGTCTGGATACTAAACTTCGCCTTCTCTAATGTCTGGATACTAAACTTCGCCTTCTCTAATGTCTGGATACTAAACTTCGCCTTCTCTAATGTCTGGATACTAAACTTCGCCTTCTCTAATGTACAGATACTAAACTGTGCTTTCACTAATGTTACAGTATTTAATTTGGCCTTTGCTGTTTGCCTTGACATGGCCTTGATTCTTGACATAAAAAACAAACTTTGCAAGCTCTGACCTTGGCATGGAAGCCTAGGCTGTGATGCCTGAGGGTGTTATAAATCCTCCAGCCAACAGAGATCCCTCTTTCCTGTTACCCGGTCTAAGATTACGGGAGGCGGAGCCTAGCCTGCATCCACCCAGGTCACGATCTGAAACGTTCACACCGGCCCAAGAAATACACCCGGTACGCTTTATAATGTTTGTACACATCACAGGCAGGTCTTAGCAATGTACACATAATAATGTTTGTACACATCACAGGCAGGTCTTAGCAATGTACACATAATAATGTTTGTACAGATCAGAAATATACACTCAGTACACTTGACACTGTTTCGATTCGTAAAGTCAATATATTCGGTACACTTGACAATGTCTCTATTAGCCAAGTCAATACACTCAGTACACTTGACAATGTTTGTATAAATCTGAGAATGACAGTCACCTATCACAGAACACTGGCGACTTTCGTCTCCTTAAGCCTACATTTGGCGACTTTCGTCTCCCTAAGCCTACATATGGCGACTTTCGTCTCCCTAAGCCTACATTTGGCGACTTTCGTCTCCCTAAGCCTACATTTGGCGACTTTCGTCTCCCTAAGCCTACATTTGGCTACTTTCGTCTCCCTAAGCCTACATTTGGCTACTTTCGTCTCCCTAAGTCTACATTTGGCATATATGTGTAGGTAGTTAATCATTTTTATGTGTATGTAGTTAGTGATTTATATGTGTATGTAGTTAGTGATTTATATGTGTATGTAGTTAGTGATTTATGTGTATGTAGTTAGTGATTTATATGTGTATGTAGTTAGTCATTTTTATGTATATGTAGTTACTTTATTGTTAATTATGTTTGTTATATGAGCATAATATTTGTAGAATGTCTGGAACAGAGTGAAAATTGTATGAAAAATGGCAGAATATCAGACGGGCCTGCGTGCTCAATTCTTAACCCTTTTCAAATAAAGATCAATCAATCTCTATCTCTCTCCCCCGTCCCTTCTCTCTCTCCCCCTCCCTTCTCTCTCTACCCCTCCCTTCCTCTCTCTGTCCCTCCCTCTCTCTCTCCCTTCTCTCTCTACCCTTCCCTCCTCTCTCTACCCCTCCCTCTCTCTCCCTTCTCTCTCCCCCTCCCTCTCTCTCCCCCTTCTCTCTCTACCCCTCCCTCTCTCTCCCTTCTCTCTCTACCCCTCCTTCCCTCTCTTTCCTTCTCTCTCTACCCCTCCCTCTCTCTCTCTCCCCCTCCCTCTCTCTCCCTTCTCTCTACCCCTCCCTCTCTCTCTCTCCCCCTTCTCTCTCTACCTTCTCTCTCTACCCCTCCCTCTCTCTCTACCCCTCCCTCTCTCTCTCCTTCTCTCTCTACCCCTCCCTCTCTCTCTCCCTTCTCTCTCTACCCCTCCCTCCCTTCTCTCTCTATCCCTCCCTCTCTCTCCCTTCTCTCTCTATTCCTCCTCTCTCTCCCTTCTCTCTATCCCTCCACTCTCTCCCTTCTCTCTCTACCCCTCCTCTCGCTCCCTTCTCCCTCTACCCCTCCCTCTCTGTCTCTCTCTCTCTCCCTCCCTGGTCCCTAGTTTCTCTGACAGCTATGTCAACTTTGATGTATTTGTTTACCGTTTGCTTTCTTCTTTCCCCAAACGCTGTTTTCTGAGTTGGAAAAATCGATTATGTTTCTTCACTTTTCATAACTTTGTTTCTTTTTTTTGGTTAAAGTTAATACATATTTAACTCTATTAAAAATAGTGGCTGAGTGGTGAAGAAGTTAGAGTACTAGCCTCTCGTGGCGAAGGTTTGGGGGGGGGGGTCGAATCCGCCCGAAGGCTCCTCAGTCACCAAGTTGTAGAAACGAGTACCTGGCTTCTGGTGCTAGGGAAGGAAAAGCGCCCAGGCCCGGTAGTGACCACATCAGCCTCTAGTGTGCCGACAGGTCAAGGAAACATGGCAGCTAACAGCACGTCTCCCAGCTGTCTCCGTGGCATATCAAGCCCACCTTTACAGGATTCACCGGAACAAACTAGTCGACAAATGGCAGGATCTAGGCAGTGAACCTGATCCAAGCCGCCAGATGTGAGGATATAAACTCCTTCTAATCCAGTTAGGAAACGGTCGATACAGAAACCTGAGGACCCTACCCTGGCGGCGGGGCTCCAAAATTAGCTCCTAGCTCGCTAATAAACACCCACGGCACAAGGACATTTTTTGTTATCAAATATCATGATTGCAAACTTTGCCAAGGGAATGGTGCAATGTCTATTTTTAGCATTTACAGTGGTTTAAAATTACGAACTTCCACCTACAGAACAAACCTGGTTTGCTATCTCCCTACGCCCCCCCCCCAAGTGTAAACGGCTCATAGAGGTCAAGAATGAACACATCTATCTATCTATCTATCTATCTATCTATCTATCTATCTATCTATCTATCTATCTATCTATCTATCTATCTATCTATCTATCTATCTATCTATCTATCTATCTATCTATCTATCTATCTATCTATCTATCTATCTATCTATCAGTCCATCCATCCCATCCTGTATAAAAATATAAACTATACTCCTTCCTACAACTGCAAGCTTTCCCAATATCTATTTGCTGTCGACTACATTCCTCCATGAATCGTAAATCTTAACAAGTTTATTTAGACTGCTCTTACAGACACCGAATCCAGTTAATTGTTTATTCTGAACAGTAATGAAATTCTTGTTTGTTAGATAGTCATCCATATGTGTATGTATGTATGTATTAGCCAGCCACCCATCCACGATTCACGCGTCCTGTCTTGTATCACTATCTCTCCTCTTCACATTTCACATACAGACCCCATAATTAACACAAGTCATCGAGCTGATGTATACTTTTCCTATTCACGGAAATAATGTCGCTGGAAGTGAAGCCCAGCCAGGCAAACAATTCTAGCGCCAATTAATGAAGGAAAAATGACAGGGGACTTGCAAGTACAAACTCTGCCAAACCGGCGACTGTGTGTGTAGGGGAGCTCGGCACAAACGTGATTATAGATATTCGATCATTTATTAAGTTCGGTGATTAATAAACAGAGGTAGATCTGTGATGGTTATTAAACTTACAAGACACGATCTGACATTTGGACGAGTGATTATCGCTTGTCGTAAGCGATACATGAGATTTTGTTTGGAGGGAAGCCATTTTGCCACGTGACAAAGTACTTGGGGAGGAGGGGGGGTAATTCCCTCGCAGTTCTCCCCGCCCTTCCTCCTCTCAAGACGCCTATTTTTAACTCTCTTTCTCCCTGTCTATTCTTCTTCTTCCTTAAAGCCGTACACAATTCGTGTTGTACCATCAAACTGACAAAAACCAAACTATATACAGTACTTTGGTACTGGGTGTATCTGCTACCTAAAATATGACTTCTTGTTACTTTCTAATCTTGTTGTTATTTTACACACACTTCGATGTTGAGGCAGGTTTGTAACATCTGTTGCTTAACTTTTCGAGCAGCACCACAACAAGAGCGTCAGGCTCTCCACAAAACTACAGCAGAACACCAAGTAATGGCTGTACTACAGCAGAATACCAAGTAACGGCTGTATTACAGCAGAACACAAACTAACGGCTGTACTACAGCAGAACACCAAGTAATGGCTGTACTACAGCAGAACACCAAGTAATGGCTGTACTACAGCAGAACACAAAGAACGGCTGTACTACACTGAGACCTGCAGTCATCAACTTCACAACATATAACTTTCCACCAGGAAGGTAACCAAAACTACAACTTCAAGAAAATACCAAGTACACATATTTATTGATGGGAAAAATGGACACAAAAAGAACAAATATATCCATACTACAAGAAATTAATACTCAAGAAGGCTGGCTAATAAAGAGGATTAAATAGAGAAAACTTAAATATTTTGGACACATTAAACGTCATGATAATCTAGAGAAGACTGTCTTGGAAGGATACATAATGGGAAAAAGAAAGAGAGGAAGACCAAGGCAAAGATGGCTGCAAGACATCGTTGATGATCTGCAAATGGATGCATCAGCAGCAGAGCCATCTTGCTCACAACCGAGGGGCCTACAGGAGTGCTGTTAGGAAGGCAAAGTTCCGCAAGGGACATGTAAATGAATGAATGAAAAATGGCAGATGATGTAATGAGAGTGGAAACATAGCCCATCAGCCTGGTAAGACGTTTACAATAACAGTTATAATATCAGCTCCCGGTGTGAAGTATTCTACGCCATATGGGATAAAAAAAAACCTTACCATTAAGAATTCTCACAGAAAAAAAACTCTTCTAACTACCAGCTTTAACTGTCTCAACCAAATCGCTTCATTTTATCTAGAAACTACATCTGCCAAAAACTATAACTACTGAAAAAAAACTATGTCTTCACCACGACACTCAAAACACGTAAGGCTTCTTCTAACACATCGTAAGGCTTCTTCTTCTAACACATCATAAGGCTTCTTCTTCTAACACATCGTAAGGCTTCTTCTTCTAACACATCATAAGGCTTCTTCTTCTAACACGTCATAAGACTTCTTCTTCTAACACATCATAAGGCTTCTTCTTCTAACACATCATAAGACTTCTTCTTCTAAAACATCATAAGGCTTCTTCTTCTAACACATCATAAGGCTTCTTCTTCTAACACATCATAAGGCTTCTTCTTCTAACACATCATAAGACTTCTTCTTCTAACACATCGTAAGGCTTCTTCTTCTAACACATCATAAGGCTTCTTCTTCTAACACATCATAAGGCTTCTTCTTCTAACACATCATAAGGCTTCTTCTTCTAACACATCATAAGGCTTCTTCTTCTAACACATCATAAGGCTTCTTCTTCTAACACATCATAAGGCTTATTCTTCTAACACATCATAAGGCTTCTTCTTCTAACACATCGTAAGACTTCTTCTTCTAACACATCATAAGGCTTCTTCTTCTAACACATCATAAGACTTCTTCTTCTAACACATCATAAGGCTTCTTCTTCTAACACATCATAAGGCTTCTTCTTCTAACACATCATAAGGCTTCTTCTTCTAACACATCATAAGGCTTCTTCTTCTAACACATCATAAGACTTCTTCTTCTAACACATCATAAGACTTCTTCTTCTAACACATCATAAGGCTTCTTCTTCTAACACATCATAAGGCTTCTTCTTCTAACACATCATAAGACTTCTTCTTCTAACACATCGTAAGGCTTCTTCTTCTAACATCATAAGGCTTCTTCTTCTAACACACATCATAAGGCTTCTTCTTCTAACACATCATAAGGCTTCTTCTTCTAACACATCATAAGACTTCTTCTTCTAACACATCATAAGGCTTCTTCTTCTAACACATCATAAGGCTTCTTCTTCTAACACATCATAAGGCTTCTTCTTCTACACATCAAAGACTTCTTCTTCTAACACATCGTAAGGCTTCTTCTTCTTCTAACACATCATAAGGCTTCTTCTTCTAACACATCATAAGGCTTCTTCTCCTAACACATCATAAGGCTTCTTCTTCTAACACATCATAAGGCTTCTTCTTCTAACACATCATAAGACTTCCTCTCCTAACACATCATAAGACTTCTTCTTCTAACACATCATAAGGCTTCTTCTTCTAACACATCATAAGGCTTCTTCTTCTAACACATCATAAGGCTTCTTCTTCTAACACATCATAAAGCTTCTTCTTCTAACACATCATAAGGCTTCTTCTTCTAACACATCATAAGGCTTCTTCTTCTAACACATCATAAGACTTCTTCTTCTAACACATCATAAGGCTTCTTCTTCTAACACATCATAAGACTTCCTCTCCTAACACATCATAAGGCTTCTTCTTCTAACACATCATAAGGCTTCCTCTCCTAACACATCATAAAGCTTCTTCTTCTAACACATCATAAGACTTCTTCTTCTAACACATCATAAGACTTCTTCTTCTAACACATCATAAGACTTCTTCTCCTAACACATCATAAAGCTTCTTCTTCTAACACATCATAAGGCTTCTTCTTCTAACACATCATAAGGCTTCCTCTCCTAACACATCATAAAGCTTCTTCTTCTAACACATCATAAGACTTCTTCTTCTAACACATCATAAGACTTCTTCTTCTAACACATCATAAGACTTCTTCTCCTAACACATCATAAGACTTCTTCTTCTAACACATCATAAGGCTTCTTCTCCTAACTCATCATAAGGCTTCTTCTTCTAACACATCATAAGGCTTCTTCTCCTAACTCATCATAAGACTTCTTCTTCTAACACATCATAAGGCTTCTTCTCCTAACTCATCATAAGGCTTCTTCTTCTAACACATCATAAGACTTCTTCTCCTAACACATCATAAGGCTTCTTCTCCTAACTCATCATAAGACTTCTTCTTCTAACACATCATAAAGCTTCTTCTTCTAACACATCATAAAGCTTCTTCTTCTAACACATCATAAGGATGTTCATTTCTTCTGGCTAATCGTGAGTATTTATACTATCCCTACTCATTCAGTTTTTTTCCTGCTGCACGCTAATCTCAAGACTCACCTACGTTCTCAACTAAAATACCTTTCAACAAAAGGAACTAACTCTATTAATTGTTTCCTGAGTACCAATACTGCTTATACCGCATAGTTAACAGAATACTGCAGTATTCTAATACTTGTCTCCTGTCACAATCCTCTCTCCTGTGCTCTTATATTTATTCATTCTCCTTCTAATACTTGTCTCCTGTCACAATCCTCTCTCCTGTGCTCTTATATTTATTCCTCCTCGTCATCTCTCTACCCTCCTCTCTTCTCATCCTTCTCTCTACACCGTCCCGTATTTTCAAAGCATCCTGCATATTGAGGCACCAAGTACGTAGAAAAGCCTGTAAGTTCACAGACATAACCGAGATACACACCTGTAAGTCAGCGTCTTTATTCTGCTACAGGTAATACGGTACAAGCTTCCTCTCTCTCTCTCTCTCTCTCGCTCTCTCTCATTCAAGCCACTCACATCAGATCAATAGTTTCTACTGCTCCTTGTGCAGGCATTCACCACAATCTTCTGTCTTCACCCGTCTCTTCTGCCTCCACCCATCTCTTCTGTCTCCGCCCATCTCTTCCGTTTCCACCCGTCTCTTCTGTCTCCACCCATCTCTTCTGTCTCCACCCGTCTTTTCTGTCTCCACCCGTCTCTTCTGTCTCCGCCAGTCTCTTCTGTCTCCACCCGTCTCTTCTGTCTCCACCCATCTCTTGTCTCCACCCATCTCTTCTGACTCCACCCATCTCTTCTGTCTCCACCCGTCTCTTCTGCCTCCACCCATCTCTTCTGCCTCCACCCATCTCTTCTGACTCCACCCATCTCTTCTGTCTCCACCCATCTCTTCTGTCTCCACCCATCTCTTCTGCCTCCACCCATCTCTTCTGTCTCCACCTGTGTCTCTATCCGAGTCTTCTGTTTCCACCCGTCTCTACCTATGTCTCCACTCGTCTTCTGTCTCCACCCATCTCTTCTGTCTTCACCCGTGTCTTCTATGATACCAGGTCAAATACCACTTTAAGACAGTTCCGCCCCCCACCCCCCCTCCCCAATCCATCCACACCACACCACACACAAAGTGAAGACACAGAAGAAAATCAAAGAAAGAAAGAAAGAAGTAATGATACAAGAGTGATGGAAAACTACGAAGAAAGAAAGAAAGAAGTAATGATACAAGAGTGATGGAAAACTACGAAGAAAGAAAGAAAGAAGTAATGATACAAGAGTGATGGGAAACTACGAGGAAAGAAAGAAAGAAAGAAGAAAGAAAGAAAGAAAGAAAGAAAGAAAGAAAGAAAGAAAGAAAGAAGAAAGAAAGAAGTAATGATACAAGAGTGATGGGAAACTACGAGGAAAGAAAGAAAGAAAGAAAGAAGTAATGATACAAGAGTGATGGAAAACTACGAAGAAAGAAAGAAAGAAGTAATGATACAAGAGTGATGAAAAACTACGAAAAAAAAGAAAGATGTAATGATACAAGAATGACGGAAAACTAGGAAGGAAGGAAGAAAACTAGCTTAGACGTGGCGGCAGTTTTTTTTACGTCCCTTGTCACTAAATAAAAACGTCATAGTACCACCTCCACATTAGACCAGGCTGCCATCCATGTCATGACCTCTAGCTCGAGTCACGAGTCACCCTATGTCGATCCTAGGATGGCACAAGTGGAAATTCGCTGACGCACAAAGTGACTCGACCCCTCTCGCCTAGGTCAGGCTCAGCCAGGCAAGCTCATGTTCATAGAAGCTTATTTGCATATTCTTTAAGATAATAATTAACAGGATGTATAATTAAGCATCATCATGTGCCATCTCCTGGGTGAACTCTGACAAATTTAGTGTGGTGAGGGGGGGGGGCGCGCCTCACTTTGAATCTTTGATCGGAGACTTGGGACTAAAATGTTTCCTCCTCATCTCTTGATCTTCTTCATCAAAATTGTCGTCCTTTCACTCTTTTGGCGTTAGTTTTTTGTTTTTTTTTCCCTCCAAGACATTTCTCTCTACACTGCCAAGCCTTGTGTTATAGTTTTTTTTTTCTTCAACACTAGATAATATGGTTTTCACTATACTCTTCTGCCACTTATATATCGTATATCTTATATCTTATATCCTTCCCGTGCCGTTAAACGTCACACAGGGATCACAGGGTAGTTCGCCAGTTTTTCCTGTTTTCAGCGAGCTTTTCAGCCTCATCAAGGGATTTTATGCCTGTTAATTTGGCCTCTCTTAACAATGTCCTCTTTAGAGTTTTCACGTGGTCTGCCTCCTTTTCTTCTTCCCTTTATAGCTTGTTCTGGGATTCTCTGGCTGTTTCTTCTCATCACGTGACCAACATATGTCCATCTCCTTTTCCTGATCACCCATGAGACTGGTTGTTGTTCAGTCATCTGTCTTATCTCTGCATTGTTCTTGAATTCGTTCCACTTGATGCCGAGTATTTTCCTTAGGCGTTTGTTTTCAAAAGAGTCTGATTTCTTGTCTATTTCTTTAGTTGTTTTCCAGCTTTCGCATGCATAAATGAGGGTGGATATTACATTTGAATTGAATAGTCTTAACTTGTTTTTTGTGCTAATAACTTTTGAATGCCATATTGCTTTCAATATTCTTCCTCTTATTTAGATAATATAATTTTTAATTTTGAATACACTATTCTGCCTCTAATTTAGATAATATGGCTTTCAATATTCTGCCTCTTTTTAGATAATATAATTTTGAATACACTGTTCTGCCTCTACTATATTGTAATATACTTTAGGATAATATAGTTTTCACTATACCATTCTGCCTCTAATCTAGATAATTCATTCATTCATTTGCATGTCCCTTGCAGAACTTTGCCTCCCTAACAGTTCTCATGTAGGCCTCTCGGTTGTGAGCAAGATGGCTTGCTGCTGATGCATCCGTTTGCAGATCATCAACGATGTCTTGCAGCCATCTTCACATTGGTCTTCCTCTCTTTCTTTTTCCCATTATGTACCCTTCCAAGACGGTCTTCTCTAGACTATAATGACATTTGATGTGTCTAAAATATTTAAGTTTTCTCTCTTTAATCCTCTTTACTAGCCAGCCTTCTTCAATATTAAGTGCTTGTAGTATGGATATATTTGTTCTTTTTTTTGTGTCCACGATATTTGGAGAACTCTTCTGTAGCATTTACGTTCAAAGGCATTTATGTGTTTCTCAGCTGTTTTGTTTAGTGTCCAGGTCTCACAGGCATATGTTGCGATGGGAAAGATGCATGCCCTTAAAAATCTTATTTTTATGGTTCTGTCTGCTCCTCTCTACAGATTCTTTATTTGTTTTACTTTCTGAAGAGCGATAGTTGTCCTCCTTTTAATTTCCCTCCTGGCCGTATGTTGACGTTGCCGTATGTTAACCTGGCCGTATGTCAGCCGTTACAGGAAAAAGTCAGACACAAAATATAATACACTACCACAACATGCTACGAGACGGACAGATCTGTCCACCATCACTGTAGAATATAAACATAATGCAGATGATCCCAGTAACTGTGTGGGATCATAAAACATGAATCACAGCACATTAACAGAGAATCTTACTGGCATATCTTTTCAGTGACACAAATAAATGTACATACACACCTACACGCGCACACGTTAGCTACAGCGATGTGTTATAACTTCAGATACATACACTGCAGCACTGCATGGCAAGCAGAGGCAACACTGCAGCACTGCATGACAAGCAGAGGCCGCAGTCAACAAACGAAGTATAGCGGCCTGGGTTTGGCCATTTTCCCCAACTTTTTTTTTTCCTAAAACAGCCCGGCCGTAAGTAAGAACGGCCGTAACTCGATCGGCTGTAAATCAGCACATAACTATATGAACACTGGCATACAACAAGTATCTTGAGGAAACGAGCACACATACTGTAGCAACGTACAACATAAACTAGCAACTAGACCACACACCATACACATATAAACACACATTGCAGGTAGGCGGCAGGTAAGATTAATAAACAACACACCTACAACTGGCAGGTGAGGACTGAACACAACACAACACACAACAACGGAACAAACATGGAAGATATTAAACGGTTATCTCCCCTCCCTTTCTGCCGTCTATTCGTCTCCACGTTTCGTACCCTCCACTACGTGTTCTTGGCGAGAGATGACTTGCACTACGTCCTCTCTGGCTTGATACCAGGCTGCTTCTCGCAGCCCTCTCTGATAACAGCATCCGAATCTCCGATTCCCCCCCCCCCCCCTTGAGTTTTGACATAAACACAAACTTGACCTTCAGATCACTGCACCGGGTTCCCCTCCCACGTGACCAACAGAACCGGGCCACAACGCTGCTCTTGTATACAGGCGAGTCTCCTTCTTCTCTTTCCTTCCTCTGCCAAGGAGCACCCTCCAGAAGGCTGTCGAGATGGTGCTGATACACGCGCACAGTGTCGGACAAGGAGTGGGGCTACAGTAGAGAGAATCCTCCGGAAACTTCGCTACCATCAGCCCCCCCCCCCACCGAGGAGCTCTGCATCAGCAGCCAGAAACATGTGGGGCTGGGTCTTGACCAGGCCTACTTCTCTGGCCCTGACACACGTGATACCCCAGGTAGATTCATCTTGCTTCTTTATATACCGCGTAAACTATACGTGCAGACACAATACATAAAGCAGCGGAGAAAGAAATGGTATAGTTTTAACTATATCATGAATATGCATGATGGTAATATCAAGAACACTCAGGACAAAGAACACTCCACATTCTCTGAGAGGCCACATACCGCGTCCTACGTCCTCGAACTTTGGCACACAATTCCGAAATATGATTCACGATTCAGGAATCCTGTCACCCAGAAACGACCAAAGTGAGAACACGATAATAACCGCTTTGTGTAGGTGACATAGCAAGAGCATGCAGAAGTTCCATTCTTACGACAAGTTTCGTCAGGCAAGGTTCACCTATCTCTTCTCTCATACTCCATACAGACATGCCATTGTAAGTACACCCAGCCTTGCAATACGACTTCAGGACACTCAACATCTTACCAGCCTTCTGTCGGTCGGTCCCATCCATCCACCCACACACCCACCTATCCATCCACCCACATAGCCACCTACACACCCACCCACCCATCTATCAATCCACCCACCCATTCACCCATCCATCCACCCGCCCATCCATCTATCCATCCACTCACCCACTCATCCATCCATCCACACATCCATCCATCCACACACCCATCCATCCATCCACCCACCCATCCATCCATCCATCTACCCACCCACCCATCCACCCACCCACCCATCCATCTATCCATCCACCCACCCACTCATCCATCCATCCACACACCCATCCATCCATCCACCCACCTATCCACTCATCTACCCACCCACCCACCCACACATCCACCCACCCACCCATCCATCCATCCATCCATCCATCCATCCATCCAGTAATTAATGCAAGAAAAGTACAGCATATACCAATGAAGTGCATTCTTTAATTGAAGACAATTATAATATCTGGCGATGAAGCGCACTTACTAACTAAAAAAAAAAAAAAATCAGAATAACTGAAGTGCACCTATGAAGTAAAAAAATCAGAATAACTGAAGTGCACTTATCAACTAAAAAATCAGAATAACTGAAGTGCACTTATCAACTAAAAAAAAAAAAAACAGAATAACTGAAAAGCACTTATCAACAAAAGAAAATCAGAATGAATGCCGATGAAGTGCACTTATCAACTTTTAAAAAAGCAACAGAATGAATGCCGATGAAGTGCACTGGTTACTAGAATTACTATATGAAAACTGTCAGGACAGGCAGGCAAGGTTCTGTACCAATATCTCGTGTGACCTTTCGTCCTTGACATTACCGACTTGACGTTAATTTTGTCTCCTAGACAAAGACCTCACGTGTCTATCTTGTGTGTGTGTGTACGTGTTAATTAAAGACTCGCCCACTAGAGATTTAAGGATTACATCCTTGTCATCTGTCAATTTAATATCCTGAAACAGGATTGCAAAACGCCCATAATTAATGACGTCACGTTAGCCAGTCGTCTCTTCTCACGTCGACGTTTCCTTGGAAAGAATGATGTATCCATTCTGTCAGGTTTACCCTGAAAGTAAAGACCCCCGGGTAGGTTTAAGGTATATCTCTTGGGTATCAGTGACTGCCTGATGAAAGATTTATCGCTGCTGAAAAAAGGCTTAGCGTCCGGGTAAACAGCAGGTAGGTGCGACGCAAGCCTTGACAACTCATTATTATTATTAATTATTATTATTATGAGAACTAGGACGCCAGTGGGGTTTGTCTGAAGTGACCTGTATTATAACCCGGAAATCACACAGGCTTGTAAGGTGGGGGCAGAATACAGTATCACGCCCGGCTCGCTACCACCTACAACGTGGACTTTGCCCAGCTCTTGAGTGACTGCGCCAAACAGAAAAGGTCGGTTGTTTTACAGACGCGCATGCTCCCATGTAGTCAAAACATAACGGCAGTTTGACAAAATACGCAGTAACCACAGCAGATACAAGCTGACGCAGTACTTCGCAACGGCTGATGGGTAGTTCGAACACGCACAGCGCAGCGCTCTGCTTCTTGTTGAAGCCAACATATGGAGGCGGTGAAGAATCAGCTGTAGTTGGGACGCTGTCCTCACTCCCCCGTACAGCCCTGATCTGGGGCCAAGCGATTATCAGGTTTTCGGGGCCACTTAAAGAGGCTCTACGTGGTTGGAAGCTTCACCTCTGATAATGAGGTCAAGGAAGGGGCTGAGATTTAGATTCTGGAACAACTGAAACGATTCTTCTCCCAGCCTCCCAAGGAAGGAAAATGTTGGTGTAACGATACAAACATCGATATGGAGTGAGCGTGGCAGGAGGATATAGTCAGAGTACGGCAGGAATAAGAGAGAGAGAGAGAAGAGAGAGAGAGAGAGAGAGAGAATACAGCAGAAAGAAAATACTGTCAGAGAATAGAAAGCAGAGTATAGCAAGAAGAAGATACAGAGAGAGAGAGAGAGAGAGAGAGAGTACAACAGAAAGAAAATATAGACATGGCACGGCAGGAAGAAGATAGAGTGTAACAGGAAGATAGTGACAGAATGTAGCAAACACGAAAGCATAAACAGAATGTAGCAGCAAGAAGATATGAACAGAATGTAGCAACAAGAAGATACAGACAGAGTGTGCAGCAAGAAAATACAGAAAGAATGTAGCAGGAAGAAGATATAGACAGAATGTACCAGGAAGAAGATAAAGACAGAACGTGGCAGCAAGAAGACATGTAGAGAGCTGATAAATGTTTCCAGTATAGGATAACAAACAACATGGAAAACAAACCAAAGAAAACAGAGAAAAAAAAAAGAAAACAAAAAGTGATAACCAAGGACAGACAACTCATTTTCTAACCCAGTCAAACTTCAGAACTAGGATAAAAGCTTTTAAAAAGTTAGAAACTATTTGTTGCCCATACTTCCTGTCTTGTTTTTCTTCCAGAACAGTTCAGCAACAAACAAGTTTACCAGATGATAAGCCCAGGGGAAGAAGATATACTTACAAAAGTACACAGTCTTTGAGACACTGCAGGGCTCGGTATTGGTGTGCCATCAGAGATCTTTGGCTTAACACACACACACACACACACACACACAAGCACAACAACAAACACTTTTAAAAAAAGACACTTATGATTGTTTTTTCGTCTTCTAAAGATATGACAAGAAGTGTCTTTCCGACGCCGAGATGTGTCATATATCAGGAGTTTGTGTGAATGTATGACTTGAACAAAAAGTGATAAAGGCTATCTGGGTCTTTCTGTGATATATATATATATATATATATATATATATATATATATATATATATATATATATACTCTTTCTCTCCTCTCCCCCTCTCTCTCTCCACTCCCTCCTCCCTCTCTCTCTCCTCTCCCTCTTTCTCCCCTCCCTCTCTCTCCCCTCCCTCTCTCTCCCCTCCCTCTCTCTCCCCTCCCTCTCTCTCTCCCTCCTCCCTCTCCTCTCTCTCCCCTCCCTCCCTCTCTCCCCCTCTCCCCTCCCTCCTCTCTCTCTCTCTCTCTCTCCCCTCTCTCTCCTGCGTGCCCAATTCTTAACCTTTTGAAATAAAGATCAATCAATCAGTCTCCCTCCCTCTCTCTCTCTCTCCCCTCCCTCTCTCTCCCCCTCTCTCTCTCTCTCCACACATACACACACGACCAGCCTGTCTATTTGGTTGACATTCTTTTGTTGAATTCATTCAAGAGCTCACATTACTCATATTTCAGTCTGTAGGTGGTTCCGACTTACGACGTACTTGACTTACGAGAACCCGCAGTTACGAGCGTCCGTCACTGTGAAATCACGCCGTGCCCCCCACTAAAGTCCAGAAATCGTCGAGTTTCACATTTCCTGACAAAAGTCCAACTGCGACTAGACGCTGGCCAGAGAAATTAATCTGACGTCAAAAGAACGAAGTGAAAGATGAAGAACTTCAAAGTTCCTTACTTTAAACAGAAAGATTTCTGAAGAAGAAAGAAAAGCTGTTAAGTAGACTGTAAGTGGAGAGAAAATGACAGTTGTGGTTTACATGTCGGGGGCGCTGAGAGTGCTGACGAGGTGACAACTGACACTCTATTTGTACACAGTATGTACTTTACCCTCGGCGTGTGTTCGCCAAAGTTAAAAGCCCCACATTTTGTTTTTGATGTTTAACCTTTCTATTGCTTGATATTCCACGTTTTATAATCTTCTAAAACACGGAACAGATTTGTCAAGACGCTGACAGTAAATAGCTATAATAGTGCAAGTGAACAGAAAACGACGTCACTCGTGAGATATTCGACTTATGTCGGAGTCGACTTAATGGATCGTCGTTACGACTGAACCCGGGGGGGGGGGGGGGGACCGACCATGTGTATCGAGTAAAACTGGCACCTGTCACTCATTTATAACCGTGACCTCGTGGACGTGACATTAGGAGATAGTCTGAAAGTTTCACGACATCCGGAAAGCCCCATGGCACAAGAAGACACTGAGTGTTACATAGATAACAGATACCTCACCCAGAGTTGATATATGCTGTGAATAACAATATTATTATTCATATGTTTTATTTTAAACAATTATCGAAACAAGTATTTGAAAAACTGGCACTAAACGTGCGAGCATTTGTGAAATTATAGACCAAATTGAAGCAAATGTATAGTCAATTCCACGCACACAATGAACAGAAAAACAACGAACAGACGGAGACGTATAGATAACTGCTACTCACGAACAGACGGAGACGTACAGATAACTGCTACTCACGAACAGACGGAGACGTATGGATAACTGCTACTCACGAACAGACGGACACGTATAGATAACTGCTACTCACGAACAGACGGAGACGTATAGATAACTGCTACTCACGAACAGACGGAGACGTACAGATAACTGCTACTCACGAACAGACGGACACGTATGGATAACTGCTACTCACGAACAGACGGACACGTATAGATAACTGCTACTCACGAACAGAAGGAGACGTATAGATAACTGCTACTCACGAACAGAAGGAGACGTATAGATAACTGCTACTCACCCTGTGGACTTGAGATTTTCCATCACCAACACTAGGACTGGGCAAGTCACTCATGTTGCATTCCCCGCCCTCTGGTGATGGCTCTTTCTTCTCATTGGATAGTATTTCTTCTTGACGGCCCAGTTTTGAATCTGGTTGGTCTGATAATCCACGTGCCTCGTTAGGGAGTACTTTTTCACAATCTTTAAACTGAGGATTGTCTAACTTGGAGTCCAGAACCCTTTCACCCTCAACGTCACTGGCTCCAACAGTTTGTCTCTTGCCACGCCCATTATCAGCATTATCATTGTAGTCCCTCAGGACTTGTTTTTCTTGTAATCTGGCTGGAGACTTCGGCCACGCCTTCTCCATATCGTCCAATACGGCTTCAGTGTCATTGGCGTCAAGGTCATATTCCAAGAGGCATTTCTTGATTGTCTTGTCAATGAAGACCTCCAGGTCAGGAATGAAAGGCATAAACTCCATTTTCCTGGTATTTTAGAGGGTAAAAACTTCCAACTCGCTGGACAAAGACTTCTCACCAGGATTCAAAAAGTTTAAATAAAATAAACCTTGTTTTATCTGTGAACGATTTGAACTGGCGCCCTTCAGGACGCATGCAGAGACGTCTTCTGTATCATTACTATAAGGAAACTCTTTGGACAACTCCAACTGCCACACAAGGAAAAAGTAGCGGCAAGTTTTTGAGAAGTACTACAATTAACTGCTAACGGTTTCCCGTGACTCAGTGCTGCTCGCCTTGCAGGACTTCTGAGCTGTGCTTCAGCTATTGCCCTTTGGCTCTCCTTTCCTTTATTGCAGCGGAATATGGCTAGATACTTCTACTGTCTTCCACGAAGTGTCAGGTGTCTTCGCAGTCTACCAGTGGAAACCATCATCACTGCACATGTTTAGCCAGCTCCGTTATTTCTTTCCGCAACCAAATCTGTTCTCTCCCACAAAACAATAGCCAGGACCAAACCAAGCCTGCCAACAATGGCCTCCCCAGTCTTCCAATCAATACCACTGGAGAAGAACTTCCGTCATGCGCACAGTCTGCAAAGGTAAAACAAAAAATCGATAACTTCATTCACGCCCACTTCAGCCTTACAGACTTGATTGAAACGAAACAAAATGTTCTTAAAAAAAAAAAAGCGGTTTCATCAAGTGTGCAAACAGCGCAGAGCAGCAACAGCAAGAGCAGCATCACGCATGGCCTTGACCGACTTGGTCATGTGACTACCGTGTGCTGTCATGTTGATTTTATTCCTGATTCTTAGCGACTCTGTGTGTGTGTGTGTGTGTGTGTGCGTGCGTGCGTGCGTGTGTGTGTGTGTGAAAGGTTTGGGGAAAGGGGAGAGTGGAGGAAAGAGAAGAAGACGATAATGAAAAAGATGGGAAAAAGGGGGGGGGGAGGTGAAATGAACTTGTCAGAAAACAGTGATCAGTTTTGTAAACATAATCTCGTATTTCATATAAGTAATCTTACAGTTCATATAAGTAATCTCCCACTTGATATAAGTAATCTCCTATTTAATATAAATAATCTTGTGTTTTATATAAGAAACCCTGCACATAAAATTTTCAATAAAAATAAGCACATGAAATGTGAGCTTAGTAACAGCAGACACGCCTGCCATGTTGATGATTTCGTCTTGTTCTTAAAAAAAAAAAAGAAGTATAGAAAGAAGAAAAAGAGCACTGTATGCTAAGTTAAAGACACTATATGATAAGGAAAAGATACTGTACATTCAGGCAAATATATCATATGATAATGAAAAGACACTAAACGTTAAGGCAAATGTACTATATGATAATGAAAAGACACTACATATTGAAGCCCAGACACTATATTATAAGGAAAGAATACTATAAGTTAAGGCAACGATACAATAAGGAAAGGATACTGTATGTTAAGATTGACACTACATGATAAGGAAAGGATACTGTATGTTAAGGTTGACGCTACATGATAAGGAAAAGAAACCATACGTTAAGGCAAAGAAATTGTATGATAAGGGAAAAAACACTAATGAAAAGACACCATACGTTAATGCAAAGACACTATATGGTAATAAAAGACACTATACGTTAAGGCAAAGACACCATGGTAATAAAAAAGACACTATACGTTAAGGCAAAGACACTATGGTAATAAAAAAGACACTATACGTTAAGGCAAAGACACTACATGGTAATAAAAAAGACACTATACATTAAGGCAAAGACACTATATGGTAATAAAAAAGACACTATACGTTCAGACAAAGACACTATACGTTAAGTCAAAGACACTATGGTAATAAAAACGACACTATACGTTAAGACAAAGACACTATATGGTAAGGCAAAGACACTATATGGTAATAAAAAAAGACACTATACATTAAGGCAAAGACACTACATGGTAATAAAAACGACACTATACATTAAGGCAAAGACACTATATGGTAATAAAAAAGACACTATACATTAAGGTAAAGACACTATATGGTAATAAAAAAGACACTATATGGTAAGGCCAAGACAAAAGTTATGGTATAAATGAAATGGGTGAAAATGTGCAACTTCACTGATAGCTTCGCTGAGATCGTCAGAGAGTTTCTTCTTCTTCTTCTTCTTCGAATGTGCCGCCATCATTATGCCTCTTATGGCCCGATATACCCGATTTGTGCTGGTAGTTAGATGCTAGCGTAATTCAAATAAACTCTACTGAAATCTGTATTTTTTTTTATTCTTCATTATTCTTTTCTCGTCAAAACTTACAACAAGAAGGCATTCGCCTATACACCAGACTTCTCCTACGAAACAGGCAAAGCCTCAGAAATAAAGCTGACAAAACAGCCGGACACAAAATGATGAACCCAGTGTGTCAAACTTCCAAAGAAAAGTCTTTTTCAATATTTAAAATAAAGTCGCTTCTACAACATTAAATCCCGATTTATTTTCAGAAAAAAAAAACTTCACAAAATAACTACAGTCAAGGAGTTTATTTACTTAGAATGTAAATAAATACACTCTAATTCACTTTCATGAAAAAGATTTCGGCGAATAATCATGTGGACGAAGACTGATAAGATCGCGAACAGCGCGATTTGACAAACTCGCAAAGGTCAGAAACAAACGACAAGTTTTTTTTTTCTCTTTCTTTCTCTAGGGACGTGACCTGTTTTGTGGAAAGATTATACGTATTTTCTACACCGGGAAAAAATATGGTTATAGTGAGCTAGGCTTTAAGTTAACAGCATACTAAACATACAACATATACTATACTTTATAACAGACCTACAATATAAATTATACCTTCTATGTATACTAAACAGATCTGGCGAAAGCAACATACAAAGGAATAGACAAGAAAGTAAAACGTTCAGCTGGAAGGGATAAAAGAGAATACATAGACAGCATCGCGAAAGAGGCAGAGAAAGCAGCAAAAAACAGGAGACAGCAAAACTTTATATAACATACAAAAGAGGCTAACAGGTACTATTATATCTAAAGAAAGACCAATCTTGAGCAAAACTGGAACCATATTAACATCAAGTAAAGACCAAAAGCAAAGATGGGCTGAACACTTCCAAGAAATACTTAATCGACCACACCCAAAAGAATTGTTAAACCTTGAAACTGACTTACCAGCCCCACAACTAAATTTCAACCTTGATGAAATTACATTGTATGAAACTGAAACAGCAGTGAATTAATGGCTAACAACAAAGCTGCAAGTGAAGATGAAATAACACCCGAAATGCTAAAAGCTATCAATAGTGACAACATGAGACAACTACAGAGAATGTTTAACGAGATTTGGAAAGAAGAAAAGGTCCCTTCTAAATGGGAAAAAAAGAATCATTGTTAAAATACAGAAAAAAGCCAACCTTAGTGACTGTAACAATTGGAGAGGAGTAACCTTAATATCAGTTGTGTCAAAAGTATTTTGCAAGGTCATTTTGAATAGACATAAAGATATAGTGGATACCGCAATGAGAGAAGAACAAGCAGGATTTCAAAAAGGGAGAAGCTGTCTCGACCAGATCTTTACTCTAAGAATAATACTTGAAGAACATACTGAAAAGCAGAAACCACTAATACTGAATTTCATAGACTTTAAAAAGGCATTTGATACCATACACAGAGAATCATTGTGGAGAATGTTAAGTCTATACGGAATACCATAAAAAACTGTCAACATCATAAAGGATTTCTACAACGGATATGTTTGTGCAGTCAAGACAGAAGAAGGGATGAGTGAATTGTTCCAGATTGAAACAGGCGTGAAACATGGATGTATACTATCTCCTTTGCTTTTTGGAATTGCAGTAGACTTCATAATGAAAAAATGCTGCACAGGTAACACAGGTATTGACTGGGTACATGGGACCCAACAAGAAGATCTTGATTTTGCTGATGATAAAACTCTTATCAGTAATAATGTGAATTCCATGCAAGAAAAAACAGATAGCCTGTCTTCACTGGCTAGCAAAATAGGACTTGAAATTAACAAGGACAAAACAAAAATAATGAAAATTCCCATTAATCAAAATGGAAAAATACACATAGAAGGAACAGATATTGAAGAAGTCAATCAATTTGCATACCTTGGCAGCTACATAGACCAGGATGGTGACACCAGAAAGGAAGTTAAAATTAGAATTGCAAAAGCAGCATTAATCTTTAAGAATCTTAAGAACATATGGAATTCAAAAGTTATAAGCACAAAAACCAAGTTAAGACTATTCAATTCAAATGTAATATCTCCCCTCATTTATGCATGCAAAAGCTGGAAAACAACTAAAGAAACAGACAAGAAATTAGATTCTTTTGAAAAAAATGCTTAAGGAAAATACTCGGTATAAAGTGGAACGAATTCAAAAACACTGCAGAGATAAGACAGACGAGCAAACAACAACCTGTCTCATGGGTGATCAGGAAAATGAGATGGACATATGTTGGTCACGTGATGAGAAGAAATGATCAGAGAATACCAAAACAAGCTATCAAGTGGAACACAACAGGCTGAAGAAAATGAGGCAGACCGCGTGAAACTCTGAAGAGGACATTGGTAAGAGAGGCCAAACTAATAGGCATAAAATCCCTTAATGAGGTTGAAAAGCTCGCCGAAAACAGGAAAAATTGGCGAACTACCTTGCGAGCCCTATATGACGTTTAACGGCACAGGAAGGATATGCGATATAAGATGTATACTAAACGCATAATATATCTCTCTCTCTCTCTCTCTCTCTGAACCTTAAGTGCCCAGGGCACATGGGGCTTCCGCAAGGGTTTTCCACAAATGCCTGTCTTTCGCCTTTTTTTCTGCTCTTGCCCAGGTGAGCCCTCTATTGCTCAACATCCTTTCTGTTGTTCTTCTCCATGTCTCTTTTGGTCTACCCTTACTTCTGCTCCCCTGTGGTGTCCATCTTAGTGCTATTTTTGGTAGTGAGTTGTCAGTCATTCGGAGCACATGTCCCAACCACCGCCAGCGTCTTTCCTCAATAATTGTTGTCAATGGTTTCATCTGCATTTCTGCCAATAAGATGTTATTTCTTATGGTGTTTGGCCAAAATATTTTTTTAATTCTACGTAAACATTTAGTCTGGAAAGAATTCAACTTGATTTCTATGGTTTTGGTGATTTTCCAGCATTCACTTCCATAGAGTAGTACACTTAGAACATTACTCTTAAATATCCTGATTTTCATATTTATGCTTAGTTTATTTGATTTCCATATATTCTGTAGCATTGCAAAAGCCTGGTTTGCTCTAGTAAGTCTGCTGTTGATGTCCTCTGTGCTGTCTCCATTTTCTACTACTCTGCTGCCAAGGTATACAAATTCGTTGACCTCCTCCACTAACTTGTTATCTACTCGCATAATATATACTACACTTTATATTAAATGTACAATATAAACTATAATTTCTAACTATACCTCACGTACAATACACACACACACACATATCATATATATATATCTTATCTTATATCTTATATCCTTCCCGTGCCGTTAGACGTCACATAGGGCTCGCAAAGTAGTTCGCCAATTTTTCCTGTCTTCGGCGAGTCTTTCAACCTCAACAAAGGATTTTATGCCTGTTAACTTGGCCTCTCTTAATAATGTCCTCTTCAGAGTTTCACGCGGTCTGCCTCTTTTTCTTCGGCCTGTTGTGTTCCACTTGATAGCTTGTTTTGGGATTCTCTGATCATTTCTTCTCATCAAGTGACCAACATATGTCCATCTCCTTTTCCTGATCACCCATGAGACTGGTTGTTGTTCAGTCATATGTCTTATCTCTGCATTGTTCTTGAATTCATTCCACTTGATGCCGAGTATTTTCCTTAGGCATTTGTTTTCAAAAGAGTCTAATTTCTTTTCTATTTCTTTAGTTGTTTTCCAGCTTTCGCATGCATAAATGAGGGTGGATATTACATTTGAATTGAATAGTCTTAACTTGGTTTTTGTGCTTATAACTTTTGAATTCCATATGTTCTCAAGATTCTTGAAGATTTTGCATATATATATACTGTTCAAATAAAAAAAAAACGTATTACATATGCTGAAAGTTACAAGTTTAAGGAAAAGTTTAGGGGGGGGGGGGGGACCTGATTATATAAAAGTAAGAAGCTAAAGTTAAAAAAAAGGGGGTAAAATTTTACAGGAAAAGACTTGATTAATAATAGTATGGAGATAAGACAGACCTTTAAAGATGTCTAACTTATAAGGTGTGTTCTAAATAATATGCGAACAATATTCCCACAGTATCAGTCTGTCAATCTGTGGCCCCCAGTCACTTCCCACCCCACCCCACCCCCAAACCCATAAAACTACCCACCCCCAACCCATAAAACTCCCCACCCCCCCCAAACCCATAAACCTCCCCACTCTCACCCCACCCCCAAACCCATAAAACTCCCCATTCCCACCCCAAACCCATAAAACACCCAACCCCCAAACCCATAAAACTCCTCACCCCCATCCCAAACCCATAAAACACCCCGCTCCCACCCCCAAACCCATAAAACTCCCCACCACCCAAACCCATAAAAACCCCCACCCCCAAACCCATAAAACTCCCCACCCCACCCCACCCCACCCCCAAACCCATAAAACTCCCCACCCCCACCCTACCCCCCAACCCATAAAACTCCCCCCCCAAACCCATAAAACTCCCCGCGGGTTGAGAGACCTGACACTGGGACACCCCGGGGATAAGATGTTATTGCCGGTGTCTTTATCTGACAGCACACATGGAGACTGTCTGACGTGGCCAGCATCATGTCTGACGTGGCCAGCATCATGTCTGACGTGGCCAGCATCATGTCTGACGTGGCCAGCATCATGTCTGACGTGGCCAGCATCATGTCTGACGTGGCTAGTATCATGTCTGACATGGCTAGTATCATGTCTGACGTGGCCAGCACCATGTCTGACATGGCTAGTATCATGTCTGACGTGGCTATCATGTCTGACGTGGCCAGCACCATGTCTGACATGGCTAGTATCATGTCTGACGTGGCTAGTATCATGTCTGACCTGGCCAGCACCATGTCTGACGTGGCTAGTATCATGTCTGACGTGGCTAGTATCATGTCTGACGTGGCTAGCATCATGTCTGACCTGGCCAGCTCCAAGAACAGCCAGGTAGCCATTTCTACAGCTGGGACACTGGGACGCTCCTGGCTGGACATGAAACACACACCTTGCCGTACTGACGCCAGTGACTATACATGTACATGTACACTTGTGGATATGTACGCTAGTCTTCTTCTTCTTCTTTGTACGCACACTGGCGATGGTGCGTGTTACCTGAGTTTTGTGATGCGCCTTTTGGCTGGGTACCTCCGACTTCAGCACCTTTCCTTGCTAGGGCAGACTGTGGTCTTGCTCGGACTGCCATGAAGACAGTGTGGCTGGCCTGGCCAAAACTTTGTTTTCCAGCCTCTGGTTGCTGTACTTAAGCCCCTTCTCCAAGTCAGATCCAGCATGCAACGCTGGCTGGCCAGACGGCTTTGAGACAGTTCCACAGAGACACTCCGACTTTAGGATGAGGAATCTGATGAGTGCTTCAACGATATCAATTCCCCGCCACCCATAGTCTGCTGGCTCTGTTTTGTTTACATCATTCTGATGGCCATTGTTGTAAAGACCCATAGGCTTGTCACGTCCTGGATTCATTAGTTTCACACCAGACTTCCCTCATCCCTGCCGGAGATCTCCAGTCCCCATCCGTCCACCAACCTGACATTACATTTTACAGCAGACACACACACACACACACAAATTACAATTAGTGTTGATTGCTACAAGTTTCTGGGCTACAGAAGTAGGTCAGAGTTTTCAAGCAAACAGATCTGGGTTCCCTGCTTCAGAAAGACTATGTCAAGATAAGTGTGCAACACAGTAGGTCCCGGGGGGGGGGGGGGGTGTACGCTAGTGACTGTATATATCTGTGTGTACACCTGCGGATATATGTACAATATACCAGGGATTTCCATAGTTTTTTTTTTACCTGTCGCTGTCACATATACATATACACGCTAAACATGCTACACGTCACTACAAATAAATATACATATACACGCTAAACATACTACATTATAAATAAATATACGTATAGAAGCTAAACATACTAAACGTCACTACAAATAAATATACATATACACGCTAAACATACTACATTATATTAGAAATAAATATACGTATACAAGCTAAACATACTAAACGTCACTACAAATAAATATACATATACACGCTAAACATACTATATTATATTAGAAATAAATATACGTATACAAGCTAAACATACTAAATGTCACTAAATATACGTACACAGGCAAGGAACCCTACAGGTCCTAAACTTTCTATACGTAGTTGTATTGTAAAACTTAATGAGGAAATGTTTGAGACTTAAAAGACCGAGGTAGAACTGGTTCTAGCAACAGAGACAGACACGAGCTTCGGTGTCAGAGAAAAGAAGGCAGGAAGAGGAGAGGCAGAAAATAACCAAATGTTTTCATGAGAAACAGAAAATAACCAAATTTTTTCATGAGGAAATGAGAATAACCAAATGTTTTCATGAGACACAGAAAATAACCAAATGTTTTCATGAGAAACAGAAAATAACCAAATGTTTTTGTGAGAAACAGAAAACAATCAAATGTTTTCACGAGAAACAGAAAATAACCAAATGTTTTCATGATAAACAGAAAATAAAATTTTTTCTTGAGAAAATGAAAATAACCAAATGTTTTCATGAGAAACAGAAAATAACCAAATTGTTTCACGAGAAAATGAAAAGAACCAAATGTTTTCATGAGAAACAGAAAATAACCAAATTTTGTGAGAAACAGAAAAGAACCAGATGTTTTTAACAGAAAATAACCAAATTTTTTCATGAGAAATGAGAAATAACCAAACGTTTTTGTGAGAAACAGAAAATAACCAAATGTTTTTGTGAGAAACAGAAAATAACCAAATGTTTTCACGAGAAACAGTTGAAACACTTAAGTCAAACGACACACAGAAACAGAAACACTCTTGCACCATTGTCGAATTTCTTTCCCAAGAGAAGAAGATGTAGAGGAGCATGATCCACTGTATTCAGAGAAAGGAGAAAACAAAACAAAAACACGTAACAGCACTGAGACACGAAAAACTAAACACATGAAAATATAAGTACAAATAATATTCCTTCGGCATACAAAAACTGAAATGTTTTCATAAGACACATGGTAATGAGAGAGACAGAGAGAGAGAGACAGACAGACAGACAGAGATAGAGAGACAGAGAGCTTCTTCATTTGCAATGGGAAAACCGTTTATCTTATGTCTGCCACTATGAAAATATCTCGCCTAAATCTGCCTTCCTGCTTCCGTTAGCGTAGTGTTTCGAATCTCAGTGATATCTCCAGCCACATATCTTCTCTCCCCCCTCCACCTTATCAAAGACAACCATAAACCACCACAAAGAGAGGTCACCAAATGACTTGACTTAAAACACTCTCCTCCTATCTAGCAAACTGCCTGATTATAGTTTCTATCTATTTATATCTCGGGGTCTATGTTTACTCAGTACCATCTATTTATAATAAGATGTCAGTTTCAGGTAGTGTGTCTATTTATCGTAAGGTTCGAGTCTATTTTTAAAAAAAAACAAACTGAAAGGAGTTAAAATATAAGACCACAATATCAATAAATAAAGACAAAGACAGCTGTCACTCTAGACATGATAGCAGAAAGTGAAAGCAGTTTGCAGGAAGTCCTGGAGAAGTTAATCAACGACAGCAATAAAAGAAGATTATGGTAAAGGGAAACAACAGTAATACTTTCATTCATTCATTTGCATGTCCCTTGCGGAACTTTGCCTCCCTAACAGCTCTCCTGTAGGCCTCTCGGTTGTGAGCAAGATGGCCTGCTTCTGCTGTGTCCATTTGCAGATCGTCAACGATTTCTTGCAGTCATCTTCGTTTTGGTCTTCCTCTTTTTCCCATTATGTATCCTTCCAATACGGTCTTCTCTAGATTATCATGACGTTTCTCTCTCTCTCTCTCTCTCTCTCTCTGAATCTTAAGTGCCCAGGGCACATGGGGCTTCCGCAAGGGTTTTCCACAAATGCCTGTCCTTTGCCTTTTTTTCTGCTCTTGCCCAGGTGAGCCCTCTATTGCTCAACATCCTTTCTGTTGTTCTTCTCCATGTCTCTTTTGGTCTACCCTTACTTCTGCTCCCCTGTGGTGTCCATCTTAGTGCTATTTTTGGTAGTGAGTTGTCAGTCATTCGGAGCACATGTCCCAACCATCGCCAGCGTCTTTCCTCAATAATTGTTGTCAGTGGTTTCATCTGCATTTCTGCTAATAAAATGTTATTTCTTATGGTGTTTGGCCAAAATATTTTTTTAATTCTTCGTAAACATTTAGTCTGGAAAGAATTCAACTTGTTTTCTATGGTTTTGGTGATTTTCCAGCATTCACTTCCATAGAGTAGTACACTTAGAACATTACTCTTAAATATCCTGATTTTCATATTTATGCTTAGTTTATTTGATTTCCATATAGTCTGCAGCACTGCAAAAGCCTGGTTTGCTCTAGTAAGTCTGCTGTTGATGTCCTCTGTGCTGTCTCCATTTTCCACTACTCTGCTGCCAAGGTATACAAATTCGCTGACCTCCTCCACTAACTTGTTATCTACTCTGAGTAAATTTCTGTTGTTCACATTTTGCTTCATTAACGTTGTCTTTCCTACGTTGATCTTTAGTCCTATGTCGTTTGCATTCTGAGTTAGCTTGTTTATTTTATCTTGCATATCTTTGTGACTGCTTGATAATAGACAAATGTCGTCCGCAAAGTATCATGACGTTTAATGTGTCCAAAATATTTCAGTTTTCTCTGTTTAATCCTCTTTACTAGCCAGCCTTCTTCAATATTAAGCTCCTGTATTGTTCTTTTTTTGTGTGTCCAGGATATCTGGACAGTAATACCAAACTGAGTAAATCCACACAGTACCCGACTTACGGAAATGAGTCCGTTCTTTACCTTGTCAGTCAGTCAGTCAATCAGTCACTTGCATGTCCCTTGCGGAACTTTGCATCCCTAACAGGTCTCCTGCAGAGAGAGCTCTTACCCTGTATGTAAGCTAATGTTTACGTAACTTGTAACCATGTTTTATTATATACTTTACACGGCATTTTACGCTACAAGTTTGTATCGTATCTTGTTTGCACGTGTTATTTTTTTTTCTGTACGTAAGTTCGCAACTACGTATATCGGAGATACGTAAAACGAAGTCCATTTGTATATCAAGGTGAAACATGCAGGAAAATAACACGATGATGACGCAAGTAATTAAGTTTAGCAAACAACAGGCGCCAACAGAGGGCAAATGTTCAAGTGAAATCTGGTCGGAATAAGGGAGGTTAATGTAGGTACTCTCCCCCCTCTCCTCTGTGTGTGTGTGTGTGAGAGAGAGAGAGAGAGAGAGTGAGACATAAAGAAGATAGCAATAAATAAGCGAACTCTCTCCAAAAAGAGAAGAAAATACTCTTCTGGTTGTACAAAAACCTGGCTTTACTGTTTGTTTATAAGAGTCGGACAATAAGAAACAACAGCGACGTGGCTCAGTGGAGAGATGTTTATAAGAGTCGGACAATAGAAATAAGAAACAACAGCGACGTGGCTCAGTGGAGAGATGTTTATAAGAGTCGGACAATAGAAATAAGAAACAACAGCGACGTGGCTCAGTGGAGAGATGTTATAAGAGTCGGACAATAGAAATAAGAATCAACAGCGACGTGGCTCAGTGGAGAGATGTTTATAAGAGTCGGACAATAGAAATAAGAATCAACAGCGACGTGGCTCAGTGGAGAGATGTTTATAAGAGTCGGACAATAGAATAAGAATCAACAGCGACGTGGCTCAGTGGAGAGATGTTTATAAGAGTCGGACAATAGAAATAAGAATCAACAGCGACGTGGCTCAGTGGAGAGATGTTTATAAGAGTCGGACAATAGAAATAAGAATCAACAGCGACGTGGCTCAGTGGAGAGATGTTTATAAGAGTCGGACAATAGAAATAAGAATCAACAGCGACGTGGCTCAGTGGAGAGATGTTTATAAGAGTCGGACAATAGAAATAAGAATCAACAGCGACGTGGCTCAGTGGAGAGATGTTTATAAGAGTCGGACAATAGAAATAAGAAACAACAGCGACGTGGCTCAGTGGAGAGATGTTTATAAGAGTCGGACAATAGAAATAAGAAACAACAGCGACGTGGCTCAGTGGAGAGATAAAATGTAGAGACAGAAAAACAGATGAAGAAGTTAGTAAAACATATGAAGAGGTTACCACAAAACATATGAAGAGGTTACCACAAAACATATGAAGAGGTTACCACAAAACATATGAAGAGGTTACCACAAAACATATGAAGAGGTTACCACAAAACATATGAAGAGGTTACCACAAAACATATGAAGAGGTTACCACAAAACATATGAAGAGGTTACCACAAAACATATGAAGAGGTTACCACAAAACTATGAAGAGGTTACCACAAAACATATGAAGAGGTTACCACAAAACATATGAAGAGGTTACCACAAAACATATGAAGAGGTTACCACAAAACATATGAAGAGGTTACCACAAAACATATGAAGAGGTTACCACAAAACATATGAAGAGGTTACCACAAAACATATGAAGAGGTTACCACAAAATATACGAAGAGGTTACCACAAAATATATGAAGAGGTTAACACAAAACATACGAAGAAGTTGTCTCAACAAACAAACAAAAAACATTTTAAAAGTTTTCAGAAAAACACATGAAGAGGTTGCAAAAAAACACATAAAGAAGCTGTCAAAAAACATAAAAAAAGCTGTCACAAAAAACACATAAAGAAGCTGTCACAAAAAACACATAAAAAAGCTGTCACAAAAACACATAAAAAACTGTCACAAAAACAAATAAAGAAGCTGTCACAAAAACACATGAAGAACCTGTCACAAAAACATAAAGAAACTGCCACAAAGACATATAAAGAAGCTGCCACTAAAAACATAGAAAGAAGCTGTCACAACAAAAAATACATAATGAAGCTGTCACAAAAACACATATAGAAGCTGTCATAAAAACACATCAAGAAGCTGTCACAAAAACACATCAAGAAGCTGTCACAAAAAGACATAAAGAAGCTGTCACAAAAACACATAAAGAAGCTGTCACAAAACACAAAGAAACTGTCATAAAAACATAAAAACTGTCACAAAAACACATAAAGAAGTTGTCACAAAAACACAAAAAGAAGCTGTCACAAAAACACATAAAGAAACTGTCACAAAACACATAAATAACCTGTCACACAAAAAACACATAAAGAAGCTGTCACAAAAAAGAACATGAAGAACTTCTAAAAGCAGTGGCAAAACATGAGAAAAACTTGTAAAAACAAATAAATTCTTAAGACACTTGGATATAAAGACACAAGTTTCAGAGCATGATAATTACTGGAAAACTGAAACAGGAAAAAAGAAAGAAAAATGAGGCTAAGAAAAAAAAAAGAAAGAAAAAGAAATGGCTGAGCAGAACTTACTATACTCAAAGGCGGGGGGGGGGGGGGGGGAGGAGGAGGGGGGAGTCAGGATTTTGTAAGTGCGGTGAATAAAATGAGACAGTATTCCTCTGAAGAAAAGGCAAGTGTGATCCGTCGGCTCACCGTACATTTACGAACATTAAAAAGCCTTAAATACAAGGTCAAACATGATCTGAGAGCAGCTAATTTAGTATGTAACACCAGCTGACCACTTTTGTTTCTTTTTTTTTTCCTCTTAGACCTTATATTTTCTGTTGCTGTGATATATACACAAAGTAACAAGTACGACACATAATTAAACCATACAAAGTTATATAATATAGAATGCTTCCTCTCACGCACTACTTTGACACAGTCTCTGTCTATGTTCTATTTCTGGACTCCTAGTATACCTCGCGAATACAACAACTTCCCTCCATCCCTGGCTAACATTTCTTCCATCTGAATGCCAAAAGTGACAAGAAAAGGTTCAGATATGGACATCAAAGACAACCGTGACTTGTGTTTTTCCCCAAAACTGATTTGACTTCCTGTTTCAGCACACAAAGGGAAGTCTGTACGGCGGATGAATACAAACAAACAAAAAACTCAGCCAATCGTGTCGTGAGGGGATTTAATTTCTAATACATCTATCATGACGGGTCTTTTTGTTCATTTGTTTACGTTCCCTGCGGACAGGGACAAAAGTGTGTGCGTTTTTGTCCCAATATTGTCCCTACATAAGCAAAGAATAGTGACTTGCCCTGTAATCCTACTCTGGGGAGTTGGCTTACAGTCCTCAGACAAAAGCTGAATTCTGTGTCCTCTTTGTGTCTGCCTGAAGCTTTCTACAAGAAGCTGATTCTCCTGTTCTGTGGGCGTTTTTCTTCGGTCCCTTAACATACGGGACAAAAGGTGACTGCCTTGAAGAAAGGCGCGATTTTCACGGACTGCTAATCGGCCGGCTAAAACTCTATCCTTCTTCCTCGCACTGCTCGCAAGAACAGTCTGTTGGCCCTCTACAGCTCCGCAAAATTTGGAAGCTTGCTTCCCTGGATCACCCCGGGGCTTCAGGAAACTCACTCCCCATCCGACACGCGGGTGATACCCATCTCTCACAACTGAGTCGACTAGAGGGTACTGGAACCCTCAACCTTCCAGGCGGGGGCAGATGCTTGCCAGTTCAGGTCATATCGGACTGTAAAATGAAAAGTGTCGATCTGATGACAAAAATAGTGAGGTGGTGTGGGGGGGGAGGGGGGAAGAGAGAGAGAGAGAGAGAGAGAGAAGACGGGACATAACGTGAGGGTTTTCTTTACATACGGGAATTACAAAAGATAAGGTAAGAGAAGTTAAGGGAGAAGATAAATAAGTGAAAGATAAAGTATAGTAAAAACAAGGCATTAGAAGATAAAGTATGAGTGATGAGTGAGTGAGTGAGTGAGTGAGTGAGATGTAAAGGAAAAAAAAACTAGCCCTAAACTACCTAGAAAAAAAGGTTTGATGTTTGTTTCTGGTTTCTGCCCACTGTCTAAAAATATCTGCCAAATTAGACTCTTTTAACCCTTGAACTTGACCCCAATTTCCTACAAATAGGGACATATACTTGCCAGTTGGCATTCTTCAATGTTTTCAATTTATAGTACATGAGGTAAAAATAGCAACAATCACCCGACCTTTTTTTTTTCCTTGTTTATCTTTGTATCAGAATTTGATGTCCTCATTCCATACACTACTGTCATTTGTTTCATTTTTAGCGCTTTCTTCTGTAACAGTTGATAACGTTAGCCATGATCACCCTTTGCGACCTCTGACTTTGGCTATTTTTGGGATTTAAGATTAGGATTACTTTATTTTTATGGGTTATCCGATGACCTTCGTGGACTGTCACACAGGTGGCGCAGTTGTCGTAGCTGGAGGACATAGGTATTCAGTAAAACAGTTTCATGGCCTGGTACAAAAGTGAAGGTCAGTGGTTGGATCTGTGACATCTGCAGGGATTCGAACCACTGTTGACTCAGATATTTGTTGAACTTTCTTTAGCATGTTCACCGAGTTGGTTAAGATGAATGCTCGTGTGTAGTCTTGTGACTTGGGTTGCTTGAGATGAATGCTCGTGTGTAGTCTTGTGACTTGGGTTGCTTGAGATGAATGCTCGTGTGTAGTCTTGTGACTTGGGTTGCTTGAGATGAATGCTCGTGTGTAGTCTGTGACTTAACTTGCTTAAGATGAATGCTTGCGTGTAGTCGTGTAACTTGAGCCAGATCAGAACTTTTGTCACAGCCATGGTGTCCAATGTGAGTCTGCTTGTTGCTGCAGGAAAAGCACTTATGGCTTTTATCACTGTTCTGTTACTTGATCTCAATATAAGGACTCTTAACAAAACAGCTGAGAAACACATAAATGCCTTTGAATGTAAATGCTACAGAAGAGTTCTTTAAATATCATGGACACAAAAAGAACAAATATATCTATACTACAAAAACTTAATATTGAAGAAGGCTGGCTAGTAAAGAGGATTAAAAGAGAGAAAACTTAAATATTTTGGACACATTAAACATCATGATAATTTAGAGAAGACCGTCTTGGAAGGGTACATAATGGGAAAAATAAAGAGAGAAAGACCAAGGTGAAGATGGCTACAAGACATCGTTGATGATCTGCAAATGGATGCATCAGCATTAGGCCATCTTGCTCACAACCGAGGGGCCTTCAGGAGAGCTGTTAGGGAGGCAAAGTTCCGCAAAGGATATGCAAATGACTGACTGATAAAGGCCAGGCGCACCTCTTGTCACGAACCACAGATATTGCTGTTGCTGTAATTAAGCTCCGCCCTCTGTTTTTTTTGTGTTTTTTTTTTTGGTCAAATGACAGCTGTTTCTTCTTCTTCACTTCTACTGGCAAACCTCTGTCAAGAAGTTCTCGTTTGATAGTTTTGTTGCAACATCTGATGTCCCAGTGGGGGTAATTCTGACATCCAGGTTCCCCATATCAAAGCTAGCGTCACCAAAGTGTCAAGGTCGAACAGAGGCAAGTCCTACAACTTTAACAAATTAGATGAGAACATAGGCGTGAGCACACATGCTAACAAATTAGATGAGAACATAGGCGTGAGCACACATGCTAACAAATTAGATGAGAACATAGGCGTGAGCACACATGCTAACAAATTAGATGAGAACATAGGCGTGAGCACACATGCTAACAAATTAGATGAGAACATAGGCGTGAGCACACATGCTAACAAATTAGATGAGAACATAGGCGTGAGCACACATGCTAACAAATTAGATGAGAACATAGGCGTGAGCACACATGCTAACAAATTAGATGAGAACATAGGCGTGAGCACACATGCTAACAAAGAGTCGCAGTCCCACAGTTCAGTGATTCAGTTCTGGCTGCTTCCCTTCCGTGTGTAGCAAGAGTGATAACCTAGTTTATCCACACTGATATCAACGTTTTTTATCTGAATCAATACAATATCTTGTTTCAGTGATTTTGGAAAATCCAAACATTCAAAGGTTTTCATATTTCAGAAAATAAATGTGAAAAATCACAGCTCTGCTAAACAGCTCTATTTTTTTTTTTTACCGATAAATAATGTTTTTCAGTGTGTTCCGCTAGTCCATCTATCCGTCTTCTTTGTGGGTGATCGGCTAAGTAGTCTACGCCCAGTACTCCGTGTGGCGTCTTGCAGGGCAGCAACAGACTCTCTCCACTTCTCATGATTCAGGGCCAGCCTTTGTATTGTGCCCCAGCTGTGCTGCGTGCTACTCATGTCTGCTTCTACAGTTCTCTGACAGGTAGCCTCTGGTCGCCCTCTCTTTCTTCTTCCCTGGGGTGTCCAGCTCTTGGCTGTTTCAGCGATGCTGCCCGGGTCTCTTCGGACATGCCATGTCTTCTAGCTGACACTGGGGCAAGCAGGTCTCGGGTCTCTTCGGACATGCCATGTCTTCTAGCTGACACTTGGGCAAGCAGGTCTCGGGTCTCTTCGGACATGCCATGTCTTCTAGCTGACACTTGGGCAAGCAGGTCTCGGGTCTCTTCGGACATGCATGTCTTCTAGCTGACACTTGGGCAAGCAGGTCTCGGGTCTCTTCGGACATGCCATGTCTTCTAGCTGACACTTGGGCAAGCAGGTCTCGGGTCTCTTCGGACATGCCATGTCTTCTAGCTGACACTTGGGCAAGCAGGTCTCGGGTCTCTTCGGACATGCCATGTCTTCTAGCTGACACTTGGGCAAGCAGGTCTCTGTTATCTGTTGTCTGTAGCCGGTAAACATTTACAATCTTTCTGAGGCAGGTTGTGTGGAGTGAGGATAATTTGCCCGTTTCCTTTTCTGTTGCTTTCCATCATTCTGCTCCATAGAGGAGTATGGATAGCACACAGATTTGATAGTTTTATTTTATGTTCTGCTAATATTAAACTCTTATTGCACCTTCTTCGTCATCATCATCATCATCATCATCATCTTCTTCTTCTTCTCCTCTTCTTATTTCAGTTTCAAGGTCAAGTTACATATACAACTATGTTTTTAAGTCAAAGCAGGCAATACTGTCCAGGATCTTGCATAAGTTTATCTTTGATCTACCGCCTGGCTCGCTCAGGTCTGGCAATGTAAGACTAGACAAGAATTTGTCCTCAGCTAAATAGCATGGTCTAGTCACATTGTAAGTGTTTTGTTTTTTTTTTCTCGTAGCTGTGTACTAATCTTGAATGTTTCTCTCACTTTGTCTAATGTTTGTCTAGTTTTTCTCGTAGCTTTGTACTAATCTTGAATGTTTCTCTCACTCTGTCTTACTAATGTTTGTCTAGTTTTTCTCGTAGCTTTGTACTAATCTTGAATGTTTCTCTCACTTTGTCTTACTAATGTTTGTCTGTTTTTCTCGTAGCTTTGTACTAATCTTGAATGTTTCTCTCACTTTGTCTTACTAATGTTTGTCTGTTTTTCTCGTAGCTTTGTACTAATCTTGAATGTTTCTCTCACTTTGTCTTACTAATGTTTGTCTGTTTTTCTCGTAGTTTTGTACTAATCTTGAATGTTTCTCTCACTTTGTCTTACTAATGTTTGTCTGTTTTTCTCGTAGCTTTGTACTAATCTTGAATGTTTCTCTCACTCTGTCCTACGTCCTGCTAGGATATGACTGAGACAATCAACAACAACAACAACAAACGATAATGACAAAAACTGGAAGCAACAGAGATGTGGTTTTGGACAAAGACGCAACATAAACACCCAGGACAGACAAAAAAAACTAAAGAAGAGATCACGAAGGCAGAACAACGAAGACAAAAGAGTCAAAAATTCTCCGACATGTCATGAGAAGAGAGAAGCTGGAGAACACAAAACTGACTGGAAACTTCAAGTGGAAAAAAAGGAAGAGAGGGAGACCATGAGAAAGATGTCTCAGAGGCCGGACGAGGGAGACCAAGAGAAAGATGTCTCAGAGGCCGGACGAGGGAGACCAAGAGAGAAAGATGTCTTAGAGGATGGACGAGGGAGATCAAGAGAAAGATGTCTTAGAGGACGGACGAGGGAGATCAAGAGAAAGATGTCTTAGAGGACGGACGAGGGAGATCAAGAGAAAGATGTCTTAGAGGACGGACGAGGGAGATCAAGAGAAAGATGTCTTAGAGGACGGACGAGGGAGACCAAGAGAAAGATGTCTCAGAGGACGGACGAGGGAGACCAAGAGAAAGATGTCTCAGAGGACGGATGAGGGAGACCAAGAGAAAGATGTCTCAGAGGACGGACTCTCCAAGTGGCAGGTGGGGAAACGAAGAACATGTGAACTAATCAGAAACACAAAGGACCGTGCAAGACGGAGAAGCATGATAGCCAACGCTGTTCGGCACGCCACATAATGTATGTAGGTTGTACTAATGTTGGACTCGTCTTTCTGCGTTCTTCTAATGTTGTATGCTTTGTTCATTGTTAGACTAAGGCTGAGCAGTAAAGACCAACAATATGCAGATCACGCGAAGGTCACTGCACCTCCCTTTTCCTTTTCTCACACCCCTTTTTCCCCCATTCCCTCTTTCCACCCACTCCCTAAAAAAACCGTAAAGTGTTTTTCCCATAGTGCAAAGAGCTAGAACATTTGTCTCAGGATCTGGCTGTCACGATGACCTGGAGGACAACCTGGCTGTGACATACTGATATGACATTCACGAACCCACAGACAAGATGTACAGCATCCACAGCGAAACAAATCCCAGTTTCCTTAATTATGATGACACAAATCACCAGGCCTAAGGGGGTGGGGGTGGGGTGGGGGAGGGGCCGAAGATAACGCACTCACAAAGAGCGCGGCCAGCGAACCACAGCTGACTGCTTGCGCCTGAGCTGGCGAATCGCGGCTGATCAAGACCCTGTTCCATCTCCTAGGCGTACTTCGCTGGGAACAGGCTGGCGTCTGGCCGCGCGAGCTGGGGAGGGAACTCTGCTTCCAAAAATAAGCCAAGTCGAAGTTGGATGTGTCGGACCGAAAGTCGCATAACAGCGCAGCCAAAGCCATTTTTGCTGGAAGAAGATGATGAAGAAGAAGAAGACGACGTAAAAAACCCCCAACGCACTAACATAATTCAGGCAGGCAGACAGGAAACACTCGTCCACATAATCATACACATACAGACACGAGGAATATGAAAGAGAATACAGCCTCTTCCTTTTTTTTACAATGTCTTATAATGAACTATTTCCAGTTTCATATTAAACCATACAAAACCGCTGTCTGTCTTACACAGAACTACTGTCTGCTTTGTATAAAAACCACTATCTATTTTCTTTAATATAGAACCACTGTCTTCCTTATATAAGACCACTGTCTGTTTTACACAGAACTACTGTCTGCTTTATATAAAAAAAAAACACAGTCTGCCTTCTTGTAAAAGGGAAGTGTTTTAGTAAAAGGATGCTTGACAAAAGTTTAAGTGCAAGCTAAACATTTTAAACTGGTAGAGGAGAACCAATACTTAGCTAGAATGTAAGACCCACTCATAAACCAACATCACGCGTAGACAACAACAACAACAACAAAAGCAACATATATTTTACTTAAAACTACACAGTCAACAAATGTTATTTCTGATCATGCAAAAAGAACAATACTTTTTTTTATATTTAAAAAACATCAAAATCGGTTTTTAAAAATGTTTGGGAAAAAAACTGTTTGTTATCAAGCATTTACACGCACGATATTTTGGCAGTAACATCTTTATATTCACTTTTTTTTTTTAAACTCCCACATTATTTGTAAATCTTATCCATTCACTTTTTGTATGTCTGTTAGCGGTATCTGACGTAGCACAAGCCGAAATATTGTCCACGAATCTGGTTAAGGCGTAAATGTTATTTTCGCCACTTTTATCCCGACTCCGTTTACACATCTGTAAATGTTATTTTCGCCACTTTTATCCCGACTCCGTTTACACATCTGTAAATGTTATTTTCGCCACTTTTATCCCGACTCCGTTTACACATCTGTAAATGTTATTTTCGCCACTTTTATCCCGACTCCGTTTACACATCTGTAAATGTTATTTATACACAGTATTATACTTTACAATGAAAACGTAACAGTAAGGATAATAAACGTATAATAATTACCGTCAGGTGTAAATGTATTCCCCTCTCTCTCTCTCTCTCTCTCTGTCTCCTTGTACGAGAAACCTTGAAGTAACTCAGTTCTAAATTCAACGACACACGATCAAGATGTTTTCCAACTTCAAGTGCTGCTTTGCTAAACTTTGACGTCCAAATAACCACAGAAATAAACACCGTATTTACAAACGCTGCCGAAATCCTCCACAACTAGGCCGTGGTAGAGCAAGACGAAGGGCTAGCGGGCGGCCATGTTGTATACACGGCAACACTGAAGCTAAAAACGCGGCAGAGATGGCTTCGGCTAAACGCGGCTGTACAAAACTGCACGAGGCGAGAGCGAGCGTCTCTTAAAACGAAATGTTAGAATTATGGGCCATAGTTTTACTTCTCAGCGATTGGCTCTCGCCAAAGTTCAGCTCAGGCTATAGAGTCTAGCCATGTACCAGGTCTAGAAAACTAAACGAGGGCGTTGCTCCTACCATGACCCACTTTCTCCCCCTTTCCTGTAGCCATTCCCCCTATCTCTTCCCACATTTTTTTTTCTTTTTCGGGTTTTAAAAAGACCCCGCGTTTTTCATAAATTCCGAAAATAAACAGAAATCAGCGAGAGGTAGCAAGATTGGCTTTATCCAGTGCTGTTGTGAATAGCCGTACGTGAAGAAACGTTTTTTCGTCACTAAAGAGTTTTACTATGGAGCGATAAAGACAATGGTGGGACAAATGAACAAGACAACTTCAGCAAACGTACAACTGCAAGCGGTAAGCCATTGAAAATGACGAGGAAAAACATGAGCATTTGATCTATTATTCAGTTCACACATTTTTCCCAATTAAACGTTTTCAAACTTCGAGAACAAAATCAACATCCTCAGAATGTTTTATCTGGTCAAAAACATCCACACGAGAATGATTACTGCTACCGACAACCAAGTGACACACTTTCGATATATGGTACATGCATCTAGCAAGTTTCTACACCTTTAGGCATAGACAGTCTCTGTAGGCGGTTATAGAGCGTATGTTTGCAGATGGTCATATAATGTATTCTGTAGATAGTTATAGACCATATGTTTATAGAGAGTGTATGTTTGTACAGAATAGGCCAAGCAAAGACTGCATTTCAGAGAATGAGAAACATATTAACCAACACATCTTTATCAACGAATGTTAGAAAACGAGTCCTAAAATGCTATATTGAACCTATCTTGTTATATGGAAGTGAATCATGGACAATAGGCAAGTCTGCACAAAAATCATTGGAAGCAGCAGAAATGTAGTTTATTAGAAGAATGTTGCGAATCCCCTGGACAGCAAAAATAACTAATGAAGAATGTAGGAGAAGAGCTGGAGAGACAAAAAACCTTGTCAAAAAGATAAGAGAGAGACAATGTACTTTCATAGGACATGCAATGAGAAGAGAGGGCATTGAAAATATTATAACAACAGGAAAAATAGAAGAAAGAAGATCAAGAGGAAGACCAAGAGAAATGATACTGGACAGTCTGACGGGATGGTGTGAGAGAGATTGTCACATATACATTCTACAAACATCGACTCTCTAAACATATGCATTATACAAACATACCGTACAAACACCTACTCTCTAAACATATACATTCTACAAATACCAACTCTCTAAACATCTGCATTCTACAAACACCGATTCTCTAAACATCTACATTCTAATATACAAACACATTCTCTACAACTACCTACTCTCTACAAGCGTGCACTCTACACAGATCTCCTCAGCACATCCACCCTACAAAAAGACCTACTCTTCACACGCATGGATTCTCCATACACTCCACACACTCCACACACACTGATACTGCCTACCCACACCTACAATCTCAGGGAACAAAGACAAGTTATTTTAAAACATGCACATACACACACAAATTGTCAGCAAGCAACCACGAGAACAGACTGGGGGGGGGGGGGGGCGGAGAAGAACGCTAATAAGTTTGTATTGTCCAAGAAGGGCGCCATGTGGGGCAGCTCTTTCTATAGATTTTTCTAGGGCCCTACTTCAAGAACAAAACGAGCATTTTTCTGTAAAATGGAGTGGAGTTGACGTATTTTATAACGCGATGCTAATGCCCTGGTCTGTGACATTGTTTTCTTGCATGGTGCTTTTTTTTTTAATAACTTTTTAAAATAAGTTTTTTCCCCTACGTTATCCGTGGATAATCCATAATATTATCCAAAATGGATACTGGACGTTCCCAGGCAGTGGGTGAGCGGCGAAGACGTGACTCAGAATGGAACTTCCCATACAAGTTATGGGCCGTGACAAAGACCCACATTATGGGGCTGTGGTAGGGAGCCACTTGGGCTGTGGTGAAGAGCCAGTATTGGATGCGATGGAAGAACCACATTATGGGGTGTGGGGAAGAGTCACATGAGCTGTGACGAAGAGCCACATATTATGGACTGTGACGAAGAGCCACATATTATGGACTGTGACGAAGAGCCACATATTATGGACTGTGACGAAGAGCCACATATTATGGACTGTGACGAAGAGCCACATATTATGGACTGTGACGAAGAGCCACATATTATGGACTGTGACGAAGAGCCACATATTATGGACTGTGACTCTTTTTCTTCTTCTTCTTCTTCTTCTTCTTCGTTCGCATTGTCTGTCTATATCTGCAGTCCTGTCTCTTGGATAAATTTCACTGTTTTTTGTAACTCATGTATGGAACCGTAGAGCTTATCTTCTTTAGTGGTTTCACTGGGCCAGTAATTATTTCTCAGTGTCTCATAGTTGATGCAGTTCTGGAGGATATGTTCCACAGTTTGGGGCACCTGGGCACATGTACATAGATTAGTAGTCTTATCTTATATCTTATCTTATATCCTTCCCGTGCCGTTAGACGTCACATAGGGCTCGCAAAGTAGTTCGCCAATTTTTCCTGTCTTCGGCGAGTCTTTCAACCTCAACAAAGGATTTTATGCCTGTTAACTTGGCCTCTCTTAATAATGTCATCTTCAGAGTTTCACGCGGGCTGCCCCTTTTTCTTCGGCCTGTTGTGTTCCACTTGATAGCTTGTTTTGGGATTCTCTGCTCATTTCTTCTCATCAAGTGGCCAACATATGTCCATCTCCTTTTCCTGATCACCCGTGAGACTGGTTGTTGTTCAGTCATCTGTCTTATCTCTGCATTGTTCTTGAATTCATTCCACTTGATGCCGAGTATTTTCCTTAGGCATTTGTTTTCAAAAGAGTCTAATTTCTTTTCTATTTCTTTAGTTGTTTTCCAGCTTTCGCATGCATAAATGAGGGTGGATATTACATTTGAATTGAATAGTCTTAACTTGGTTTTTGTGCTTATAACTTTTGAATTCCATATGTTCTCAAGATTCTTGAAGATTGATGCTGCTTTTGCAATTCTGATCCTAACTTCCTTTCTAGTGTCACCATCCTGGTCTATGTAGCTGCCAAGGTATGCAAATTGATTGACTTCTTCAATATCTGTCCCTTCTATGTGTATTTTTCCATTTTGATTGATGGGAATTTTCATTATTTTATTTTGTCCTTGTTAATTTCAAGTACTATTTTGCTAGCCAGTGAAGACAGGCTATCTGTTTTTTCTTGCATGGAATTCACATTATTACTGATAAGAGTTATGTCATCAGCAAAATCAAGATCTTCTAGTTGGGTCCCATGTACCCAGTCAATACCTGTGTTACCTGTGCAGCATTTTTTCATTATGAAGTCTATTGTAATCCCAAAAAGTAAAGGAGACAGTATACATCCTTGTTTCACGCCTGTTTCAATCTGGAACCATTCACTCATCCCTTCTTCTGTCTTGACTGCACAACCATATCCATTGTATAAGTCCTTAATGATGTTGACAATTTTAGATGGTATTCCATATAGACATAAAATTCTCCATAATGAATCTCTGTGTATGCTATCAAATGCCTTCTTAAAATCTATGAAATTCAGTATTAATGGTTTCTGCTTTTCAATATGTTCTTCAAGTATTATTCTGAGAGTAAAGATCTGGTCGAGACAGCTTCTCCCTTTTCGAAATCCTGCTTGTTCTTCTCTCATTGCAGTATCCACTATATCTTTGAGTCTATTCAAAATGACCTTGCAAAATACTTTTGACACAACTGATATTAAGGTTACTCCTCTCCAGTTGTTACAGTCACTAAGGTTGCCCTTTTTTGGTATTTTCACAATGATTCCCTTCTTCCAATTAGAAGGGACCTTTTCTTCTTTCCAAATCTTGTTAAACATTCTCTGTAGTTGTCTCATGTTGTCACTATTGATAGCTTTTAGCATCTCGGCTGTTATTTCATCTTCACCTGCAGCTTTGTTGTTAGCCATTAAATTCACTGCTGTTTCAATTTCATGCAATTTAATTTCATCTAGATTGACATTTAGTTGTGGGGCTGGTAAGTCAGTTTCAAGGTTTAACAATTCTTTTGGGTGAGATTAGTAGTACCAACCTTAAACTTTGTATACATATGACTTCGGAGTCGGGTGTGTCCTGTTCGGAGACGGAAGATGGTGACTTGTTCCTTTCTGTTTAGCATGTGATAGTCATCATGTGGTGGTGTTTGTGGCTTCCTGTAGGTTTTTATCATGCTTTTCTTCTGATTATAGGTGATTGGTATGTCAGGTTGCTCCATTTCAGTGCCCTCTTTGGCCAGATGGTCAGCTTTCTCATTGCCTGGTATCCCACCTATAAACATTGTGTGTTGCAGGGAATCCATTGCAAAGTGACTCCATGCTGTAAGCCAATTTTTGACAAGGCATCCTTAAGATCTGGTAGTTTGTTGCACTGAAGAGCTTCCAGTACTGATCTTGCATCTGTGAGAATTACTACAGGATATGTATCAATTCTGGAGTCTGATAGTTTTTCAACCGCTGTAATAATTGCCCTAACTTCTGCATCAAAGTTGTTGCAGTATTTTCCAGTGGGTATGGAAATCTTGTCAATGGTGTTGTTTGGATATTCAATATGTGCTCCTGCCCCTCCATTCTTTATGGCATTGTGCGCAGATCCGTCTGTATACACACGTATCCAGGTGTCACATGGATATTTGTTATCTAGCACACTAAGTGTGGCTGTTGATCTTACAAGGCTGCTTTGCATCTCACCATTCTGCACACCTTTCACTTCAGTCTGAATAGTTATTTGTGTATAATCTGCTTCTTTCCATGGTGTATGCTCAGGTACAGATGATAATGAAAGTCAGGAATCAGCTTACGCATACGCTTGGCCTGATGAATGAAGCTGCTTCTTTTAAGCCGTCTTAATGCCAAGTTATTGAATCTCTCCTTCAGGGGATGGCTTACAGAGCTAATGAATTTCTCTCCCATGGTCATGACCTTTGTGTTTCTACGTTCCTTTAGCGCTTGAACACCAACTATTTTCTGCATTTCTACTATTGGTGTGGACCTCATGGCACCTGTGATAATCCGTAGTGACTGATTTTGAACCTTGTCTAGATTATGCAGCGTAGTGTTTGATGCTGTGCACCAAGATGTTGAGCCATATTCTAAATGTGGTAGAATACTTTGCTGATATACATTCTTGAGGATTCTTTCACTAGCTCCCCATGTGGTTCCACTCAATTTTCTTAATATGGCTAGTTTTCTTCTGGCTTTTGCTTCTGCACTGTTGATATGTTGCTTCCGAGTCAGTTTTGAGTCAAGAGTCACTCCTAAGTAAGTGGGTTGGTTGTCCATCCTTAAGGATATTTCATTTACAAAGATCTTACCTGCTTTCTGTTTAGATGAGAGAGTGAACAGAGTGGTACTTGATTTCTCTGTGTTGATACTTACACACCATTTGTTTGTCCATGATGTCAAAATGTCTGCTGCTCTTTGGAGTCTCTGTGTAGCAACTGTCGCATATTCATCTGTACACCACATGACCAGATCATCTGCATACAGTGCCGCTTTGATTCCATAGGGAAGTTCCTTGACCAGGTCATTAATGAATACAAGGAATAGTGTAGGTGAAAGGACTCCTCCTTGTGGTACACCGTGTCGCAGAAGTACTTTCTGGCTTTTGTGTCCATCCATTACTACTCTAGCTCTCCTATTGTGTAATTAGGACTTTATCCAGTTATGGACTGTGACGAATAGTCACATATTATGGACTGTGACGAATAGTCACATATTATGGACTGTGACGAAGAGTCACATATTATGGACTGTGACGAAGAGTCACATATTATGGACTGTGACGAAGAGCCACCGTGAGCTACGACTTCGTTCTACTTCACGACATGTTCATGTCAACTCTAAGCCCCCCCCTCCCCCGAACAACACGTGAACATTCTTTGTTATCAAACATCACGGACGTGGTGGTTTACCTGTAGAGTTCATCCTCCCAACTTCCTGTCCCGGGAAACAAGGAAAGCCGTGACTCTCATCACCATTATCATTCATTTTTTTTCATAACTATCATCATTCCATGACAAAACAAGAAAGAGCATTGCACTCTGGCGTTTAGAAGAGGAAATGAGTAAAAAGACCAACAACAAAAAAAGTGAGAGAAGAAAGATCCGAAGTGACATAAGATTTGTGAGAGTCTGAATTGAATTCTTTGTACTGTGCTCTACAAAAGGTGATGGAGTGGGGTGGGGAGTTTTTGATGAATAATGCAGCAGAGAGTGTTGTGTGATCTTCTTCTTCTTCTTCTTCTCTCTCTCTCTCGCTCTCTCTCTCTCCCTGCCACCCCCAACCAAGATAACTGGGAATAGGTCAGAGAGACCCCAGTTTACGCGCGGCGATAATGTGAGCAGAGAGTCGTGAGATGAGTCAGCTAGTGACTCACTTAACCAGTTTCTTGTCAGGGATTTCAAACTCTGTCCAGGTGAACGGGTTCCAGGCTCTCAGGCTGTCATGTTCTAGAAACAGTTATCAGTATGTTCTAGAAACAGTTATCAGTATGTTATAGAAACAGTTATCACTATGTTCTAGAAACAGTTATCAGTATATTCTAGAAACAGTTATCAGTATTTTCTGTGTGGACTAGAGTTGCAGGAACAAATTATTTCATCTTCATCGACTTCAGTTTGCTCGTCGAATTCAGTGCAACTTTCCTACAACTCTAAGCTAACAAAAACGTACGATCCACTTAAAGGAGAATCTGTATCTTAAGTTTAAAATACGAGCTACACTAAATATAATGAAATACAAGCTACGCCGAAAGCATGAATTCACTTTCATAGTCTCTTGTGATGATCTTCTTTTTCGCCTGGACTGTCCAAGTGATGATGATGACACCCAGAACCTTTGCCACAGCTGCCCTCAAGGGTATCATTAAAACAATCATGATAGAAAAATAAATATGAATGAATCCCATTTTTTTTAAAAGTTCGATCACACTTAAGAGGGAACTCGGCTCTTGTCACTGACATCACGGCCAGGAACGAAAGTTTGAGCTCTTATTACATCCAGTACCATCTTAACACAAGACACACTGGACCATTCGGCCAGGGACCCCACGATTTTGTCGGTGTGATTCTTCTTTGTGTGGGGTTTAGGTAATGCTCTGTGTGGGTTTGGGCTCCCAGTGCACAGCTTTTCCAGGGGCTACAAGGCTGTTAACCTGCTACATCACGGTCCCATGATGATTTTCTCACTATTCTATCAGGAACAGTCTAACGCTTCGCACCTCACTTTCATCATCATCATCAGGTGCCGTGCCGACTGGCGTTGGCTATTATGCTTCTCCAGAGTACCCGATCCTTCATGCAGGCCATTAGTTCAGTTGGTGATCTCCTCTCACACCATCCCGTCAGACTGTCCAGTACCTCACTTTAAGCTAACATTTTAACTAACCAAACAAACCTCGAGTTTACGCCCACATTTTAGCTAGCCAATCAGCTCGATGTTTACGCCTACATTTTAACTAGCCAATCACCTCGATGTTTACGCCTACATCTCTTCTATGGATAACTAATGGACGCTGTCCGTCGTGACAATCAGCGACCCAGAGCTGATATGTCGGCGTCGGACTGGGGGACCATAACCGACCAAGACCCTGTATCGCCTATCCCGTGGACTCCCAGTAGGAGGCGCATAGTCCCCCTGGTGGTGGAGTCTGCTAAAGAAGTATTTCACACTCCCAGTTTTTTAGCTACAGAGACTGAACATAAAGCGGCCGTAACCGGCTCCCCAGTCCGACATGATGCTGTGTGTCAACATCTTCACAGCATTGGCCGCATAGAACACCATCTAGCAGGTCCATGGATGATGATGATGATGATGATGACGACGACGACGACGACGATGATGATGATGATGATGATGATGAGTAATCTTTTCCAGGAGGTCATAAAGTCAAAACGTTTCGAAATGCAAACTTTACGCTACCTGCAAACTAACACATGAAAGAAAATTATGAACTTCCTTGACCACCGGGCTGCTCAGATGAACTAATATTTAGACCAAAAGGACTTCCAAACAACTTAGTTAAATTCCATTTCTAGCCTCACAGTTACGGTGACAGCAATGTCTGACAGATTATCTGATGCTGTCAACCAGTTACGCTGTAGCTCTTCCACAACCTCGCGCCCATAGCTCGGAGTGTCATGATCCACTTTGCACCCTTCTCTGCGCTCACACCAGAACACCTGGTCCCGAGCCAGTCTGTCTACACTGAATGAGTTCCAGTTCAAGAAGCGAATTTAACTTCGAATGCCGTTCATAGTAGTCCTTGTCCGCATCTTCCTGCGCCTTGTCTTGTCTTGTGCTGTCTCCTTGTAAGCCGGTGTTCTTTGCAGCCGAAGCTGTGGAGGTGTTGAGGCACAACATCGTATCGTCGTAGAAGCGGGTTATGGCAGCTGTTTTTTTCGGTCCCGGAGTGCAGATAAAAAGCAGAGGGTGTGCAATGCTTCTTTACCAGACTCCACCACCATGAAGATTATGGCGATCTCCGCTAGGCCTGTTACTGGGGGTACCAACGGAGAGGTGGGCAGGGTCTTGATCAGCTATGGTTAGCTAACCCTGACGCTAGCATGTCAGCTATGGATCGCTGATTGCCTCATCGGACAGTGTCTTCACACCCCCACCCCCCCCCACCCCCACCCTACCTCCATTAATAATTAACTTGACAAATTAATGTTGGTGTAGTGACATTCACTGAAAGATTCGTGCCCCCGGCGCATTGTTTTCATACAGACGTTACGTCTCAATATTACAGTGACGCACTCACTGTAAGTTGAAAACCGCTGATGTAGATCACCTTAACCTCTAAAAACTTCACACTCCAGGCCAGAAACTGACAGAACTAGAGCCTGGGTGAGGCATCGTGTTTACGTCATACAGAGTTTATAGTGTGTATGTGTGGCTGGCCTTTTAGTCAGGTTAAAAAACAAGAACAGTGTAGACAAACATGTTGTTTCCATATGTTACTGTGTGACAAATCTTGTCATCTGCTTCTTCTTACCAGTACATAAAGAAAGTATACCCCAGTATGTAAGAAAGTATACTCCATATATAAGAAAGTATATCAGTTAACCTAAAATTAAGCACTTCATAGATCAAGACACAAGGAAGACATACCACATATCACATATACAAACACATTTAGACTATTGCTCAACAATCTGAGATGGTTGCTCAGTGTCAAATACAAGGAGGCTTTGCTCACTCCAAAAGCAAGCAGTAAAACTTATTAGTGACAAAGATCAAGCACAAACAACTAAACAGCACAAACGTATCAAAATACTGCCTCTTAAGAACAGGTTCCTCTTCAACAAAGCCAAGTTGGTACATCAAATTCTTTCACGGTATGCTCCGCCTTATCTATGGAACCTGTTTAAATTTAGCTCAAAGTGTAGCCAACGCTTAAAACCTACACTTGATCTTTACAAGAAAAGCTTTACTTATTCTGCTGCTCATCTTTGGAATACCCTCCCATCCTGTATAAAAATTATATATATATATATATACTCCTTCCTACAACTCCATATTTTTCCAGTATCTATTTGATGTCGACTACATGCCTCCATGAATCATAAAGCATAAAAGATGTTTTAGACTGCTCTTACAGACACCGAATTCAGTTAATTGTTTATTCTGAATAGTATCGAAATTTTTGTTTGGTAGATAGTCACTTATATATGTATGTAGTTAGTTTATGTGCTGAGTGCATGGATTAGAGGGAAACTTAAATGTTATATCTCATTTCCAATGTTAGTTATGTTGGTTATATCAGCAGCATATTTGTAGAGTGTCTGGAACAGAGTGAAAGTTGTATGATAGAGGGTAGAGTGTCAGACGGGCCTACGCCACCAATTCTTAACCCTTTTGAAATAAAGATCAATCAATCAATCAATCAATCGCCAGTTTGCTTGTAAATGTTGGGCCGTCGTCTTATATTCTGGCCAGGACTGTGAGAATATCATCAAACAATTATTATCGCTTTCTGTCGTCACTATTATCATCACTTACGAAGAAGAGCAACCACTACAGTCCAGTAACATTTGTTGTGATATTTGTTGTAACATTTGTTGTGATATTTGTTGTAACATTTGTTGTGATATTTGTTGTAACATTTGTTGTGATATTTGTTGTAACATTTGATGTAAACTTTTGTTGTAACATTTGGGACACTTCTGTCCCACACAAGTTGAGCGAGATAGCGGTCAGTGTGGACAAATAGCTGACTGCTTCCTTCGAGGGTGACGCACCACAACTGGCCAAGACCCTATTGTACATCCCTGTAGCGCTTCCAGGTGGCAGACAGTAGCTTGGCCGATTGAACAGGGATCGTCGCATGGGAACGTGAGCCTGGACATTTTTTAAAAAAAACATACCCTGCAGAAGTCTGATGTGTCGGGCCGCAAGTCGCAGACAACGCAACCAACGACTTTCTGAAGCCAAAAGAAGAAAGAAGAATAAGAAAAAGGAAGAAGAAGAAGAAAGAAGAAAGCCTATTGCCTGGCACAGATTTCCATCTATATATTCCTTTTCGTGGGACAAGTTTTTGAGTCCTAAGTCTCTGCAGAAAGTGCAGATTTGTAGGGTCTGTTCTGGAGCCCAGGCGCCATTTTGGCACCTGCAGTCAATGTCTGTGGGCTTGTTGCCTGTAGTGTCCTGTGTAGTGCCTAGAAATTATGGGTTGTCCTGTCCCGCTTCGCTTTACAATGAGATCTCCTTTCTGTCTTTTTTTTTTCTATTAGTGACTGAGTTATTATGACAGATAGGGGGCAAGACAAACAGGCAGAAAGAACGAAACAATGAATTTTATTTTCACGGGAAGAAGAATTCGGCACACAGGTTGCTCAGACATTCACAGGTTCGTCAGACATTCATAGGTTCGTCAGACATTCATAGGTTCGTTAGACATTCTGCAATACATCTCTCTAGGCTAACACATCTATCTGTTCAATATATCACATTAGTTAATCAATCAATCAGTCAAGTGCCGTGCCGCGTGACGTAGGCGATCATTTCTCTACACAGTTCCCTGTCTTTTGAATTGATTATGTAATCTCCGCCGGTGACTTTCTTCCTAACCACACTGACAGCCCATCCAGTAACTTCTCTCTCTCTCTCTCTCTCTCTCTCTCTCTCTCTCTGTCTTCCCCTGTCTCTTATTCCGCCAATGTTTTCAGTTGCCACAATGTGTTCGAATTTTCCTCTTCTCAGAAAATGTCCTACAAATCTCGCTTGTCTGCCTCTGGTCTTTGCTATAATTTGCTTTTTAACTGCAGCCTCTCTTAAGACTTCCTCGTTGGTTTTCTTGGCTGTCCATGGTACCTTCAACATCCTTCTTATAAACTACATCTCCACGGCCTCAATTTCTCACTGCGAAGAAATCACATTAATAAGTCAGACAGACAAGTAGGTAGGTTTAAGTAAGTATGTAAGATAGATAGGTAGTAGCTAGGTGGATGAACAGATAGGTAGTAGCTAGGTGGATGAACAGATAGGTAGTAGCTAGGTGGATGGACAGATAGGTAGTAGCTAGGTGGATGGATAGGTAGTAGCTAGGTGGATAGATAGGTAGTAGCTAGGTGGATGGATAGGTAGTAGCTAGGTGGATGGATAGGTAGTAGCTAGGTGGATGAACAGATAGGTAGTAGCTAGGTGGATAGATAGGTAGTAGCTAGGTGGATGGATAGGTAGTAGCTAGGTGGATGGATAGGTAGTAGCTAGGTGGATGAACAGATAGGTAGTAGCTAGGTGGATGGATAGGTAGCAGCTAGGTGGATGAACAGATAGGTAGTAGCTAGGTGGATGAACAGATAGGTAGTAGCTAGGTGGATGAACAGATAGGTAGTAGCTAGGTGGATGGATAGGTAGTAGCTAGGTGGATAGATAGATAGGTAGTAGCTAGGTGGATGGATAGGTAGTAGCTAGGTGGATGGATAGGTAGTAGCTAGGTGGATGAACAGATAGGTAGTAGCTAGGTGGATGGATAGGTAGTAGCTAGGTGGATGAACAGATAGGTAGTAGCTAGGTGGATGGATAGGTAGTAGCTAGGTGGATGAACAGATAGGTAGTAGCTAGGTGGATGAACAGATAGGTAGTAGCTAGGTGGATGAACAGATAGGTAGTAGCTAGGTGGATAGATAGGTAGTAGCTAGGTGGATAGATAGGTAGTAGCTAGGTGGATGAACAGATAGGTAGTAGCTAGGTGGATGAACAGATAGGTAGTAGCTAGGTGGATAGATAGTTAGGTAGTAGCTAGGTGGATGGATAGGTAGTAGCTAGGTGGATAGATAGTTAGGTAGTAGCTAGGTGGATGGATAGGTAGTAGCTAGGTGGATGAACAGATAGGTAGTAGCTAGGTGGATGAACAGATAGGTAGTAGCTAGGGGATGAACAGATAGGTAGTAGCTAGGTGGATGGATAGGTAGTAGCTAGGTGGATAGATAGTTAGGAAGTAGCTAGGTGGATGGATAGTTAGGTAGTAGCTAGGTGGATGGATAGGTAGTAGCTAGGTGGATGAACAGATAGGTAGTAGCTAGGTGGATGAACAGATAGGTAGTAGCTAGGTGGATAGATAGTTAGGTAGTAGCTAGGTGGATGGATAGGTAGTAGCTAGGTGGATAGATAGTTAGGTAGTAGCTAGGTGGATGGATAGGTAGTAGCTAGGTGGATGGATAGGTAGTAGCTAGGTGGATGGATAGGTAGTAGCTAGGTGGATGGATAGGTAGTAGCTAGGTGGATGGATAGGTAGTAGCTAGGTGGATGAACAGATAGGTAGTAGCTAGGTGGATGAACAGATAGGTAGTAGCTAGGTGGATAGATAGTTAGGTAGTAGCTAGGTGGATGGATAGGTAGTAGCTAGGTGGATGGATAGGTAGTAGCTAGGTGGATAGATAGTTAGGTAGTAGCTAGGTGGATGAACAGATAGGTAGTAGCTAGGTGGATGGATAGGTAGTAGCTAGGTGGATAGATAGTTAGGTAGTAGCTAGGTGGATGGATAGTTATGTAGTAGCTAGGTGGATGAACAGATAGGTAGTAGCTAGGTGGATGAACAGATAGGTAGTAGCTAGGTGGATGAACAGATAGGTAGTAGCTAGGTGGATGGACAGATAGGTAGTATCTAGGTGGATGGACAGATAGGTAGTAGCTAGGTGGATAGATAGGTAGTAGCTAGGTGGATGAACAGATAGGTAGTAGCTAGGTGGATGAACAGATAGGTAGTAGCTAGATGGATGAACAGATAGGTAGTAGCTAGGTGGATAGATAGGTAGTAGCTAGGTGGATGAACAGATAGGTAGTAGCTAGGTGGATGGATAGTTAGGTAGTAGCTAGGTGGATGGATAGATAGGTAGTAGCTAGGTGGATGGACATTTAGGTAGTAGCTAGGTGGATAGATAGATAGGTAGTAGCTAGGTGGATGGATAGATAGGTAGTAGCTAGGTGGATGGACAGTTAGGTAGTAGCTAGGTGGATGGATAGATAGGTAGTAGCTAGGTGGATGGACAGATAGGTAGTAGCTAGGTGGATGGATAGTTAGGTAGTAGCTAGGTGGATGGATAGATAGGTAGTAGCTAGGTGGATGAACAGATAGGTAGTAGTTAGGTGGATGGACAGATAGGTAGTAGCTAGGTGGATGAACAGATAGGTAGTAGCTAGGTGGATGGATAGTTAGGTAGTAGCTAGGTGGATGGATAGATAGGTAGTAGCTAGGTGGATGGACAGATAGGTAGTAGCTAGGTGGATGGATAGTTAGGTAGTAGCTTGGTGGATGGATAGATAGGTAGTAGCTAGGTGGATGGATAGTTAGGTAGTAGCTAGGTGGATAGATAGGTAGTAGCTAGGTGGATGAACAGATAGGTAGTAGCTAGGTGGATGAACAGATAGGTAGTAGCTAGATGGATGAACAGATAGGTAGTAGCTAGGTGGATAGATAGGTAGTAGCTAGGTGGATGAACAGATAGGTAGTAGCTAGGTGGATGGATAGTTAGTAGTAGCTAGGTGGATGGATAGATAGGTAGTAGCTAGGTGGATGGACATTTAGGTAGTAGCTAGGTGGATAGATAGATAGGTAGTAGCTAGGTGGATGGATAGATAGTAGCTAGGTGGATGGACAGTTAGGTAGTAGCTAGGTGGATGGATAGATAGGTAGTACTAGGTGGATGGACAGATAGGTAGTAGCTAGGTGGATGGATAGTTAGGTAGTACTAGGTGGATGGATAGATAGGTAGTAGCTAGGTGGATGAACAGATAGGTAGTAGTTAGGTGGATGGACAGATAGGTAGTAGCTAGGTGGATGAACAGATAGGTAGTAGCTAGGTGGATGGATAGTTAGGTAGTAGCTAGGTGGATGGATAGATAGGTAGTAGCTAGGTGGATGGACAGATAGGTAGTAGCTAGGTGGATGGATAGTTAGGTAGTAGCTTGGTGGATGGATAGATAGGTAGTAGCTAGGTGGATGGATAGTTAGGTAGTAGCTAGGTGGATGGATAGTTAGGTAGTAGCTAGATGGATGGATAGATAGGTAGTAGTTAGGCTGATGGATAGTTAGGTAGTAGTTAGGCTGATGGATAGTTAGGTAGTAGTTAGCCTGATGGATAGATAGGTAGTAGCTAGGTGGATGGATAGTTAGGTAGTAGCTAGGTGGATGGATAGATAGGTAGTAGCTAGGTGGATGGATAGTTAGGTAGTAGCTAGGTGGATGGATAGATAGGTAGTAGCTAGGTGGATGGACAGATAGGTAGTAGCTAGGTGGATGGATAGATAGGTAGTAGCTAGGTGGATGGATAGTTAGGTAGTAGCTAGGTGGATGGACAGATAGGTAGTAGCTAGGTGGATGGACAGATAGGTAGTAGCTAGGTGGATGGATAGTTAGGTAGTAGCTAGGTGGATGGACAGATAGGTAGTAGCTAGGTGGATGGATAGTTAGGTAGTAGCTAGGTGGATGGATAGTTAGGTAGTAGCTAGGTGGATGGATAGTTAGGTAGTAGCTAGGTGGATGGATAGTTAGGTAGTAGCTAGGTGGATGAATAGTTAGGTAGTAGCTAGGTGGATGGATAGTTAGGTAGTAGCTAGGTGGATGAACAGATAGGTAGTAGCTAGGTGGATAGATAGTTAGATAGTAGCTAGGTGGATGGATAGTTAGATAGTAGCTAGGTGGATGGATAGTTAGATAGTAGCTAGGTGGATGGATAGAGAGGTAGTAGCTAGGTGGATGGATAGAGAGGTAGTAGCTAGGTGGATGGATAGTTAGATAGTAGCTAGGTGGATGGATAGTTAGATAGTAGCTAGGTGGATGGATAGTTAGATAGTAGCTAGGTGGATGGATAGTTAGATAGTAGCTAGGTGGATGGATAGAGAGGTAGTAGCTAGGTGGATGGACAGATAGGTAGTAGCTAGGTGGATGGATAGAGAGGTAGTAGCTAGGTGGATGGACAGATAGGTAGTAGCTAGGTTGATGGATAGTTAGATAGTAGCTAGGTGGATGGATAGAGAGGTAGTATCTAGGTGGATGGATAGATAGTAGCTAGGTGGATGGATAGAGAGGTAGTATCTAGGTGGATGGATAGATAGGTAGTAGCTAGGTTGATGGACAGAAAAGTAATAGCTAGGTTGATGAATAGATAAGATAAGATATATAACCTCGCTCTCTCTTATTTAGGAATTCGTGCAACTTGTCCCGATATATTTTCTGGGTCACAGATATTGACCTCATTTTCTTCTTGCACACGACCAGGCAGCCAACATCTAGTCACGTGCTACTAGTTTTTACTGACTTAACTCTGCGCTGCCTGCCCCCCCCCCCCCCAAACCTCTACGGTGTGTGTGCCTGCCTGTATACATCCTGTCTATCTGTAATTACACTCCAGTTCTAATGACAAATCTGTGACAGGAAACTGAAATATCATGTCTTCAAAGGCCACAATCTTATACGTTGATGATTCAGATGTGTCTTTCATTTATTTGCATCTCCCTTGCGGAACTTTGCCTCCCTAACAGCACTCCTGTAGGCCTCTCGGTTGTAAGCAAGATGGCCCTGCTGCTGATGCATCCATTTGCAGATCATCAACGATGTCTTGCAGCCATCTTCGCCTTGGTCTTCCTCTCTTTCTTTTTCCCATTATGTGCCCTTCCAAGACGGTTTTCTCTAAATTATCATGACGTTTAATATGTCAAAAATATTTAAGTTTTCTTTGTTTTAAAGAGGATTAAAGAGAGAAAACTTAAATATTTTGGACACATTAAACGTCATGATAATCTAGAGAAGACCGTCTTGGAAGGCTAATGTACAGACGTGTCTGCTACTTCAGATCGTGTTAACAAAGATCGGGGGGGAGGGGGGGATCTATAAGAAGACCCATTGTTGTCACGTGATCACTGTAGCTTGGCTCGCATTCCTGCACTATCTGACAAGATGAAGGGAGTCCACACAGCGACTAGTCTTTGTGTACGGTAATCTTGCGTACGGGCACTTTGTGAGTCACTGAACACGCTTGGGCCGGCACTAACAATTGATTCGTGATACGAGGGAGGGAGAGAGAGAGAGAAGGATGGTACAGTCAGGCCCAAGGAAAGGCTGAGTTCAGTCAGTACATTGTTGAGGGGCCCTGGAAAGCGGGAGGAGGGGGCCGCGGGGGTCCCGTAACGGATTAAACATAATGGCTAATCAACAGAGTTGGGGGGGGGGGAGAAGGATGGCGTAAGGGGAACATTTTTCCCACCTGCTTACAAAATACTTCTCGAGGGCCCTGAATTCGTCAAACATGAGTGGTCAAGACCCTACATCATCGTTTTGATAGCGCCAAAAGTCATTCTAGGGTAGGTGTTTCCAAACATTTTTAAGCTGTGGCCCCGTTTGTCTCTCATATCATTTCCCTAGAATCCCGGATACTTCCCGCCCCCCCCCTCCCTTTCACGTATTCGGTTCTGATGCACCCTATCACTCCCTCAATCCCTCCGCACAGCGCACCCTCCCCTGTGCCCTGGATCTCCCCACCGCCCATTTTAAGAAACCAATGTTACTACAGTCTGGCTTCAGAGTGTCAAGAAGCTATCCCCTTCCTCGTGCTGATCTCAGCATTAGCCTTTTGCCCTTCCTGTCTGTCTACCCAGGCAGGATTCGAACCTGGTCCCTGTGCTGTGGTGGTGGTGGTGGTAGAGAAAGCTGTCTCTTGCTTCTACACCACTTTAACTTCAAGCACGTCATTGTAATCAGCGCCCCCTGCTAGAAGCCATGGGTGTAATTCTGGACTAGTGCAGCGTTGAAGAAGAAGAGGAAGAAACGCAGGAAGCACTGAACAATATAATCATAAATAAGATAAGTAAGGTCAAATTTTAAAGTCAGTTCAATGTGTACTCCACTCATACATACTCTCTCACACACACACTAGTGCACCCACCCACAACCACATACATACTATTAGTCTTTACTGACTTAACTCTGCGCTGCCTGCCCCCCCCCCCCCCAAACCTCTACGGTGTGTGTGCCTGCCTGTATACATCCTGTCTATCTGTAATTACACTCCAGTTCTAATGACAAATCTGTGACAGGAAACTGAAATATCATGTCTTCAAAGGCCACAATCTTATACGTTGATGATTCAGATGTGTCTTTCATTTATTTGCATCTCCCTTGCGGAACTTTGCCTCCCTAACAGCACTCCTGTAGGCCTCTCGGTTGTAAGCAAGATGGCCCTGCTGCTGATGCATCCATTTGCAGATCATCAACGATGTCTTGCAGCCATCTTCGCCTTGGTCTTCCTCTCTTTCTTTTTCCCATTATGTGCCCTTCCAAGACGGTTTTCTCTAAATTATCATGACGTTTAATATGTCAAAAATATTTAAGTTTTCTTTGTTTTAAAGAGGATTAAAGAGAGAAAACTTAAATATTTTGGACACATTAAACGTCATGATAATCTAGAGAAGACCGTCTTGGAAGGCTAATGTACAGACGTGTCTGCTACTTCAGATCGTGTTAACAAAGATCGGGGGGGAGGGGGGGATCTATAAGAAGACCCATTGTTGTCACGTGATCACTGTAGCTTGGCTCGCATTCCTGCACTATCTGACAAGATGAAGGGAGTCCACACAGCGACTAGTCTTTGTGTACGGTAATCTTGCGTACGGGCACTTTGTGAGTCACTGAACACGCTTGGGCCGGCACTAACAATTGATTCGTGATACGAGGGAGGGAGAGAGAGAGAGAAGGATGGTACAGTCAGGCCCAAGGAAAGGCTGAGTTCAGTCAGTACATTGTTGAGGGGCCCTGGAAAGCGGGAGGAGGGGGCCGCGGGGGTCCCGTAACGGATTAAACATAATGGCTAATCAACAGAGTTGGGGGGGGGGGGAGAAGGATGGCGTAAGGGGAACATTTTTCCCACCTGCTTACAAAATACTTCTCGAGGGCCCTGAATTCGTCAAACATGAGTGGTCAAGACCCTACATCATCGTTTTGATCGCGCCAAAAGTCATTCTAGGGTAGGTGTTTCCAAACATTTTTAAGCTGTGGCCCCGTTTGTCTCTCATATCATTTCCCTAGAATCCCGGATACTTCCCGCCCCCCCCCTCCCTTTCACGTATTCGGTTCTGATGCACCCTATCACTCCCTCAATCCCTCCGCACAGCGCACCCTCCCCTGTGCCCTGGATCTCCCCACCGCCCATTTTAAGAAACCAATGTTACTACAGTCTGGCTTCAGAGTGTCAAGAAGCTATCCCCCTTCCTCGTGCTGATCTCAGCATTAGCCTTTTGCCCTTCTTCCTGTCTGTCTACCCAGGCAGGATTCGAACCTGGTCCCTGTGCTGTGGTGGTGGTGGTGGTAGAGAAAGCTGTCTCTTGCTTCTACACCACTTTAACTTCAAGCACGTCATTGTAATCAGCGCCCCCTGCTAGAAGCCATGGGTGTAATTCTGGACTAGTGCAGCGTTGAAGAAGAAGAAGAAGAAACGCAGGAAGCACTGAACAATATAATCATAAATAAGATAAGTAAGGTCAAATTTTAAAGTCAGTTCAATGTGTACTCCACTCATACATACTCTCTCACACACACACTAGTGCACCCACCCACAACCACATACATACTATTAGTCTTCTTATCTTATCTTATATCTTATATCCTTCCCGTGCCGTCAGACGTCACATAGGACTCGCAAAGTAGTTCGCCAATTTTTCCTGTCTTCGGCGAGTATTTCAACCTCATCAAAGGATTTTATGCCTGTTAATTTGGCCTCTCTTAACAATGTCCTCTTCAGAGTTTCACGCGGTCTGCCTCTTTTTCTTTGGCCTGCTGTGTTCTACTTGATAGCTTGTTTTGGGATTCTCTGATCATTTCTTCTCATCAAGTGACCAACATATGTCCATCTCCTTTTCCTGATCACCCATGAGACTGGTTGTTGTTCAGTCATTTGTCTTATCTCTGCATTGTTCTTGAATTCGTTCCACTTGATGCCGAGTATTTTCCTTATGCATTTGTTTTCAAAAGAGTCTAATTTCTTTTCTATTTCTTTAGTTGTTTCCCAGCTTTCGCATGCATAAATGAGGGTGGATATTACATTTGAATTGAATAGTCTTAACTTGGTTTTTGTGCTTATAACTTTTGAATTCCATATGTTCTCAAGATTCTTGAAGATTGATGCTGCTTTTGCAATTCTGATCCTAACTTCCTTTCTAGTGTCACCATCCTGGTCTATGTAGCTGCCAAGGTATGCAAATTGATTGACTTCTTCAATATCTGTCCCTTCTATGTGTATTTTTCCATTCTGATTAATGGGAATTTTCATTATTTTTGTTTTGTCCTTGTTAATTTCAAGTCCTATTTTGGTAGCCAGTGAAGACAGGATATTTGTTTTTTCTTGGATGGAATTCACATTGTTACTGATAAGAGTTATGTTATCAGCAAAATCAAGATCTTCTAGTTGGGTCCCATGTACCCAGTCAGTACCTGTGTTACCTGTGCAGCCAAAAGTCAGTTAAACTATTAGTCTACAGATTAAAAAAGAAAAAAAAGCAAAACTTGGTTGCACCGACATAGTTGCCAACCCTGCGGCTGATACCTCCACAAGGGAGACAAACTAAACTGAACGAAGCGAGAAACACTCCAAGTGCCTGTAGGTCAATCTAATATCAGCGCTTCTCAAACTACACTTCCTGGGTTCCAACAAACAGATACAAGTGTCATACGAAACAACAAATGTAGAACCCGGCATAAGTCTGAGAAGTGTTTGAAACGTCGGCTGTTTCTTTATTTGACAACACGTGACCTACATTCTTGCAGAAAGGCAGGTCAGGATCTTGCTGCTACATTCAAAGACTGCATTTCGATGTGCAGATGTATTCTTGCAGAACGTGGCTGCATATAAATGTCTTTACTACTACAACACCAACAAGCCAAGTATTCTAGCTGTTTACGGCGTGCTGGAATACAAAGAGTCACAAAAGCAGGGGGTTTTAGACGAGCGAGGTCACCCGTCGTAGCTGAAATAGTAATAAAGAACAAAAAGAATTGTGTGTGTGTGTGGGGTGCGCACGCACGTGTGTGTAAGAATAGAAACAAAACAACATGGATAAATCACGACAGACAACAACAAGATAACACCAGTCTCTTGTTTTGCTGCATAAACAACAGTGATAAACCAGGACAGACAACAGCAAGACAACACCATCCTCTTGTTATCAACATCTCTTTACAGAGAGATGTAAAGTCTGAGAAAGCAGTCAACGAGACTCTGACAGACCAAAATAAGAAATGAAGAGACAGAGAACACGGTCGACGATAAGAGACAGAGACCACGGTAGATGATAAGAGCTAAAGAACACGGTCGACAATAAGAGATAGAGAACCACGGTCGACGATAAGAGACAGAGAACACAGTCGACGATAAGAGACAAAGAACACGGTCGACGATAAGAGATAAAGTACACGGTCGACGATAAGAGACAGAGAACACCGTCGACGATAAGAGACAGAGAACACCGTCGACGATAAGAGACAGAGAACACGGTCGACGATAAGAGACAGAGAACACGGTCGACGATAAGAGACAGAGAACACCGTCGACGATAAGAGACAGAGAACACCGTCGACGATAAGAGACAGAGAACACCGTCGACGATAAGAGACAGAGAACACCGTCGACGATAAGAGACAGAGAACACCGTCGACGATAAGACAGAGAACACCGTCGACGATAAGAGACAGAAAACACCGTCGACGATAAGAGACAGAGAACACCGTCGACGATAAGAGATAGAGAACACCGTCGACGATAAGAGACAGAGAACACCGTCGACGATAAGAGACAGAGAACACCGTCGACGATAAGAGATAGAGAACACCGTCGACGATAAGAGACAGAGAACACCGTCGACGATAAGAGATAGAGAACACCGTCGACGATAAGAGACAGAGAACACCGTCGACGATAAGAGACAGAGAACACCGTCGACGATAAGAGATAGAGAACACCGTCGACGATAAGAGACAGAGAACACCGTCGACGATAAGAGACAGAAAACACCGTCGACGATAAGAGACAGAGAACACCGTCGACGATAAGAGACAGAGAACACCGTCGACGATAAGAGATAGAGAACACCGTCGACGATAAGAGACAGAGAACACCGTCGACGATAAGAGACAGAGAACACCGTCGACGATAAGAGACAGAGAACACCGTCGACGATAAGAGACAGAGAACACCGTCGACGATAAGAGACAGAGAACACGGTCGACGATAAGAGATAGAGAACACCGTCGACGATAAGAGATAGAGAACACGGTCGACGATAAGAGACAGAGAACACCGTCGACTTTAAGAGATAGAGAACACCGTCGACGATAAGAGATAGAGAACACGGTCGACGATAAGAGACAGAGAACACCGTCGACGATAAGAGACAGAGAACACCGTCGACGATAAGAGATAGAGAACACCGTCGACGATAAGAGACAGAGAACACGGTCGACGATAAGAGACAGAGAACACCGTCGACGATAAGAGACAGAAAACGCATTCGGCGATACACGTAACCTATCGTACATTTAAAAAAAATTCAGATTTGTCGACATTTGACCCAGGGCAAGTCAGTCCCAGGAAACTGTAATATCATAATATCATAGTATTATAATATCATAATGGGAGAAATCATAAGAAAGGGCATCCTTGGATAAAGTGGATAGCTGGACCTCAAGACACCCGGAGAAGATCAAATATGAAGTCTGGTAAGGCAGTGCACCGGGCATTAAACAAACAACGATATATAACGTGAGGTGACAATATAGCAGGTGGGTGAGGGTCTTGACTAGGGTGGGGGGGGGAGAATCAGGGTTCTACCAATGGGGCCTGGGCTGTAGAGGAGGGCCCGACAGCCCCGTTTTCCAGGGGAAAAAACACATTCCGCAATGGGATAGGAAGCCAGATAGAACCTGAAATCAGGGCCCGAGCTGGCTGTCTACGGACCTGGATATAAGTGACGCTATGTGTGACGGCATAATGTAGGTCACAGTATGCTCAGAAAGATATGTTAATATCACAACAGTTGAAGGGGAGAGACATCAAATGTTATGTACAAAACACACTCCTCTGTGATGTAAAAAATAAGAGTCATCAAATGTTATGTACAAAACACACTCCTTTGTGATGTAAAAGATAAGAGTCATCAAATGTTATGTACAAAACACACTCCTCTGTGATGTAAAAGATAAGAGTCATCAAATGTTATGTACAAAACACACTCCTCTATGATGTAAAAGATAAGAGTCATCAAATACTGTGTATAAAACACACTCCTCTGTGATGTAAAAGATAAGAGTCATCAAATGTTATGTACAAAACACACTCCTCTATGATGTAAAAGATAAGAGTCATCAAATGTTATGTACACTCCCCACTAGACGTTAAATAAGAAACGGAAAAGATAAGAGAGGTGTTTGAGATGTGGAATAGACGGAAAACTGGGAGGAACTTCATGGACAGAAAAGAAGTTGTCAATCAGCTGAAACTGAAAGAAGAAATAACGAAGAACATACAAACCGGACAGTTCAAATATCTCAGCGACCATATCAAGACCCATAATACAGTGATGACAATCGTGCAACAGGGAAAACTGTAAGGAAAAAAAAGAGCAGGAGGTCGACAACGATACTGAGTGGTGGACACCGCAACAGAAGCTAGGGTGAGCTTGGCCGGGTGTACTGAGAAAACGAAAGACAGAGCATATTTGGGGCGGGGGGGGGGGGAGGGAAGAGGGGAATCATTACAGCCAAGCTTGCACATGATGATGATACAAAACTGTAGAAATGATAGATGACAATAATAGAAGTGACAATATATGACGATTATAGATACGAGAATAGATAATGACAAAAAACAAATGATAATATATAGCGATTGTAGATACGAGAAAGATAACAATGACACACAAAAAAACAAATGACAATATATGACGATTGTAGATACGAGAATAGATAACAATGACAAAAAACAAATGACGATATATGACGTGAGGTGACAATATAGCAGGTGGGTGAGGGTCTTGACTAGGGTGGGGGGGGGAGAATCAGGGTTCTACCAATGGGGCCTGGGCTGTAGAGGAGGGCCCGACAGCCCCGTTTTCCAGGGGAAAAAACACATTCCGCAATGGGATAGGAAGCCAGATAGAACCTGAAATCAGGGCCCGAGCTGGCTGTCTACGGACCTGGATATAAGTGACGCTATGTGTGACGGCATAATGTAGGTCACAGTATGCTCAGAAAGATATGTTAATATCACAACAGTTGAAGGGGAGAGACATCAAATGTTATGTACAAAACACACTCCTCTGTGATGTAAAAAATAAGAGTCATCAAATGTTATGTACAAAACACACTCCTTTGTGATGTAAAAGATAAGAGTCATCAAATGTTATGTACAAAACACACTCCTCTGTGATGTAAAAGATAAGAGTCATCAAATGTTATGTACAAAACACACTCCTCTATGATGTAAAAGATAAGAGTCATCAAATACTGTGTATAAAACACACTCCTCTGTGATGTAAAAGATAAGAGTCATCAAATGTTATGTACAAAACACACTCCTCTATGATGTAAAAGATAAGAGTCATCAAATGTTATGTACACTCCCCACTAGACGTTAAATAAGAAACGGAAAAGATAAGAGAGGTGTTTGAGATGTGGAATAGACGGAAAACTGGGAGGAACTTCATGGACAGAAAAGAAGTTGTCAATCAGCTGAAACTGAAAGAAGAAATAACGAAGAACATACAAACCGGACAGTTCAAATATCTCAGCGACCATATCAAGACCCATAATACAGTGATGACAATCGTGCAACAGGGAAAACTGTAAGGAAAAAAAAGAGCAGGAGGTCGACAACGATACTGAGTGGTGGACACCGCAACAGAAGCTAGGGTGAGCTTGGCCGGGTGTACTGAGAAAACGAAAGACAGAGCATATTTGGGGCGGGGGGGGGGGGAGAGGAAGAGGGGAATCATTACAGCCAAGCTTGCACATGATGATGATACAAAACTGTAGAAATGATAGATGACAATAATAGAAGTGACAATATATGACGATTATAGATACGAGAATAGATAATGACAAAAAACAAATGATAATATATAGCGATTGTAGATACGAGAAAGATAACAATGACACACAAAAAAACAAATGACAATATATGACGATTGTAGATACGAGAATAGATAACAATGACAAAAAACAAATGACGATATATGACGATTGTAGATACGAGGACAGATAACAATGACAATGTATAACATGATGATATATGACGATTGTAGATACGAGAATAGATAACAATGACAAAAAAATGAGGATATATGACGATTGTAGATACTAGGACAGATAACAATGACAATATATAACATGATGATATATGACGATAGTAGAAGTGACGATGGATGATGTTGGTGATGTTTGTCCTAATGTCTGTGTACACATAGGAAAACTAACTATTCAACACCTAACCATACAACATAAGAAAAAAATTAGCCATACAACATAAGAAAACTATAACATTGTAAGATTGTGAACTCATTTCTGAATAGTTCCAGATTATAGAATTGAAGCTTAAAGGTGCTCTTTTGCGAATGTCTAATTAATGTTCTCTAAATTATTTATTTAATTCTGACAAATACGTTCAAGATGTATAGTTGATAACATCACATGAAGTGAATCACTTAATCATCTGTTCACAATATCAAACTCTATCTACGTCCTTCTCATTAATTAGACATTCGCAAAGAGCATCTTTAAGCTTCAGTTCTATCATCTGGAACTATTCAGAAATATAAGTCCACAATCTTACAATGTTTTAAAACTAACTGTACAACATAAGAAAATTAACCATACAACAGAAGAAAACTAATCATACAACACAAAAAAACTAACCATACAAGAAAAAAACTAACCATACAACATAAGAAAACTAACCATACAACATAAAAAGCTAACCGTATAATATAAGAAAACTAACCATACAAGATAAAAAGCTAATCATATAACATAAGAAAACTAACCATACAACACAAGAAAACTAACCATACAAGAAAAAACTAACCATACAACATAAGAAAACTAACCATACAACATAAGAGAACTAACCATACAACATAAGAAAACTAACCATACAACATAAAAAGCTAGACATATAACATAAGAAAAACTAACCATACAAGAAAAAAACCACCTGTACACCACAAGAAAACTAACCATACAAGAAAAAAACTAACCGTACAACATAAGAAAACTAACCATACAACATAAGAGAACTAACCATACAACATAAGAAAACTAACCATACAACATAAAAAGCTAGACATATAACATAAGAAAAACTAACCATACAAGAAAAAACCACCTGTACACCACAAGAAAACTAACCATACAACATAAGAAAACTAACCACACAACACAAGAAAACTAACCATTCAACACGAGAAAGCTAACCACATAACACAAGAAAGCTAACCACACAACACAAGAAAGCTAACCACATAACACAAGAAAGCTAACCACATAACACGAGAAAGCTAACCACATAACACGAGAAAGCTAACCACATAACACGAGAAAGCTAACCACATAACACAAGAAAGCTAACCACATAACACGAGAAAGCTAACCACATAACACGAGAAAGCTAACCACATAACACAAGAAGCTAACCACATAACACGAGAAAGCTAACCACATAACACAAGAAAGCTAACCACACAACACGGCCCTCTGTCACCTTACTTTTCATAAGCCTCCAGTCTTATTTGCAAAACGTGTACACAAAAAAAGAATCAGTGCCTCATCTTTTCCATAAGATCCACAACCACGTAGACGATCCTGAGCCCTACCTTCCTGGCTAGGTTTCTGTACTCCACTACACAATCCTGCTCCAGTTTCGCTGCTAACATCGTCTCCCCCCCCCCCCCCCCGGCGCTGCAGGCTGTGTAAGAATGTAAGACCCCACCCTAAGTTTTTTGTGAACTTGATGGCCCAAACAAGCGAGGGCAAGGACATGGCAAGCCCTGGCTGCTGGTGTTGTAGGACACAAGAAAGAATACCAGAGAAAGACAACGAGGGGCCGACGGTGAGCTGATGACGCGAGTACGATCGATGATATCTTCAGCTTCGTGAAGGGGTCACAGACCTTTGGGAGTCATGACCTAGAGGGAGGGCCCCCATTCCTTTGCCCCCCCCCCCAATCCCACGTCAGCGTCAGAAGTTTAAAGTTGCCCGAGGAGGCGGATCGGGGGTGGTGGGGGTGGGGTGGGGTGGGGGGATATATCTCTCTCACGATCTGAGGAGTTGTCTTGTTTCTGATACAGAACTGATATCCAATATTTGGAACCAGCGAGATTACAGAAAATTTCGTCACATTTACGCTTCAGCAGCGAAATTTTCCTCACTTTCTCGCTGGAGTGGCCACTTCAGCTGACCTATATAATCTCCCGAATTCTTGCGCGCGTAAGGATTTCTGTAAAATAGGTCAGACACTGTTCACTTTTCTGATCCCCACGTGGAAGGAGAGCTTCAAGAAGAGTTAAACGGGTCACCTGATGACCCAAATAAGTTGTTTTTGTGCTGGTGATCTCTGACCCAGGTTCTGTGCACGCCTGGACACGCTGCAGCTGACCTCCAGAAGATTTGGTGCTCAAACTGTTGTCAACGTTCCTAAAGTTGAGACATAATGAGGATACACTGTGCTAACCTTTGCTGCACGCTTATCTGAACAAACACCCAAGAAATGACTAATAACAATTAGTAACATGAAGCCGCACTCCTGCGACGCACCTGCAGACTTCTTGTGACACGCCTGCTGACAGTCGCTGGACTAGAGTCGAGATCTTCAGTGTCATAAACACGCAGAATTAAAACTTTCCCCTCCATCCATTCACGTCCTTGATCAATGATCGGCTTGGCAATCGTACAGCTTCACTTTTTTCCCTCGTCATTTTTATGCCAGGTTACAACTAATATAAATCACACTGCCTTAGCCAAATAGCTGAACTGCTCTCTACCTGCGCCCAGCAATCCTTTATCTAAGACAATCTCATTACGCCGCTAAGTGGACTCGTATGTTACCAGTCTCAAATCATTTCACATCTATTTCAGTGTGGGCGGAGTGTAGCGAGAATGATTATACAAATAGCAAGCACATAACACAAGAAAGCTAACTACATAACACGAGAAAGCTAACCACATAACACAAGAAAGCTAACCACACAACACAAGAAAGCTAACCATTCAACACGAGAAAGCTAACCACATAACACAAGAAAGCTAACCACATAACACAAGAAAGCTAACCACATAACACAAGAAAGCTAACCACATAACACGAGAAAGCTAACCACATAACACAAGAAAGCTAACCACACAACACAAGAAAGCTAACCATTCAACACGAGAAAGCTAACCACATAACACGAGAAAGCTAACCACATAACACAAGAAAGCTAACCACATAACACAAGAAAGCTAACCACATAACACAAGAAAGCTAACCACATAACACAAGAAAGCTAACCACACAACACGGCCCTCTGTCACCTTACTTTTCATAAGCCTCCAGTCTTATTTGGAAAACGTGTACAGAAAAAAAAGAATCAGTGCCTCATCTTTTCCATAAGATTCACAACCACATAGACGATCCTGAGCCCTACCTTCCTGGCTAGGTTTCTGTACTCCACTACACAATCCTGCTCCAGTTTCGCTGCTAACATCGTCTCCCCCCCCCCCCCCCCGGGCGCTGCAGGCTGTGTAAGAATGTAAGACCCCACCCTACTTTTTTTTTGTGAACTTGATGGCCCAAACAAGCGAGGGCAAGGACATGGCAAGCCCTGGCTGCTGGTGTTGTAGGACACAAGAAAGAATACCAGAGAAAGACAACGAGGGGCCGACGGTGAGCTGATGACGCGAGTACGATCGATGATATCTTCAGCTTCGTGAAGGGGTCACAGACCTTTGGGAGTCATGACCTAGAGGGAGGGCCCCCATTCCTTCCCCCCCCCCCCAATCCCACGTAGGCATCAGAAGTTTAAAGTTGCCCGAGGAGGCGGATCGGGGGTAGTGTGGGGTGGGGGGATATATCTCTCTCACGATCTGAGGAGTTGTCTTGTTTCTGATACAGAACTGATATCCAATATTTGGAACCAGCGAGATTACAGAAAACTTCGTCACATTTACGCTTCAGCAGCGAAATTTTCCTCACTTTCTCGCTGGAGTGGCCACTTCAGCTGACCTATATAATCTCCCGAATTCTTGCGCGCGTAAGGATTTCTGTAAAATAGGTCAGACACTGTTCACTTTTCTGATCCCCACGTGGAAGGAGAGCTTCAAGAAGAGTTAAACGGGTCACGTGATGACCCAAATAAGTTGTTTTTGTGCTGGTGATCTCTGAGCCAGGTTCTGTGCACGCCTGGACACGCTGCAGCTGACCTCCAGAAGATTTGGTGCTCAAACTGTTGTCAACGTTCCTAAAGTTGAGACATAATGAGGATACACTGTGCTAACTTTTGATGCACGCTTATCTGAACAAACACCCAAGAAATGACTAATAACAATTAGTAACATGAAGCCGTACTCCTGCGACGCACCTGCAGACTTCTTGTGACACGCCTGCTGACAGTCGTTGGACTAGAGTCGAGATCTTCAGTGTCACAAACACGCAGAATTAAAACTTTCCTCTCCATCCATTCATGTCCTTAGTCGGCGATCGGCTTGGCAAAGCTTCACTTTTTTCCCTCGTCATTTTTATGCCAGGTTACAACTAATATAAATCACACTGCCTTAGCCAAATAGCTGAACTGCTCTCTACCTGCGCCCAGCAATCCTTTATCTAAGACAATCTCATTACGCCGCTAAGTGGACTCGTATGTTACCAGTCTCAAATCATTTCACATCTATTTCAGTGTGGGCGGAGTGTAGCGAGAATGATTATACTAATAGCAAGCACATAACTGGCTCCACTACAATACTCACAAATAGCAAGCACATAACTGGCTCCACTACAATACCCACAAATAGCAAGCACATAACTGGCTCCACTACAATACTCACAAATAGCAAGCACATAACTGGCTCCACTACAATACTCACAAATAGCAAGCACATAACTGGCTCCACTACAATACTCACAAATAGCAAGCACATCACTGGCTCCACTACAATACTCACAAATAGCAAGCACATCACTGGCTCCACTACAATACTCACAAATAGCAAGCACATAACTGGCTCCACTACTCTACTCACAAATAGCAAGCACATCACTGGCTCCACTACTCTACTCACAAATAGCAAGCACATCACTGGCTCCACTACTCTACTCACAAATAGCAAGCACATAACTGGCTCCACTACTCTACTCACAAACAGCAAGCACATAACTGGCTCCACTGCCCTACTCACAAAAAGCAAGCACATAACTGGCTCCACTACCCTACTCATAAATACAAATAGCAAGCACATAACTGGCTCCACTACCCTACTCATAAATACAAATAGCAAGCACATAACTGGCTCCACTACCCTACTCATAAATACAAATAGCAAGCACATAACTGGCTTCACTGCCCTACTCACAAATAGCAAGCACATAACTGGCTCCACTACCCTACTCATAAATACAAATAGCAAGCACATAACTGGCTCCACTACTCTACTCACAAATAGCAAGCACATAACTGGCTCCACTACTCTACTCACAAATAGCAAGCACATAACTGGCTCCACTACCCTACTCACAAATAGCAAGCACATAACTGGCTCCACTACTCTACTCACAAATAGCAAGCACATAACTGGCTCCACTACTCTACTCACAAATAGCAAGCACATAACTGGCTCCACTACCCTACTCACAGGCTTCGAGACCTTCTTACCCTCCCCCCACAGCTAAGATTGCCCCTACCCCGGGGGTGACTGGTGTAATTATTTTCACAACAGGTTCAGATTATTAACATTTTGGAAGCTGTTTATGCTGACTGTATCATGGCTGTCAGGGTTGTAATTAATACAGCCCCACCCCCCACACACACACAGAAACACGCACAAGTTCCCAAACCCCCCCCCCCACACACACACACAAACACGCACAAGTTCCCCCACCCCACACACACACACACACACACACACACACAGAAACACGCACAAGTTCTCCCACCCCACACACACACACACACCAGAAACACGCACAAGTTCCCCCACCCCACACACCACACACAGAAACCGCACAAGTTCCCCCACCCCCACACCACACACACACAGAAACACGCACAAGTTCCCCCACCCCCCACACACACACAGAACACGCACAATTCCACCCCCCCCCCCCACACACACACAAAACACGCACAAGTCCCCCCCCCCCACACACACACCACACACACACACCACACACACACACACAAAACACGCACAAGTTCCCCCCCCCACACACACACACACAGAAACACGCACAAGTTCCCCCACCCCCCACACACACACAACAGAAACACACAAACACGCACAAGTTCCACCCCCCCCCCACACAACACACAGAAACACGCACAAGTTCCACCCCCCCCCCCCACACACACACACAGAAACACGCACAAGTTCCCCACCCCCCACACACACACCACACACAGAAACACGCACAAGTTCTCCCACCCCACACACACACACACACACACAGAAACACGCACAAGTTCCCCCACCCCACACACACACACACAAACACGCACAAGTTCCCCCACCCCCCACACACACACACAGAAACACGCACAAGTTCCCCCACCCCCCACACACACACACATAGAAACACGCACAAGTTCCCCCACCCCCCACACACACACACAGAAACACGCACAAGTTCCCCCACCCCCCACACACACACATAGAAACACGCACAAGTTCCCCCACCCCCCACACACACACACAGAAACACGCACAAGTTCCCCCACCCCACACACACACACACAGAAACACGCACAAGTTCCCCCACCCCACACACACACACAGAAACACGCACAAGTTCCCACCCCCCCCCCCACACACACACACAGAAACACGCACAAGTTCCCCCACCCCCCACACACACACACAGAAACACGCACAAGTTCTCCCACCCCACACACACACACACACACACACAGAAACACGCACAAGTTCCCCCACCCCCACACCACACACACAGAAACACGCACAAGTTCCCCCACCCCCCACACACACACACACACAGAAACACGCACAAGTTCCCCCACCCCCCACACACACACACACACAGAAACACGCACAAGTCCCCCCACCCCCTCATGTTTTCCCTGTGTTTTTCTACTTCGTGGCCGAGGAAAACATCTGCGCAGATAACATGAAACTCCTCTGAGATGTCTCATCCTCACGAGAGAGGGGGGGGGGGAGATAGGAGGCGGGAGGCTGCGGGGAGGGGGAGATTAAGGACATAGAGAAGAGAAAGACAGAAAGGGGGTGAGAGTCAGAGAAGGAGGGAAGAGGGGGGAATACATATACAGAGAGAGAGAGAGAGGGAGAGAGGGGTATAGAGAGAGAGGGAAAGAGAATGAGAATGACTGTATTTAGAGAGAGACAGAGGGAGATACAGGGGAAAGAGAGGGGGAAGTATAAAAAGAGGCAGAGAGAGATAGAGGGAGGAGAGAGAGGTATAGAGAGAGAGGGAAAGAGATAATGAGAATGATTGTATTTAGAGAGATACAGGGGAAAGAGAGGGGGAAAGTATAGAAAGAGGCAGAGAAAGAGATAGAGAGAGAGAGAGAGAGGCTGCGAAATACAGAGAAAGGGAGACAGAGGGAAAGAGAAATAGTACAATAAGAAACTGAAATATATACTGTAAAAAAAAAAAACAAACGCAGCACTACTTTAGTCGTAATGGACACGTAATTTCAAACTTGTATCAAAACTTTATTTTAAAGAATTTATGTTTCAACCTTGGCATGAAGAAACTTTAAGACTTTAACAATGAAATGATGTTCATTAAATGTGGTTTGGACTTTTAGTCTTTGTGACTGAGGCCTCCGTTTCAGTAAGGTGTATGGCCTCCTCTGGCCTGTATCAGAGAACGACATCTCCTTGACATGGATCAGATTATCATTGGATCTGTTGTTGTGGAATGGCTGCCAACTCTTCCTGTGGTGCAAGAGACAACTGTCGGAGATTGGTTGGTAAACACGCACAAGTTCCCCCACCCCCCACACACCACACACAGAAACACGCACAAGTTCCCCCACCCCCCACACACCACACAGAAACACGCACAAGTTCCCCCACCCCACACACACACCACACACACACACACACACACCAGAAACACGCACAAGTCCCCCACCCCCCACACACACACACACACAGAAACACGCACAGTTCCCCCACCCCACACACCACACACACAAAACACGCACAAGTTCCCCACCCCCCACACACACACACAGAAACACGCACAAGTTCCCCCACCCCCCCCCCACACACACAGAAACACGCACAAGTTCCCACCCCCCACACACACCACACAGAAACACGCACAAGTTCCCCCACCCCCCACACCACACACATAGAAACACGCACAAGTTCCCCCACCCCCCACACACACGAAACACGCACAAGTTCCCCCACCCCACACACACACACACACAGAAACACGCACAAGTTCCCCCACCCCACACACACACAACAGAAACACGCACAAGTTCCCCCACCCCCCCCCCACACACACACACACAGAACACGCACAAGTTCCCCCACCCCCCACACACACACAGAAACACGCACAAGTTCTCCCACCCCACACACACACACACACACACACAGAACACGCACAAGTTCCCCCACCCCACACACACAGAAACACGCACAAGTTCCCCCACCCCCCACACACACACACACCAGAAACACGCACAAGTTCCCCCACCCCCACACACACACACACACAGAAACACGCACAAGTCCCCCACCCCCTCATGTTTTCCCTGTGTTTTTCTACTTCGTGGCCGAGGAAAACATCTGCGCAGATAACATGAAACTCCTCTGAGATGTCTCATCCTCACGAGAGAGGGGGGGGGGGAGATAGGAGGCGGGAGGCTGCGGGGAGGGGGAGATTAAGGACATAGAGAAGAGAAAGACAGAAAGGGGGTGAGAGTCAGAGAAGGAGGGAAGAGGGGGGAATACATATACAGAGAGAGAGAGAGAGGGAGGAGAGAGGGGTATAGAGAGAGAGGGAAAGAGAATGAGAATGACTGTATTTAGAGAGAGACAGAGGGAGATACAGGGGAAAGAGAGGGGGAAGTATAAAAAGAGGCAGAGAGAGATAGAGGGAGGAGAGAGAGGTATAGAGAGAGAGGGAAAGAGATAATGAGAATGATTGTATTTAGAGAGATACAGGGGAAAGAGAGGGGGAAAGTATAGAAAGAGGCAGAGAAAGAGATATAGAGAGAGAGAGAGAGGCTGCGAAATACAGAGAAAGGGAGACAGAGGGAAAGAGAAATAGTACAATAAGAAACTGAAATATATACTGTAAAAAAAAAAAACAAACGCAGCACTACTTTAGTCGTAATGGACACGTAATTTCAAACTTGTATCAAAACTTTATTTTAAAGAATTTATGTTTCAACCTTGGCATGAAGAAACTTTAAGACTTTAACAATGAAATGATGTTCATTAAATGTGGTTTGGACTTTTAGTCTTTGTGACTGAGGCCTCCGTTTCAGTAAGGTGTATGGCCTCCTCTGGCCTGTATCAGAGAACGACATCTCCTTGACATGGATCAGATTATCCATTGGATCTGTTGTTGTGGAATGGCTGCCAACTCTTCCTGTGGTGCAAGAGACAACTGTCGGAGATTGGTTGGTGTCACGTCTCGCTGGCGGACTTATCTGTTGAGTTCATCCCATAAGTGTTCTATTGGGTTCATGTCTGATGACACGGAATGGTCTGGACGTTGTTGTCAGCGAGGAACTGGGTGGTGAGTTGTGCCACATGAGGTCGAGCGTTATCCTGCTGAAAAAATCGACCCCCGTGCAGCCAGAAGTGGAAGGACATGAGAACGAAGAATTTCAGCGATGTATCGTTGGCCATTCAGGCGTCCTTCAATTTACCAGGTCACTTCTTCCCACGAAGTTGATCGTCCCCCACATCAGTACACCTCCACCACCATATGGAGGAGCCTCACCCACGCAGTTCTAGGCGTAGCGCTCATGGACTCTGCAGTAAACTCTTCTCCGTCTATCGTGTCGCTGGAGCAGAAAGAATGATTCATCACTAAACCAAACTCTTCTCCAGTCATTCACAACGGTCCATTGACGATGCTGGTTCGCCCACTGCAGTCGGTTCTGGCGATGCTGGTCCGTAAGAACAGGACCTCTGTAGGGTCTTCTAGTCCAAAGATCAGCATCATGCAGCTGGTTTCTGACTGTTTGTCTGAAATTCGACGAGCTGCTGTTATTGACTGGACTGTTGAGGACGCAGATGCAAATCGATTCCTGAGGTGACGCAGCCATATGAAGCGGTCTTCGGTAGGAGTTGTGACTTCTACTGTGCGCCCGGTCTGCAACTGAGCCAGTTTCTTGAAATCATCTCCAAAGACGACGAATGGTGCTTTTAACCACATTAAATTGTCTGGCCACTACACTCTGTGACTGTCCAGTCTGTAAACGTCCAATGATGATGAGTTGTTGTTCTGTAGTGAGATGAGCCATACTTGAGCATTGAATTTTTAAATGAATTGATTCGACGAGCTTCAATCTTTTATAGGCATTCAATAACATGGTCAGTGAGTTTTGTGTTCAGTAAGTTTCATGGGATTCTCATGAACCTGTCATGAGTTATTGTCAAAAATGCTGTTCTGATTAGTATGGCTTTTCTGTGGTCATGAATCATCTGCTGAGTACAATTCAGGTCAGCACATGAAGTTGATGTCCAAGTGAACGTTTCAGGCAATGTGCCCTTGTCTGATCAGCAAATTTCAGTTTAAATCTCTGAACCTTAAGTGCCCAGGGCACATGGGGCTTCCGCAAAGGTTTTCCACAAATGCCTCAGTTTAAATCGCAACATCGTATTTGTTGCCTTTTTTTTTCTTGAACAGTATATTTCATCGTTGGATCAGTTTTTTCTCTTACTATAGATTCTTATATGTGTATATTCGCTTAAACGCTGTGTACCTGATAAACGATCGTACTATCAAATCAAATAATAGTTTGCAACTTTCATACACATATCTGTTGATGTCTCTTACATCTCACAAACATATATCTGTTGATGTATCTTACATCTCACAAACATATATCTGTTGATGTCTTTTACATATCACAAACGTGTATCTGTTGATGTCTCTTACATCTCACAAACATATATCTACTAATGTCTCTTACATCTCACATGTATGTGTATTTATGTGTCTCACATCTCTCATAATATATCTGTTAGTGTCTCTTACAACTGTCACACATATGTTGCCTATGTTGCCACTTGTCAAAGGTTTCCGTATAACATTTCATACAAAAAAGGTGAACTAACATTTGAAGACAAAAGAAAAAAAACTCAGCAGATAAACTCTGCGAAATCACTAGCAATTTTAAAAAAGGCAAGGCGAGAACAGCTAGACAAGTAGCGGAAGAAGAAGAAGAAGAAGAAGAAGAAACAGCCTAGTACAGAAATAAATAAATACATGTTTTAAAAATGACAGAAAGAAGACGGCAGATAATAAGAAATTTATCACGAAAAAAGGTTTGAAAACATAAATAAATCTTAAATAAAAACCCATAAGAATTAGAAATCTCGAAACCAGACAAGAAATTAAGGAATGAAAATATGGGAAGATATGTACAATAACTACACGGTCACAGATGACCATATTCAAACCATCGTCATCACAGCACAAACAACATTCGACCTATAGACAGTTGCAGAAATACAATGAAGCAATCTGCCGCTGCACTGTAATATCAATTTACACATTCGCTATTTTACAGATATACCATTACATATTTTCCATCATCATCATCATCATGTGCCGTGCCGACTGGCGTTGGCTATTATGCTTCTCCAGAGTACACGATCCTTCATGCAGGCCATCAGCTCAGTTGGTGATCTCCTCTCACACCATCCCGTCAGACTGTCCAGTATCATTTCTCTTGGTCTTCCTCTTCATCTTCTTCCTTCTATTTTTCCTGTTGTTATAATATTTTCAATGCCCCCTCTTCTCATTGCATGTCCTATGAAAGTACATTGTCTCTCTCTTATCTTTTTGACAAGATTTTTTGTTTCTCCAGCTCTTCTCATACATTCTTCATTAGTTATTTTTGCTCTCCAGAGGATTCGCAACATTCTTCTAATAAACCACATTTCTGCTGCTTCCAATGATTTTTGTGCAGACTTGCCTATTGTCCATGATTCACTTCCATATAACAAGATAGGTTCAATATAGCATTTTAGGACTCGTTTTCTAACATTCATTGATAAGGATGTGTTGGTTAATATGTTTCTCATTACATATTTTCCACAGTACAGAAATACCATCACAAACATATTCGCCACAAACACAAAGCTTATAAGCAGTTTCTATTTTCGTGGAACTCGGTCACTAAAGAGAAACAAAGAGATAATGAGTTTGCTGTTCTATTTATCCAGATATTATATGTCGGGGAATTGCATTTTCCGGTTAATCGCTTCTATTTTCTATTTGTGTCTACGGGTTTAAATTCCATGTCCATTAAAAGTGTTTCGACACCGGCAGCCGATAGTTAAAAATAGACCTGCTGTAAGATGTGGCAGTGTCTTTCTTATTTTGTTTCGTCATATTTCTATTTTGTGTTTTCATGCGTTACCTATAATCAGTGATCACAATATCCCTTGTTTTCATCTCACTGGTGAAGTTGTCAATGCACTCACTTGCCGACCAGAAGACAGAGTGTTCGATTCCTGCACATGGGCGGATTTTATTTTTTTCTTTCCGGACCGAACGCCAACGGGGTCAACCCGGACTCCAAAATGGGGATCCGGGAGTTTTCCTGAGTGGTGTAGTGGCCAAAACACCAGAATAACAATTTACAGAGCTATAATAAGACCAGCCGTCATGTATGGTTCAGAAACGTGGAGTACAACAAAGACAAAGAAAGGCGAGCAACAATTGTAGATCTTTGAGAATAAGATCCTCTGGGCCCACAAAGGATACCAACAGTGGAGAATGGAGAGCTAGAAAGAACACTGAACTGAACAGCTTATTTAAATCCCAAGGAATTTCAAGACATTTTCAGTTTCAAGAAACTGAACACACTACGCTGGCTGGAAGAGTGGAAGAGAACAGACAAACGAAAATGATGCAAGCACAAGAGATGAGAGAAACAAGACCAAGGGGTAGACCAAGACAGAGATGGAAAGACAACATAGAAGAGGACTTAAAATAAATTGGTGTCACCAACTGGAGAGACAGAGGAGTGGAGGCGAACTTTATCTACAGCAGTGAGCCTTGATGGCTCGGAAAGCTGAAGAAGAAGAAGAAGAAGAAGAAGAAGAAGAAGTAGTGGCCTAGACATGTGAAGGCAGTAACACTTCTCGCCCCTAGGTTATATGTAAATATCAAAGGGCAGAACTTTGTTTCCACGACAATCACATCACTCGCTGGAAATCTACTGTATAACTGAAGCACGTGATAAAACCACGTGGAGACACACAGAAAAGATAAAACGTTTACGTCCATGGTGTCCTTGACCTTCTCACAAACTACAGGGCGATGTTAGTTAGCGTCACACGTGACCTGTTTTCCTTCCACAGGCCACAGCGAGTGACAGGTTCCCAGATCTGCAGCAGACTCGCCTCTGATAGCGAACCGGTGGTAACAAACAACAACATCATCATCATCATCATCATCATCATCAAATGTATCATTATAATTATTTAAATATATACATCGACGTGACATGAACCCAACACTAAGGGAAGGCAAAGCTGCCAGGAATCTCACGGGCAAAACATTCCAAGTCATTAATTCTAGAGCAGCCAAGAAAAAGAAAACTGGAGAATGACCGTGCAAGATGGTGCAGGCGAAGAGAAAGCCAGGTAAAATAGTTATGAAAAAAAAAGAAAACTTTTTCAGTTCAATGAATGCATCATTCTGTGGTTAACAAAAGCTGAAACCACTCTGTGGTTAAAAAAAAACTAAAACCACTCTGTGATTAACAAAAGCTAAAACCACTCTGTGGTAAACAAAACTAAAACCACTCTATGGTAAACAAAACTAAAACCACTCTATGGTAAACAAAACTAAAACCACTCTATGGTAAACAAAACTAAAACCACTCTATGGTAAATGAAAACTAAAACTAATATGTAAAAAAAAAAAACAACTGGTTATTGTCATTATGAAAGTGATCACTGCTATTGTGACCTTTGTTAAAAATCCACATCGCCATCATCTTCATCAAATTATCGTCGTTGTTTTTAATTATTTTAATTATTATCGCTGCTGCCATCAACTCTTGGCTTTGCTGACTTCACTTTGGTCATTTACTTCATTATTTTCATTATTTTTTCCTGACAGAACAAATCCTCACTGACGGTGATGATAACTGTAAGACCTGACTAATTAGCATACACTTATGGATATGTTACATGTGTAAATAAATATAATAAAATAACTTATATGTTACATGTGTAAATAAATATAATAAAATAACAGAAACAACAACAGATAACAAGTTATTAACGAACAAAGAAATGTGAAATGAAGTCCCCTACCAAGGCCCATAATCGTGAGTCAAGGGAAAGTTATTTCCCCCTTGCGACCAAACTCTCAGATCAGACCCATTATCTCGCTGCCCAAAATAGGACTGTCCAAACATGGCCGCCTCCACGTTAATCCGTCCGTCAACTTCCTGTTTCGTTGTGGTTGTGTCAAGATATTCTAGCAGCTCATGAACCCTGCATGTACACTCACATACATGACTGTATCCACGTTCTTGAACCCCCCCCCCCCCCCCCCGTTAAAGTTCAATAAACATCTACATTCTGATTCTGAATTCCCTCTAATATATATATATATATATATACTTTACGACAATCATAAACAGACAGAGGGAAGAAAGTACTAGCAAGGGATGTATGGAGAAAACGACTTGACATTTCTTCTTAACCTTTCCCTATCCTGAGACAAATATTTCTCACACTCTCTGTCCTTGGTGGGTTTTTTTTTTTTCCTTCCAGTTTTGGCCTTTATTACCTTCTGAAGTGGTGCAGTGTCGTTGAGCTGCGTAGATATCTAGCTGAAGATGAGAGATCAAGAGCAGAATGTAAGACGGGTCTGCGTGCCCGATTCTTTAGCTTTTGAAAATAAAGATTAAGATAAAGATAAGAAGATAAAGCCAGATTTGACTTCCAGGCAATGTGTCAAAAGTTTCTTAGACTTAAGGCTCATTTTACTAGAATTTTACTAGAATTTTGCTAGAATGCTTCGTAGAATGGAATTTTTTTTTTTCTTAATGTTAATTTTCCCAGTCTCACATCTCCCTGGACGCATGTTCCGTAGAACAATGTCCGGCATTATTGTGTCATGTAGGAAATCAACACGTTCTTTCCAATTTTCGGCCTGTTGTCAGGTTTTTCATCTCACGTCTCTGCTGTTTCAAACATTAAAAATTCATCATCATCGTCGTCATCATTATCATCATCGTCATCAGATGCCATGCCAGCGTGGACGGTCATCTTATATCTTATATCTTTCCCGTGCCGTTAAACGTCACATAGGGCTCGCAAAGTAGTTCGCCAATTTTTCTTGTCTTCGGCGAGTCTTTCAACCTCATCAAGAGATTTTATGCCTGTTAATTTGGCCTCTCTTAACAATGTCCTCTTCAGAGTTTCACGCGGTCTGCCTCTTTTTCTTCGGCCTGTTGTGTTCCACTTGATAGCTTGTTTTGGGATTCTCTGATCATTTCTTCTCATCAAGTGATCAGCATATGTCCATCTCCTTTTCCTGATCACCCATGAGACTGGTTGTTGTTCAGTCATCTGTCTTATCTCTGCATTATTCTTAAATTCGTTCCACTTGATGCCGAATATTTTCCTTAGGCATTTCTTTTCAAAAGAGTCCAATTTCTTTTCTATTTCTTTAGTTGTTTTCCAGCTTTCACATGCATAAATGAGGGTGGATATTACATTTGAATTGAATAACCTTAACTTGGTTTTTGTGCTTATAACTTTTGAATTCCATATATTCTCAAGATTCGTGAAGATCGATGCTGCTTTTGCAATTCTGATTCTAACTTCCTTTCTGGTGTCACCATCCTGGTCTATGTAGCTGCCAAGGTATGCAAATTGATTGACTTCTTCAATATCTGTCCCTTCTATGTGTATTTTTCCATTTTGATTGATGGGAATTTTCATTATTTTTGTTTTGTCCCTGTTAATTTCAAGTCCTATTTTGCTAGCCAGTGAAGACAGGCTATCTGTTTTTTCTTGCATGGAATTCACATTGTTACTGATAAGAGTTATGTCATCAGCAAAATCAAGATCTTCTAGTTGGGTCCCATGTACCCAGTCAATACTTGTGTTGTCTGTGCAACATTTTTTCATTATGAAGTCTATTGTAATCCCAAAAAGTAAAGGAGACAGTATACATCCTTGTTTCACGCCTGTTTCAATCTGGAACCATTCACTCATCCCTTCTTCTGTCTTGACTGCACAAACATATCCATTGTATAAGTCCTTAATGACGTTCACAAATTTAGATGGTATTTCATATAGACTTAAAAATTCTCCATAATGAATCTCTGTGTATGCTATCAAATGCCTTTTTAAAATCTATGAAGTTCAGTATTAATGGTTTCAGCTTTTCAATATGTTCTTCAAGTATTATTCTTAGAGTAAAGATCTGGTCGAGACAGCTTCTCCCTTTTCGAAATCCTGCTTGTTCTTCTCTCATTGCGGTATCCACTATATCTTTAAGCCTATTCAAAATGACCTTGCAAAATACTTTTGACACAACTGATATTAAGCCTACTCCTCTCCAGTTGTTACAGTCACTAAGGTTGCCTTTTTTCTTGTTGGTATTTTAACAATGATTCCTTTCTTCCAATTAGAAGGGACCTTTTCTTCTTTCCAAATCTTATTAAACATTCTCTGTAGTTGTCTCATGTTGTCACTATTGATAGCTTTTAGCATTTCGGCTGTTATTTCATCTTCACCTGCAGCTTTGTTGTTAGCCATTAAATTCACTGCTGTTTCAGTTTCATGCAATTTAATTTCATCTAGGTTGATATTTAGTTGTGGGGCTAGTAAGTAGGTTTCAAGGTTTAACAATTATTTTGAGTGTGGTCGATTAAGTATTTCTTAGAAGTGTTCAGCCCATCTTTGCTTTTGGTCTTTATTTGATGTTAATATGGTTCCAGTTTTGCTAAGGATTGGTCTTTCTTTAGATGTAATAGTACCTGTTAGCCTCTTTTGTATGTTATATAAAGTTTTGATGTCTCCTGTTTTTGCTGCTTTTTTCTATCTCTTTCGCCATATTGTTTATGTATTCTCTTTTATCCCTTCCAGCTGAACGTTTTACTTTCTTGTCTAGTTCTTTGTATGTTGCTTTCACCAGATCTTTTCCTAGATCTGTTTTTGCATTCAACATGTCTAATTTGACTGCTCGTCTTTCATGTACATACTTCCATGTTTTTTCTGATATCCATGCTTTTCTATTTGTTTTTTTCAGTCCAGCACTTACTTTTGCTGCTGTGATTATGGCTGTGCGGTCATGCTCCTCCACAAATCTTGGTCCTTAACATTTCTGAGTAACTCTGTTGCTGATTTCTTTCCATACCACAATGTCGGCAACATCTATTCCATGAGTCGTCCTCTATGCCACAATGTCGACAACATCTATTCCATGAGTCGCCCTCTATGCCACAATGTCGGCAACATCTATTCCATGAGTCGCCCTCTATGCCACAATGTCGGCAACATCTATTCCATGAGTCGCCCTCTATGCCACAATGTCGGCAACATCTATTCCATGAGTCGCCCTCTATGCCACAATGTCAGCCCTTCTATCATCTGCTCTCTTGGTCATCCTCTATGTCACAATGTCAAGCCTTCTAACATCTGCTCTCTTGGTCATCCTCTATGCCACAATGTCAGCCCTTCTAACATCTGCTCTCTTGGTCATCCTCTATGTCACAATGTCAAGCCTTCTAACATCTGCTCTCTTGGTCATCCTCTATGTTACAATGTCAAGCCTTCTAACATCTGCTCTCTTGGTCATCCTCTATGCCACAATGTCAGCCCTTCTAACATCTGCTCTCTTGGTCATCCTCTATGTCACAATGTCAGCCCTTCTAACATCTGCTCTCTTGGTCATCCTCTATGTCACAATGTCAAGCCTTCTAACATCTGCTCTCTTGGTCATCCTCTATGCCACAATGTCAAGCCTTCTAACATCTGCTCTCTTGGTCATCCTCTATGCCACAATGTCAGCCCTTCTAACATCTGCTCTCTTGGTCATCCTCTATGTCACAATGTCAGCCCTTCTAACATCTGCTCTCTTGGTCATCCTCTATGTCACAATGTCAGCCATTCTAACATCTGCTCTCTCGGTCATCCTCTGTCCCTTCATTTGTCTTCATTATGCTGTGTCGTATTTGAAAGTCTGTCTGTCCAGTCATCCATGGCACCATTGCTCTAGCGATATTGTTGTTGTCTCTTCAGAGAAGATGCTTAATCTATTTCCAGCGTCTTTTATAACTGTAATTACCTGTACATCTTCTTTTCTGTTTTCACATAGCAGTTCTCTGTTTCTAATTTTCGTAAAAACTCCCAGAATCTTTCTTCAGAATATATTAAGCATGATTACATTGATCTGTTAAGGAATTCGAACTCTTTGACTCCTAAACAACACTGGCAGTACAGGTAGATCTAGTACACATGTGTCAATCTAAACAACACTGATAGTACAGGTAGATGTAGTACATATGTGTCAATCTAAACAACACTGACAGTACAGGTAGATCAAGTACACATGTGTCAATCTAAACAACACTGACAGTACATGTAGATGTAGTACACATGTGTCAATCTAAACAACACTGATATTATAGGTAGATCTAGTACACATGTGTCAATCTAAACAACACCGGCAGTACGGGTAGATGTAGTACACATGTGTCAATCTATAATAATGTCAAGGTGTGCACTATCATATTACTGACGGCACCAGTATAATATTGACAAGTTGTGAGTCATACATTTCTGACTAATTAAGATGTTCTTGATTAATACCGACTTTATCTTCAGACACATCCAGATTTCTGTTGTTTAGATTAGGTTTCACAAACATTACACTTCACTAAATCAGAGGAGAGCAAGTCTGATGAAATGTTCTCTACAGAATTCATTTAATTCTGACAAATAAGATACTCGACTTATATTTCACAACATCACGTGTACTAAGATGGAATATGACACAATCTTCGTTAGTTTCGTCGTTGAAGCACATCAATATCAAACTATCATATTCTACATGCAGTATTTCTCAATGTTCTCAACTTCACAATATTCTACACTCGATACGAGAACATTTCCTATCTCAGTATTATATCAGATCTGCAACACGTGGTCAATCAGTTACACGACTAAATCACTGTACTCGAAGTTTCAAATTAACAAATATTCATAATCACTTGAATCACTTGAAACACAGCTTCAATCTGTCCTAAAACTACTTCTTCAAAACCGCTTTTCTTGAGCATCCATTGCTCTTGGTGTCCATCTGTTGTTACCTACGTGTTATTTCTCTCTCATGTCTTCTCTGGATTGTGTTCTCCTTCTGCTGTTCTTCTCTGATTGTCTATTCTGCTGTTCTTATCTTGCCTGGACAGGTCTTTATTCACTGACCGTCCTTGTTCCTCCATCTTCTTCTTCCTTCTTCGTCTTTCTTCGTTCTTGGTTTTTCTTCATGGTTCTTCTTCTTTCTTGGTTCTTCTTCCTTCTTGATTCTTCTTTCTTGTTCTTATTGTCTGTTCTTCCGTCTTCGAGCTCCCTCCTATGTCTCTTCTTCTTCCTCGTTCCCCTTCTTCTGTCTCTCCTCTTTCCTTTTTATCTTCAAGTGCAGCTTAATGGATTAACCAATAAGTATTTTGGCTCCACCCTTCAAATGTCCACTGGTTCCCATGAGCGTTCTGATTGTCCGTCATTCAAACTGCCCCGTGACTAATATGTCGTAAGTCAATTGTCCAATAGGCCACGCCTCTAAATATTTAAATGGTCAGCTGGCCGAGTTGGTCACTCCTTTATTTAAAAACTGTGTGCAATCGCGTCACAAAGCGTGTCAGTTTCGTCTGTACAATTGTTATTTACCTTTACATTATCTTGCTCTTTCATGTCGGAGGTTTTATTGTGTCCTCGCTTTTCATTGTGTCTGCCTTTTCTATTCATCTTTTCTATTTTGTTTACTCGTGTCAACGTCCAGTCACTGATTTGTTATCACTGGACCATCCTACTTTCTGGCGTCCTTCCTTTGTATTACCTATATCTCAGCGTCACTGAGTCTCGTCTTTTTCTGTTCACCGTTTCCACTGTTTATTTTTGTCCGCGTCTTGTTCTAGTGTCATCGAAGTTCTATACCTTTCTCTTCCTTTCCTCTCCATTTTTCTCTGTCGCTATTCGATGTTACTATTTTCTTTACAGTAAATTTTCGTAATCATATTCATTAATGATAATAATAATAACTATAATCATTACTTACAAGGCCATGCTACAAATCAATGCTCAGAGAGATATTTAGGCAAAGTCTACATAAAATGGAAGGTTGCAAGTTTCTGATCTTACCCATATTTTTTAAATTATAGAGTAGTTTCCTTCCAGTTTCTTTATTCAAGAATTTCTCATCATCTCCTACTCCTCCTTCTTCTGCGTTCGAGGTTGTTGGTCACATCAGATCCTGATCCCTGTCGACATGGCAAAGCCCGCAGTCCTCTCCAGATCCTGATCCCTGTCGACATGGCAAAGCCGGCAGTCCTCTCCAGATCTTGATAGGAGCCCCAAAGCTTTTGCCCCAAGCTTGTGTCCTCTGGCCACGCCTCACGCCTCAGTTCCGCATGATTTGGGCACTCATGAAAGATCAGTCAGTTATTTGCATATCCCTTGTGGAACTTTGCCTCCCTAACAGCTCTCATGTAGGCCTCTCGGTTGTAAGCAAAGATACCCTTCTGCTGATGCAAGGAGTGAAAGGGTAAATTAACAATGTTTAAATTAAATATGCAAGGAGTGAAAGGGTAAATTAACAATGTTTAAATTAAATATGCAAAGAATGAAAGGGTAAATTAACAATGTTTAAATTAAATATGCAAAGAGTGAAAGGGTAAATTAACAATGTTTAAATTAAATATGCAAAGAGTGAAAGGGTAAATTAACAATGTTTAAATTAAATATGCAAAGAGTGAAAGGGTAAATTAACAATGTTTAAATTAAATATGCAAAGAGTGAAAGGGTAAATTAACAATGTTTAAATTAAATATGCAAAGAGTGAAAGGGTAAATTAACAATGTTTAAATTAAATATGCAAAGAGTGAAAGGGTAAATTAACAATGTTTAAATTAAATATGCAAAGAGTGAAAGGGTAAATTAACAATGCTTAAATTAAGTGACCAAAGTAAAGGTAAAAGTAACCCCGGCATGCCTTTAGAGGCAGAGAGAGATACGATGCTAGTGCCCATAACTTCCTTGACCTGTCAGCACACTAGAGGGTGACGTGGTCAGCGTCACGTCTGTCCGCCTTTCCTTCCCCAACTCCAGAAGAAGTTAGGGACCCATTTCCACAGGTGGGTGACTGGGGGGGGGGGGGGGGGCGCGTCCGACCGGATTCAAACCCGCGATATTCAGCCATGAGAGACTAGTACACGAACACTCCGCCACTCAGACCCCTGTTTGCTTGTTTTCTCAGCCTCTTGTTCGTTTCAGTTCACGCTTCACTGACCTTGTATTAAAAACGTGTTTGGCGACAGTTTATGCCCATCTGATTTTTGGCATGCATACAGGTCTACCTGTCATGCAGTTGCTTTTGTGGAAGAAAAAAATTTGAAAGCTTGTTTATTTATGCCCGCCAACAGAAGAAAAATGGCCAGGTTCTAAAGTGAAGGTAATTTATCATGCCACCGAAACTTTGGTCTCATTTCCCGTTTTTAAATTTCGGTCATCTGTTCTGCCATTTTACAGGTTCGTTTTTAACCTCCTGGGACGCGGGACCCCAGCAAAACATGTGTGACCGGAATGTTAATTTTGATGTTAATTTATGAACCGGTATCTCGGGTTAAATTATGGTCTACCGTCTGGCTGCAGCAGAGCTGCTGAATAGTTTTTTTCTGTTGGATACAATACAGCGTTCGCACTTGTACCAAATGTTACCGTCAGACTGAAAAGTGGAAGTGAATTCATTATGTTATTTTTTATTGACTTGTTTGCGTAATTAGAAATGTTTTGAAAGCTTGCTTTGTGTGTGTGTGTGTGTGTGTGTGTGTTTGGGGGTGGGGGTTGTATATTAAAAGGGAGGGGGAGAAATGTGGAAATTTTGGCGAGAAGAATGTAGGGGGCAGCTGAATTAGACTTTTCTTTCCCCCCTCTCTCTCTCTCTCTCTCTCTCTCTCCTTATCCTGAATTTGTGCCAGGTCTGATGTATGTTATCTTATCTCTCAGATTAGTGGCCGTCTGTGTGTGTGTGTGTGTGTGTGTGGCATGGCAGGGTGTTTGAGGTTGTTTCTGTTTTGTTGTTGTTATTTTTCGTTGTTTATGTACACTGCAGGTTGGATTATACAGATATATGTGTACAGAAACAGACAGACAGACAGACAGACAGACAGACAGGCGGACGGACGGACGGACGAACAGCCAGGCAGACAGACAGACAGACAGACGGACGGACGGACGAACAGCCAGGCAGACAGACAGACGGACGGACGGACGGACAGCCAGGCAGACAGATAGATAGATAGATAGATAGATAGATAGATAGATTGATTGATTGATTGATCTTTATTTCAAAAGGGTTAAGAATTGGGCACGCAGGCCCGTCTGATATTCTGCCCTTTATCATACATCTTTCACTCTATTCCAGACATTCTACAAATATGCTGTTCATGTAACAAACATAACTAACATTGAAGCTGAGAGACATAAAATAAAATATAACATTTACGTTTCGCTCTTAAACATTCACTCAGTACAGAAGTAACTACATACATTATAAATGACTATCTACTAAACAAAATTTTGGGTACTATTCAGAAAACAATTAACTGTATTCGGTGTCTGTAAGAGCAGTTTAAGATAACTTTTAAGTTTTATAATTCATGGAGGCATGTAGTCGACATCAAATAGATATTGGGAAAGCTTGTAGTTGTAGGAAGGAGTATAATTTATATTTTTTATATAGGATGGGAGGGTATTCCAAAGATAGATAGATAGATAGATAGATAGATAGATAGATATAGATAGATAGATAGATAGATAGATAGATAGATAGATAATCCTATCTCTATTAATAGAAGAAAGTACAGTATCAAATCTTGACCTTATAACCCCAAGTAAAAACTACAATCACTTTATATAAACCTAACTTATTTTTAGTTCTGGCCTAAAGAAATCTCCCGTTTGTTTAGAATCTACATCCTGCCACGTATTACTCAGTAAAATAAAGCCAATTCTACATCCCAGAGAACACGAAACTGTAGACTTTATGGATAAGATACACTGTAGACTTTATGGATAATATATACTGTAGACTTTATGGACAAGATATACTGTAGACTTTATGGACAAGATATACTGTAGACTTTATGGACAAGATATACCGTAGACTTTATGGACAAGATATACTGTAGACTTTATGGACAAGATATACCGTAGACTTTATGGACAAGATATACTGTAGACTTTATGGACAAGATATACTGTAGACTTTATGGACAAGATATACTGTAGACTTTATGGACAAGATATACTGTAGACTTTATGGACAAGATATACTGTAGACTTTATGGATAATATATGCTGTAGACTTTATGGACAAGATATACCGTAGACTTTATGGACAAGATATACCGTAGACTTTATGGACAAGATATACTGCAGAGTTTATGGATATGAATATTGTGTTTCTAAATAAAATACAGACCGATCTTAATTTAAGGAAATTTGATAATCAAGGAACTTAACTTGAGAGAACTACAAGAATTTTTAACATTTAGATAACTTATTTTTTTCAGAAACTTTAACCCCTGGTTAAAAATTTTCATCATTAGTTCCTAGCGGTCAAAGAATACAACTGCTGGAGAATTTAACAGGTTGCAAAACCTAAAAGTCTGTAAATTTATCTTTCGAAGAACGTAATACTCTAAAGAAATTTAACTGTCTGAGAATTTAACACCTAAAGATTCTAACTGTTGGAGAACTTAGCCTTAAAAAAATTAACTGCCGGATAACTAGGCAAGCAAAGAATCTAACTTTTGGAGAATTTAACCATCTGTGAACTATATCCAAGAAACAGAATCCACCAGCATGCAGTATAAAATTAAACGGAACTATTCTAAAGTAGGTGCAGAAATTCAAATACCTTGGAGCAGTAATAACTTCAGATGGGAAATGCAGAACAGAAATTAGGAACAGAATAGGCCAAGCAAAGACTGCATTTCAGAGAATGAGAAACATATTAACCAACACATCCTTATCAATGAATGTTAGAAAACGTGTCCTAAAATGCTATACTGAACCTATCTTGTTATATGGAAGTGAATCATGGACAATAGGCAAGTCTGCACAAAAATCATTGGCAGCTGCAGAAATGTGGTTTATTAGAAGAATGTTGCGAATCCTCTGGATAGCAAAAATAACTAATGAAGAATGTATGAGAAGAGCTGGAGAGACAAAATATCTTGTCAAAAAGATAAGAGAGAGACAATGTACTTTCATAGGACATGCAATGAGAAGAGGGGGCATTGAAAATATTATAACAACAGGAAAAATAGAAGGAAGAAGATCAAGAGGAAGACCAAGAGAAATGATACTGGACAGTCTGACGGGATAGTGTGAGGGGAGATCACCAGCTGAGCTGATGGCCTGCATGAAGGATCGGGTACTCTGAATAGCGTAACAGCCAACGCCAGTCGTATGGCACCTGATGATGATGATGATATGAACTATTCCAGGGAAAGGTTATACACGCTAAACTTCCCAAGCACGTGTTCATTTTTGACCGTCACATTAAAAGCCTACAGCTAGAGTTACGCCTCTTGTTTCAGATCACATGGTCAGAAGTTGCTGGAGTTACGCCTCTTGTTTCAGATCACGTGGTAAGAAGTTGCTGGAGTTACGCCTCTTGTTTCAGATCACGTGATCATAAGTTGCTGGAGTTACGCCTCTTGTTTCAGATCACATGGTCAGAAGTTGCTGGAGTTACGCCTCTTGTTTCAGATCTCATGGTCAGAAGTTGCTGGAGTTACGCCTCTTGTTTCAGATCACGTGATCATAAGTTGCTGGAGTTACGCCTCTTGTTTCAGATCACATGGTCAGAAGTTGCTGGAGTTACGCCTCTTGTTTCAGATCACGTGGTAAGAAGGTGCCGGAGTTAACCCCTTTTGTTTCAGATCACGTGATCAGAGTTACCTCCTACTTCTCCAGTTGATCATCATCTCTGATAGTACCTCCTACGCTCTGGGTGGAAGTGAGAGCGCAAGAGTAGCGCAGTAGAACAGGCACAGATCAAACGAAATCCTGGTACGATAGTTTCTGTGCTAGAGAGAACGTAGAAATTTACCGGATAGAAAACAAAAGGACGTGAGTTACAAAGCGACATAGCACAATGTGTCTATGAGAGTTCTGGACAAGTAGTTAACAACTTGTGTATATGAGAGTTCTGGACAAGTAGTTAACAACTTGTGTGTAAGAGAGGTCTGGACAAGTAGTTAAAAACTTGTGTATAAGAGAGGTCTGGACAAGTAGTTAAAAACTTGTGTATAAGAGAGGTCTGGACAAGTAGTTAAAAACTTGTGTGTAAGAGAGGTCTGGACAAGTAGTTAAAAACTTGTGTGTAAGAGAGGTCTGGACAAGTAGTTAAAAACTTGTGTATATGAGAGTTCTGGACAAGTAGTTAAAAACTTGTGTATATGAGAGTTCTGGACAAGTAGTTAAAAACAAGTGTATATGAGAGGTCTGGGCAAGTAGTTAACAAGTTGTGTATATGAGAGGTCTGGGCAAGTAGTTAACAAATTGTGTGTATGAGAGTTCTGGACAAGTAGTTAAAAACTTGTGTATATGAGAGGTCTGGGCAAGTAGTTAAAAACTTGTGTATATGAGAGTTCTGGACAAGTAGTTAAAAACTTGTGTATATGAGAGGTCTGGACAAGTAGTTAAAAACTTGTGTATATGAGAGTTCTGGACAAGTAGTTAACAACTTTTGTATATGAGATGTCTGGCAAGTAGTTAACAACTTTTGTATATGAGAGTTCTGGACAAGTAGTTAACAACTTTTGTATATGAGAGTTCTGGACAAGTAGTTAACAACTTTTGTATATGAGAGTTCTGGACAAGTAGTTAACAACTTTTGTATATGAGAGTTCTGGACAAGTAGTTAACAACTTTTGTATATGAGAGTTCTGGACAAGTAGTTAACAACTTTTGTATATGAGATTCTGGACAAGTAGTTAACAACTTTTGTATATGAGAGTTCTGGACAAGTAGTTAACAACTTGTGTATATGAGATGTCTGGACAAGTAGTTAACAACTTGTGGTCCAGAGACCACAAGCGGTTCATGGATCATTATTGGGCGGTCCGCAGATGTATTACCAATTTGGTATTAAGGGCTCTTCAATGAATAAAAAAGGTAAAGGATTTACGGGGCTGTCATGTTCGGGACTCTCTCTCTCTCTCTCTCTCTCTCTCTGAACCTTAAGTGCCCAGGGCACATGGGGCTTCCGCAAGGGTTTTCCACAAATGCCTGTCTTTCGCTTTTTTTTCTGCTCTTGCCCAGGTGAGCCCTCTATTGCTCAATATCCTTTCTGTTGTTCTTCTCCATGTCTCTTTTGGTCTACCCTTACTTCTGCTCCCCTGTGGTGTCCATCTTAGTGCTATTTTTGGTAGTGAGTTGTCAGTCATTCGGAGCACATGTCCCAACCATCGCCAGCGTCTTTCCTCAATAATTGTTGTCAGTGGCTTCATCTGCATTTCTGCTAATAAGATGTTATTTCTTATGGTGTTTGGCCAAAATATTTTTCTAATTCTTCGTAAACATTTAGTCTGGAAAGAATTCAACTTGTTTTCTATGGTTTTGGTGATTTTCCAGCATTCACTTCCATAGAGTAGTACACTTAGAACATTACTCTTAAATATCCTGATTTTCATATTTATGCTTAGTTTTTTTTATTTCCATATAGTCTGCAGCACTACAAAAGCCTGGTTTGCTCTAGTAAGTCTGCCGTTGGTGTCCTCTGTGCTGTCTCCATTTTCTACTACTCTGCTGCCAAGGTATACAAATTCGTTGACCTCCTCCACTAACTTGTTATCTACTCTGAGTACATTTCTGTTGTTCACATTTTGCTTCATTAACTTTGTCTTTCCTACGTTGATCTTTAGTCCTATGTGTTTGCATTCTGAGTTAGCTTGTTTATTTTATCTTGCATATCTTTGTGACTGCTTGATAATAGACAAATGTCGTCCGCAAAGTCAAGGTCCTCCAGCACTGTGTCAAGGGTCCATTGTAATCCTCTGCGTTTGTCTGATGTTGCCTCCTTCATTAACCAGTCTACTGCCAAGATAAATAATGTTGGTGATAGTACACATCCCTGTTTCACTCCTGTTTGTACCCTAAAGCTGCTGGAGGTATATTCTCCACAGATAACTTTGCACTGAAAACCCTCGTATAGGGCTTTGATTACATTAACTATTTTATGGGGGAGGCCATGCCATCTTAGGATTTTCCACAGTGCATCTCTGTTGACACTGTCAAAGGCTTTCTCAAAATCTATGAATAATGCATATGTTGTGCTATGCCACTCATTTGCCTGTTCTAATATTTGTCTAAGTACAAATATGTGGTCTATGCATGATCTTCCTTTCCTAAATCCTGCCTGCTCTTTCCGAAGTTTTTCCTCAAGTGTTGGTACAATTCTGTTGATGATTATTCTGCAAAATACTTTACTGATGAATGGCAGTAGGGTAATGCCTCTCCAATTCCCGCAATCTCTGAGGTCACCCTTCTTTGGTAGTTTTACTATAAGCCCAGTTTTCCACTCCTCTGGGGCTTTTTCTAGATCCCAAATTTGTTGTAATATCCGGCAAAGTTGTTTTGGTGTTTCTGTTTCTTCTGCTTTCAACATCTCAGCAGTCATTTCATCTTCACCTGGTGCCCTGTCTGATTTTAGCTTCTTTATCGCCTCCTTTACTTCACTTATTGTTATTGGTCCTGTATTGATATTTAGTTCCGTTTTTGCTTCAGGTATGTCTATTGTTTGTGCTGCTTGTGTTCTGTTTAGTAGGGTGTTAAAGTGTTCCCTCCATCTTTCAATTTTTTTCTCTTTCTCCACTGACCAGTTGTCCATTTTGTGTCCTTACTGCACTCTCACATCTTGTGCTGAAGTTACCTGTCATCTGCTTTGTGATTTTATATATGGTTTTCATGTCATTTGTGTATGCTGCTTTCTCTGCTGTTTCTGCTAAGTTGTCATAATATTGACGTTTATCTTGACGGCATGATTCCTTCACTTCTTTGTCTTTTTGTGCATAATTACTTAAAACTCGTTCTTTAAGCCGTTGTGATTTGGTGTTCAGTAATTTTTTTCTTGATTTCTTTTCTTTGCTGTATCTTTTCCCATGTGGTCTTGCTTATCAATTCCTCTTTTTTTCTGTTTCCGATATCCCAGCACCTCTTTTGCTGTTTCCTGTAGTGTTTTATTGAACTCTAGTATGGACATTTCTGCTTCGTCTTGTAGGACACTGAAGCGGTTTTTAAGTACTATTGAGAATTCATTTCTTTTTTGCTGGTCTTTCAGTTTTCTTGTATCAAAACGTATCTTTCTGTGTTCTCCGATTTTGGCTTTCCTTAATTTTAGTTTTATTTTTGCTACCAGAAGGTTGTGATCGCTTCCTACATCTGTTCCTTTCCTTGCTCGCACATCTTGTAGTGACCGTTTCCACTTTTTATTAGTATGTTATCGATTTGGTTTTCTGTGTTTTTGTCTGGTGACCTCCAAGTCACCTTATGGATGTTTTCATGTTGGAAAATTGTCCCTCCGATGGTCATCATGTTTTCTTCACAGAAACTGCACAGTCTTTCTCCATTTTCATTTATTTCTCCGATTCCTTCTCTTCCCATGATTCTTTTTCTATCTTCATTTCCTTTACCTACTTTTGTATTGAAGTCGCCCAAGATGAGTAGCATATCATGCTTGGGTATTGTTTCTACTATGGCTTGGAGGCTGTTGTAAAAATCTTCTTTTAATTCCTCTTCAGCTGCTTCCGTTGGTGCATAACAAACTATAATTGACAGCTTCGTGAATCTTGAGTTGAACCGTGCATATAATAATCTCTCATTTATTGGGGTCCATTTCAGCAATTCTCTTGATGCTTCTTTTGTTATAATCAATGCTATTCCTCCTTCATGAAGATCTTCTTTACCTGACCATATTATTGTAACTTCTGTGTGCTGTGTTGTTAATTTCCTTCTGCCTTGTCCTGTCCATCTTGCTTCTTGTATTCCTAGTATGTCTAGTTTGTATCTGTGCATTTCCTTGATGGTTTGTGCTAGTTTTCCAGTCTGGTTTAGTGTTCTTACATTCCAGCTGCCTATTTGCATCTTGTGTTTAGGTTCCAGGAGGTCTGCAGTCGGGCTGGGGACTTCCAGTGGCTGGCTTTCATCCACAGCCTTTATGGGCTCAGTTTCCTGATAAGCATTTCTCCTTCCACCTGCATTTATTTTTTCCCTTGCTTCCGTTTCTGTAGCAGTCTGATAGTTTTTTTTACCAGATAGGGTTGCTGGCCCTATGCCGAACCCTCCTTAGTCGCCTTTTACGATCATGCGTGGTAGGGTACAGTGGTCCTATTCTTTGCAGATCCCGGGTACCACACGGGTGCGTGTACGGGACTGCCATATTATATTTAGGTCGGGTGTCAGCAATGTAATTTTGTTTGGAGAAGTGTTCCTTGGGTGTGAAAAGGTTGGGAACCGCTGGTCTAGACGTGTTTGTGTAACTGGAAAGCTTTGAGAGTTGGGTGGTGGATTGGGACGTGTGTTGCTCTATCGCTGTCAGGGAGTTACAGTCCGTGGTTCGAGTGACAATCATTCTCTGACATTTTTTCTATCTCTCACGGCAAAAATAATTGATATTCTGTACTTCCAGGCTAACCGTACATTACTGTGCTGTGTCACTTTACTGTGCTGTGTCACTTTACTGATCTATATCACTTTACTGTGCTGTGTCACTTTACTGTGCTGTGTCACTTTACTGTGCTGTGTCACTTTACTGTGCTGTGTCATTTTACTGTGCTGTGTCACTTTACTGTGCTGTGTCATTTTACTGTGCTGTGTCACTTTACTGTGCTGTGTCACTTTACTGTGCTGTGTCATTTTACTGTGCTGTGTCACTTTACTGTGCTGTGTCATTTTACTGTGCTGTGTCGCTTTACTGTGCTGTGTCACTTTACTGTGCTGTGTCATTTTACTGTGCTGTGTCACTTTACTGTGCTGTGTCACTTTACTGTGCTGTGTCATTTTACTGTGCTGTGTCATTTTACTGTGCTGTGTCAGTTTACTGATCTATATCACTTTACTGTGCTCTGTCACTTTACTGGGCTGTGCCACTTTACTGTGCTATATCACTTTACTGTGCTGTGTCATTTTACTGTGCTGTGCTACTTTACTGTGCTGTGTCACTTTATTGTGCTGTGTCACTTTACTATACTATATGACTTTACTGTGCTCTGCCACTTTACTGAGCTGTGTCACTTTACTGTGCTATATCACTTTACTGTGATGCAGAATGCAACGTGAAGACTATAGGGAGAAAGTGGCACACAAACAACAACAACAACAACAACAACAACAACAACACAGTCAGCCATGAGAACTGTTTATCTTCTATGTCTACACGTCACAACCAGTCAGTGCTCTTTACACGTCACAACCAGTCAGTGCTCTTTACACGTCACAACCAGTCAGTGCTCTTTACACGTCACAACCAGTCAGTGCTCTTTACACGTCACAACCAGTCAGTGCTCTTTACACGTTACAACCAAACAGTGCTCTCTATACGTTACAACCAGTCAGTGCTCTTTACACGTTACAACCAAACAGTGCTCTCTATACGTTACAACCAGTCAGTGCTCTTTACACGTTACAACCAATCAGTGCTCTCTACACGTTGCAACAAATCAGTGCTCTCTACACGTTACAACCAATCAGTGCTCTCTACACGTTACAACCAGTCAGTGCTCTCTACACGTTACAACCAATCAGTGCTCGCTACACGTTACAACCAGTCAGTGCTCTCTACACGTTGCAACCAGTCAGTGCTCTCTACATGTTACAACAAATCAGTGCTCTCTACACATCATAACCAGCCATTGCTGCGCAGATATTTTGAAGGAATTATTTCGTTTTATTTCTGTATCCACTCATCCAAGACTTGATTCGCATTCTTCACCATATCCACTGACTCATGTAATATAAAATGAAGTCCAGTATGCCTTGCCTTGCAGGTGCCTACTACCCTTCTTTAAACGTTGCTTCCCGCCGTGTGCTCAGCGAGATACCGGCCACAAACTTCATGAGGACCTTATCTAGATACCCTGGATGTTCTAACATACTAGATATTCTAATATCCTAGATGTTCTAACACCTAGATATTCTAACACACTAGATGTTCTAACGCATTAGATGCTCTAACACACTAGATGTTCTAACACACTAGATGTTCTAACACCTAGATATTCTAATATCCTAGATGTTCTAACACCTTGATATTCTAATATCCTAGATGTTCTAACACCTTGATATTCTAATATCCTAGATGTTCTAACACCTAGATATTCTAATATCCTAGATGTTCTAACAGCCTAAATATTCTAACACCTTGGATGTTCTAATACCCTGGATGTTCTAACACCCAAATGTTCTAATAGCCTAGATGTTCTAACACCCTAGATGTTCTAACACCCTGGATGTTCTAACAGAATATGCCCCAACTGATGGTAATATGAACTCGGATGTTGTAACGCTGGTCAACTTTGTGGTCAGAATGTGTGCACCCTATTTGTAGTCCCTCGCTTTACAGAAGTACATCATGACAGTTTATCACGACTGATAAAAATATTCCATCATACACATACACAGAGATAAAATCATGACAGCGGAGGGAAGTATGACAATACACAGATAAGGGGGGAAAGTCATAACACCGGACAGAAACGTGACAAATTACATATGCACAGAGAGGAAATCACGAAAAACGGACCGAAATATGACAACACACGGAGAGAAAATCATGACAATGGAGAAACATATGACAACACACGGAGAGAAAATCATGACAATGGAGAAACATATGATAACATACGGAGAGAAAATCATGACAATGGAGAAACATATGATAACACACGGAGAGAAAATCATGACAATGGAGAAACATGACGTGTCACGCAATCCCGCTTTTGAGACCCACCAAGGGACCACACAGGAGACCACGGGACCTAACGAGGACCACAGGTGTAATTTCCGTAGGATCACAGTGCAGTTTTGGTGGTAGAAGCGAACGAAGAAGAAGAAGAAGAGAGAAAATCACGACGGCATAGAGAAATCCAGAAGAATTTAATACTGGAGGACGGAAATATATGACAGCCAGAGCGCCCGCACACACTTACACACACAAACATAAACGCACACACACACACATCTACACACTCACACAAGATTACACAGCGACACTCGTCATTGTCTCTCGCTAGCGAAGGAACTGGAAAACTCGGAGAGAAAGGAAGGGTTACCAATCAATACCAGATCAACGTTTGATGCACTCTCCGCGCTGGGGAGAAAAAATTCTTCCACTGAGCGTCACTGATGTCGTCCCAGACAAAACAAGGTCACAGTTATGTAGGCCCTCACACAAGGCTGTGGCCAATGACCTCCAGAGAAAAATTTAACGTGAAAGGCAACTGTGTGTCTTAAGAAGTACAAGGTGCCGCCAGTCGTTCGTTGTGTCTATCTATCTATCTATCTATCTATCTATCTATCTATCTATCTATCTATCTATCTATCTATCTATCTATCTATCTATCTATCTATCTATCTATCTATCTATCTATCTGCCCGCCCGCCTCTCAGTCCTTCTATCTGTCTAAAAACCACTATCTGTGACTATGTCTACGTTTTACACGCATCAACAAAGACATCTATCAATGTTGTATGTCTGACATCTATCAATGTTGTATGTCTAAGTTTTGTCTGTGCTTTGTCTTTCTGTCTGTGTTTTGTCTATGTTTTGAAGAAAACCAACACTCTTATAGTAGGGCAGTTTTTCTCATACACTTTTGTTTTCAACTGACGTAAGACGACTTTAATTTCGCACGGTTTTTAGTTTTTATCTATCTATGACTCTGTCTATATATATATATATATATATATCTTGTCTTAGGAGGACATCTACCCCCCTTCAGAAAGTAAAACAACTAAAGAATCTGTGGAGAGGAACAGACGGAACTACAAAAATAAGATTTTTAAGGGCATGCATCTTTCCCATCGCAACATATGCCTGTGAGACCTGGACACTTAACAAAACAGCTGAGAAACACATAAATGCCTTTGAATTTAAATGCTACAGAAGAGTTCTTCAAATATCATGGACACAAAAAAGAACAAATATATCCATACTACAAGAACTTAATATTGAAGAAGGCTGGCTAGTAAAGACGATTAAAGAGAGAAAACGTAAATATTTTGGACACATTAAACGTCATGATAATCTAGAGAAGACCGTCTTAGAAGAGTACATAATGGGAATAAGAAAGAGAGGAAGACCAAGTCGAAGATGGTTGCAAGATATAGTTGATAATCTGCAAATGGATGCATCAACAGCAGAAATAATGTTTTTATAAAACAGGAAACAACGAGGCTTTCGTACGGTGTAAAAGAACACAGTTTTGTACGATTAGACCTCGAAAAAATCGTAGATAAAGTACTTCAGTGAGAAGCGAGAGAAAGAAAAATCAGAAGAGAATTACCTGGGATTCGAACCACGGACTCTCGTAGGACGAGCGGCCGTCTAGCCACGAGAGAACAGTTTACTAACGAACTGACTATCTCACACATTCAAAAGGGGTGTTTTGAAAGCAAAGTCATTAGTACTGTTCAGCCGACACGAGGGATCGTGGCATCCGGAAAGAAGCGAGGTAGTGACACAGAAATTCCGTAGCTTAGAACTCTTCCCGTGCCTAATAACTAAAAATGGTCACTTCCGGTTTGTGTCTATAGTGCCGTGTGACTATATTTCGCTACATGCTTTGTTTCAAACCTGGTGTACCATTTAGATTGTAAACATTTAGTGCGCATGCCCCGGGACCTTTTTCACAATGGCCGAAGAGTGCTTAATTACGAGGGAGAAAATTGACGTTTTCTGCAAGAAATTTCTATTTTTGGTGATGTAGAAAGGGGTTTGGACATGCTTTGTGACCAGATCAGTGTTCTTGAATGTATCACAAGCAGATCTAAACATATTAGACAACCGCAGAAGTAGTCAGAAGGTTATTTCAGACATTATTTTAGGGAGAAAGACATATCCAGTCACAAGACGAGATGGACAGGTAGTTTTAGGCATCTCAGATGGTACGTACTGTACCCTAGACCTTGCTGATGGTAAGTAGGACACATTTTATTGCATAAAAACATCACATTATTTCTTTTTTCCTTAAAAAAACTCTGCATTTATGAAATCTTCATACATTTTTAGTTATTTTGAAACATAAGTACACTTAACATGGAAATATTGTATTTCATTCACTTTTCCAACTATGCCCCAGATACATATCAAGACCCGCGCTTTTAATCCGACACCAAACGGAAGATCCAAGTTTCTTCCTGCAGCACGGACAGAGTTAGATCCAGTCTCTCTAGCAGGTACCAACTGCACCAGCAGCAGGGCATCTTGCTTTACAACCGAGAGGTCTACAGGAGAGCTGTTAGTGAGGCAAAGTTCCGTAAGGGACATTCAAATGACTGACTGACTCTTGTCGCTAGCTCGCTCTCTCATTCTCTGTGTCTTATATGCCAGCACTCCTTAGTCTTGTTTTTCTGCACTCTTTCCTTTCATCTCACAGATCATCACACCAGTAACAACATCTGTATCACCACACCAGTAACAACACCTATACTATCACACCAGTAACAATATCTACATTATCATACCAGTAGCAATGTCTAAATTATCACACCAGTAACAATATCTTCATTATACTGATAACTACTTCTACATTATCACACAGATATAACAACATCTACATATAAAATAGATATAATAACATCTACATTGTCACAGATATAACAACATCTACATATAAAATAGATATAATAACATCTACATTGTCACAGATATAACAACATCTACATATAAAACAGATATAATAACATCTACATTGTCACACAGATATAACAACATCTACATCATCATACAGATATAACAATATCTAAATTATCACACAGACATAACAACATCTACATTATCACACAGCATACTGCAACATCTACCTTGCTACCTGTTGCCTGTATGTACCAGGCATGGTTTATCCAGTTACGGCAGGTTCATCTCTGTGTGTATGGTGTGGGGGGGGGGGGGGTTCGTATCCGCTCAGGCAACTGCTCTAGCTACCTCACCACCACCACATCAAAGACAGACTTGGCACAAATTCTAATATCATGATCCACTACCGTCCTTTTCAACTCTTCATCCACTTCTCTCTGTCTCTTCCTCTACTCTTCCGTTCTCTTCTGTACTCTCCTCCCCATAAAATTGTTTCCACGTGACGAGTGAAACTCTCCCAAGCAAAAAACAAAAAAAAACATTGCTTTTCCCATCATTATTGGATATCTGTCAACAAGTAAATGCTGGCTGTTATCTGGCAACAATAACAGTAACTGATATTTCGGCCAAGTTAACGTCACGTTCAGTTCGTCATCAAAGTCTGGGAGCAAGATTGGCCGCGGATCGATTCATAAGACGGGTTGCTATGATGCCGACCTTTCAACTACGATTGTTTAAAAACTAGAATTAAAGTTAACCGAAATATCAAATTCATAAATGAAACAAAATAAAAGGGGGTGGAAAATGTATGCAGAGTAACAGAAGAAAACTGCGTAGATTTTCCAAATTAAATTTTTTAAACAAAGAAAAATGATTTCATTTCGACAATGAATTATCTTTGTCTGGGGTTAGTGATATTATTTTTCGTGGGAGAAGTTAGGTGAAATTTTAGATTTAAGCTTTGTTCCGGGAGATAGATCCTGGTATAGTTTTTTTAGAGGTCAGAAACTGAAGTCAATGGAAGATTTGTTTACATATATAACAGAGAGAGAGAGAGAGAGAGAGAGAGAGAGAGAGAGAGAGAGAGAGAGAGAGAGAGAGAGAGAGAGGACTTTGACTTGACTTTTATGATCCCCGGGTTTACGAGTTTTCACTCTTGTCTCCCTTGAGCCAGATAATGAAATGTACAGGTCCTCTTCAGCTGTGCTACATCTCCGTACAGAATGTCGATGATTGAGGAGTTTGGTGGTATCAGGATCTTCTGAAGGTCCTTCAATGCACTGCAGTCCAGCAGTTGGTGTTTAACAGTTTCTTCTTCTTGTCTGTTGCAGTGCATGCAGTATGTTGTGTGGTCAGTGGTCACTCTGTGTAAGTGCTTACTGAGGGTAATGTGTCTTGTTCTCAAACTGAAAATTGTGCTTGGTCTCTAAGACATAAGATGTTGATGTGGTCTCTGGGGTTAGGCTTTGGCGGGTGTGTATATAGGGATCTACCAGTTGGATTACTGGCCCAGCTGTCCATCCACTGTTGCTTGCAGCTGTTGTGTATAATGTGTTTAGCTGTTCTTATGTTGGTGGAGATGTGGGGCTGTGACATGGTGGCTCCATTCTTTGCCACTCTCTCAGCACATTCATTTCCTCTGATATCTATGTGCCCTGATATCCACTGTAGGGTGGTCTTGATGTCATAGGAGGCGAGTTGGTTTATTGCACTGAGTATGTCAGTTGTAATGTGATCAGCCGATGGTATCCAGTTTTCAAAGGCCTGGAGAGCAGACTGGGAGTCTGAGAAAATAACAAGGTTTTTTTGGGTGGGAGGCATGTTTTTGTATTTGGTGGTGGTGGCTGCCAGGGCTGCTAATATTGCCTGCATCTCTGCATCATAATTGGAGCAGCGAGATCCACAAGGAGCAGAAATGTGCCTTGTTGTCTTGTCTGGAAACATTATGAGTACCCCATATCCTGCATTGTCTGTTTCCTTTAATGCTGACCCATCAGTGTATGCATGGATCCAGTCCTTGGGGTAGGATTCTGTGGTCTCTAGTGCACACAGCTTTAGGGTGTTAGGATCTGATGGTTTGTTGACTAATTTTTTCTTGAGTCTGGTGTTAGTTTGAGGAAGTGTGTAGTTTGTGTTTGGTGGGATGTCTGGTACTTTTGTAAGTTCTTCTCTCTTTTCAGGGAGTTTGAGTCTTGTGTTTTAACTGTTCTACTATGTACACTGGAGTTTTAAGTTTCAGTCTATTATTATTCTTCCATTTATCATTTATGCATGCGAAAGCTGGAAATCAACTAAAAAAAATAGATAAGAAATTAGACTCTTTTGAAAACAAATACCTAAGGAAAATACTTGGTATAAAGTGGAACGATTTCAAGAGCAACGCAGAGATAAGACAGATGAGCAAACAACAACCTGTCTCATGGGTGATCAGAAAAAGAAGATCGACATATGTAAGGCATGTGATGAGAAGAAACAATCAGAGAATACCAAAACATGCTATCAAATGGAACACAACAGGCCAAAGAAAAAGAAGTTGACCACGTGAAACTCTAAAGAGGAAATTGTTAAGAGAGGCCAGTTTAGTGGGCATAACATCCCTTGATGAAGTTGAAAGACTCGCCGAGAACAGGAAAACTTGTCAAACAACTATGCAAACCCTAGGTGACGTTTAACGGCACGGGAAGGATGTAAGACGTAGATTTATCAACCATTATTCTGTTAGGATGGTCTGGGAGCATACGTTTATATCCTTCTACAGCCTCAATGGTTGACTTTTCCCGTCTTATATCTAATGGCTCTATGTTTGCATCAATTTCACATACAGCTGTGGGCATTGATCTCATTGCCCCACAAATGAACGGCTTGGTTCTGGATTCTGTCTACTTGTGTACAAGAGCTCTTTGATGCTGTGACCTGTAGGGGGAGGTTGTAATCTATTATAGGTCTAACATATCCTGTGTACAGTTGTCTGAGTGTAGGGGGAGGTTGTAATCTATTATACATCTAACATATCTTGTGTACAGTTGTCTGAGTGTAGGGGGAGGTTGTAATCTATTATACATCTAACATATCCTGTGTAGAGTTATATGAGTGTAGGGAGAGGTTGTAATCTATTATAGGTCTAACATATCCTGTGCACAGTTGTCTGAGTGTAGGGGGAGGTTGTAATCTATTATAGTTCTAACATATCCTGTGTAGAGTTGTCTGAGTGTAGGGGGAGGTTTAATTTATTATAGTTCTAACATATCCTGTGTAGTTGTCTGAGTGTAGGGGGAGGTTGTAATCTATTATAGATCTAACATATCCTGTGTACAGTTGTCTGAGTGTAGGGGGAGGTTGTAATCTATTATAGGTCTAACATATCCTGTGTAGAGTTGTCTGTGTGTAGGGGGAGGTTGTAATCTATTATAGATCTAACATATCCTGTGTACAGTTGTCTGAGTGTAGGGGGAGGTTGTAATCTATTATAGATCTAACATATCCTGTGTAGAGTTGTCTGAGTGTAGGGGGAGGTTGTAATATATTATAGTTCTAACATATCCTGTGTAGAGTTGTCTGAGTGTAGGGAGAACTTGTAATCTATTATAGATCTAACATATCCTGTGTAGAGTTGTCTGAGTGTAGGGAGAGGTTGTAATCTATTATAGATCTAACATATCCTGTGTACAGTTGTCTGAGTGTAGGGGGAGGTTGTAATCTATTATAGATCTAACATATCCTGTGTAGAGTTGTCTGAGTGTAGGGGGAGGTTGTAATCTATTATAGATCTAACATATCCTGTGTAGAGTTGTCTGAGTGTAGGGAGAGGTTGTAATCTATTATAGTTCTAACATATCCTGTGCACAGTTGTCTGAGTGTAGGGGGAGGTTGTAATCTATTATAGATCTAACATATCCTGTGTACAGTTGTCTGAGTGTAGGGGGAGGTTGTAATCTATTATACATCTAACATATCCTGTGCACAGTTATCTGAGTGTAGGGGGAGGTTGTAATCTATTATAGGTCTAATATATCCTTTGTAGAGTTGTCTGAGTCTAGGGGGAGGTTGTAATCTATTATAGGTCTAACATATCCTGTGTAGAGTTGTCTGAGCGTAGGGGAGGTTGTAATCTATTATAGTTCTAACATATCCGGTGTACAGTTGTCTGAGTGTAGGGGGAGGTTGTAATCTATTATAGGTCTAACATATCCTGTGTACAGTTGTCTGAGTGTAGGGGGAGGTTGTAATCTATTATAGATCTAACTTATCCTGTGTACAGTTGTCTGAGTGTAGGGGGAGGGTGTAATCTATTATAGATCTAACATATCCTGTGTACAGTTGTCTGAGTGTAGGGGGAGGTTGTAATCTATTATAGATCTAACATATCGTGTGTAGAGTTGTCTCAGTGTAGAGGGAGGTTGTAATCTATTATAGGTCTAACATATCCTGTGTAGAGTTGTCTGAGTGTAGGGGGAGGTTGTAATCTATTATAGATCTAACATATCCTGTGTAGAGTTGTCTGAGTGTAGGGAGAGGTTGTAATCTATTATATATCTAACATATCCTGTGTACAGTTGTCTGAGTGTAGGGGGAGGTTGTAATCTATTATAGATCTAACATATCCTGTGTACAGTTGTCTGAGTGTAGGGGGAGGTTGTAATCTATTATAGATCTAACATATCCTGTGTACAGTTGTCTGAGTGTAGGGGGAGGTTGTAATCTATTATAGCATCTAACATATCCTGTGTAGAGTTGTCTGAGTGTAGGGGGAGGTTGTAATCTATTATAGATCTAACATATCCTGTGCACAGTTATCTGAGTGTAGGGGGAGGTTGTAATCTATTATAGGTCTAATATATCCTGTGTAGAGTTGTCTGAGTCTAGGGGGAGGTTGTAATCTATTATAGGTCTAACATATCCTGTGTAGAGTTGTCTGAGTGTAGGGGAGGTTGTAATCTATTATAGTTCTAACATATCCGGTGTACAGTTGTCTGAGTGTAGGGGGAGGTTGTAATCTATTATACATCTAACATATCCTGTGTACAGTTGTCTGAGTGTAGGGGGAGGTTGTAATCTATTATACATCTAACTATCCTGTGTACAGTTGTCTGAGTGTAGGGGGAGGTTGTAATCTATTATACATCTAACATATCGTGTGTACAGTTGTCTGAGTGTAGGGGGAGGTTGTAATCTATTATAGATCTAACATATCGTGTGTAGAGTTATCTCAGTGTAGAGGGAGGTTGTAATCTATTATAAGTCTAACATATCCTGTGTACAGTTGTCTGAGTGTAGGGGGAGGTTGTAATCTATTATAGATCTAACATATCCTGTGTAGAGTTGTCTGAGTGTAGGGGAGGTTGTAATCTATTATAGATCTAATATCCTGTGTACAGTTGTCTGAGTGTAGGGGGAGGGTGTAATCTATTATAGATCTAACATATCCTGAGTAGAGTTGTCTGAGTGTAGGGGGAGGTTGTAATCTATTATAGATCAAATATATCCTGTGTACAGTTGTCTGAGTGTAGGGGGAGGGTGTAATCTATTATAGATCTAATATATCCTGTGTACAGTTGTCTGAGTGTAGGGGGAGGGTGTAATCTATTATAGATCTAACATATCCTGTGTACAGTTGTCTGAGTGTAGGGGGAGGGTGTAATCTGTTATAGATCTAATATATCCTATGTACAGTTGTCTGAGTGTAGGGGGAGGTTGTAATCTATTATAGATCTAATATATCCTGTGTACAGTTGTCTGAGTGTAGGGGGAGGGTGTAATCTATTGTAGATCTAACACATCCTGAGTAGAGTTGTCTGAGTGTAGGGGGAGGGTGTAATCTATTATAGGTCTAACATATCCTGTGTACAGTTGTCTGAGTATTGCTTTGTCAGCTCCCCAGGATGTACTTGCAAGCTGCTTGAGTAAGTTTAGTCTTTTAGATGCTTTCTCTGCTAGTCCATCCATGAACTCTTTAATAGGTCAATTTTCTGTCTAGTTTTACACCAAGGTATGTTTTATTTTTTTCTTTCATGATTTGAGCACCATCAAGAGTTATTTTCAGTTCAGTCTTTGCTAGTTTGTTGCTAAGAGTGAAGACTGTATATGTAGTTTTACTAACATTGATCTTCAACTTCCAGAAATTGCAATAGGCTGATATGATGAGGAGGGCTCTATTAAGTCTCTCAGCATCCAGATGCAGGTCTGTTCCACTAGTACATGTGATAAGGTAATTGGCACAGGTATGTGTGACAGGTGTGTGTGACAAGTGTGCGTGACAGGTGTATGAAGACAGGTGTGTGAAGACAGGTGTGTGTGAGACAGGTGTGTGTGAAGGTGTGTATGACAGATGTGTGAAGACAGGTGTGTGAAGACAGGTTTGTGTGTGTGAAGGTGTGTACAACAGATGTGTGAAGACAGGTGTGCATGACATGTGTATGAAGACAGGTGTGTGTGTGAGACAGGTGTGTGAAGACAGGTGTGTGTGTGAGACAGGTGTGTGAACACAAGTGTGTATGTGTGAGACAGGTGTGTATGAAGGTGTGTATGACAGATATGTGAAGACAGGTGTATGAAGACAGGTTTGTGTGTGTGAAAGTGTGTACGACAGATGTGTGAAGACAGGTGTGCATGACATGTGTATGAAGACAGGTGTGTGTGTGAGACAGGTGTGTGAAGACAGGTGTGTGTGTGTGAGACAGGTGTGTGAACACAAGTGTGTATGTGTGAGACAGGTGTGTATGAAGGTGTGTATGACAGATATGTGAAGACAGGTGTATGAAGACAGGTTTGTGTGTGTGAAAGTGTGTACGACAGATGTGTGAAGACAGGTGTGCATGACATGTGTATGAAGACAGGTGTGTGTGTGACAGGTGTATGATGACATGTGTGTGACAGGTGTGTGTGTGACAAGTGTGTGAACACAGGTGTGTGTGTGACAGGTGTGTGTGTGACAAGTGTGTGAAGACAGGTGTGTGTGTGAGACAGGTGTGTGTGAAGGTGTGTATGACAGATGTGTGAAAACAGGTGTGCGTGACATGTGTATGAAGACAGGTGTGTGTGTGACAGGTGTATGAAGACATGTTTGTGACAAGTGTGTGTGTGTGTGATATGTGTGTGACAAGTGTGTGAAAACAAGTGTGTGTGTGACAGGTGGGTGTGTGTGACAAGTGTGTGAACACAGGTGTGTGTGACAGGTGTATGAAGACAGGTGTGTGTGACAGGTGGGTGGGTGTGTGTGTGACAAGTGACAGGTATGCGAAAACAGGTGTATGAAGACAGATGTGCGTGACGGGTGACAGATGTGTGAAGACAGATGTCTGAAGACAGGTGTGTGACAGGTGTCTGAAGACAAGTGACAGGTGAGACTGAGTGATGGCCAGTTATGATAAATACGCGTGGATTTTCCTTGATTGTTTCAGTGTCGTATCAGAAGTCAGCTTGACCAAACAAAAGCCTTCTATAGTTCCTGCCGTGTTGTTATTGTTGTTGTTGCGGCTGTTGTTGTTGCTGTAGTAGTTCTCTCTTCTAGAAACCGCTGGCATGATGTTCTTTGAAGCCGATGCTGTGAAGATGTTGAGTCGTATTCGGAGCGGGCTACAGCGGCTAGTTTTTCAGTTCCTGATTGGAGCTACAGCAGCAGGAGTGTGCAGTACTTCTTCAGCAGACTCCACCCACAATGAAGACTATAGCTATCATTGCCTATTGATAGCCTGTTGCTAGGGGTACCAACCGACAGGCGGGAGAGGGTCTTGATCAGCTGTGGTTCACGAACCTTGGCATAACCTGCTGGTTTTAGGACGCCATATCGTACAGGTCGTGACCCTAATCCGTCCCGTGTAGCAGGCACTGTAGACAACGTTAACTTGACCCTAGTCCGTCCTGTGTAGCAGGCACTGTAGACACTGTCAACTTGGCCCTGGTATGTCTCGTGTACCAGGTACTGTAGACAACGTCAACGTAGCCCTTGTCCGTCCTGTGTACCAGGTACTGTAGACACTGTCACCTTGGCCCTGGTCTGTCCCGTGTACCAGGCACTTAGACAACGTCAAATTGGCCCTAGTCTGTCCCGTGTACCAGGCACTGTAGACAACGTCAACTTAGCCCTTGTCCGTCCTGTGTACCAGGCACTGTAGACAACGTCAACTTGGCCCTAGTCTGTCCTGTGTACCAGGCACTGTAGACAACGTCAACTTGGCCCTAGTCTGTCCTGTGTACCAGGCACTGTAGATAACGTCAACTTGGCCCTAGTCTGTCCCGTGTACCAGGCACTGTAGATAACGTCAACTTGGCCCTAGTCCTGTGTACTAGGCACTGTAGACAACGTCAACTTGGCCCTAGTCTGTCCTGTGTATCAGGCACTGTAGACAACGTCAACTTGGCCCTAGTCTGTCCTGTGTATCAGGCACTGTAGACAATGTCTAGGAGAGGAATGCGGAAGCCGTTTCTATGGCTATAGTCTGGATGACGTGTCCCGTATGTTAGGATCTTGCACGGAGTTTACGTGTGCCCCCCCTACTGTCATGGAAATTGCTGGAAGATACTCGTCATCCACCACTCCACTTGCGTCTTGTGGTTCATCGTCATTACGGTTTCAACAACCAGTAACATATTTTCACAGTTCCAGGGAGACAGAAGAAGAAGAAGAAAGAAAGAAAGAAAGAAAGAAAGAAGAAGAAGGAGAAAGAAAGAAAGAAGAAAGAAAGAATAGGAAGAAAGAAAGAAAACAAGAAGAAAGGAAGAAAGAAAGAAAGGAGAAAGAAAGAATAGGAAGAAAGAAAGAAAACAAGAAGAAAGGAAGAAAGAAAGAAGAAAGGAAGAATAGCAAGAAATAAAGAAAACAAGAAGAAAGGACGAAAGAAAAAAAGAAGAAAGAAAGAAAGAAAACAAGAAGAAAGGAAGAAAGAAAGAAGAAGAAAGAAACAAAGAAAAAAAGAAGAAAGAAAGAAAGAAAGAACAAAAGAAAAGAAAGAAAGAAATAAAGAAGAAGAAGGAAGGAAGGAAGGAAGGAAGAAGGAGAAGGAGGACGAGGAAAGAAAGAAAGAAAGAAAAAGAAAGAGAGAAAGAAAGAAGAAGAAAAAAGAAAGAAAGAAGAAGAAAAAAAAAGAAAGAACACAGAAAGAAAGAAGAAGAAGAAGAAGAAGAGGGAGGAGGAGGAAAGTAAGAAAAGAAGAAGAAAGAAAGAAAGAAAGAAAGAAAGAAGAACCATTAACAAAGACCTTGTATCAGAATATTTAGACGGACTGAGAGTTCGTCATCTTTGCTCGCACATTCTTTAGAAATAAGCTCTTCAACTGTGCCGAGATAAGGGTTTCTGTGTGTAAATAGTGCAAGTAACTGTGCCGAGATAAGGGTTTCTGTGTGTAAATAGTGCAAGTAGCTGTGCCGAGATAAGGGTTTCTGTGTGTAAATAGTGCAAGTAGCTGTGCCGAGATAAGGGTTTCTGTGTGTAAATAGTGCAAGTAGCTGTGCTGAGATAAGGGTTTCTGTGTGTAAATAGTGCAAGTAGCTGTGCCGAGATAAGGGTTTCTGTGTGTAAATAGTGCAAGTAGCTGTGCCGAGATAAGGGTTTCTGTGTGTAAATAGTGCAAGTAACTGTGCTGAGATAAGGGTCTCTGTGTGTAAATAGTGCAAGTAGCTGGTCTGAGATAAGGGTTTCTGTGTGTAAATATTGCAAGTAGCTGTGCCGAGATAAGGGTTTCTGTGTGTAAATAGTGCAAGTAGCTGTGCCGAGATAAGGGTTTCTGTGTGTAAATAGTGCAAGTAGCTGTGCCGAGATAAGGGTTTCTGTGTGTAAATAGTGCAAGTAGCTGTGCCGAGATAAGGGTTTCTGTGTGTAAATAGTGCAAGTAGCTGTGCCGAGATAAGGGTTTCTGTGTGTAAATAGTGCAAGTAGCTGTGCCGAGATAAGAATCTCCGGATGTAAAGAGTGCAAGTAGCTGTGCTGAGATAAGAATCTCTGGATGTAAAGAGTGCAGTTAACTGTGCCGAGATAAGAATTTCTGGATGTAAAGAGCGCAAATAACTGTGCCGAGATAAGAATCTCCGGATGTAAAGAGTGCAAGTAGCTGTGCTGAGATAAGAATCTCTGGATGTAAAGAGTGCAAATAACTGTGCCGAGATAAGAATTTCTGGATGTAAAGAGTGCAAATAACTGTGCCGAGATAAGAATCTCCGGATGTAAAGAGTGCAAGTAGCTGTGCCGAGATAAGAATCTCTGGATGTAAAAAGTGCAGTTAACTGTGCCGAGATAAGGATTTCTCTATGTAAAGAGTGCGATGATAAAAGTAAAAGGGATGGCGACTGCAGTAAAACTAGTTTAAATAAATAAGGTAGATAGAGGTGTATGGTGCAGTTTTACAAAGTGAGGGAGGGAGTGAGCAAGGTAAGAAAAAAACGAATATAAAGTATGAGAATGTATAAATGAAAAACATACAACATCCGATATTTCGGAGTGAGCCTTATTCGAGGATACATACACAACGAGACAAAAACACGAAGAACTTATCTGAATGTGTCTTCTTCCAAGTAGAAAACAGAAATGAGGATAAAAGTACAAATATACAAAAATATTGTAGCATCAGCAGACGTAGATGGAAATGGATGTGCCACACACTAGGAATAGAAAGAACAAGACACCCTTATACCGCCTTGACTTGGTCACCTCAAGGGGAAAAGAAAGGGACAGGTCATTGGGGATATGCAGACCCATAATACAGGAAGAATTGAAGGAATGGAAAACACATGGTTTGAGGTATCCCCACGTGCTCAAGACAGGACTTGCTGGAGAACCTTTGTTGATGTCTTATGCTCCATTGGGAGTACAGAGGACTGATAATGATGATGATGTACCTCTGCTAGCTTCGATCATATTTCATTATCACACCCCCCCCCCTTTCCTCCCGGGCTATAGAATAAGGGAAATAACTGTTTAAATATAGCATAGTTGTAATTCTTTTATTATCTCCCATCATTGGGAATGGGGGGAAAAATGGGATTTCCAACACATTTGAAACAATTAACATCACTGCTTTATCTAGACCAACAAGCAGCAGTAAGAATAAATGGTGAAACAACAACTTGGTTTGACATAAAACAAGGGGTCCGTCAGGGGTGCATATTGTCACCTTACTTATTTAACTATAATATAATTAATATAATATACTTAATATTTAACTATAATATACTGAAAATATAATGAGGAATGTTAGAGAAGATGTAGACAAAGAATATTACGATGCCATAACAATTGGAGGTTATGAAATACCAGAGATTAGATATGGTGATGACACAGTATTACTGTCCACAACACAAAAAGGAACTGAAAAACTACTTATGTCAGTCCGTAAGAAAAGTGAAGAGCAGAACCTCTATCTTATTGTAAAGAAAACTAAATTGATGACAACTGACAAAACAAACAAGGCAGCTGATATATGTATCAATGAGGAAAAACTGGAGAATTTTGAATATCTTGAATCACTACTAACTAATAATGGAGATACAATGAGGGAAATTAAAAGGAGGACATCTATCGCTCTTCAGAAAGTAACAACTAAAGAATCTGTGGAGAGGAACAGACTGAATTACAAAAATACGATTTTTAAGGGAACGCATCTTTCCTATCGTATCATATGCCCGTGAGACCCGGACACTTAACAAAACAGCTGAGAAACACATAAATGCATTTGAATGTAAATGCTACAGAAGAGTTATTCAAATATCATGGGCACAAAAAAAGAACAAATATATTCATACTACAAGAACTTAATATTGAAGAAGACTGGCTAGTAAAGATGGTTAAACAAAGAAAACTTAAATATTTTGGACACATTAAACTTCTTCTAGAGAAGACCATCTTGGAAGAGTATATAATGGGAAAAAGAAAGAGAGGAAGACCAAGGCGAAGATGGCTGCAAGACATCGTTGATGACCTGCAAATGGATGCATCAGCAGCAGGCCATCTTGCTTTACAACCAAGAAGCCTAAATGAGAATTGTTAGGGAGGCAAAGTTCCGCAAGGGACATGCAAATGAACGAATGAATCTCCCATCTATAAGCATTCTTACATCTTACAGGTAGATAGAGGTATATAGTACCTGTATTACTTGCATTATTTTTACCGCAGTCGTTATCTCTTTTATCTATTACATCTTACACCCGTCCCGTGCTGTTAAGTATCACATAGGGCTCGTATTGCAGTTCGCCATGTTTTTCTGCGTCCGGTGAGTTTTTCAACCTGGTCAAGGAATACTGATCCCACCAACTTAGTCTCTCTCAACAGTGTGCTCTCTTTAGAATTTGTTATTCTTACATCTTACATCCTTCCCGTGCCGTTAAACTTCAGATAGAGCTCGCATAGTTGTTTGCCAAGCTTTCCTATTCTCGGCGAGTCTTTCAACTTTATCAAGGGATGTTATGCCCACTAAACTGGCTTCTCTTAACAATGTCCTCTTTAGAGTTTCCCGTGGTCGACCTCTTTTTCTTCGGCCTGTTGTGTTCCGCTTGATAGCTTGTTTTGGTATTCTCTGATTGTTTCTTCTCATCAAGTGACCAACATATGTCCATCTCCTTTTTCTGATCACCCATGAGACAGGTTGTTGTTTGCTAATCTGTCTTATCTCTGCAATGTTCTTGAATTCATTCCACTTTATACCAAGTATTTTTCTTGGCCATTTGTTTTTTAAAAGAGTCTAATTTCTTGTCTATTTCTTTAATTGATTTCCAACTTTCGCATGCATAAATAAGGGTGAATATCACATTTGGATTGAATAATCTTAACTTGGTTTTTGTGCTTATAACTTTTGAATTCCATATGTCTCAAGATTTTTGAAGGACAATGCTGGTTTTACAATTATAATTCTAACTTCATTCCTGGTGTCACCATCCTGGTCTATGTAGCTGCCGAGGTATGCAAATTGGTCTACTTCATCAACACCTGTTCCGTCTATGTATATTTTTCCATTTTGATTAATGAGAAGTGTCATTATTTTTGTGTTGTCTTTGTTAATTTCAAGTCCTATTTTGCTAGCCAAGGAAGACAGGAATCTGTTTTTTCCTGCATTGATTTCACATTGTCACTGATAAGAGTTATGTCATCAGCAAAATCAAGATCTTTTATTTGGGTTCCATGTACCCAATCAATGCCAGTTTTACCTGTGCAGCATCTTTTCATTATTAAGTCTATTGCAATTCCAAAAAGCAATAAAGATAATATACATTCTTGTTTCATGCCTGTTTCAATCTGAAACCATTTGCTCATTCCTTCTTCTGTCTTGACTGCACAAACATATCCGCTGTAGAGATCTCTAATGATGTTGACAATTTTAGATGGTATTCCATATAGTCTTAAAATTCTCCACAGTCAATCTCTGTATATTCTGTCAAATGCCTTTTTAAAGTCTATGAAGTTCAGAATTAATGGTTTCTGTTTTTAATTTGTTCTTCAAGTATTATTCTCAGAGTAAAGATCTGGTTGAGACAGCTTCTCCCTTTTCAAAATCCTGCCTGTTCTTCTCTCATTGCAGTATCCACTACATCCTTAATTCTATTCAGAATCACTTTACAAAACACCTTTGACACAACTGATAGTAAGGTTACACCCCTCCACTTATTGCAGTCACTGAGGTTGCTATTTTTTTAGTAATTTAACAATGATTCTCTTTTTCCATTTAGATGGGACTTTTTCTTCTTTCTAAATTTTATTAAACATTCTTTGTAGTTGTATCAGGTTGTAACTGTTAATAGCTTTTAACATTTCAACTGTTATTTAATCTTCACCTGCAGCTTTGTTGTTAGCTATTAGATTCACTGCTGTTTCAATTTAATTAAGTGTAACTTCATCTAAGTTGACATTTAGTTCTGGGATTGGTAAATCGGTTTCAAGATTTATTAAATCTTTTGGGTGTGGTCGATTAAGTATTTCTTGGAAGTGTTCGGCCCATCTTTGCTTTTGGTCTTTACTTGATGTTAATAGGTTGCCTGTTTTGCTAAAGACTGATCTTTCTCTGGAGGTAATATCACCTGTTAGCTTCTTTTGTATGTTATATAGAGTTTCGCTGTCTCCTGTTTTTGCTGTATTTTCTGCTTATTTTGCCATATTGTCCATATAATTCTCTTTTGTCTCTTCTAGTTGAACTTATTTCTTTATCATCTAGTTATTTGTACATTGCTTTTGCCAAATCTTTTCCAAGATCTGTCTTTACATTCAAGATGGCTAATTTGGCTGCTCTTCTTTCATATATGTATTTACATGTGTTATCTGATATGCATGCTTTTCTACTTGTTGACTGCAGTCCAGCACTTGCTTTTGCTGCCGTGATTATGGCTGTGCTGTGAGCAGAGAATCCACATCGTTTCTTAGACTCCGAGAGCAGTGAATCCACATGGCTACACAGACTGCGAGAGCAGTGAATCCTCATCGCTACACAGACTGGGATAACAGTGAATCCACTTGGCTACACAGACTGAGAGAGCAGTGAATCCACATGGCTACACAGACTGGGATAGCGGTGAATCCACATGGCTACACAGACTGAGAGAGCAGTGAATCCACATGGCTACACAGACTGCGAGAGCAGTGAATCCACATGGCTACACAGACTGAGAGAGCAGTGAATCCACATGGCTACACAGACTGAGATTAGCACGGCCAGGAATGACAGACATACTGGGCGCAAAATAGGACCTGTCAATCAACACAGGACAACCACTATCTGTCACAGGACAGCCACTATCTGTCGCAGGACAGCCACTATCTGTCGCAGGACAGCCACTATCTGCCGCAGGACAGGCACTATCTGTCGCAGGACAGGCACTATCTGTCGCAGGACAGCCACTATCTGTCGCAGGACAGGCACTATCTGTCGCAGGACAGCCACTATCTGCCGCAGGACAGCCACTATCTGTCGCAGGACACTGGTGGATACGTTGAGGGGAGTTTCTGAGCACCTGTGGATATGCTTGGAGTGCGATGATGATAATCCAGACCAAAACTACGCACCATAACTTTTCCATGTTTCCGTGACGGAGATTAGAAATGGGTAATATGTGAATATCTTATAGTTCAAACAGCAAACGTGGATGATATGTTCAAACAGCAAGCATGGATGATATGTTCAAACAGCAAGCATGGATGATATGTTCAAACAGCAAGCATGGATGATATGTTGAAACAGCAAACGTGGATGATATGTTCAAACAGCAAGCATGGATGATATGTTCAAACAGCAAACGTGGATGAGATGTTCAAACAGCAAACGTGGATGATATGTTCAAATAGCAAAGATGGATGATATGTTGAAACAGCAAAGATGGATGATATGTCCCAAACAGCAAAGATGGATGATATGTTGAAACAGCACAGATGGATAATATGTTCAAACAGAAAAGATGGATGATATGTTGAAACAGCACAGATGGATGATATGTTCAAACAGCAAAGATGGATGATATGTTGAAACAGCACAGATGGATGATATGTTCAAACAGCAAAGATGGATGATATGTTCAAACAGCAAAGATGGATGATATGTTCAAACAGCACAGATGGATGATATGTTCAAACAGCAAAGATGGATGATATGTTGAAACAGCACAGATGGATGATATGTTCAAACAGCAAAGATGGATGATATGTTGAAACAGCACAGATGGATGATATGTTCAAACAGCACAGATGGATGATATGTTCAAACAGCAAAGATGGATGATATGTTCAAACAGCAAAGATGGATGATATGTTCAAACAGCAAAGATGGATGATATGTTGAAACAGCACAGATGGATGATATGTTCAAACAGCAAAGATGGATGATATGTTCAAACAGCAAAGATGGATGATATGTTCAAACAGCAAAGATGGATGATATGTTCAAACAGCACAGATGGATGATATGAAAGTTTCCTCGTGATTTTTCATGTTTCTGATTAGCTTTTCCGAAGGGAAACAATTCACTGGCAGGAGCATCCTAATGTGTCTGCTTTGTATTATAAGTACTGTCCCCTGCTTCCTCCTTAGCAACTCCCTGTACAAGGTCACGTGGGCAAGTTCAGGAAGTAAAATAAAGCCGCTTTCCCCTGCTATACGGTGGTCTAGAGGTTAGTGCACTCACCTGCCCATCAAAAGATCCCTGGTTCAATTTTACACTCGGGCGGAATTGTTTTTTTGTTTTGGACCAGCCGGCTCCGTTGTCAACCCAGGTTTTAAAAAAAATGAGTACATGGGGCTTCCCCTGTCAGTCAGTCAGTCATTTGCATGTCCCCTGTCATGTAGTAATTCTCACAGATGCAAGATCAGTACTGGAAGCTCTTCAGTGCAACAAACTACCAGACCTTAAGGATGCCTTGTCAAAAATTGGCTTACAACAAGGAGTCACTTTGCAATGGATTCCCTCCCACTGTGGGATACCAGGCAATGAGAAAGCTGACCATCTGGCCAAAGAGGGCACTGAAATGAAGCAACCAGACATACCAATCACCTATAATCAGAAGAAAAGCATGATAAAAACTTACAGGAAGCCACAAACACCACCACATGATGACTATCACATGCTAAACAGAAAGGAACAAGTCATCATTTTCCGTCTCCGAACAGGACACACCCGACTCCGAAGTCATATGTATACAAAGTTTAAGGTTGGTACTACTAATCTATGTACATGTGCCCAGGTGCCCCAAACTGTGGAACATATCCTCCAGAACTGCATCAACTATGAGACACTGAGAAATAATTACTGGCAGAGTGAAACCACTAAAGAAGATAAGCTCTACGGTTCCATACATGAGTTACAAAAAAACAGTGAAATTTATCCAAGAGACAGGACTGCAGGTATAGACAGACAATGCGAACGAGGAAGAAGCATGTTCCCTACGGAACTTTGCCTCCCTAACAGCTCTCATGTAGGCCTCTCGGTTGTGAGCAAGATGCCCTGCTGCTGATGCATCCATTTGCAGATCGTCAACGATGTCTTGCAGCCATCTTCGCCTTGGTCTTCCTCTCTTTCTTTTGCCCATTATGTACCCTTCCAAGTCAGTTTTCTCTAGATTATCATGTTGTTTAGTGTATCCAAAATATTTAAGTTTTCTCTGTTTAATTCTCTTTATTAGCCAGCCTTCTTCGTTATTAAGTTCTTGTAATGGGAATGTTGACTAGACAGAAGAGTTCTTCAAATATCGTGGACACAAAAAAGAACAAATATATCCATACTACAAGAACTTAATATTGAAGAAGGCTGGCTAGTAAAGAGGATTAAAGAGAGAAAACTTAGATATTTTGGACACATTAAACAACATGATAATCTAGAGAAGACCATCTTGGAAGGATACATAATGGGCAAAAGAAAGAGAGGAAGACCAAGGCGAAGATGGCTGCAAGACATCGTTGACGATCTGCAAATGGATGCATCAGCAGCAGGGCATCTTGCTTACAACCGAGAGGCCTACAGGAGTGCTGTTAGGGAGGCAAAGGTCCGCAAGGGACACGCAAGTGACTGACTGACTAGGGCTTCCCCTAGGAAAACAGAAGGCAGCCAGGACAGATACTGACATCCCTACCTGGAATACTGTTTGTTCACAGAATTCTGTCGCACAATGCTCCGCCTTACTTGTGGTCACTGTTTACGTATAACACTAAACATAGCCAGCGTTTAAAAAACTGACTTCTTCCTAGACCCAGGATTGATCTGTACAAGAAAAGCCTTGCATACTCTGCAGTACAGCTCTGGAACACCCTCCCCTACAATTTAAAATCCATTGGTAATACTTCATCCTTTAACTCAAACCTGTTTCATTATTTACTTGCTTGTAATTATATGCCTCCATAAAATAACCAGCACTCTCTCAAAACATGGCTCGTAAACCATCAAGTACTAAAATGACATAGTTAGAAAAGCAACTTGTTAGATATTGTTAGACATTATTTTAATGTTTGTTAAAAAAACATATGTTAGAAGATCTGTATTTACAATGTATTTTTATTTATGTATATGTCTGCGTGTGTATGTGTGCGTGGGTGCTATTTTATTAGGTTAATTACTTCTTCTCTTTTACTTTGAATGTAGTAGTTAAATCTTACACTCTTTTGGTATGTTTTTCCTAATTTAATTTGTATTTACTAAATCAAGTGTGTGGAAAGAATGAAAGATGGAGTGATGAAGGGCAGAATGTAAAATGGGCCTGCGTGCCCAATTCTTTACCCTTTAAAATAAAGATTATTCATTCATTCTTCATTCATTCATTCATTCAAGGCACTAACACTTCACTACCCCCCTCTCAAACAACATATACATGTCACGGAATATAGATTATCCTAACAAAGAAGAACATACAGGACATAGAATATGTCTTTCTTCTGTTGGCACACACGCGGGTGTTGTGGTAGTTATTCCTTCACCAACTCCAGAAAAAAAGGTCAGGTACCCATTTCTGCCTTCAGGTGACCTGAGCAACCTTTACTTGGATCTGAATCAGCGACCTTCACCTTGAGAGACGAGTGACCTAATCATTTCTCTTCTCAGCTGTCACTGTGCGATGTTTATTAGCAAATACGCTCATTTAACTCTGCCTGTTTATTTAACGCATATAGTTAATTAACAACATGTTTATCTACAAACGCTCATCATCACTATCAGGTGCCGTGCCGCCTGGCGTTGACTATTCTGTTTCTCCAAAGTACCCAAATCCTTCATGCAGGCCATCATTTCAGTTGGTGATCTCATCTCACACCATCCCATGAAAATATCCACTAACATTTCTCTCAGCTTTTCCCCTGGCTCTTCTTCCCTCTATTTTTCCTGTTGTTACAATATTGTCAACGCCCCCTCTTCTTATTTACACGGCCTACAAAAGTATTTCGTTTTTACAAAAGTTAGACTGAAACCAAAACAAAAAGCCAGTTTAGACACACAAAACTTTAACAACAAAATAAAATTCCAAATTTCATATGAAAGATCGCATTTATTTTTTCCCCATATATATGTATATACATACATATAAAATGGACAACACATACACACGTGTATTATATTTATCATATACCACAAAGATAACATATTATTACGCAAATTAGGAACTTTTATTGCAGGAAAAAAGCAAAGACATAGTATCAGTGACAAACAAACAAACATGTCTACAAACAAACAAACATACAAACGTATCTAGTCCTAGGTGGTGACGTGCTCGTGTAAACGTAATACCTCTCTCTCTCTCGCTTCCCTCTCTCTCTTCTCTCTCTCCCCCCCTCTCTCTCTTTACATGCCCAAGCCACATGGGGCTTCCACAAGGGTTTTCCGCAAACGCCTGTCCTCTTGTTTTCTCCGCTCTTGCCCAGGTGAGCCCTCTATTGCTCAGCATCCTTTCTGTTGTTCTTCTCCATGTCTTCTTTGGTCTACCCTTACTTCTGTTCCCCTGTGGTGTCCATCTTAGTGCTTTTTTTGGTAATACGTTACCAGTCATCTGGAGCACATGTCCCGTAGGTGATGTTTTCGATGATTTATCTAATCCATTTCTGATAAATGTTATAATACATTCATTTCCTTACACGTTCTCGATTCTACATTTTAAAGTGTACAGCAGTAGAAACTTCCCAGGACCTAGAACTTGACCTACATTTTATATAAAACGCGGAATATAAGAAATGTATAGGAAACTTATAAAATGACATGTACTCAAACATATTTTTACGTACCTTCCACAAAGGATTTTTTTTCCTGTTTAAAATTTAAAAACAGAAAGACACTGAAATTAAAGAACTCGAACACATTTCAAAGACTGTTTTTATGAGAACAAATACATAAATATGAAATTTTTAGATGGGTATAAGTTTTATGGAATAATACCTGTAATGTTTTTGAGTTTACCGTGTCACGTGGCACTTCTGTTTTTGTTGCACAAATTTACAGAGATTCACATTTATTGCTAGGATCGCTGGACAATAGTATTTGCTTGTGTGTGTGTCTGAGAGAGAGAGAGAGAGAGAGAGAGAGAAAGAGAGAGAGATTAATGTTAGACTTTGAACACAAATTCATTCATTCATTTGCATGTCCCTTGCGGAACTTTGCCTCCCTAACAGCTCTCCTGTAGGCCTCTCGGTTGTGAGCAAGATGCCCTGCTGCTGATGCATCCATTTGCAGATCATCAACGATGTCTTGCAGCCATCTTCGCCTTGGTCTTTCTCTCTTTCTTTTTCCCATTATGTACACTTCTAATAGGTTTTCTCTAGATTATCATGATGTTTAATGTGTCCAAAATATTTAAGTTGTCTTTGTTTAATCCTCTTTACTAGCCAGCCTTCTTCAATATTAAGTTCTTGTAGTATGGATATATTTGTTCTTTTTTTGTGTCCATGATATTTGAAGAACTCTTCTGTAGCATTTACATTCAAAGGCATTTGAACACGAATAGGACATTATAATGAATGATTACAGCACCTTTTATTTCGAGAATAGCTCTAATCTTCTAGTTTCCCTCTCAAAGACGATTGTGATATCTGCTACTTTCAATCCAGCACAACCAAGTTCGGCTAATACAAGATGTGAGCGCCGCCATGTTTCAGGCGTAATAACTTTACTCCCCAAAGGGAAAAAAAAACGTAAAAGATGGCTCCAGAACAACCCTAATGGAAACCCTGCGTGGCGTGCCACATTTACAAGCATCCTACCTTGGAGTTCCATAACTAGGTCTGTCTACTCTTTGTCGGTTGGGAAAGATATTCCTTATCTACAAACTTTTGTCTGAGTCCAGCACAGACTTGGGGTGGTCTGTTCTACTGGGTCAGGTGGGGCACGTCAATCATAACTTAACAGCAAAATCCAACAGGGACTTTGGATGGGTGTGGTGGGGGGGGGGGGAACGGAGGAGCAAGCCGGCCTGGGGATTACAGAATTATGAAAACGGATTTTGAAAATGATTAAAGAAGAAGAAGAAGAAGAAGAACTTCAGACCACAGAGAATGTTCTAGTACAAGAAATATTGGAGATGTACAGAAATACGGAGACCCAACATCCAATCTTCCATTCAGGTACGCACTCTAAATCTGACATTTTTATACATTCCTTGTTTTAGATTTCCCTTCTCTTGTTCCAGTCATGAGAGAAGGTGATCAACAAATTATATGCCTTCCACTAAAACCAGACATCCGCCTTCCTCAGCGCTGCCATCTAAAGGTGAAACGGGGCTTTATTTCTAGTTTTACACATTTATCGCGCACGAAGAAACTCAGGAACTGAATGTAAACACAAGCCTAGGTCATCATGACACAGTCTTTGTTCATTCAATCAATTAAAAAAAACCCTCACAAAACTCCACCAGGTATCCATTTTTTTTTTTGTTCTCATTTCTTTCATTTCTCATCAAAATATCTATTTCCCTCCCCTGCCTCTTCCTCCACACGGCCTCCCTCCTCTTTCATACGCTAAAAGAAGACAACAACAACAACAACAACAACAAAACATTAAAAAAAACAGAATCTTGTACAAGTAAAAGTTGATGCATGAACTATAAAAATGTCCTACTCGAGTCCTAGCATGTCCTCATGCCCTCATGCCCTCTTGTATATCGTCTGCATGGACACGCCACCGATTGATGTTGTCTGGAAACAGAAAGAAAGAGACACTGACAAAACAGAGTATAGACCAAAATACAATATACAGCAAATTCTTCACTATGAAATGTCCCGTCTTTCTTAAGCATGAAATGTCCCGTTTTTCTTCAACATGAAATGCCCCGTCTTTCTTAAGCATGAAATGTCCCGTTTTTCTTCAATATGAAATGTCCAGTCTTTCTTCAACATGAAATGTCCCGTCTTTCTTCAGCATGAAATGTCCCGTCTTTCTTCAGCATGAAATGTCCCGTCCTTCTTCAACATGAAATGTCCCGTCTTTCTTCAACATGAAATGTCCCGCCTTTTTTCGACATGAAATGTCCCGTCTTTCTTCAGCATGAAATGTCCCGTCCTTCTTCAACATGAAATGTTCCGTCCTTCTTCAACATGAAATCCCCCTACCTTCTTCATCTTTAAATGCCTCTTCCCGCAAACATTAATGTACTCTAGAAAACATTCCTAATAAAAGAGTAACATCTTTTATTCATTTATACATCAGAAACGTTCCGGTTGGAGCAATGCTGTGAAGTAACCAATCAGAGTTCTTCATTTTGCCCAATCAACAATTTAGACTAAAAAAAAAATTATCCAAGCCCACCAATCAGAATACTTTATACACTTTTGTTACCAACTGTTTAGGAGCGGGAAATGAGATAAAAAATAAACAATGAACAAATACAACGACCGTACAACAAAATATGGCAATAAACAATGAACAAATCAAGCGACCACACAACATTTCGTATTAAACAATAAACAAACAGATGGACCGTACAGCATTTTGCAGTAAACAGTAAATAAACATATCGACCGTACAAGACAATATCGTATTAAACAGTGAACAAACAGATCGACTGTACAACAACACACCTCGTTAAGCAGTGAACAAACAGAGGGACCGTATAACAATACACCTCGTTAAGCAGTGAACAAACAGATCGACTGTACAACAACACACCGCATTAAACAGTTAACAAACAGATCGACCGCATAATAACGCACCACATTAAACAGTAAACAAACAGATGGACAGTACAACAAAATATCGCATTAAGCAGCGAACAAACAGATGGACCGTACAACAACATACCGCATTCATGGTATCACCGGTGACATCTCTAACAATCTCCATGACAAAGTTTCTCTGGCCGTTACTTTCGTGTCTCTCCAAGAGACGGGAGCCATCTTGGCGTATAACACTCTGACAAAAGACAGTAAAAGGAAAAACATTTCCTCGTCGCATTTTTTTTTCTTCTGGCTAAACTTAACATGCAGTGTAATTCGGAACGTATGTTTTAAACAGAAAACACATTCAGTAAATCTTCGTTGTTTTGTATGCGTTATATTTTCTTTTATTTCATTTCTTTTATCGAGGAATATCTTCAAAAGTTCTCACACCAGACACTTTAGCCGTCTTTGTGGGTCCACAGCTTGTTGATGGTTTCATCTAACATTTTCAGTGTTGCTGCTGATATGTCGGTATTTGTTACTGCTGTAACAGCTGTCGCAGTTGTTTTAATTGCTCGGCTGTATCTGTTTTTTTTTCTTTTGTGTTGCATTTGTTTTTGTTACGACTGTTGTATGTTACTGTTTCCTGTTGTTAGCGTGGGTGTTGCTATAGCTGTAGTTAGAGCTGTTACTGTTGCAGCTAATTTATTCTATAGTTAACGTGGAGTTGTTCGTTTTTGTTGCTTTTGCAGTCGTTGTTGTATTAGTAGTTGTAGAGGTTTTGTTGTAGAAGTTTTGTTGTATTTTTGTTGTAGAAGTTTTGTTGTATTTTTGTTGTAGAAGTTTTGTTGTATTTTTGTTGTAGAAGTTTTGTTGTAGAAGTTTTGTTGTATTTTTGTTGTAGAAGTTTTGTTGTAGAAGTTTTCATGTAGCTTTGTTGTAGAAGTTTTGTTGTATTTTTGTTGTAGTAGTTTTGTTGTAGAAGTTTTGTTGTAGAAGTTTTCTTGTAGCTTTGTTGTAGAAGTTTGGTTGTAGAAGTTTTGTTGTAGAAGTTTTGTTGTAGAAGTTTTGTTGTATTTTTGTTGTAGTAGTTTTGTTGTAGAAGTTTTGTTGTAGAAGTTTTGTTGTAGAAGTTTTCATGTAGCTTTGTTGTAGAAGTTTGGTTGTAGAAGTTTTGTTGTATTTTTGTTGTAGAAGTTTTGTTGTAGCTTTGTTGTAGAAGTTTTCTTGTGGTTTTGTTGTAGAAGTTTTGTTGTAGAAGTTTTGTTGTATTTTTGTTGTAGTAGTTTTGTTGTAGAAGTTTTGTTGTAGAAGTTTTGTTGTAGCTTTGTTGTAGAAGTTTTCTTGTGGTTTTGTTGTAGTTGGATGCCGGTAAACTATTAACAAGATGTTCGTATGTGAGCTCTAAGAAGTCCAACATCGTGACGTTCCAAGAGAACATGCGTCGTGTCGGATGGAAAGTGGGCTACAGTCATTTGTTCAAAACTCCTGCATGGACTCGAGAAGTAATCGTATCAGCAGATTCCATCACCGGGAGAACAAGGTGGACCTTTACAACGTTCGGCAATGATACACAGTCACGTGACTGATACCAGAAGTACCACATGTAGATAAGGCAGAATGCTGATACTAGAAGTACTACATGTAGATAAGGCAGAATGCTGATACTAGAAGTACCACATGTAGATAAGGCAGAATGCTGATAATAGAAGTACTACATATAGATAAGGCAGAATGCTGATACTAGAAGTACTACATATAGATAAGGCAGAATGCTGATACTAGAAGTACTAGATAAGGCAGAATGCTGATACTAGAAGTACCACATGTAGATAAGGCAGAATGCTGATACTAGAAGTACCACATGTAGATAAGGCAGAATGCTGATACTAGAAGTACTACATGTAGATAAGGCAGAATGCTGATACTAGAAGTACTACATGTAGATAAGGCAGAATGCTGATACTAGAAGTACCACATGTAGATAAGGCAGAATGCTGATACCAGAAGTACCAGATGTAGATAAGGCGGGGTTCTGATACCAGAAGTACCACATGTAGATAAGGCAGAATGTTGATACCAGAAGTACTACATGTAGGTAAGGCAGGGTTCTGTTACTAGAAGTACCACATGTAGGTAAGGCAGGGTTCTGATACTAGAAATACCACATGTAGATAAGGCAGAATGATGATACCAGAAGTACCACATGTAGGTGAGGCAGGGTTCTGATACTAGAAATACCACATGCAGGTAAGGCAGGGTTCTGATACCAGAAGTACCACATGTAGGTAAGGCAGGGTTCTGATACCAGAAGTACCACATGTAGGTAAGGCAGGGTTCTGTTACTAGAAGTACCACATGTAGGTAAGGCAGAGTTCTGATACCAGAAGTACCACATGTAGGCAAGGCAGGGTTCTGATACCAGAAGTACCACATGTAGGCAAGGCAGGGTTCTGATACCAGAAGTACCACATGTAAGTAAGGCAGGGTTCTCATACATTTGAGGATCTAACCATAGCTAGCCCATACATTTGAGGATCTAACCATAGCTAGCCCATACATTTGAGGATCTAACCAGAGCTGCAGGGGCGTCACAAGGTGGGCAGGTTAAAGAAGATCTCCATTTGCTGATCCTGGCTTCCTCCTTCTGAATTTTCTTCTTCAGGGTTTACTCCCCTGTCATTTAACTCCCCCCCCCCCCGCCAACCCACAAGACAGCAAGTCCGACAGGGGCTGGTAGTACCTGTCGCAGGCTAGCTCTACCAGGTCAGGACATACAGAACAACATATACCAGGGATCACAATGTCTCAGCAAGGTTACCAACCTTCAGTGGGGACCCGTCAATGTTTGTAGAATCATATGTTTCACCCATTTTGAAGGTGAAGGTCGTTTTGTGAGGCACGCCCACAATCCCTACTTGGATCGTCCACGTGTTTCCGTCACATGCGTAGGACAGCTCCGATTTGCTGTTTTCAAAGAATGTCCTTTGCTCGCCGGAAAGTCCTGTAGAACATAACAAATGTGATTACATTACACTCGACTTTTTTGCATTGACAGAACACACAGATCACATTACATTACACTCGACTTTTTTGCATTGACAGAATACACAGATCACATTACATTACACTCGACTTTTTTGTATTGATAGAATACACAGATCACATTACATTACACTCGACGTTTGCTTTGCACTGACAGAAAACACAGATAACATCATATTATACTCAAATTTTGCTTTGCACTTGGTTTTAAATCTTTGATTGTGCTAGTATAAACTCATTACTTCAAGAATGCAATCTCAGCCAGCAAACATCTGGACTGTGTCTTTAGTGAGTGAGTAGACGCTTCCCGCCTACACTTAAACATGTATCCCTTGCAGCAATTTATAGAGAGAAGTCTGTCCAAGTCAGTTTTAAGACTCGACTTACGGAGACGAAGAGTCGGTACTTGGACACGACTCTAGAGACGAAGAGCAAAGACTCGACTCGACTCGATCCGCGACTTAAAAAAAAGGTAATGACTTTCTGATAGCCTGCAGAAACCGTGCCCACCAGCGTTGGCTGGCTGTGAGTTTATACAACCGAAAGACCGGTCCGATGATGGGTGTAGTTGGGGGTAGGGGTGTATTAGGGCTTTCTTTTCTCACGATGTAACAGGTTATGTGGTAGTTTCGCTCACTGTGAATACAGTGCTGAAACTGCCCGGGTACGAACAAACAGTTGCTCTTAACAGTTTCCGCAGAATCTTTTGTAACCTCCACACAGAACCAGATAATGGTCTCCCGTGAATCAGAGACAAGTGAAACAATTTTTTTTTAATGCACACACGCACAGGGAGTTTATCAAACATAAAAAAAGTAATAGCCGTTCTCAGAGAACTGCTCATGAAAAAAGGAGAGGGTGGGGGGGGGGCCTTTACAGACAATCGAGAACTTAGCACTGAGCTTACCTCTCCTGTCTGCTGGCCCCCAAGTTGGCAGTCATTAGCCAACCTCCGCGCTGGAAATGAAGTATGTTAAACACGTTAACCCGAATTTCCGGACCATTATCCTTCAAATTACTGCCCCTTAAGCATCCCCGAAAGGGAAATTACCCATACTGCTACTGTAATTAGATCCCGTATGTTACTGGGTAACTTTTTTTTTTCCTCAGACTGTATAAGCCAGCGCTTCTCAAACTAGATTCCGCCAAGGGTCATCATGAAGGGGTCCGTAAACCTGCCCCCAGATTATGGAAAGTACTAGAACTGTGTGAAAAAAATTTTTAATTTCACGCAAAATGAAGGGAGTTTGTAATATATATAATGGAGGAATTATAACTGGTTTGGAAAAGGAGATGGGCATATGTTGGTCACTTGATGAGAAGAAATGATCAAAGAATCCCAAAACAAGTTATCAAGTAGAACACAACAGGCCAAAGAAAAAGAGGCAGACCGCGTGAAACTCTGAAGAGGACATTGTTAAGAGAGGCCAAATTAACAGTCATAAAATCCTTTGATGAGGTTGAAAGACTCGCCGAAGACAGGAAAAATTGGCGAACTACTTTGCGAGCCCTATATGACGTTTAACGGCACGGGAAGGATATAAGATATAAGATAAGAATTATAACTGGATTTCAGTGGGTCCGCAACCTGTAAAGGATTTTAGAACCGCTGGACAAAACGATAAATCGAGAGCAAAAACAGCCCTAAGAATGTTGCTAGATTACACTGTCGCGTGAGGCACTTCACAGTGATGTATTACTTCACAGTGATGTATTACTTCACAGTGATGTATTACTCCACAGTTATGTATTACTTCACAGTGATGTATTACCTCACAGTGATGTATTATCTCACAGTGATGTATTATCTCACAGTGATGTATTACCTCACAGTGATGTATTACCTCACAGTGATGTATTATCTCACAGTGATGTATTACCTCATAGTGATGTATTATCTCACAGTGATGTATTACCTCACAGTGATGTATTACCTCACAGTGATGTATTACCTCATAGTGATGTATTACCTCACAGTGATGTATTACCTCACAGTGATGTATTATCTCACAGTGATGTATTATCTCACAGTGATGTATTACCTCATGTAGCATAGCCTTGTAAGTAATGATTATAGTTATTATAATTATTATTATTATTATTATTAGTGACATGATCAGGAATAAAGAATGTATTGGGGGGCAGAGAAGTTATAGTTAGAGGAGCGAGGAACGGATACTCGGTACTTCAAAGACCTGATCAAAGGTAAAACCGTATCGATAGATCTGATAGATCGTGAGAGTGGTCCAGTTCTAGAGGTGCGACTTCGCGCGCACATGCAGTAGCCCAGGGGGAACAATTGACCAGTAGATCAAACGACTGAACAGAGAACGGACTAGGTCCCGAAGCAGGTAACATGAAAGAGATGGTGGACTTGTTAATGGGAGGTAACAATTAGACGACGGAGATGAAAGCGACTAAAAGCGAAGACGCTAGTTCAGTGATGTATTACCTCACAGTGATGTATTACCTCATAGTGATGTATTACTTCACAGTGATGTATTACCTCACAGTGATGTATTACTTCACAGTGATGTATTACCTCACAAAGGTTGGTTTTCAGGGCGTATCCTTAATTATTGTAGATTAAACAAACACAAAAGTTATAGTTTTTTTTAAAATGAGAACTTCACAAACTTTAAACATAATATTTAACGGAAAACGAAAAAAAAAAAAAAAGAAAGGCGCATTCGGAATTTTAAACTCAGAAAAGGAGGGCAAATCTCTTCTCTCTCATCTCTGTTGATGTGTCATTAAACCTGTAAAAGAATTCGCGTGTAAGGAAGAAATGAGTTTTAAAACAGGAAGGCAATTTAACACACGTGACTAGAAGTGTGTGTATATATACGAACAGCAAAAGTATGGTAGCCCTCACAGGCAATGTAAGACAAATCTCTTGTGCTGTGAGGTCTCACAGTTGTGTCTGCGTTCCTGCCACAGTTTGACCTCAGACAACAGTGTCTGTCTCTTAAAGCAGCCCTGTTTAAGTTTTGTTTTGATTGGCTTTAGACAGCGACTCGGGCAGCTTTGTTCAGTGAGTAGATGTCAAAGGGATGTCCTCTCCTTGTCAGACAGTTCATCGTAGTACTGAAAGAGTCTGAGGTTCAGTTCTCAGTCATTCTTCTTCTTCTTCTGCTGCTGCTGCTGCTGCTGCCGCTGGTTCTGCTGCTTATGTGGTCTGGGGACAGAGTCCACTGTGTTGGAATGATGACCCATTGACCGCGGGTGATAAAATAGAATTGGCCAAGACGCTATCTTTACTCTTCCGGATGCTACCAGTAACTGGATGATGTACTCTTTCCGTGCGATCCTCGAGGTGGGGCATGACGTGGTGTCTATGGAGGCGGACCCTACTCAGTTCTTTCGTTGGGTTCACCTTGGGTCTTCAAGTAAACAAAAGCTAGGACTTCCATCCGACACAATGTCAACGCTGTAATATCATCATGACGTCCATGCTTTAAAAACATCACGATTTTGATGTTTTAACATCATGATATCCCAGCTTTAGCATCATCACTGTTGAAATTTTCAGGTTAATGTGAATATAAATATGAAAGATTTCCCAAATTCTGGATTTTCTGGTCGCTAGTTAAAAAAAAAAAACGTGAAATGGGTCATCTCTGAGTGGGAGGTTAGAGACAAATATCATTGGGTCATGGGGGCTTAGAGACAGACATCACTGTGTCACGGGAGCTTAGAGACAGAAATCATTGGGTCATGGGAGCTTAGAGACAAACATTACTGTGAAAGAAAAAGTCATGGGAGCTTAGAGACAAACATTACTGTGAAAGAAAAAGTCATGGGAGCTTAGAGACAAACATCATAGTGTCATGGGAGCTTAGAGACAAACATTACTGGGGAAGAAAAAGTCACGGGAGCTTAGAGACAAACATCTCTGACATCATCGAAGAAGAAGACGTCATTGGGAGCTTAGAGACAAACACCACTAACATCACCGAAGAAGAAGACGTCATTGGGAGCTTAGAGACAAACATCACTGACATCATCGAAGAAGAAGACGTCATTGGGAGCTTAGAGATAAACATCACTGATGAAAATGTAGAGGGCAAATAAGAAAATGAAGACGATAAACTTACAGCATTTAACTCGCCTGCATAATAGTGGAGTTCAAATTTAGTGGCTTTGCTTGCTGTCAGTGAGTGGAGTTCAGATTTGGTGGCTTTGCTTGCTTTCAGTTAGTGGAGTTTAGATTTGGTGGCTCTGTTTGCTTTCAGTGAGTGAAGTTCAGATTTGGTGGCTTTGCTTGCTTTCAGTCAGTGGAGTTTAGATTTTGTGGCCTTGTTTGATGTCAGTGAGTGTAGTTCAGACTTGGTGGCTCTGTTAGTGAGTAGAGTTCAGATTTGGTGGCTCTGTTAGTGAGTGGAGTTCAGATTTGGTGGCTCTGTTAGTGAGTGGAGTTCAGATTTGGTGGCTCTTTTAGTGAGTGGAGTTCAGATTTGGTAGCCCTTTCTGCTGTCAGTGAGTGGTCTTTGGTTGTTTCTTCCGTGGAACTTACATTTTTATGCTGTTGGTTCTCAGAATTAATCTCTCAAACCATCACATTTAGATCGTTCATTACTGTTCACTTCAAGTTAACTTCATGTGTGACTATTGCCACAGTCTGGTGTGTGACGACTACCACAGTCTGGTGTGTGACGACTACCACAGTCTGGTGTGTGACGACTACCACAGTCTGGTGTGTGACGACTACCACAGTCTGGTGTGTGACGACTACCACAGTCTGGTGTGTGACGACTACCACAGTCTGGTGTGTGACGACTACCACAGTCTGGTGTGTGACGATTACCACAATCGTCTGTGACGACTACACAGTCTGGTGTGTGACGACTACCACAGTGTGGTGTATGACGACTACCACAGTCTGGTGTGTGACGACTACCACAGTCTGGTGTGTGACGACTACCACAGTCTGGTGTGTGACGACTACCACAGTCTGGTGTGTGACGACTACCACAGTCTGGTGTGTGACGATTGCCACAGTCTGGTGTGTGACGATTACCACAGTCTGGTGTGTGACGACTACCACAGTCTGGTGTGTGACGATTACCACGTTTCTGTGTGAAGATGACATGGTCACGTGTGACGAGTACCGTATCTGTGTGTGACGATTGGTACCTGCACATGTGATGTTCAATATGGCCATCTGTGAAGTTTATTACATGCTATTTATTTGTGAAGTTTATTACATGCTATTTGTGATATCTTTTGTGGCTATATATAACGTCAAGTGTGGCTGATCTGTAAGGTTTATTATAGGTATCTGTGACGCTTAATACAACCATCTGTGACGTTTGTTGTAAGTATCTGTGACGCTGAGTAGACCGTCTGTGACAGTTATTACTGGCTATCCGTGACGTCTAGTATGGTTATATGTAACGTCTAGTATGGTTATATGTAACGTCTAGTATGGTTATATGTAACGTCTAGTATGGTTATATGTAACGTCTTGTATGGTTATATGTAACGTCTTGTATGGTTATATGTAACGTCTTGTATGGTTATATGTAACGTCTAGTATGGTTATATGTAACGTCTTGTATGGTTACATGTAACGTCTTGTATGGTTATATGTAACGTCTTGTATGGTTACATGTAACGTCTTGTATGGTTATATGTAACGTCTTGTATGGTTACATGTAACGTCTTGTATGGTTATATGTAACGTCTTGTATGGTTACATGTAACGTCTTGTATGGTTATATGTAACGTCTAGTATGGTTATATGTAACGTCTAGTATGGTTATATGTAACGTCTTGTATGGTTATATGTAACGTCTAAATGAGAGTGAGTACAAGTGTCTGTGACATTTTGTACTCCCTCTCTGTGACGGTGAGTAAAATCGTCTATGACTTTGAATACTGGCTATTTGTGATTATGAGTACTGACAATCTGTTACGGTGATTACTGGCTATCTGTTACGTCGAGTACAGGCTATCTGTTACGTTGAGTACTGGCTATCTGTTACTTTGAGTACTGGCAATCTGTTACGTCGAGTACTGGCTATCTGTTACATTGAGTACTGGCTATCTGTTACGTTGAGTACTGGCTATCTGTTACATTGAGTACTGGCAATCTGTTACGTTGAGTACTGGCTATCTGTTACATTGAGTACTCGCTATCTGTTACGTTGAGTACTGGCTATCTGTGACTTTTTGGTGCTGGCTATCTGTGACGTTGAGTAAAAACCGTGTGTGACGTTGAGTAAAACCGTGTGTGACGTTGAGTAAAAACCTTATATGGCGTTGAATAGAACAGCCTGTGACGTTTGCTTTGATAACTTGCGACATCTCATTATGCTGTCTTGCCTCGTGCAAGAGGTAACCGGGAAAAGTCTGGTGACCACTCTCTGTGACAGCAGCACTGCTAACATGTCACCGCTGTCACACTCCAGAGAAATGATTTAGCTACGTTAACATTGTTTCAGAGTTAACATCTATGGTCAGGTTAATACTGATCAAGGTAATGTTTCAGTGGACAAAATTTCTTGAGCGCTGATCTGTTCATTCATGCGTGTTTGTTGCTTCCTTGTATCTGAGGACTGCTTGTATCTGATGATTGCTTGTATCTGAAGACTGCTTGTATCTGAAGACTGCTTGTATCAGAAGACGGCCTGTATCTGAAGACTGTTTGTATCTAAGCCATATTTGTGGAGCTGATTCTAATGTGAAAAAAATGGCTTCCTTAATACCCCAACACCAGCGTTTCTCGTCCCGTATACAGGTATATCCATTTTCGTAATATCGTATGACGTTGTAATATCTATTTGATATCCGATTTGTTTTGTGCTTGGTGTGTACACAAGATAGTCGGTGCTTTGTTCTTTCACTCGGTGTGTACACGAGACAGTCGGTGCTTTGTTCTTTCACTCGGTGTGTACACGAGACAGTCGGTGCTTTGTTCTTTCACTCGGTGTGTACACGAGACAGTCGGTGCTTTGTTCTTTCACTCGGTGTGTACACGAGACAGTCGGTGCTTTGTTCTTTCACGTAAAAGTTTGAGGTTCGATATTGGTGATGGATCGAAAACAGATCGAGGAAAAAGATCGATATTTTCCAGTCGCCTGTTGGGACACGAACACGGGACGTTTTGTTCTGTCCACCGAGATCGTGCCACTCTGCCACATAAATCCTGGGATGCCGTGTGAAACTGCTTCACATGTTTGTAAGAAATGTCCAGTTCGCTATTTTAAAACGTTATTTCTTGTGACAAACAGCTTTTCTCATGTGCACTTTAAACACGCTGTTCAGATCTCTGTGCTGCGTGACGAACACGAAGAAATTGGCCACATAATGCACAGCTGGCAAAGTCTCCAAAATAAAAACTGTTCTCCACTCGTCTAAGGACTCATGGCTATGCCCGTGGAACGCTCTGTAGTACACCAGTGGGCTCAGACAAGCGAAGAACACGCCGAACGAAGTGAAGAACATTTTCAGCGACTTCCAGTTTGATTTAATTTTGTAACTCTTCGCCGCCTCGGCCACTGATGAAGGCCCAGGAATGTCCGATATTTGCCGGGATAAGCTCCGCACCTGCCTGAAAGCTATGACTGTTATATGCAGGTAGATAGCAAACATAATAATGCTAGTTGCTGTGTGCATGGCAGGGGCTATGAAGACTCGACGATCGTTGCCTTCATTGTGCGACTTCACCGACGAGCGAGCGAGTACGACGTCGAGGTTGATAAGGAAGCTCAGCACGAAGCAGACGGCTATAACCCCGGCCGTTACTTCGGCTGTAACCAAACGGTCATAGAGAAACGGTTGAGAAATGAACAGCCACTGCTGGACAGCGATGATCAACAAACTGAAGTAGTTGCAGGAGAAAGACGAGGCCAGCAAATACCGGAAAATCTTGAGTCCGCCGTCATCTCCTTCGACAAAATCGTTCTCGCAGTTTCTCGAACACTGAATGCCCAGAGCGAAAAACAGAATGTCCGTACAGAGGGACATAACTCCTTCTACGACGTCGCTAACAGCCAAAGAAACGATCAAAACGCTGGGGATTGTGTGGAGCTTTCTGGACAAAGCCACGGCCGCGATTGTTGAGCTGTTGAGCACGATGTTGAGAATGTTGAGCGGGATAAGTACCGCATGCTGAGCAACCAACATGTTGTGTACACACACAACAGATCCGTTGCCAAGATCTGCTATGGCGGGGCACGAAATGTTCATGATAACTTCCACCTGCCCGAGGAGTTATCGTAAAAAACGTTCCCGCTTCGTTCTTTCATGACAGCTCAGTTATCTACACATTACGCACGCCATTATTAACAACGAAGAATTACTACAGCTCAGTTATCTACACATTACGCACGCCATTATTAACAACGAAGAATTACTACAGCTCAGTTATCTACACATTACGCACGCCATTGTTAACAACGAAGAATTACTACAACTCAGTTATCTACACATTACGCACGCCATTATTAACAACGAAGAATTACTTCAGCTCAGTTACTGAATCACTCAAAGGCTCTTCCATTCATTAAAAAGTTATTATAATTTGATTCTTTATTTAATGTTTTTGATTCGTATTTTGAGATTAATTTCCCCACAAAATTAGTACGGTAATTTCATCCTGTTGGTATTCTAAAGTAACAATCAATATTCCCTCTAGGGTCTTGGTGTAAGGATGTAAAGTTCTCAACTCGAGTGCAAATAAGTGCTCACATAAAACTATGTGTGCAAATGTGCGTCTTACTGTCAAATTACAAAGTACAATATAAAGTTTTCATAGAAAAAGAAAAAAAAATCAGGAAAAAGAAACTAGTAATTCTATCATATTTTTCTTCAAAACTTCACAGCATAGAGAAACATAAGTAGACATAAGGAAGCATAAGGAAACATAAAGAGAAATAAGGAGACATAAGGAGAAGTGTGATCTTTGTTTTCCCGACATTTATACTTTCGCCAGTAGCAAGCCAGCCATCTTGCTCACAACCGAAAGCCCTACGTGAGTGCTGTTAGGGAGGCAAAGTTCAGCAAAGGACATGCAAATGAATGAATGAATGAAAGAATGAATGGGCGGCATGTTTATTTTTATACTTGGCCTGTTAAAGGAAACATCGCTTACGGCCGGTCCCAAATATACACACATATATAGTCATGCAACTACTGTACTTATGGCCGGTCCCAGACATACACACATATATAGTCATGCAACTACTGTACTTATGGCCGGTCCCAAATATACACACATATATAGTCACGCAACTACTGTACTTATGGCCGGTCCCAGACATACACACATATATAGTCATGCAACTACTGTACTTACGGCCGGTCCCAAATATACACACATATATAGTCACGCAACTCCTGTACTTATGGCCGGTCCCAAATATACACACATATATAGTCACGCAACTCCTGTACTTATGGCCGGTCCCAGATATACACACATATATAGTCACGCAACTACTGTACTTACGGCCGGTCCCAGATAACAACATATATATAGTCATGCAACTATTGTACTTAAGCTGATCTCAGATATACACACATATATAGTCATGCAACTATTGTACTTATGCTGATCTCAGATATACACACATACATAGTCATGCAACTATTGTACTTATGCTGATCTCAGATATACACACATATATAGTCATGCAACTATTGTACTTATGCTGATCTCAGATATACACACATATATAGTCATGCAACTATTGTACTTATGCTGATCTCAGATATACACACATATATAGTCATGCAACTATTGTACTTATGCTGATCTCAGACATACACACATATATAGTCATGCAACTATTGTACTTATGCTGATCTCAGATATACACATATATAGTCATGCAACTATTGTACTTATGCTGATCTCAGATATACACATACATAGTCATGCAACTATTGTACTTATGCTGATCTCAGATATACACACATATAGTCATGCAACTATTGTACTTATGCTGATCTCAGATATACACACATATATAGTCATGCAACTATTGTACTTATGCTGATCTCAGATATACACACATATATAGTCATGCAACTATTGTACTTATGCTGATCTCAGATATACACACATATATAGCCAGGCAACTCCTGTACTTATGCTGATCTCAGATATACACACATATATAGCCAGGCAACTCCTGTACTTACGGCCGCATTTGAGTTGTTTTGGGGCTGGCCATTTGACCATAGCCTGACGCTCATACAGGGAGATAAGACACTCAGAACAAAACACTCACACACATAAATATGAGATGTCGTACTCAGACCTGTACTGTGTGGCACTATATGACCGGCCGCGTCATGGCCGGTCTCTGAGACCAGGTTTAGCTTTTTTCTTATTTGGCCTCAGGCCGTAGTCCGCTTAAGCGTATATATTTGCTTTCACAAATAAACTTTAAAATAAAAAAAAAATAACACTCAAGAAAACGGGAAAGATAAAAAGCAAAATTCCCGTCTCCATGCCATTAAGGCATATTGGGGAATACGGTGTTAGTCCCGTATTTCCCATGACCTTCGGCACATGAAAGTCTGATGTGATCAGTATCACGCCTGGCCGTTTTACCTTCCCAGATTTCTCTGGTACCTATTTTTAGAGGCTGGGTGGATCCCCGGACCTTTTTGGTGTGTACCAGAAAAAATCGCACCGCTGCCTGTACCACCAGATTAGTAGCAAGGAAACTGTACTAATAATTATTGCCAGGACAGAAATTATTGGGACAAACTTGTAGCTAGGATAATGCAGGTTTTGCATATAATATGCTATATATGTGTGCTAACTATTTAATATATAGTCCCTTGCGGAACTTTGCCTCACTAAAATCACTCCTGTAGGCCTCTCGATTGTGAGCAAGATGCCATGCTGCTGATGCATCCATTTGCAGATTATCAACGATGTCTTGCAGCCATCTTCGCCTTGGTCTTCCTCTCTTTCTTTTTCCCATTATGTACCCTTCCAAGACGATCTTCTCTAGATTATCATGACGTTTAATGTGTCCAAAATATTTAAGTTTTCTCTCTTTAATCCTCTTTACTAGCCAGCCTTCTTCAATATTAAGTTCTTGTAGTATGGATATATTTGTTCTTTTCTTTGTGTCCATGATATTTGAAGAACTCTTCTGTAGCATTTACATTCAAAGGCATTTATGTGTTTCTGAGCTGTTTTGTTAAGTGTCCAGGTCTCGCAAGCATATGTTGCGATGGGAAAGATGCATGCCCTTAAAAATCTTATTTTTAAAGTGTTAACTATAAATGTTTATTTGTTTGTTTACCTGCTTCATGTTAGAACAACAAAAACATTACTCCACCAGAAACGGCTGAGCCTATCCCAGGTGTAAGATGTGATTTCATTAAAGGGACGTAATTTACTAAAGAAACCGCACTTTTTGTTGATTGGAGAAATGCGTGACTTGAGAAATATTTCGTGTGTGAAGTTTATTGATCTGTTCACTGAATGCTAAAATCATTGGCTTTATTTATCAGGCATATCCATTTTGTTCGATCACTGGTTATTTCTAGCGTGACTTGACGTGCCTTTTTTTTTCTTGTTCCAACCCATCAGTGGGTTCAGATAATGTAATGCTGTCCCAGTCTCTCTCTCTCTCCCTCTCTCTCTCTCCCTCTCTCTCTCTCCCTCTCTCTCTCTCTCTCTAGTCCATGCCAGCCATACAATATGATTTCACAGCAAGTAACAAGTTACTATAATGGTTTGATTGATTATTTCCAGTCAACGTGCAATTACTATAGTGACTTCTTACAAGCCAGCAGAAGAAGAAGAAAGAGGAGATGAGCTGCAACTCTCATTTAAGTTCATTTATTATTCTGTCATTTAGCAACTAAATAACAGTTGTTCGTGACTGCCACTACCACCTGTCCATTGCTCTTTCTTTAAGATGTTTGTTGGACCATGCTCCATGCCACTCTTTTAGTCAATCACGCATCTTGTTTCTTTGCCATCCTCTGTCCTTTTGTCCACCCAGTTTTCCTGTTGTCACTAAGTGTTCTACTTTGCCTCTTCCTACAACACGTCCTACAAATCTGGACTGTCGTTTTCTGATTATTGCCAGAATTTCTCTCTTCTGCCCAGCCCTTTTAGAACCTCTTCATTTGTTTTCTTGACTGTCAGTGGCATTCTTATCAATTCTCCGTAGGAACAACATCTCTTTGCTGCTTCCAGTAGATTCTCAGTGCTCTTGGTAGATTTTGTGTGCTCTTGGTAGATTCTGGGTGCTCTTGGTTACTGCTCATGTTTTGCATGCATAAAACAATACGGGTTCAACGTAACTGTCCCGGAGAACAGAAATAGGAGCTGGGACGACGTATCAGAGCGCTCTTCTCCCCCCACCCACCCCCATGTCTTTTTATCTCAGAAAAAGCGCAGGTAACCAAGTTACCTGGACTATGCTTAGGCTGACTGGAGAGTTCTGAGAATCATCTCATTGGTCGGTCGATCTCCTTGTCCACACAGGCTCGGCCAGGAATAGAACTCTAGGTCAGTCGATGGCTAGTTCACAGCGGGGAGTCGGTGAGAAACGTTTATAATGAAATTACAATCATTTGAACCAGTGCGAGCAAAAACCTCCTCCACCCCTCCCCCCACAGCGCCCCCAACCCCCAGCCAGACAGTCACAACAGCATCGTCTCAGAGTTCAGTTCAGTGTATTCTGTTTTGATTCCAGCCAGCGCATGAAAGTACTGGGTCAACTTTCTTGCGTGTTTTGTTGAATTATGTCCTCGGGCGTCTGTCCGTCCGAGGGATAAGGTGATTACAAACTAATCATGGAGAATATTAATCAATTAATTAATTATAACTAAATGCAGCTTTTGGAGAAGAGATTTACTTGGAGAAGAGAAATTATGACAGTGCTCAGAGACAAGGGATGCATATGGAAGGAAGCAGAGAATAATTCCAAGAACAGGGATGACTGGAGAGCCTTTATCCTTGACCTGTGCTCTCAAAGGAGTGAAAGGCGATGATGATGATGATGATGATGATGATGATGATGAAGTGCAGCTTGATTGAAAGAGTCAAGTAAAGAGTGAGTACACAGTCATGCGCCGGCTTACGGCCGGAACTGGGACCAGCCATCTGGCCGTAAGTCGTTTTGGCCGCGAATTTAGAGCCTGGCACAGGGTGAAGTTGAACTTTGGGTTCAAGACCTCATCCAGCATCACTGTGGGTCTTCCGACACGGTAATATATGCAGATAGCTCAGTGACTCAGAACAGATGAAGTGGTTGGGGTTTTGTTGCCTACCGAAATGGAAGAGTAGTGGCACAGGGTTCGTGGGCACTACTTCAAGCAGGAGAATGGAAACTGAAGCTGTGTCGGCCGTAAAGGAATGGTTAGTTGCCCATGACGTGGTTAATGGCGTCACTGTGACGGATTCACAGAGTATGCTCCGTAGATTGAGAAGAAATTGCTTCGAAAAGAATGGGTTCATCTGTTAAGCCAGTCAGCTGTAACAAACCTAATGTGGTTTTACTGTCCAGGGCGTACCAGAGCACATGGCAATGACGTGGCAGGCAGTTTTACTGGACAAGCTAAAACAAACGGCAGACTGACAATGGACAAATGGCCAAAAGCCGTATTGGAAAGACTGGGGGGAAATGAAGAGCGGGAATGAAAGAACAACGTAGCTATTAAGAGGCTGCTGGAGCTAGGACAAATTAAAGGTGCTGGCAGGAAATCCAAACTGTGCAGTAGAAAACGCATCGTAAACAATCAACACTTGATGGGAACTACTAGCAAACATAATCTTGGATGGACGCTGCGGCATGCGGCGGGGCATATATATGGTGTTGTCCTGAATACAATGACGCCGGAGTCTGATTCTGAACCTTCGTTTTGGCCGTAGTCGGCCGTTATAGATGACGGCCAAACACTAAATACAGCTGATTACTATAATATGTTTTAAGATGAACAGACACATTTACCATCACCTTACATTATTAACAGAATGTAAACTATCACGGAAACTGGGGGAAAAATCCGTCACAAGAATTTGAACTACAACACATTACATAAAGAATCAAAATGTAATAACTTTTCACCGACACACAGATATGTACATACACATACTTCTTACTCACCAACATGTACGCATTCTGTACTCACCAAATGAGCACGCTCTAGGACCTTGATGATGTACATTTTAATGAAAACTAGAACATCACAAGTTAAAAGTCCCGTGGTAATAGGACAAAGTAAAACAGGACGCTGACAAACAAGGGCGAGATGCAGAAGCAAAACTGTTACATTACATATCTGCTGCACACTTAAAAAAAATTTCTTTCATAAAAAGTACCTGTGAGACATCGGCCGTAAGTATGAACGGCCGTATCTCGACCGGCCGTAAGTCGGCTTATCAAACTAACGAGAAAATGACAACAGAGAAACTTTCATTTCTATTAAATGTGCTATAATATTTGGACCTGTGTCTTCCCCTTCTTTCTTTTAGCATCCAACTTTCCAATGATCCACCCCTTCATTCATGTACTGAGATCATTTTACGTCACAACTTTATTCACAAAACCTAACTGTGATGTGGCTTTATTCTGTATACAAGCTTTATGTGACATGAATTTAACGCAGTTAAATTTGACTACACTGTGAAAACACAGTGATGTGGTACGAATTTAACGCAGGTAAATTTGACTACACCGTGAAAACGTGATGATGAGATATGAATTTAACAGAGTTAAATTTGGCTACACCGTGAAACACGATGTAATATAAAAACATCGAAGAATAAGCTCTCAAAGAAAACATATTTTTGGTGTAAGAAACAGCGTAGAAACAGATAACACGCGGTGAATCATGGAATTTATGAATTTCGCATAAAATTTATGACTAAATCTTAAAAAAAACACTAACACGTAAACGAAGCGAAGTATAATGTACTTCATCTGTAGAACTAACACCAGCAAAATAATCCTGGAATATAAATGTTGATATTTAAATAAAGCACAATAAAAGACAGGACAAAAGCCCAAACAAAGTTCCCACGGCGTTGAACATTTGTCAGCGTTTACTTCTGATTTGTGCTCGCCCATGGTTGACTGAATCTTTTATAAACGGCACAAAGTATTTATATAGCAAAACCACTCCAACTTTTGTGTCCTGGCCGTCGGTTTCTATGGTTCAATAATGCGCGTCCAGTCCAGATTTTCTACCATCTCGCGTCTCATTTTGTGAAAGGCTATAGATCAAAGCAATTGCCTAATGGCACGCTAGGTTCTGCTCGTAATAAACCAACAAGGCATCAATTGAATGTTTACATCCACCTCTTCTGTTTGTTGTTTATCTCTTCCGGTCTCAACTAAAACTCGGGGCCTGATTTGCTAGATTCCCTTTTACTGTCTCCAGCAGTGGGGGCTGTGTACCCGAAACAAAAGAATGCCATCCTGGGTCATTCATTCATTCATTCATTCATTATCATGTCACTTGCGGAACTTGCAGAACTTCCCTAAAAAGCTCCCTTGAAGGCCTCTCAAGATGCCGTGCTGCTGATGCAGATCATCAACGATGTCTGGCAGCCATCTTCGCCTTCGTCTTGCTCTTTTTTCCCATTATGCACCCTTCTAAGACTGTCTTCTTCAAACTCTCATGATGTTTAATATGTCCGAAATACAATTTACTCTCATGATGTTTAATATGTCCGAAATACAATTTACTCTCATGATGTTTAATATGTCCGAAATACAATATGTCCGAAATAGAATTTACTCTCATGATGTTTAATATGTCCGAAATACTATATGTCCGAAATACAATTTACTCTCATAATGTTTAATATGTCCTAAATAAAATAAGTCCGATATACAGTATGCCCGAAATAAAAACGTTTTCTCTGTTTTCTCAAGCTAGGTAATAGGAACAGAAAAACACGGATTAGTTTACTTCCGCGATGGAAAATTCATATAAAGACAAAATTTACAAAAATAAAAAAAAAACTTAATCATAGTAAAACTCAGTCATTTGATGAGTTTATAAGAAAAAAATTCACATATGTTTATAAATCACTTAAAAAATGAACAAACAAACAGTGGTTTGTAAAAATCAGATTATCAGCGTGAAAACTTTTTGAAAACTTTTGTAAAAATTAGATTATCGGCGTGAAAACTTTTTTGAAAACTTTTGTAAAAATTAGATTATCAGCGTGAAAACTTTTTGAAAACTTTTGTAAAAATCATATTATCAGCGTGAAAACTTTTTGAAAACTTTTGTAAAAATTAGATTATCGGCGTGAAAACAGTTTCCTCAGTTTTCACTGGTCAGGTCAGTCGCTGAAAACTTTGAAGTTTCCTCAGCTTTCACTGGTCAGCGCAGTCGCTGAAAACTTTGAAGTTTCCTCAGTTTTCACTGGTCAGCGCAGTCGCTGAAAACTTTGAAGTTTCCTCAGCTTTCACTGATCAGCTCAGTCGCTGAAAACTTTGAAGTTTCCTCAGTTTTCATTGGTCAGGTCAGTCGCTGAAAACTTTGAAGTTTCCACAGCTTTCATTGGTCAGTTCAGTCGCTGTTAACTTTTGAGTTTTCCTAAAAAGAAACAAACACACAAGCACACGGAAACTGACACAAAAGGTTTATGATTATTTTTGGGGCGGTCAGGAAAGTCAAATAAATAACCATGCCATTGTCTGACCATGACCTTCAGCAGTCTTACTGAAACAGAAAAAAATGTAATGCTTCCACCTTATTAAATATCTACATATATAATTTCCTTCGTCGCGCTGTCAGTACGTCTCTGCGACTCGCCGTGTGATGAAAGGGGAAATAACCACAAAATGAATACACAAACAATTTTCTCAGAACTTCATAGAGCAGGTGTAGTTTCTGGGCATAGTTTCACGAACTTACCCACGACTTCCAAGGATGTTCGTGACGGTCGTCTGAGACAGAAACTGTACAGATAATGCCAACCAGCCTACTCTTTCATCCCCGGCGGCAGTGGAGATGTTGCCAGCCCCGCCAACCAGCCTACTCTTTCACCCCCCGGCGGCAGTGGAGATGTTGCCAGCCTCGCCAACCAGTCTATTCTTTCACCCCCGGAGGCAGTGGAGATGTTGCCAGCCCCGCCAACCAGTCTACTCTTTCATCGCCGGCGACACTTACGTGACCTCTGATTAAGACTAAAGTCATTTTATAAATCACTGAATTCTGTACTGATTCAAGAGATTTCTTTCGCGCTGAGCCTGCCTGAATTCTTCTGTTTCTACTGAATTCTTCTGTTTCTTCTGTTTCTACTGAATTCTTCTGTTTCTACTGAATTCTTCTGTTTCTACTGAATTCTTCCATTTCTACTGAATCACAGTCTAATTCGGTATTGTTTTATTTTCATGTCTTTCCAATCCTTTTTGTGGTTATGAAGATATTCTGTGGTTATGAAGAAATGTCTCTGTGGTCATGGGGAAACGTCCTTGTGGTTATGGGGAAATGTCTCTGGTTATGAGGAAATGTCTCTGTGGTTATGAAAAAATATCTCTGTGGTATGGGGAAAAGTCTCTATGGTTATGAGGAAATATCTCTGTGGTTACGAGGAAATGTCTCTGTGGTTATGAAGAAATGTCTCTGTGGTTATGAGGAAATGTCTCTGTGGTTACGAGGAAATGTCTGTGTGGTTATGAAGAAATGTCTCTGTGGTTATGAAGAAATGTCTCTGTGGTTATGAGGAATTGTCTTTGTGGTTACGAGGAAATGTCTCTGTGGTTAAGAGGAAATGTCTCTGTGGTTACGAGGAAATGTCTGTGTGGTTAAGAGGAAATGTCTGTGTGGTTATGAGGAAATGTCTTTGTGGTTACAAGGAAATGTCTCTGTGGTTATGAAGAAATGTCTCTGTGGTTACGAAGAGACGTTGTACAAATAATTACGGCACTTGCAGCTCCATCCTGCTCTTTTCTGTGTTATATTTTCTGCAATGAAAAGTTTCCTTAAATTTACGGAAAACATTTTCTTGTTTACTAAAAAAAACTCACCTGTGAGAAACGGAAGGGGAATGTAATTGATTTTGGCTGTTCAAACTGAGCGACTCTATGCAGCAAGAAATCCGATTATTATTCCCTTGAGAGCCAGATTCGTTTGAAACTGCGATCTTTCATTTCTTTTAGATAAGACAGGAATTTCTGAAGCGATAATCTGGTATCGATCACCCGAGTTTCGATTCCTTTCTCACCATGCACGTTGTTGGAGCGGGGATAAAACTCTCATAGTTGTGTAAGTCCCCCGTGTGGTACCCGGGATCTGCAAAGAATAGGACCACTGTACCCTACCACGCATGATCGTAAAAGGCGACTAAGGAGGGTTCAGCATAGGGCCAGCAACCCTATCTGGTAAAAAAAACTATCAGACTGCCACAGAAACGGAAGCAAGGGAAAAAACAAAATGCAAGTGGAAGGAGAAATGCTTATCAGAAAACTGAGCCCATGAAGGTTGTGGATGAAAGCCAGCCACTGGAAGTCCTCAGCCCGACTGCAGACCTTCTGGAACCTAAACACAAGATGCAAATAGGCAGCTGGAATGTAAGAACACTAAACCAGACTGGAAAACTAGCACAAACCATCAAGGAAATGCACAGATACAAACTAGACATACTAGGAATACAAGAAGCAAGATGGACAGGACAAGGCAGAAGGAAATTAACAACACAGCACACAGAAGATACAATAATATGGTCAGGTAAAGAAGATCTTCATGAAGGAAGAGTAGCATTGATTATAACAAAAGAAGCATCAAGAGCATTGCAGAAATGGACCCCAATAAATGAGAGATTATTATATGCACGGTTCAACTCAAGATTCACGAAGCTGTCAGTTATAGTTTGTTATGCACCAACAGAAGCAGCTGAAGAGGAATTAAAAGAAGATTTTTACAACAGCCTCCAAGCAACAGTAGAAACAATACCCAAGCATGATATGCTACTCATCTTGGGCGACTTCAATGCAAAAGTAGGTGAAGGAAATGAAGATAGAAGAAGAATCATGGGAAGAGAAGGAATCGGAGAAATAAATGAAAATGGAGAAAGACTGTGCAGTTTCTGTGAAGAAAACATGATGACCATCGGAGGGACAATTTTCCACCATAAAAACATCCATAAAGTGACTTGGAGGTCCCCAGATAAAACCACAGAAAACCAAATCGATCACATACTAATAAACAACAAGTGGAAACGGTCACTACAAGATGTACGAGCAAGGAAAGGAGCAGATGTAGGAAGTGATCACAACCTTCTGGTAGCAAAAATAAAACTAAAATTAAGGAAAGCCAAAATCGGAGAACACAGAAAGATACATTTTGATACAAGAAAACTGATAGACCAGCAAACAAGAAATGAATTCTCAATAGTACTTAAGAACCGCTTCAGTGTCCTACAAGACGAAGCAGAAATGTCCATATTAGAGTTCAATAAAACACTACAGGAAACAGCAAAAGAGGTGCTGGGATATCGGAAAAGGAGAAAAGAGGAATGGATAAGCGAGACCACATGGGAAAAGATACAGCAAAGAAAAGAAATCAAGAAAAAATTACTGAACACCAAATCACAACGGCTTAAAGAACGAGTTTTAAGTAATTATGCACAAAAAGACAAAGAAGTGAAGGAATCATGCCGTCAAGATAAACGTCAATATTATGACAACTTAGCAGAAACAGCAGAGAAAGCAGCATATACAAATGACATGAAAACCATATATAAAATCACAAAGCAGATGACAGGTAACTTCAACACAAGATGTGAAAGTGCAGTAAGAACACAAAATGGACAACTGGTCAGTGGAGAAAGAGAAAAAATTGAAAGATGGAGGGAACACTTTAACACCCTACTAAACAGAACACAAGCAGCACAAACAATAGACATACCTGAAGCAAAAACGGAACTAAACATGAATACAGGACCAATAACAATAAATGAAGTAAAGGAGGCGATAAAGAAGCTAAAATCGGACAGGGCACCAGGTGAAGATGAAGTGACTGCTGAGATGTTGAAAGCGGAAGAAACAGAAACACCAAAACAACTTTGCCGGATATTACAACAAATTTGGGATCTAGAAAAAGCCCCAGAGGAGTGGAAAACTGGGCTTATAGTAAAACTACCAAAGAAGGGTGACCTCAGAGATTGCGGGAACTGGAGAGACATTACCCTACTGCCACTCACCAGTAAAGTATTTTGCAGAATAATCATTCAACAGAATTGTACCAACACTTGAGGAAAAACTTCTGAAAGAGCAGGCAGGATTTAGGAAAGGAAGATCATGCATAGACCACATATTTGTACTTAGACAAAAATTAGAACAGGCAAATGAGTGGCATAGCACAACATATGCATTATTCATAGATTTTGAGAAAGCCTTTGACAGTGTCAACAGAGATGCACTGTGGAAAATCCTAAGATGGCATGGCCTCCCTCATAAAATAGTTAATGTAATCAAAGCCCTATATGAGGGTTTTCAGTGCAAAGTGATCTGTGGAGAACATACCTCCAGTAGCTTTAGGGTACAAACAGGAGTGAAACAGGGGTGTGTACTATCACCAACATTATTTATCTTGGCAGTAGACTGGTTAATGAAGGAGGCAACATCAGACAAACGCAGAGGATTACAATGGACCCTTGACACAGTGCTGGAGGACCTTGACTTTGCGGACGACATTTGTCTATTATCAAGCAGCCACAAAGATATGCAAGATAAAATAAACAAGCTAACTCAGAATGCAAACAACATATGACTAAAGATCAACGTAGGAAGGAGAAAGTTAATGAAGCAAAATGTGAACAACAGAAATGTACTCAGAGTAGATAACAAGTTAGTGGAGGAGGTCAACGAATTTGTATACCTTGGCAGCAGAGTAGTAGAAAATGGAGACAGCACAGAGGACATCGACAGCAGACTTACTAGAGCAAACCAGGCTTTTGCAATGCTGCAGACTATATGGAAATCAAAAAAAAAAAAACTAAGCATAAATATGAAAATCAGGATATTTAAGAGTAATGTTCTAAGTCTACTACTCTATGGAAGTGAATGCTGGAAAATCACCAAAACCATAGAAAACAAGTTGAATTCTTTCCAGACTAAATGTTTACGAAGAATTAGAAAAATATTTTGGCCAAACACTATAAGAAATAACATCTTATTAGCAGAAATGCAGATGAAACCACTGACAACAATTATTGAGGAAAGACGCTGGCGATGGTTGGGACATGTGCTCCGAATGACTGACAACTCACTACCAAAAATAGCACTAAGATGGACACCACAGGGGAACAGAAGTAAGGTTAGACCAAAAGAGACATGGAGAAGAACAACAGAAAGGATGTTGAGCAATAGAGGGCTCACCTGGGCAAGAGCAAAAAAAAAAAAAAGGCGAAGGACAGGCATTTGTGGAAAACCCTTGCGGAAGCCCCATGTGCCCTGGGCACTTAAGGTTCAGAGAGAGAGAGAGAGAGAGAGAGAGAGAGTTGTGTAAGTAAAACCCCATATTTCCATTTCTTTTTCCGTCAAACTTGACTAGTAGCAGTTAACTCTTTCGCCCCTGAATTATTTTCCCTGCTGTTCAAGAATAAATTTTAAAGAGATTTTTCGACAGAAAGTAACTAGAAGGAAGTTACTCGATAATTTAAAAAACGTCGTTTGGATTAGATATAAGCTACTTCTAATTTTATTTAGAATTTGCCTGCGTATCTTTCCTGATCACTGACTTGCTTCGGCACGCAATCTCTGCCAGCGCTGGTTTGGAGAAAAAGAGTTAATGCTGTTAATAATAACTGTTAGAATTGCCATGTGAGATTATTATCATAATGGGCAGCGTTACTGTATTAAAACTAGCATGGGGTAAAATATCAGAAGAAACAATTTTACTAGAGCACCGTAGAATTCCTTGTAGCCGTGGCTGGAAATAGAAAGCCGGTACACAGAACTTTAATGTAAAAAAAAAAAATGAATATGATTCACTTCGCCAGATCTAACTTTAATATAAGAAATGAACATGATTCACTTCGCCAGATCTAACTTTAATATAAGAAATGAACATGATTCACTTCATCAGATCTAACTTTAATATAAGAAATGAACATTATTCACTTCGCCAGATCTAAGTTTAATATAAGAAATGATCATGATTCACTTCATCAGATCTAACTTTAATATAAGAAATGAACATTATTCACTTCGCCAGATCTAAGTTTAATATAAGAAATGATCATGATTCACTTCATCAGATCTAACTTTAATATAAGAAATGAACATTATTCACTTCGCCAGATCTAAGTTTAATATAAGAAATGATCATGATTCACTTTATCAGATCTAACTTTAATATAAGAAATGAACATGATTCACTTTATCAGATTTAACTTTAATATAAGAAATGAACATGATTCACTTTATCAGATCTAAGTTTAATATAAGAAATGAACATGATTCACTTTATCAGATCTAAGTTTAATATAAGAAATGAACATGATTCACTTTATCAGATCCAGTTTGAACAGTTCATTTTGGCAATCAGCGACCCACAACTGACATGCCGGGGTTAGGGTTGGCGAACCATAGCTGACCAAGACCCTGTCCCACCTCTTCGTAGGTACCCTCCATTAACAGGCCTAGCCTGGTTAAAGAGGCAGAGATCGCCATAGTCCTCATGGTAGTGGAGTCTGCTAAAAAAGAATTGCACAACACCCCCCCCCCTTTTTTTTATCTGTATTCAGGGACAAAAAAAAAATAGCTGCCATAACCCGGTCCCACGCAGACACCATGCTGTGCTTCAATACTTTCACAGAGAACACCAGCAAGTAGTTACAAGACAGACAAGACGAGACGAGACAAGACAAGACAATACAAGACAAGACAAGACACTGTTTCAGCTGAAAAAATTAGACTGCACAGACCACTGAGCCACATGTGCGGGCCGAACCTGCCCCGCCCCGACAAGAAAGCCCGCGCTGGAAGAGAGCAAGGGCCTCAGAGCATCGTGCTCTAAGATGTGACTTACAAATGGCAGATGTACGCGACCTGGCACGGCCGAGACGTCACGAGTTTCAGGCACAATCTCCATGGATGTCATCAGAACTTGGAGAAACTTGTGACCATCCGACATGACGGAAGAACGAAGGCTGGAACCTTATTTTTTTCTATTCAATCTTTTGCATGTCCCTTGCGGAACTTTGCCTCCCAAACATCACTCCTGTAAGCTTCTCGATTGTGAGCAAGATAGCCTGCTGCTGCTGCATCCATTTGCAGATCATCAACGATGTCTTGCAGCCATCTTCGTTTTGGTCTTCCTCTTTTTCTTTTTCCCATTATGTATCCTTCCAATACGGTCTTCTCTAAATTATTTTAGAAGCAGGATAAATGAGCAGACAGGGCTTTCTCACATTCTACTCTCTCTGTATCTGTCAACATGTATTTTGACATAATCGTTCAATATCATTATGACATCAGTAATGACCTTTTGTTAAGAGAGACAGATATGGCATCACTGTCGACAGTGATTGAAAAGAGAAGGTGGCAGCTGACTGGCCACATTAAGAGAATGACAGACAAATCCTTCCCACAGACAGCTTCGATGTGGACACCACAGGGCAAAAGAAGCATGGGACGACACAAAGAGATCTGGAGACGTACAGCAGAGAGAAAGCAGGTAAACAAAGGACTGGCATGATAGACAGACAAGAAGATGTTGAAGGATCGACAAAAGTGGAAATCCCATGCTAGCAGCAGCGCCTGTGCATCTTGGGTGCTTACTGGGACGACAGAGAGAGAAAGAGAGAGAGAGAGAGAGAGAAAGAGAGAGAAAGAGAGAGAAAGAGAGAGAGAGAGAAAGAGAGAGAGAAAGAGAGAGATCACTAGTAGTACATACATAACAGCCTATATGATGTTTAATGATGGAAATGGATGGAATGAAAAATGACACCAAAAAAAAAACGATGATATGGCGGCAGGTTTCCCTGCCATATGGCACTCCAGCACATTAGCTAAACCAGCATCCCAACCAGGGAACATTAACAAGACAATTCTGCAGAATCCTACGAAGTTGACAACAACCCACTCTAACACAACCACCCTGCCTGCCCACATTCAGACCCCCCTCCCCCTTTCCCACCAAGTCCCCTGATCCTTCTAGAACCCTCTGGAAAGTTGACATCGGAAGTCCAAAAGTGACTTGAGCCAAGGGCGCTAAATGCCCCCAAGATAAAATATGCACGATTGTCTCCCATGCTGCCTATAACCAAGACTGATAAAACAGAAGAAGAAATAGAGCGAGAAAGATCAACAACTACAAACTTCATTAATTCGAACATATAATAAGAAGGCTTTATTATCAGCACATAATTACAACAAGAACAAACGATATGACACATCATAATGTAAAAAAAAAACAAGTTTCATAATCATTGTCTTCTTGCGCAGAAAAAAAAATAAGACAAATATTGTGTTTCAGTAAATAAATGCTTCCTTTTTTAATCTAGAAAATGAAACAATTGATGAACACATGAAGATCTTATTTCAAGAAAAATAAACAACTGGATAAAAAAATATTATCCAAGCACTGAAACAGGACTTTCACTATCAAAGTTTTGTTAAGAAACACATTTGAGTAATGTTCATTTCGAGCACGTGCTTCATGTAATTTCCGCTGTAACCATGGACGCCTGCTGGACGCAAATATTTGCTCGCCATTAATTACGCACAAGGATATTGTTTTCTTAATGTACTCGGAAGAATTTCTAAAATATTTTATCTTGTATCAAGGCTAGGGTAGAGAGAGAGAGAGAGAGAGAGAGGAGAGAGAGAGAGAGAGAGAGAGAGAGAGAGAGAGAGAGAGGGATGTAATGATTTTACGTCAAAAGATTTTCTTTCTCTGTGAGCAAGCTGTCATGGCGATTGATCAGCGAGGAGTGTTTTGTTCTGTGTAGGGGGTACTACTTTTTTTTAGCGGAATGTTTAAACCGAGGGCTGAGAACTAAGCGATTTTAATGCTGCAACGAATGTGAACTTGTACTTAATTATCATGAGAATGCCTGTGACAGCCAGCTCCTGAAAGTACTTTGTTTCTATCTTGGCCAGGGCTTCTCAGCCCCTAACTGTTCACGGCTCCTCCCCCCCCCCCCTTCTTTTTTATGGATTACAATTTTCTATATATTCAACACTCAAATCTCTTTCATTGAGAAAGATAATTTATGTCTTTCAGTCAGGACCCTCAGAAAATCGATGTAGCCCCTTGTGGGGACATAAGGTTCCCACTGACAAGCAGTGGATATAGCTGGATTGTTCTCTCAGTACTGTACAAGATGCTGCAAAAATTGTGATATATTATTAATATCACATTTGCTTCGCAAAATATTTCAATATGTAGATCAGTGTTTCCCAACCTTTTTTTTTTTTTTTTTTTGATCATGCATAAGCCCCACGTTGAGAAACACTGATCTACATATTGAAATATTTTGCGAAACAAATGTGATATTAATAATATATCACAATTTTCTAGACGTACCCACTGATATTCAGCGTGTTTGGAATACGTCGGAGAACATATAAATCCTTTCACAAATGTTTAAAAAATTCTTATCATAGATATGGAGGCTTAAACTCTGACAATGCATAAAAAAAAAGTCCCGAGACACTTACACACTGTAGCGCGGGTGTGAAGTGTTGGTGCCTTCACAAAGAACCCTCTGGTGGATTTCGTTTTGGGTCATAGTTATTTTTCCCCTTTGCTCTCTGGTGCATCAACGACTGGTTGATTGCCAGCAGGCATTCTTTGTCATTGTCTCTTTCTCTCATTTCTCAGCCACTTGTCTGCGTCTACCTTGTGCTTACCTACGTCTACGCGGACGCATTTTGTGCCCGACTTTCTTGTGAAGAGGATGTCAAAATGGCTAAGCTTTAAAAATATTTTCCCCCCGTTTATTTTTGTGTGTGTATTTATTGGACGTCTTGTGTATGTGTGTGTGTGTGTGTGTGTGATTCCTAACAAAGCAATTTGCTGAAATATTGATGTACATATGTTCTTCATTTACACAGGTTCGTCTTACTTTCTGCCACTCCCGTTTCTTGCCTACTCTCCTGTCTTCTTGTAGAGTTGAACCTTGCGCATCTGGCCATGTTTATTACTAGAACCAGTTTTTACAGAGCTGGTTATTTCTCTTCTCTTTCACGTTTCTAAACTGTAAGACTGCGGTACAGGGGGCCAGCACCTGCTCTCGTTGTTTTTACTTTCCCAGAGAAACCCCCAGTGCGTATTTCTTGGGGGTGGGGTGGGGGCCACTGTTACGAAACAAAAACATCTTTCTTTGTAGATGAAGTCTACTTCCTCAGCTGCCTCCTAAAGCAGTTTTTATTTAAAGCATTAACCTCCATCAGGTTCAGCGAACTCTTCCACGAGAGAGAACAAGAGCGAGAACTCGCATTTCCTGCATGCTCTTAACAACGAGCAGAGCTACAGGCCCGGAAGAGTTACCGCGCCTTTGAACGCCCCTTAAAACAGCGGGGGGTGGAAGGGGGAGGCTTAACTGCCGGGCCTGTGATGAGAATTATGAGATAGCCCCTACCAGGAAGTTAGATTTAAGCTCAAAACAAGTATTCTGGCACGCCATTTACAACTTCCTGTCATTAATGAGGCGCTATTTCTGACCACGCGAACTGTGTGGCTCTCAGCGAGATAGCTAAAATCTTGACATTCAACTTTAACTCTTTCACCCCAAAAACAGTGCTGGTAGACCTAAAATGCTGTATTGAACCTATCTTGTTATATGGAAGTGAATCATGGACAATAGGCAGGTCTGCACAAAAGTCATCGGAAGCAGCAGAAATGTGGTTTATTAGAAGAATGTTGCGAATCCCCTGGACAGCAAAAATAACTATTGAAGAATGTCTGAGAAGAGCTGGAGAGACAAAAAAATCTTGTCAAAAAGATAAGAGAGAGAGACAATGTACTTTCATAAGACATGCAATGAGAAGAGGGGACATTCAAAATATTATAACAACAGGAAAAATAGAAGCAAGAAGATCAAGAGGAAGACCAAGAGAAATGATACTGGACAGTCTGACGGGATGGTGTGAGAGGAGATCACAAACTGAACTGATGGCCTGCATGAAGGATCGCGTACTCTGGAGGAGCATAATAGCCAACGCCAGTCGGCACGGCACCTGATAATGATGAAGATAAGTGTTGGTAGATCTTGCACACTTATACAAATCAATGCTAAAAGTATTTAGTCAGTGTAAATAAAATCGAAAGTAGCACATGTCTAACCCAACCTATTTTATTTATTTGTTTTTTTTTTTAAATTATGGAGTAACTTCCTTTCAGTTTCTTTCTTCCAAAATTCCTCATCAAAATTTCTTCTGACAGAGTATGGAAGTTAACTCACGAGTGAGGCCTAATATATGGAGGATATTCTTGTCTTCTTCTTCGTCGTTTGTTCAGACACTGTTGCCAACCTCTTTTATAAACAATTTTTTTTTATAAATAGGAAACTACCAGGCTTTCCTACGGTAAAGTAAGTGAACAAATTTTGTAGGATTAGACCTCGAAAAAATAGTAGACAAAGCACTTTAATGAGACGTGAGAGAAAGAAAAAACCACAAGAGAATTACCTAGGATTCGAACCACGGATTCTTGTAGGACGAGCAGCCGTCTTGCCACGAGAACAGCGTACTAACGAACTGCGCTATCTCGCACCTCCTTATTTATAAAAAAAAATTGTCTCTCATAAACGCGGCAATCTGTCTCAGGTTTTCAGCATTATCATAACGCTTCTCTTTCTCTTTAAGGGGGATTGTGGGAAGGGAGGGGGGTGTTCAGCCATTTGTTATCTGAGTAAGTTGTGTAGCTGGCAACTCTAGAGGATGTGATGTGGTGTTTGTTGCTCTTTGCCGCAGGCACATAGGTCTGTTGTGCCAACATTTTGAGCTTCTGGTAGTGATGGTGTCCCAGCCTACAATGTCCTGTTCTCAGTCGGTAGATTATCTCTTGGTCATTTCTTCAGAGTATTCACCTCCAGTTCTTGCTGCGGGCTGCTGTTTTATCCATTCGTCTTTACATGGCTTTTAGTCGAATATAAGATCTCTCAACGAGTACAAGGGAGGTAAAAAGGTAAAGTTCCCGTTTCCACGCCATTGAGGCATATTAGGGAACACGGTGTTGGGCCTATATTTTCCATGATCTTCGGCATATGAAAGTGTGTATCGCTTCCTCTCGACGAATACAAGAACGGGAAAATTATGGTACAACACTCAGACGCTCCGTGCGCAAGTCTTCTTCAGAGTAGTCAAATGAGTACGTCCACAGAGAGAGGTAAAGTCTGCATAGAAGATTGCTTCTATAGTCTACTCGGGGACAAAGATTGCTTCTATAGTCTACTCGGGAACAGAGATTGCTTCCATAGTCTACTCGGGGACAAAGGTTGCTTCTATAGTCTACTCGGGAACAGAGATTGCTTCTATAGTCTACTCGGGGACAAAGATTGCTTCTATAGTCTACTCGGGAACAGAGATTGCTTCTATAGTCTACTCGAGGACAAAGGTTGCTTCTATAGTCTACTCGGGAACAGAGATTGCTTCTATAGTCTACTCGGGGACAAAGATTGCTTCTATAGTCTACTCGGGAACAGAGATTGCTTCTATAGTCTACTCGGGGACAAAGATTGCTTCTATAGTCTACTCGGGGACAAAGATTGCTTCTATAGTCTACTCGGGGACAAAGATTGCTTCTATAGTCTACTCGGGGACAAAGATTGCTTCTATAGTCTACTCGGGGACAAAGAAACTCCAAACTAACACGAATAAAAGCAACATCCAGCCATGTATTTGGGCTGTGAAGTGCTACTGCCTTCACGTGTCTAAGCTACAGCAGCACTAGAGAAGGAGACCAGCAAATGTCCTTGCTGTCTTCACTTCCCCAGAGAGAACTCGGTACTCACGCGGCTCCGAGGTGAAGGTCGATCTGAGAAATGATCCCCCCTCCCCCACTCCCAAATATGATCTGACACAGTAACTACATTATCTCAAACAGTAGACACATGTCCTTAAATAGTAAGACACATGTCCTTAAACAGTAGATACACGTCCTTAAACAGTAGACACATGTCCTTAAACAGTAAGATACATGACCTTAAACAGTAAGACACATTACCTTAAACAGTAAACATATGACATTAAACAGTAAGACACATGACCATAAACATTAGACATATGACCTTAAACAGCAGACACATGCCCTTAAACAGTAAACACGTTACCTTAAACAGTAGACATATGACTTTAAACAGTATACATGCAACTCAAACAAGACATATAACCGTATCATAGGATACCCCCACAGAGGTATCACACAGCTCACATATAGACTAATTATCAACATTCTCTCAGTATCTAGGATGTAAAGATACAACCCTATCAGTACTTATCAACATTCTCCCAATATTTAGGATGTAAAGATACAACCCTATCATTAGTTATCAACATTCTCCTAGTATCTAGGATGTATATGTAAATACAACCCTATCAGATGATACCCCCACACATATCACAGAGCTGTCTAGAGTTCATCAACTCTGATGACAGAAGTCGCATGAACCCTGATAACTGATACATCCAGGAATATGAGACGCCGGAACCACATGGTTTGAACTGGAAATTTCCACTACATTTAACATTCCCCTTCTCCGCAATCATATTTCCTCTGTATTAAGTACTTGCAAGAAATATTTCAGAATTACACCTCACTACATTCGAATACACACCCTCTACCCCAATCACAGTCACATATTCCATTCATCCTTCTCTCGGCTAGATTACCACTGTATCTCTCTCTCTCTCTCTCTCTCCTCTCTCTCTCTCTTCTTTCCACGGTCCCCCCCCCCCCCCCCCCCACTTTACAACCTACCTGTCGCACATCGCAAGTCTCCATTTACCCATTCTCAACACTCTACCACACGCACTCCTGGACTTAGCTTCTTACAAGTCACAGCTAAGTGTTCCATTTATAAAAAAAAACAAAAACATTCCTATTCGTTGAATAGCATTCATGTTAATTTATATTTTATCTTATTTCCCTATTTCTTAGTCCTGTATGTTCTTGTATGAATAAGGTGAAAACTTTACTGTGTTTTCGTTAATTAATGAAGCTGTTCTTACTTTTATTTTAAATAGTTCTAACACTGTGCCATCAACCATCTATCAACATTTTGTCAGTATCTAGAGCGCATGTGTAGATACAACCTTATCAGATGATACTCTGGCATATATCACAGAACTGTGACATCAACTATCTATCAACATTTTGTCACTATCTACAGCGTATGTTTAGATACAACCCTATCAGATGATACTCTCACATAAAAGAACTGTGACACCAACTATCTATATTCTCCCAGAGAAGATACAAGAACAGAACGACCCACAACCCAAGTCAAACTAGTAACTGGTTTGACCTACAACCCAAGTCAAACTCGTAACTGGTTTGCCGTAACATTTCCAACCCCTAGCATGAAAAGATCAACACATTCCCAGACGGCAGATTGTCGACATATGGCCAGAACGCTGTCCGCCATTAATGATAGACACCCATTTTTGTAAACACTGGCTTCAGCTCCATATGTATCTATTCTCTTTTTTTCTTGGTTTGTTTCTGTTTTTTTTTTTTTTTAGACATTGAGTGATCTTACTTTTTTAAAAAGTCAGCAAAAAGTAAATGATAAATTTATTATTATTATTATTCATTCATTATATGTTTGGGAATATGCTTCGTTTTGTCGGGTTCTTGATACTTAAGGTCCGATCGGCTGCTTTTGTTTTCCTGTTCCATTTTCTCCGACTTGTTCAGATATTATTCTTTCTGTCTCTCTCTCTATTTGTTTTTTTTTTTTTTAGTTTTCTGCTTATTTGTTACATTGTCTGATTTCTGTAACTGAAAACTTAACCTAAATGACATAGTTTTTTTTTTCTTCAATCATGGATCTTCTTCTTCTTCTTCTTCCTAAACAGGCTGGCTGTATGGTGCTAGTTTGCAGCTTGAGGTTGCAATATTTGCGACGCCCCGACACATCCGACTTCGGCTTAGTTTATTCTTTAGATCAATGTTCTCTTCCCATCCAAGTTCTCTTCACTTAGTCAGACTACTGTCTTCTTCTAAGGCACATCATTAGGGGAGGGGAGGGGGAGAGAAAAGGCTCTTGGTAAGCTATGTTCCACCAACCCTGATGCGAGTAGCCATTTATGGGTCAGGTACAAGAGGTCAATCATGGTCAGTGAATGCTGAGACTCAAGCATGAAAACCTTTTATGTCATAAAACGAGTGCTCACGCAGAGCAGGGCAAACAGTCTCGTGTAAAACCTCTTTTGTGACTTAAACAAAGACGGTCATACAAAAAAAAAAACAAGAAACATAAACGGGAATATGTCCAGAGGAAGGCTGAAAGAGAACGCCAGGAAGAGAGTCGCCCGAGGGCGAGATTCAAAGTATTCAAATGATTCAGGAGACATTCGAGGACTGAGATCCGTGAAGTAGCACAACTGTCAGTGTCTATCAGCACGGCACATGATGATGATGATGTTACTGCTCATTATTAAAGAAATTAGGTTTGAACCTAGGGGGTTCTCGAGTTCCACTGCCTGTGGATGAATCACAAGCTCGAAGGTGGGCGAGTTTCTAGTTACGAATCTTATCGTCTTGGTTACGTCTTTCTCTACTTCTTTAAAAAAGAAAACTGCTCCCCCCTCCCCCCCACCATGTCTCCACCAACACCTGTCAACCTGTAGTCTTATAGGCACAAGGTCAGCACGGCCCTGGCTGTATCAATAGCTGTAATCCGCCAAAACTACCTGGCACCAGCAATGACCTCGCGAGTGCTACAACTGCAAGAACCTGGATGCTTCTTTCCTGGCAGATATTCTGTTTTCCGCCCATTTTTTTTTTCTGACCTTCGACAAATTATTCTGCCTCACCCAAAACATTAAACTTATCTTTTAAAATTCGTGAATTCCCTTCCCAACATATCTCTCTTTTCCTATAAAATACTTTCATTTCTAAACCTCCTACATAGGTGCTATCTCCTGTTATCGCCTTTTAAACATTTACATTTTTTTACAGTCTCCTGTATATACTTTTTTTTAAAGCCAGGGTTTCTCAAACAGTTGGAAATGTATGGGCTTCATGTGGGGATTTGAGCACACAGACTGACTGGCTCAAACTGCTGGGATGTTGATCTCAGTACAAAAGCAGAACAACAAAAAAATTCCTGAGGATTGGGGTAAGGAGGTTGAATTCCTCACTGGCGAGAACCACTGGTTTAATAACCCACACTCTCCTGCCACAGCCTTTTAAGCACTCCAATTTCTACTATTACGTTTTAAACCTTCTCATCTTTTGTAAGTTTCTACTGTAGTGTTTTAAACCTTCTCATTATTTGTAAGTTTCTACTGTAGTGTTTTAAACCTTCTCATCTTTTGTACGTTTCTACTGTAGTGTTTGAAACCTTATCATCTTTTGTAAGTTTCTACTGTAGTGTTTTAAACCTTATCATTTTTTGTAAGTTTTTACTGTAGTGTTTTAAACCTTATCATCTTTTGTAAGTTTCTACTGTAGTGTTTTAAACCTTCTCATCTTTTGTAAGTTTCTACTATAGTGTTTTAAACCTTATCATCTTTTGTAAGTTTCTACTGTAGTGTTTTAAACCTTATCATCTTTTGTAAGTTTCTACTGTAGTGTTTTAAACCTTATCATCTTTTGTAAATTTCTACTGTAGTGTTTTAAACCTTCTCATCTTTTGTAAGTTTCTATTATAGTGTTTTAAATCTTCTCATCTTTTGTAAATTTCTATTATAGTGTTTCAAACATTCTCGCTTGTTGCACATACAAACAAGCAACAAAAACACACACAAAAAACCACAGATAAATATTATGGCCTTTGGACCGCTTTTGTGTGCATGCAATGCACTCACATGCATTCCCCATTAGCGCTATTTATTTACATACGTACGGTATTATATTTCCCTCCACGCTTATCCAGACATGTACGGTATGCATCAAAATAAACACACTACCAGCGTGTTCTAATGGTCTCGCTGCATCATTTTCCGAGACAAATGTCGACCGCAGAGCCCGGAGGGGGGGGGGGGGGGGAATAATGTGGGTATGCCAATAATCTAAACACTGAATTGCTCTCCCATCACTCACTTGTACTCACTCAGGCCTGGCTCACACGCTGACGGCCATTTTTATATCAGAGTGCAGGCGAGCTAACAATAAACAAACGAAGCATTCAGTGGGCTAGTCTCTGGAGTACTGTGGGATTTCCTGTACGTCTTATCTCCCATGTGTCAAATAACAAACAACAGTTATTTCCCTGTCAGTGTGGTGGCGGCGGCGGGGGCAGAACTTTTGTCTTTTGTTATAGTTCATTAGTTCCTAACTTTTTTTTTTTTGGGGGGGGGGGGGGGGGTGGGTGGACCTCATTTCCAGCCTAGAGCAGCAGTTGCCTCTCCTCTCCTGTCAGAGGACAGCAGTGGATCCTTTTCCGGTTGCAGAACAATTGAGGGCCCCTTTTACAGTACCTAGATGATGGGAGGATAGGAGTGAAGGAGGTGGAGTACCTGGATGATGGGAGGGCGGGGGTGGAGGAGGTAGAGTACATAGATGATAAGAGGATGGGAGTGAGGGAGGTAGATACCTAGATGTTGGGAGGAAGGGAGTGAGGGAGACAGAGTACATAGATGTTGGGAGGAAGGGAGTGAGGGAGATAGAGTACATAGATGTTGGGAGGGTGGGAGTGAGGGAGATAGAGTACATAGATGTTGGGAGGAAGGGAGTGAGGGAGATAGAGTACATAGATGATGGGAGGAAGGGAGTGAGGAGATAGAGTACATAGATGTTGGGAGGAAGGGAGTGAGGAGATAGAGTACATAGATGATGGGAGGATGGGAGTGAGGGAGATAGAGTACATAGATGATGGGAGAATGGGAGTGAAGGAGACAAAGTACATAGAAAGTGTGACACAGAAATGAAGGAGAGCCTTATACCCTAATCAAATTATGCAGACATTCACTTTTCTTTTAATACATGGAGTAGACAGACAAGAACTAGAATTCACCCTTCTTTTAATACATGGACAGACATAAACTGGACAGACAGAACATGGATGGATGGATGAATGGATGGATGGATGGATGGATGGATGGATGGATGGATGGATGGATCAACTCACCCAAAGCCTCAGCCATACACTGGAATCCTTCCTTCTTGTCTTCCAGCCACTTTCCAACAAAATGATCAAGTGACATGGCTAGCCTCTTTCTCAGGAGAAGGATACTGGTTCAAATCCCTTGGCAGAAATATAACCAGAATCTGTGGAGGAGGAGGGAAAAAGTAAGATGAGCCCCAGAGGTTTTAAGTCAAGGTTATTGTGGCTTGACCAGGTCCTCTCGTTTTAAATTTACAAATCTGATATCTAGCAAGGGCTGGAAATCTACAAATTTGAAATCTAGCAAGGACTAGAAATCTACAAATCTGATATCTAGCAAGAACTAGAAATCTACAAATCTGATGTCTAGCAAGAACTGGAAATCTACAAATCTGATATCTAGCAAGAACTGGATATCTACAAATTTGATGTCTAGCAAGAACTGGAAATCTACAAATCTGATGTCTAGCAAGACTGGAGATCTACAAATCTGATGTCTAGCAAGAACTGGAAATCTACAAATCTGATGTCTAGCAAGAACTGGAAATCTACAAATCTGATGTCTAGCAAGACTGGACATCTACAAATCTGATATCTAGCAAGAACTGGACACCTACAAATCTGATATCTAGCAAGATTGGACATCTACAAATCTGATATCTATCAAGAACTGGACATCTACAAATCTGATGTCTAGCAAGATTGGACATCTACAAAACTGATATCTAGCAAGAACTGGACATCTACAAATCTGATATCTAGCAAGAACTGGCCATCTACAAATCTGATAGCTAGCAAGAACTGGACATCTACAAATCTGATACCTAGCAAGATTTGACATCTACAAATCTGATATCTAGCAAGAACTGGACATCTACAAATCTGATATCTATCAAGAACTGGCCATCTACAAATCTGATAGCTAGCAAGAACTGGACATCTACAAATCTGATACCTAGCAAGAACTGGACATCTACAACTCTGATACCTAGCAAGAACTTGATATCTACAAATCTGATATCTAGCAAGAACTGGACATCTACAAATCTGATATCTAGCAAGAACTGGACATCTACAAATCTGATATCTAGCAAGAACTGTACATCTACAAATCTGATATCTAGCAAGAACTGGAAATCTACAAATCTGATATCTAGCATGAACTGGACATCTACAAATCTGATATCTAGCAAGAACTGGAAATCTACAAATCTGATGTCTAGCAAGACTGGACATCTACAAATCTGATATCTAGCAAGAACTGGACATCTACAAATGATATCTAGCAAGAACTGTACATCTACAATCTGATATCTAGCAAGAACTGGAAATCTACAAATCTGATATCTAGCAAGAACTGGACATCTACAAATCTGATGTCTAGCAAGATTTGACATCTACAAATCTGATATCTAACAAGAACTGGACATCTACAAATCTGATATCTATCAAGAACTGGACATCTACAAATCTGATATCTAGCAAGAACTGGACATCTACAAATCTGATACCTAGCAAGAACTGGACATCTACAACTCTGATACCTAGCAAGAACTTGATATCTACAAATCTGATATCTAGCAAGAACTGGACATCTACAAATCTGATATCTAGCAAGAACTGGACATCTACAAATCTGATATCTAGCAAGAACTGTACATCTACAAATCTGATATCTAGCAAGAACTGGAAATCTACAAATCTGATATCTAGCATGAACTGGACATCTACAAATCTGATGTCTAGCAGGATTGGACATCTACAAATCTGATATCTAGCAAGAACTGGACATCTACAAATCTGATATCTAGCAAGAACTGGACATCTACAACTCTGATACCTAGCAAGAACTTGATATCTACAAATCTGATATCTAGCAAGAACTGGACATCTACAAATCTGATATCTAGCAAGAACTGGACATCTACAAATCTGATATCTAGCAAGAACTGTACATCTACAAATCTGATATCTAGCAAGAACTGGAAATCTACAAATCTGATATCTAGCATGAACTGGACATCTACAAATCTGATGTCTAGCAGGATTGGACATCTACAAATCTGATATCTAGCAAGAACTGGACATCTACAAATCTGATATCTAGCAAGAACTGGACATCTACAAATCTGATATCTAGCAAGAACTGGACATCTACAAATCTGATATCTAGCAAGAACTGGACATCTACAAATCTGATATTTAGCAAGACTGGACATCTACAAATCTGATATCTATCAAGAACTGGACATCTACAAATCTGATATCTAGCAAGAACTGGGCATCTACAAAACTGATATCTAGCAACAACTTGAAATCTACACATCTAATGTCTAACAAGAACTGGATATCTACAAATCTGATATCTAGCTGGAACATAATGTTCATTCTTTCTAGAACTTTTGAGGACTGGAATGGCAAAATGTCTTTAAACTACCATGTCTCTAAGCCACTACGTACTTGAAGTCTAACATGTCTCTAAGTCACTACGTACTTGAAGTCTAACATGTCTCTAAGCCACTACGTATTTGAAGTCTAACATGTCTCTAAGCCACTAGTTACTTGAAGTCTAACATGTCTCTAAGTCACTAGTTACTTGAAGTCTAACATGTCTCTAAGCCACTAGTTACTTGAAGTCTAACATGTCTCTAAGTCACTAGTTACTTGAAGTCTAACATGTCTCTAAGTCACTAGTTACTTGAAGTCTAACATGTCTCTAAGTCACTAGTTACTTGAAGTCTAACATGTCTCTAAGTCACTACGTACTTGAAGTCTAACATGTCTCTAAGTCACTACGTACTTGAAGTCTAACATGTCTCTAAGTCACTAGTTACTTGAAGTCTAACATGTCTCTAAGTCACTAGTTACTTGAAGTCTAACATGTCTCTAAGTCACTAGTTACTTGAAGTCTAACATGTCTCTAAGTCACTAGTTACTTGAAGTCTAACATGTCTCTAAGTCACTAGTTACTTGAAGTCTAACATGTCTCTAAGTCATTAGTTACTTGAAGTCTAACATGTCTCTAAGCCACTACGTACTTGAAGTCTAACATGTCTCTAAGCCACTACGTACTTGAAGTCTAACATGTCTCTAAGTCACTATATACTTGAAGTCTAACATGTCTCTAAGTCACTATGTACTTGAAGTCTAACATGTCTCTAAGTCACTACCTACTTGAAGTCTAACATGTCTCTAAGTCACTACATACTTGAAGTCTAACATGTCTCTAAGTCACTATGTACTTGAAGTCTAACATGTCTCTAAGTCACTATGTACTTGAAGTCTAACATGTCTCTAAGCCACTATGTACTTGAAGTCTAACATGTCTCTAAGTCACTACGTACTTGAAGTCTAACATGTCTCTAAGTCACTATGTACTTGAAGTCTAACATGTCTCTAAGTCACTATGTACTTGAAGTCTAACATGTCTCTAAGTCACTACATACTTGAAGTCTAACATGTCTCTAAGTCACTACATACTTGAAGTCTAACATGTCTCTAAGTCACTATGTACTTGAAGTCTAACATGTCTCTAAGTCACTATGTACTTGAAGTCTAACATGTCTCTAAGTCACTATGTACTTGAAGTCTAACATGTCTCTAAGTCACTACGTACTTGAAGTCTAACATGTCTCTAAGTCACTACATACTTGAAGTCTAACATGTCTCTAAGTCACTATGTACTTGAAGTCTAACATGTCTCTAAGTCACTATGTACTTGAAGTCTAACATGTCTCTAAGTCACTACGTACTTGAAGTCTAACATGTCTATAAGCCACTAAGTACTAGAAATTCAACATGTCTATAAGCCACAAAGTACTAGAAGTTCAAAATGTCTCTAAGTCACTAAGTACTAGAAGTTCAAGATGTGTCTAAGTCACTAAGTACTAGAAGTTCAACATGTGTCTAAGTCACTAAGTACTATAAGTTCAAGATGTCTCAAAGCCACTAAGTACTATAAGTTCAACATGTGTCTAAGTCACTAAGTACTAGAAGTTCAAGATGTCTCAAAGCCACTAAGTACTAGAAGTTCAACATGTGTCTAAGTCACTAAGTACTAGAAGTTCAAGATGTCTCAAAGCCACTAAGTACTAGAAGTTCAACATGTGTCTAAGCCACTAAGTACTATAAGTTCAACATGTCTCAAAGCCACTAAGTACTATAAGTTCAACATGTCTCAAAGCCACTAAGTACTATAAGTTCAACATGTCTCTAAGCCACTAAGTACTGTAAGTTCAACATGTCTCTAAGCCACTAAGTACTAGAAGTTCAACATGTCTCAAAGCCACTAAGTACTATAAGTTCAACATGTGTCTAAGCCACTAAGTACTATAAGTTCAACATGTCTCAAAGCCACTAAGTACTATAAGTTCAACATGTCTCAAAGCCACTAAGTACTATAAGTTCAACATGTCTCTAAGCCACTAAGTACTAGAAGTTCAACATGTGTCTAAGCCACTAAGTACTATAAGTTCAACATGTCTCAAAGCCACTAAGTACTATAAGTTCAACATGTGTCTAAGTCACTAAGTACTAGAAGTTCAACATGTCTCAAAGCCACTAAGTACTAGAAGTTCAACATGTGTCTAAGTCACTAAGTACTAGAAGTTCAAGATGTCTCAAAGCCACTAAGTACTAGAAGTTCAACATGTGTCTAAGCCACTAAGTACTATAAGTTCAACATGTCTCAAAGCCACTAAGTACTATAATTTCAACATGTCTCAAAGCCACTAAGTACTATAAGTTCAACATGTCTCTAAGCCACTAAGTACTAGAAGTTCAACATGTCTCTAAGCCACTAAGTACTATAAGTTCAACATGTCTCTAAGCCACTAAGTACTATAAGTTCAACATGTCTCTAAGCCACTAAGTACTAGAAGTTCAACATGTCTCAAAGCCACTAAGTACTATAAGTTCAACATGTCTCAAAGCCACTAAGTACTATAAGTTCAACATGTCTCTAAGCCACTAAGTACTCGAAGTCCAACATGTGTCTAAGCCACTAAGTACTATAAGTTCAACATGTCTCTAAGCCACTAAGTACTATAAGTTCAACATGTCTCTAAGCCACTAAGTACTCGAAGTCCAACATGTGTCTAAGCCACTAAGTACTATAAGTTCAACATGTCTCAAAGCCACTAAGTACTATAAGTTCAACATGTCTCTAAGCCACTAAGTACTGTAAGTTCAACATGTCTATAAGCCACTAAGTACTATAAGTTCAACATGTCTATAAGCCACTAAGTACTATAAGGTTTATACAAGCTTACTAAACTCTGTAGCTATAGACACATAACTTACCCATCTACTAAACTCTGTAGCTATAGACACATAACTTACCCATCTACTAAACTCTGTAGCTATAGACACATAACTTACCCACCTTCTAAACTCTGTAGCTATAGACACATAACTTACCCATCTACTAAACTCTGTAGCTATAGACACATATATTACCCACCTACTAAACTCTGTAGGTATATACAGAACGTATACACCTACTAAACTCTACGGCTATAGACACATAACTTACCCACCTACTAAACTCTGTAGCTATAGACATATAATTTTCCCACCTTCTAAACTTTAGAGCTATAGACACATAACTTACCTACCTACTAGACTCTGTAGCTATAGACATATAATTTTCCCACCTTCTAAACTTTAGAGCTATAGACACATAACTTACCCACCTACTAGACTCTGTAGCTATAGACACATAACTTACCCACCTACTAGACTCTGTAGCTATATACACATATATTACCCACCTACTAAACTCTGTAGCTATAGACACATAACTTACCCACCTACTAGACTCTGTAGCTATAGACACATAACTTACCCACCTACTAGACTCTGTAGCTATAGACACATAACTTACCCACCTACTAGACTCTGTAGCTATAGACACATATATTACCCACTTACTAAACTCTGTAGCTATAGACACATAACTTACCCACCTACTAAACTCTGTAGCTATAGACACATATATTACCCACTTACTAAACTCTGTAGCTATAGACACATAACTTACCCACCTACTAAACTCTGTAGCTATAGACACATATATTACCCACCTACTAAACTCTGTAGCTATAGACATATATATTACCCACCTACTAAACTCTGTAGCTATGGACACATAACTTAACAACCTACTAAACTCTGTAGCTATAGACACATAACTTACCCCCCCCCCCCCCTACTAAACTCTACGGTCGTAGACACACAACACTTATGGACCAGCTAAACAACGACGCTTTAGACACTGAGCAAAGCGTTATAAGGTCAAACTCTCCCGTGCAAGGGACAGAACTCTTCAATATAAGGGACAGAATACCACAAAACAAGGGAGGTAACTAGTTACTAAACGACCGATTTGTAGTGTAATGAACAAATCGCCTAAATTAATGGGTTTAAATCTGAAATATTGTCTGCCAGTGGACATAAATCTCAAGGAGTTTTGTGGATCTGGAGAGATTTATGCGTCAGCACATTGAATACAGCATTCCTAACTTAGTTTGTGAATACTGTCCCAAGTTTTTGCCCAGAGCTGGATGAAATGACGTGCAGCATGTTGGCTGGGCCACGTGGGTTTCTGGCAAACATGCTGTTCTGCTGCAGAAAGCTGGCCGTACAGCCTGGAGTAAACCTGCTTCTCCTGGTCGTGGAGCTTTTGCAGAAGCCATGCAGCCCTACGAGTTCGCCAGGAAGTGAAGAACTTGAGTGTAACCTGACTCACTCCGAAATGGAAAAAAAAGCCCTTAAATATTGACTTTCATCATCATCATCATCATCATCATCATCTTGAACTCCAAGAACTCTCAAATCATCTTCCCTGCAGCCGATGATGTGACGTTCATTAAAAACGACCATAATCGAGGATGGAAAATTGCAGTAGCTTCTTTTTTTCAACGCCCTGGTAGTGGAGCCAAGCAGCAGCAGTCTTCTCAGATACACCAGCTTTCAAGGACAAGACCACATTCACCTCACAAACTTAAGCGAAAGTATGTCAGAAGCCTGTTGGCAACATATGTTCCCACAGAGTCTCTGCTTTAATTAACCACGAACTAACCACATAACACACCTACCTGACTCTGTCTAATAAATGCTCCCACATAACACACCTACCTGACTCTGTCTAATAAATGCTCCCACAGAATTGCTGAAAAATGTCGCGAAAACTTTCCGCGAAAAAAAGAACAAACAAACAGATAAGACGAATTAGGAAAGTGTTACTGTGGCAAAAACTGTTGACTACTAACACAAATGCGAGAATCAACCTCCAAACAAAAGCCGTTTAAAAAAATAGTTAATCACTCTAAAGATAAACAAATGTTCAGAGATAAAGTATATAAGATAAACTACAAATCTGAAAAGGAGAAAGAGAGATCTGAACAATTACTGTGGGGGTTCTGGCATAAAGAAAATGCAAATTTGTGTAGGGACAGAATGTTCATCTAGCAAACAGTCTGAACAAATCTAACAGCAAACAGAGCTACACACCAAGCAAGCAGGCGCCAAACAACGGAATCCACCGGCGGGTTCTTTCCCCTGTCCGTGACTTCCTTCTGTGGGTGGGTGCGTCTGTGTGCGCGCGCGTGTGTGTGTGGGTGACTTGAAGCTGGTTACAGGCGCGCTTTCACACGCTACTTTTATCAATGGTGGCTTTGCTTACAGTCAGCGCGTAGAGAAGGAAATAGAAGGGACTGGCTTGGCGCGCGCGCGTCGTGTCGGGGGGGGGGGGGGGGGGGAAGAAAGAGGAAATAGGATAACCGGAGGAACAGTTTTAAAGAACAACAAACTGAACCTTCCAACAAACAAACAAAAGACATGTCCTACATTACAGGCCTTGTTGTATTAGCAAAGCAATAAAAATCCTTCCATTGTGTGCTATTTCTAGTGCTTCTAACAAGGTCAGTTCCCTTTCTTTTCCAAGGCAACTTTTCAAATTACTGAACTTTATATGCGGTCAGGAGTGAAGCCATTTTTTGTGGTTTTAGTTTGTTTGTAGCTATTCCAATGTTACATGTTTGTTTGTAGCTATTCCAATGTTACATGTTTTTTTGTAGCTATTCCAATGTTACATGTTTCTCTGTAGCTGTTCCAATTTTACACGTTTGTCTGTGGCTGTTCCATTGTTACATGTCTGTTTGATTCTCCATGCATCATATATGTTTGTGGCAAACCCGCGTAGTGGATTGACTAACACATGCTAAGTATGACAGCGAGGCATACTGGATCATACTGCCACAATGTACTGAACGAACAGGAAATACATCACATGCAACCGGTTGTGTCATTCTGTCTTTTTTCACTCAGCCCAACTCATCTTCACTCAGTCTCATAGCCTCACTCTAACTCATCTTCACTCAGCTTCACTCTGCCTAACTCATCTTCACTCAGCCTCATAGCTTCACTCTGCCTAACTCATCTTCACTCAGCCTCATAGCTTCACTCTGCCTAACTAATCTTCACTCAGCCTCATAGCTTCACTCTGCCTAACTCATCTTCACTCAGCCTCATAGCTTCACTCTGCCTAACTAATCTTCACTCAGCCTCATAGCTTCACTCTGCCTAACTAATCTTCACTCAGCCTCATAGCCTCACTCTGCCTAACTCATCTTCACTCAGCCTTACTCTAACTCATCTTCACTCAGCCTCATTCTAACTCATCTTCACTCAGCCTCACTCTGTCTCATTCATCTACAGTCTCACCCTGCCTCTCTCAACTTACCTCACACTCACCCAGCTTCGCTCTGCCTCACTCATCCTAACTCAGATTCAGTCAGCCTCGCTCAGCCTAACTCAGCCTCAGGCAGTCTTGTATATATACAACAAAGGAAATGCAGCTTCTCTACTCCCTGCAGGCCCCCTAAAGGGTCTGGTGTTAATGCCCATATTTTCATTGACCTGCTAGCACACTACAATGGACATTGTGGAACAAACTGGAAGATCTTGACTTCGCAGATGATGTTGCACTTCTGGCACACAGCCACACACAGATGCAAGAGAAACTTCTGATCTTAAGCAAGAATTCAGCTAAACTGGGACTGTATATTAATAGACAAAAAAAAAACAAACAAAGATAATAAAAAGTAATAGTGCACGCAATAGCCTCATGGTAGTTGAGGGAGTGCCAACTGAGGAAGTAGAGTGTTCTACATATTTAGGCAGCATAGTTGATACATATGGGGGAACAGAAAAGGATGTTAAGCTAGAATAACCAAGGCCAGGACAGCATTTATCCAACTTAACAAAATATGGTCATCTAAGAACATCAAAACAAGAACCAAACTTAGGCTTTTCAATACAAACATAAAGACTGTCCTACTATATGGTTCAGAGACATGGGTTATGACCAAGACAATACAACAGAGGATACAAACATTCATGAACTACTGCCTGAGGAGGATTTTAAACATTAAATGGCAGGACAAGATCAGGAACGAGGAGGTCTGGGAAAGGGCAGGACAAGAACCTATGAACCTACAAATCATGTCTAGGAAGTGGAGGTGGATTGGCCACACACTGAGGAAACCTGACACCAGCATAGCAAGACAGGCACTGACATGGAATCCTCAAGGAACTAGAAAACGAGGAAGACCTAGACTTACTTGGAGAAGAGAAATTATGACAGTGCCCAGAGACAAGGGATACACATGGAAGGAAGCAAAGAATAATTCCAAGAACAGGGATGACTGGAGAGCCTTTATCCGTGGCCTATGCTCTCATAGGAGTGAAAGATGATGATGATGATGATGATGATGTTAGCACACTAGAGGGTGATGTGGTCAGCATCATGCCTGGCCGTCTTTCCTTCCCTAACTTCCGAAGAACCCAGGCACCTGTTTCTACAGGTGGAGTGACTGGACCGCCTTCAGCCGGATTCTAAACATCGACCTTCAGCGTGAGAGTTCAGCGCACTACCCACTGCGCCACTCGGGCACCTCGACGCCGTGTACCTGTTAACGAAAAACATTTTTTTTTAAAAACTGAAACTAAAATTAATGCCAAACATATCACCAAAAGGTTCGGATGAACCTTCGCGAACAGTCCGCATAATACCACAACGTCCAGCTCAGTACTACGAATGCTGGATGTGGCTGGAGTCACACACTGCGAACCATATTTGTCTGAAAGTTCGTGTGAACCTACAAATCATGTCTTGAAAATAGAGGTGGACTAAGCACGCACTGAGGGAACCAGACACTGGCATAGAACACTCCAGGGAAACAGAAATCAGGGAATGGCCAGAACTATTTGGAGAAGGGGAATTATGAAAGTGCTCAGAGAGGGGGGAGGGGGATGCACAAGGAGGGAGTGACAGAACAAGTCTAAGAGCAGGGGATGACTGGGGAGACTTTATCTGTGACCTATACTCCCATAGGAGTGAAAGATGATGATGATGATGATGATGATGTTAGCACACTAGAGGGTGATGTGGTCAGCATCATGCCTGGCCGTCTTTCCTTCCCTAACTTCCGAAGAACCCAGGCACCTGTTTCTACAGGTGGAGTGACTGGACCGCCTTCAGCCGGATTCTAAACATCGACCTTCAGCGTGAGAGTTCAGCGCACTACCCACTGCGCCACTCGGGCACCTCGACGCCGTGTACCTGTTAACGAAAAACATTTTTTTTTAAAAACTGAAACTAAAATTAATGCCAAACATATCACCAAAAGGTTCGGATGAACCTTCGCGAACAGTCCGCATAATACCACAACGTCCAGCTCAGTACTACGAATGCTGGATGTGGCTGGAGTCACACACTGCGAACCATATTTGTCTGAAAGTTCGTGTGAACCTACAAATCATGTCTTGAAAATAGAGGTGGACTAAGCACGCACTGAGGGAACCAGACACTGGCATAGAACACTCCAGGGAAACAGAAATCAGGGAATGGCCAGAACTATTTGGAGAAGGGGAATTATGAAAGTGCTCAGAGAGGGGGGAGGGGGATGCACAAGGAGGGAGTGACAGAACAAGTCTAAGAGCAGGGGATGACTGGGGAGACTTTATCTGTGACCTATACTCCCAAGGGAGTGATGGGCAATGATGATGATGATGATGATGATGATGATGAAACGTGCTAAACTTTCCTCTTGCGTATCTAAACTAGATTGGCTAGTGAAGAAGGTTAAATAAAGAAAACCTAAATATTTTGGACACATTAAACATCATGAGAATTTAGAGAAGACCTTCTTGGAAGGGTACATAATGGGAAAAAAGAAAAAGAGGAAGACCTAGGCGAAGATGGCTGCAAGACATCGTTGATAATCTGAAAATGGATGTATTGGCAGCAGGCCATCTTGCTTACAACCGAGAGGAGTACAGGAGAGCAGTTAGGGAGGCAAAGTTCCGGTAGGGGCATGCAAATGACTGACTGATCTAAACAACGAGTCATAATATACTGTTAAAAAACAGAAACATAACACCACTATAGTCGTAATGGACAGCAAACTTCAAACTTGTATCACAATTTTATTTTACGGAATTGATGTTTCAATCTTGGCATGAAGAAACTTTAAGATTTTAACAATGAAATGATGTTTATTAAATTTAGATTGGACTTTTAGTCTTTGCGACTGAGGCCTCCATTTCAGTAAGGTGTATGGCCTCCTATGGCCTGTATCAGAGAACGACATCTCCTTGACATGGATCAGATTAGCCGTTGGATCTGTTGTTGTAGTATGGCTGCCCACTCTTCTCGTAGTCTATTCATTCATTCATTTATTTGCATGTCCCTTGCGGAACTTTGCCTCACAAACAGCACTCCTGTAGGCCTCTCGGTTGTGAGCAAGATGGCCTGCTGCTGCTGCGTCCATTTGCAGATCGTCAACGATTTCTTGCAGCCATCTTCGTTTTGATCTTCCTCTCTTTCTTTTTCCCATTATGCACCCTTCCAAGACAGTCTTCTCTAGATTGTCATGACGTTTAATGTGTCCAAAATATTTAAGTTTTCTCTCTTTAATCCTCTTTACTAGCCAGCCTTCTTCAATATTAAGCTCTTGTGGTATAGATATTTTTGTTCTTTTTTGTGTCCACGATATCTGGAGCACTCTTCTGTAGCATTTACATTCAAATGCATTTATGTGTTTCTCAGCTGTTTTGTTAAGTGTCCACGTCTCACAGGCATATGTTGCGATAGGAAAGATGCATGCCCTTAAAAATCTTATTTTTGTAGTTCTGTCTGCTCCTCTCCACAGATTCTTTAGTTGTTTTACTTTCTGAAGAGCAATAGATGTCCTCCTTTTAATTTCCCTCATTGTATCTCCATTATTAGTTAGCAGTGATCCAAGATATTCAAAACTCTCCACTTCTTCCAATTTTTCCTCATTGATACATATTTCAGCTGCCTTTTTTGTTTTGTCAGTTGTCATCAATTTAGTTTTATTCGCATTAAGATAGAGGTTCTGCTCTTCTCTGTTCTTACGCACTGACATAATTAGTTTTTCCATTCCTTTTTGTGTTGTGGATAGTAACACTGTGTCATCAGCATATCTAATCTCTGGTATTTCATAACCTCCAATTGTTATGGCATCGTAATATTCTTCGTCTACATCTTCTCTAACATTCCTCATTATATTTTCAGTATACAAGTTAAATAAGTAGGATGACAATATGCACCCCTGACGGACCCCTTGTTTTATGTCAAACCAAGTTGTTGTTTCACCATTTATTCTTACTGCTGCTTGTTGGTCTAGATACAGCAGTGATGTTAATTGTATCAAATGTGTTGGAAATCCCATTTTTCCCATTATTTCCCAAAGTTTCTGGTGTTGTACACAATCAAATGCCTTTGAGTAGTCTATAAAGGATAAATATAGATTCACATTAAACTCTCTGCATTTCTCTATTATTAATCTTAGATTGAGTATATGATCTCTTGATCCTGTTCCTTGCCTGAAACCAGCTTGGACAATATTGACTTCTTCTTCTATTTTCTTACGAAGTCTACCCATTATGATTTTTAACAGAATTTTACTGGCATGAATAATCAGGGCAACAGTTCTGTAGTTTGTGCATAATTTCAGGTTACCCTTTTTTGGCAGTGGTATGAATACAGTTCTTTTCCATTCTTTTGGCCAAATACCTGAATGGCATATCTTTTCACATAGTGCATAATAGATTGTTGCACACTCCTTTCCTCCTGCTTTAATAAATTCAGCTGTTATCTCATCACATCCTGGTGATTTACCATTTTTGAGATTCTTTATTGCCTATAAAACTTCTTCTATTGTCGGTTCAGGTTCTTTCTCCTCCAATAATAATTCACACTGTTGATTTCTGTTTCCACAGTCGGTTGTTTCTCGTAGTGCAAGAGACAAATGTCCGAGATTGGTTGGCGCCACGTCTCGCTGGCGTACTTGTCTGCTGAGTTTATCCCATAAGTGTTCTATTGGGTTCACGTCTGATGACACTGATGGCCACGGAATGGTCTGGACGTTATTGTCAGCGAGGAACTGGGTGGTGAGTTGTGCCACATGAGGCCAAGCGTTATCTTGCTGAAAAATCGACCCTGGTGCACCCAGAAGTGGAAGGACATGAGGACGAAGAATTCCAGCGACGTATCGTTGGCTATTCAAGCGTCCTTCGATTTATCAGGTCACTTCTTCTCATGAAGCTGATCGTCCCCCACACCAGTACACCTCCACCACCATATGGAGGAGCTTCACCCACGCAGTTCTAGGCATAGCGCTCATGGACTCTGCGACAAACTTTTCTCCGTCTATCGTGTCGCTGGAGCAGAAAGAATGATTCATCACTTAACCAAACCCTTCTCCAATCATTCCCAAAGGTCTATTGACGATGCTGGCTACTCCACTGCAATCGGTTCTGGCGATGCCGGTCAGTAAGAGCAGGACCTCTATATGGTCTTCTAGCTCGAAGACCAGCGTCATGCAGCCGGTTAATGAATGTTTGATCTGAAACTCGACGAGCTGCTGTCATTGACTGGGCTGTTGAGGACGCAGATGCAAATCGATTCCCGAGGTGACGCAGCCGTATGAAGCGGTCTTCGCCAGGAGTTGTGGCTATGAGTCTTCCACTGCGTGGGCGGTCTGCAATCTCCAAAGGCTTCTAACCACATTAAATTGTCTGGCCACTACACTTTGTGACTGTCCAGTCTGTAAACGTCCAATGATGATGAGTCGTTGCTCTGTAGTGAGATGAGCCATACTTGAGCATTGAATTTTCAAATGAATTGATTCAAGGAGCTTAAATCTTTTATAGGCATTCAATAACATGGTCAGCGAGTTTTGTGTTCAGTAAGTTTCACGGGATTCTCGTGAACCTGTCATGGGTTCTTGTCAAAAATGCTGTTTTGACTAGTGTTGTTTTCTGTGCTCATGAATCATCTGCTGAGTACAATCCAGGTCAGCACGTGAAGCTGATGTCCAGGTGAATATTTCAGACAATTTGCCCTTGTCTGATCAGCAAACTTCAGTTTAAATCGCAGGATCGTATCTGTTGGAGGAAGGCGAAGACGCTGTTCGTGCCCACATCTGACAAGCTGGTGTTAGGGTTGGCAATCAGCAACCCCAAGCTGACATCCCATCTGGTGTTAGGGTTGGCAATCAGCAACCCCAAGCTGACATCCCGTCTGGTGTTAGAGTTGGCAATCAGCAACCTCAAAGCTGACATGCAGGCGTTAGGGTTGGCAATCAGTGACCTCAAAGCTGATATCCAGGCGTTAGGGTTGGCAATCAGCGACCTCAAAGCTGATATCCAGGCGTTAGGGTTGGCAATCAGCTACCTCAAAGCTGATATCCAGGCGTTAGGGTTGGCAAACCAAAACTGATCCAGACCTTGTTCCACCCTCCGTTGGTGCCCCCACTAACAGCCATAACATGGCGAACAGGGCAGGGATCGCCACAATCCCAATGGTGGTGGAGTCAAATAAAGAAGTATAGTACACACACACACTGCTTTTGTGGCTGCACTCAGCGACTGTAAAAAAAAAATAACTGCCAATGACCCGCTTCCTCAACATCTTCAGCGCATCGACTACGAAGAACACCAGGCGACAGTTCCAGGAAGTTTGAAAAAAAAAGTCCTGAACTTTTCTCTTCTGACCACAACAAGACTATCAAAACATCTTAGACTTATATCATCAGAACATCATTCAGCAAGACTATCGAAACTGCTTAGACTTATATCATGAGAACATCATTCAGCAAGACTATCAAAACATCTTAGACTTATATCATCAGAACATCGTACAACAAGACTATCAAAACGTCTTAGACTTATATCATGAGAACATCATTCAGCAAGACTATCGAAACTGCTTAGACTTATATCATCAGAACATCATTCAGCAAGACTGTCAAAACATCTTAGACTTATATCATCAGAACATCGTACAACAAGACTATCAAAACGTCTGAAACTTATATCGTCAGAAAATCACACAACAAGAATATCAAATTGGCTTAGAACTACAACATCACCACATCATACATCCTCATCCTTCAGTCTTTCACGATGTAACAATAACATCAAACATGAAAACATTTTGCAACCACATTGTGCAACTTTCCTTCATGAAGCAACGAGAACATTTGAACATCTTATAAATGCTCAATAGAACTTTCCTTCATTAAAAAAATCTAAATATCTTATAAATCTCAATACAACATTCTTTCACTATATCAAGAACATTTAAACAAATTATCATCACCGAATACATATTTTCTTCATTATAACAAAAACATCTAAACACCACACAAGAGGCCATATAAAGGCTGGTATGTAGTCAAGTGGATAATGGCATGCCTTCTCAGGCGCTTCGTCGCCCTGCTGGAGTCCGGAGCTATGTTTCCAGCCACTCTTCCCCATGTCTCAAGTACTGGCCAAGTGTCGGGATTAATCTTACAGTTTCTGCTTCCTTATTTTGCTAAACAGCATACAACCACCAACATCAACTTTCCTTCACAATATATCTACAGCATCAAGATACTTCAACCACAAACTTCAGCCTTCGTCCGCCATACCACGAGACCACAAAGGCCTTATAAATGTTGAGGCTAGGGCGAACCTGAATGATAACCTTGTACAACTGTTGATATAAACAAGTAGTTATGGATTAAAGGGTCTAAGGGTAGACCAAAAGAGACATGGAGAAGAACAACAGAAAGGATGTTGAGCAATAGAGGGCTCACCTGGGCAAGAGCAGAAAAAAAGGCGAAAGACAGGCATTCGTGGAAAACCCTTGCGGAAGCCCCATGTGCCCTGGGCACTTAAGGTTCAGAGAGAGAGAGAGAGAGATGGATTAAACGACAAACAAATATTGTAGATTCTATAATACTTTGTTTGCACGATTTATACATCTTACACCTCCATGTTTGTCTTCCCAGTAATCAAACAGGAGCATCGAACCCGAGTCTTGAATCGATACTGCTCTGTTTACCGGTGAAAACGTCAGGATCGAATCTTCTATTTTTGTTCCTTTTTCTGAAATCGCCTTGTGGCTACGAGAAGCAGTAGCGAGTACCTAGGAACTCTGGGTAAACGGGTTCACAGCACAGACAAGACACACACAAATCTTTCAAGATAAAAACTGATCAGCAGCAGAATACTTACTGTCAGCAGGTGCGCTTATAAAGTCTATAACAGATCGTGATAGAAATAAGAGGCGAGCGAATCAGAGCGGCTTGTGAGGGAAATGAAGATAGAAGAAGATTCATGGGAAGAGAAGGAATCGGAGAAATAAATGAAAATGGAGAAAGACTGTGCAGTTTCTGTGAAGAAAACATGATGACCATCGGAGGGACAATTTTCCAACACAATATATCTACAGCATCAAGATACTTCAACCACAAACTTCAGCCTTCGTCCGCCATACCACGAGACCACAAAGGCCTTATAAATGTTGAGGCTAGGGCGAACCTGAATGATAACCTTGTACAACTGTTGATATAAACAAGTAGTTATGGATTAAAGGGTCTAAGGGTAGACCAAAAGAGACATGGAGAAGAACAACAGAAAGGATGTTGAGCAATAGAGGGCTCACCTGGGCAAGAGCAGAAAAAAAGGCGAAAGACAGGCATTCGTGGAAAACCCTTGCGGAAGCCCCATGTGCCCTGGGCACTTAAGGTTCAGAGAGAGAGAGAGAGAGATGGATTAAACGACAAACAAATATTGTAGATTCTATAATACTTTGTTTGCACGATTTATACATCTTACACCTCCATGTTTGTCTTCCCAGTAATCAAACAGGAGCATCGAACCCGAGTCTTGAATCGATACTGCTCTGTTTACCGGTGAAAACGTCAGGATCGAATCTTCTATTTTTGTTCCTTTTTCTGAAATCGCCTTGTGGCTACGAGAAGCAGTAGCGAGTACCTAGGAACTCTGGGTAAACGGGTTCACAGCACAGACAAGACACACACAAATCTTTCAAGATAAAAACTGATCAGCAGCAGAATACTTACTGTCAGCAGGTGCGCTTATAAAGTCTATAACAGATCGTGATAGAAATAAGAGGCGAGCGAATCAGAGCGGCTTGTGAGGGAAATGAAGATAGAAGAAGATTCATGGGAAGAGAAGGAATCGGAGAAATAAATGAAAATGGAGAAAGACTGTGCAGTTTCTGTGAAGAAAACATGATGACCATCGGAGGGACAATTTTCCAACACAGAAAACCAAATCGATCAAATAGTAATAAACAACAAGTGGAAACGGTCACTACAAGATGTGCGAGCAAGGAAAGGAGCAGATGTAGGAAGTGATCACAACCTTCTGGTAGCAAAAATAAAACTAAATTAAGGAAAGCCAAAATCGGAGAACACCAAAAGACACGTTTTGATACAGCAAAACTGAAACACCAGCAAACAAGGAATGAATTCTCAATAGTACTTAAGAACCGCTTCAGTGTCCTACAAGACGAAGCAGAAATGTCCATACTAGAGTTCAATAAAACACTACAGGAAGCAGCAAAAGAGGTGCTGGGATATCGGAAACGGAGAAAAGAGGAATGGATAAGCAAGACCACATGGGAAAAGATAGAACAAAGAAAGGAAATCGAGAAAAAATTACCGAACACAAAGACTAAAAGAACAAGTTTTAAGTAATTATGCACAAAAAAGACAAAGAAGTGAAGGAATCATGCCGTCAAGATAAACGTCAATACTATGACAACTTAGCAGAAGCAGCAGAGAAAGCAGCATATACAAATGACATGAAAACCATATATAAAATCACAAAACAGATGACAGGTAACTTCAGCACAAGATGTGAAAGTGCAGTAAGGACACATAAGGGACAACTGCTCAGTGGAGAAAGAGAAAAAAATGAAAGATGGAGGGAACACTTTAACACCCTACTAAACAGAACACAAGCAGCACAAACAATAGACATACCTGAAGCAAAAACGGAAATAAACTTCAATACAGGACCAATAACAATAAGTGAAATAAAGGAGGCAATAAAGAAGTTAAAATTAGACAGGGCACCAGGTGAAGATGAAGTAACTGCTGAGATATTGAAAGCAGAAGAAACAGAAACACCTAAACAACTTTGCCGGATACTACAACAAATTTGGGATCTAGAAAAGCTCCAGAGGAGTGGAAAACTGGCTTTATAGTAAAACTACTAAAGAAGGGTGACCTCAGAGATTGCGGGAACTAGAGATGCATTACCTTACCGTCACTCACCAGTAAAGTATTTTGCAGAATAATCATCAACAGAATTGTACCAGCACTTGAGGGAAAACTTCGGAAAGAGCAGGCAGGATTTAGGAAAGGAAGATCATGCATAGACCACATATTTGTACTTAGACAAATATTAGAACAGGCAAATGAGTGGCATAGCACAACATATGCATATATGGTTCGCCAACCCTGACTCTAGCATGTCAGCTATGGTTCGCCAACCCTGACTCTAGCATCGATACTGCTCTGTTTACCGGTGAAAACGTCAGGATCGAATCTTCTATTTTTGTTCCTTTTTCTGAAATCGCCTTGTGGCTACGAGAAGCAGTAGCGAGTACCTAGGAACTCTGGGTAAACGGGTTCACAGCACAGACAAGACACACACAAATCTTTCAAGATAAAAACTGATCAGCAGCAGAATACTTACTGTCAGCAGGTGCGCTTATAAAGTCTATAACAGATCGTGATAGAAATAAGAGGCGAGCGAATCAGAGCGGCTTGTGAGGGAAATGAAGATAGAAGAAGATTCATGGGAAGAGAAGGAATCGGAGAAATAAATGAAAATGGAGAAAGACTGTGCAGTTTCTGTGAAGAAAACATGATGACCATCGGAGGGACAATTTTCCAACACAGAAAACCAAATCGATCAAATAGTAATAAACAACAAGTGGAAACGGTCACTACAAGATGTGCGAGCAAGGAAAGGAGCAGATGTAGGAAGTGATCACAACCTTCTGGTAGCAAAAATAAAACTAAATTAAGGAAAGCCAAAATCGGAGAACACCAAAAGACACGTTTTGATACAGCAAAACTGAAACACCAGCAAACAAGGAATGAATTCTCAATAGTACTTAAGAACCGCTTCAGTGTCCTACAAGACGAAGCAGAAATGTCCATACTAGAGTTCAATAAAACACTACAGGAAACAGCAAAAGAGGTGCTGGGATATCGGAAACGGAGAAAAGAGGAATGGATAAGCAAGACCACATGGGAAAAGATAGAACAAAGAAAGGAAATCGAGAAAAAATTACCGAACACAAAGACTAAAAGAACAAGTTTTAAGTAATTATGCACAAAAAGACAAAGAAGTGAAGGAATCATGCCGTCAAGATAAACGTCAATACTATGACAACTTAGCAGAAGCAGCAGAGAAAGCAGCATATACAAATGACATGAAAACCATATATAAAATCACAAAACAGATGACAGGTAACTTCAGCACAAGATGTGAAAGTGCAGTAAGGACACATAAGGGACAACTGCTCAGTGGAGAAAGAGAAAAAAATGAAAGATGGAGGGAACACTTTAACACCCTACTAAACAGAACACAAGCAGCACAAACAATAGACATACCTGAAGCAAAAACGGAAATAAACTTCAATACAGGACCAATAACAATAAGTGAAATAAAGGAGGCAATAAAGAAGTTAAAATTAGACAGGGCACCAGGTGAAGATGAAGTAACTGCTGAGATATTGAAAGCAGAAGAAACAGAAACACCTAAACAACTTTGCCGGATACTACAACAAATTTGGGATCTAGAAAAAGCTCCAGAGGAGTGGAAAACTGGCTTTATAGTAAAACTACTAAAGAAGGGTGACCTCAGAGATTGCGGGAACTAGAGATGCATTACCTTACCGTCACTCACCAGTAAAGTATTTTGCAGAATAATCATCAACAGAATTGTACCAGCACTTGAGGGAAAACTTCGGAAAGAGCAGGCAGGATTTAGGAAAGGAAGATCATGCATAGACCACATATTTGTACTTAGACAAATATTAGAACAGGCAAATGAGTGGCATAGCACAACATATGCATATATGGTTCGCCAACCCTGACTCTAGCATGTCAGCTATGGTTCGCCAACCCTGACTCTAGCATGACAGCTGTGGGTAGCTGACTGCCGAAATTGACAGCGTATTTGTCCCCAGCTAATTCTAACAGATGAGAACTTGAAAAGAAGCTTCAGTTTCTGCTGTCTAAAAGTAAAGCTAAAATCCTCATTTCCGCGCCATTAAGGCACATTAGGGATACGGTGTTAGGCCTGCACTTCCAAGATCTTTGCCACATGAAAGTGTGATATGGTCGGTATCACGCCTGGCTGCATTTACCTTCCCAGATTTCTCTGGTATCTATTTTTAGAGGCTGGGTTGACCACGGGGCCTTTTTGTTGTGTACCAGAAAAAAAAAATCCCATCCCTAGAACTTGAACCAAGTACCACCGGATTAGTAGGTCGAGCATCTATTTAAAGGCACTATTACTTTCTAGGACACTTATGTGCTTTTTTTTTAATATAAAAAAATTAGAAAAAAAACACACACACAAAAGATGTTACCAGAAATCTAGATTGGGATTCTTCGACTAATCTGACTCGTTAAGAAACGAAATCTCGTCCTCACACATTGAAGGCAACACTGCAGCAATGTCCCCCGTTTCATCTGTTCACTTCTCCGATCTACCGTCTTCCAATGGGCAGTCTTCAGCACTCTCTACTATCAAAGTACAGTCTTGAGCACTCTCTACTATCAAAGTACAGTCTTCAGCACTCTCTATTATCAAAGTACAGACTTGAGCACTCTCTATTATCAAAGTACAGTCTTGAGCACTCTCTATTATCAAAGTACAGTCTTCAGCACTCTCTATTATCAAAGTACAGACTTGAGCACTCTCTATTATCAAAGTACAGTCTTGAGCACTCTCTATTATCAAAGTACAGTTTTGAGCACTCTCTATTATCAAAGTACAGTCTTGAGCACTCTCCACTATCAAAGTACAGTCTTAAGCACTCTCTACTATCAAAGTACAGTCTTGAGCACTCTCTACTATCAAAGTACAGTCTTGAGCACTCTCTACTATCAAAGTACAGTCTTCAGCACTCTCTACTATCAAAGTACAGTCTTGGTCACACTTTTTTTTACTATCAAAGTGCAGTCTTGAGCACTCTCTACTATCAAAGTGCAGTCTTGAGCACTCTCTACTATCAAAGTGCAGTCTTGAGCACTTTCTAAAGTCAAGTACTGCTGTCGTCTTTTTAGATGTTCAAGTTTTCCAGCTGGTGGCTGTGACAGTATGTACATGAACATTCAGTGAAAGAGGCCCTGGAGTGAAGAGACCAGCCACAGATGACCTGTCGGAATCCCTACCTTGACAAACATTTTGCTTATTGTAAGGTTTAAACTGTGTGGCTGCTCAAATATTTTACCGTCAGCTGGGATTCCATTGAATTGTTAATCTTTATTTGCTCCGTAAAGTAGGACAGTGCCATGACCTTTGCTGAAGGTCTCTTTTCACGTACATGTACATCTACAACTCGTGTTAACACTTTTAGGCTGAGAATTACTTACTGACGGGTTAAACTAAAGGTCATGAACTGACACGGGGTCAAGGATAGCTGATGTGAACTATTTTTAGTCGCCAAAATTTGTAGAGTTTGTTATTATCGCCCCTGGCTGTTCTGTCATTGGGTTCACCATCATGGCTGGCTCCCACGCTAAAACTAATGGCTCCTCTTATCTGCTTTTTTTTGCTTTCAACGTCTCCTTTTACATACAACAGCTTGCTGTGCGAGGTAAGGATCGAAACAGTGCTTCTCGTGGTGACGGTGATTAAGAAGTCTGACATTCAGTTTACTGCATGATAATCATGATCGCTATCTTCAGAACGTTAGTGGACATGAGAGACGAATGCCATAACGGCAGGCTATTGTGGTCATCTATAACTAAACTTGTCTGTAGCACGTGTTATTAGGTTTGTTTTTATTATCTGTTAACTGAACCTGTCTGTAGCACGTGTTATTAGGTTTGTTTTTATAATCGTCTTCCCAGGATGCAGTCCTGTATTTCAATGATTAATAAAAAAAATAGAGCACGGCTCCACCGATCACAGACATGGAGACACACCCACATACACACACATACTCACACATACACTGACGTGCATAGAAATTTAGTGCCACCATTAGGCAACTAGTCCAAGAAAATTAGTGCAACCATTAGACACCCAGTCCAAGAAATTTAGTGCCACCATTAGGCAATTAATCCAAGAAAATTAGTGCCACCATAAGTTAACTAATCCAGGAAAACTATTGCCGCCATAAGACAACTAGTCCAAGAAATGTAGTACCACTATAAGCAACTAGCTCAAGAAATTTAGTGCCACCATTGAGCAACTAATCCAAGAAATTTAGTGAAACCATTAGGCAACTAATCCAAGAAATTTAGTGAAACCATTGAGCAACTAATCCAAGAAATTTAGTGAAACCATTGAGCAACTAATCCAAGAAATTTAGTGCCACCATTAGGCAACTAATCCAAGAAATTTAGTGCCACCATTAGGCAACTAATCCAAGAAATTTAGTGCCACCATTAGGCAACTAATCCAAGAAATTTAGTGCCACCATTGAGCAACTAATCCAAGAAATTTAGTGCCACCATTGAGCAACTAATCCAAGAAATTTAGTGCCACCATTGAGCAACTAATCCAAGAAATTTAGTGCCACCATTGAGCAACTAATCCAAGAAATTTAGTGCCACCATTGAGCAACTAATCCAAGAAATTTAGTGCCACCATTGAGCAACTAATCCAAGAATTTAGTGCCACCATTGAGCAACTAATCCAAGAAATTTAGTGCCACCATTGAGCAACTAATCCAAGAAATTTAGTGCCACCATTGAGCAACTAATCCAAGAAATTTAGTGCCACCATTGAGCAACTAATCCAAGAAATTTAGTGCCACCATTGAGCAACTAATCCAAGAAATTTAGTGCCACCATTGAGCAACTAATCCAAGAAATTTAGTGCCACCATTGAGCAACTAGTCCAAGAAATTTAGTGCCACTATTAGGCAACTAGTCCAGATGAGGCGGAGTACTGATCTTTCGGGAGCACATTTTATGTGTAAATTTATGCTCAAGTATAGAACAGAAAGATAACAACATATGAGATGAAATGCTTTAAAAAAAAATAAGCAAGACAAGAGAGGATCAAGTGTGAAATGAAGAACACTTGTCAAGGACTACATAAAAAAAATCAGAGAATGAAGTGGTTCGAGCATTTGATAAGCATGAACCCAGAACAATCAGCGGCAGGGGCATACAACTCTAAATCATCTGGACATAGGATGCAAGGACGACGAAGGAAAAGGTGGATAGATGGGATGAGAGACACGATGAGGAAACATAACATGACAGCTACCCAGGCCTCTCACCTTGTTCTGGACCGAAAGTCTGAAACTCCCTGCCACGCTAATGGCAGAAACAGACGGAAGAAGAAGAAGAAGAAAGCAAAGCTGGTTAAAACTGTAACAAACTGGCACTCGGAAGTTACTGGTAACACTACTGACACTTCACCCTTTCACACACACACACACACACACACACACCACCCAGGAAATATTTTCATATGATGAACATAATTTCCACTTTTCCATCGCGACCCGGAATTTGTGGACTGTAGAATTATCTGGGCGTGGGAAACGAAGTTCATCTCCTCAAGGCCTTTAGCTTGAGCAGCTGCCTAGTTGCCTGGTGGTGGCTCTAACCTTCTCTGTGTGTGTGAGAGAGAGAGAGAGAGAGAGAGTGTGTGTGTACGTGTGCGTCTCCACGTCCTCGACCAGACTATAACAGCCACTGTACAGCAAGAATTGTTGCACCTTGTAGACTGGGCAGAAGCAAACGAACTATCTTCACTTTTCATGGTCTGCATACAGCCTCAATTTACATACCTTGGCAGTTACATAGACCAGGATGGTGACACTAGAAAGGAAGTTAGAATCAGAATTGCAAAAGCAGCATCGATCTTCAAGAATCTTGAGAACATATGGAATTCAAAAGTTATAAGCACAAAAACCAAGTAAAGACTATTCAATTCAAATGTAATATCCACCCTCATTTATGCATGCGAAAGCTGGAAAACAACTAAAGAAATAGAAAAGAAATTAGACTCTTTTGAAAACAAACGCGTAAGGAAAATACTCAGCATCAAGTGGAACGAATTTAAGAGCAATGCAGAGATAAGACAAATGAGTGAACAACAACCAGTCTCATGGGTGATCAGGAAAAGGAGATGGACATATGTTGGTCACTTGATGAGAAGAAATGATCAGAGAATCCCAAAACAAGCTATCAAGTGGAACACAACAGGCCAAAGAAAAAGAGGCAGACCGCGTGAAACTCTGAAGAGGATATTGTTAAGAGAGGCCAAATTAACAGGCATAAAATCCTTTGATGAGGTTGAAAGACTCGCCGAAGACAGGAAAAATTTGGCGAACTACTTTGCGAGCCCTGTGTGACGTTTAACAGCACGGGAAGGATATAAGATATAAGGATATAAGATCTAAAAAAACAGCCTCTGTTCAGCGCACTGACTGTGCTACATTCTGTCCATCATAGGCTTCCACATTCATTCTCTCTTTGCTGTCTTTGTTTTTTTTTCTCCACTTCCTGCACATAAGCTCATACACAACAAGACAAAATATCACAGGACCACATAAACAACTTTATAATAATCACAGCCGCCACGCCGTTTCTGGAAAGTGACGCAAGGGATGTAAACAAAATTATAGTGCAGTTTAAAATTTGAACACCCAAAACTCGGAACAAAACGGCATAGATGCAGTTTATTCTATTTATTATGGTTTTTTTTTTTTACCAAACATTTAAAGTGAATTTTGCTTTAATTTAACACAATTTTCATTATTTATTTTCAAGACAAGAACACTGTAGCGTCGTTTTGCAGCTGTTCCGGCAAATGAATTCTCCATGGCCTGGAGTGACCTCGTTTCTTTATTCAAAACTCGTTTCCCGCGACAGTTTAACGCTCCGCTGTTTCTTTTTTCATGACTTAATTGCTAAAAATTGATTGACACAAGGCGTGTCTAATTCCTGGGAAAAATTAGAGTTATAAGGTAGTCTGTGTGGGGTAAATACCTATTTTTTTCTGCCCTTGTCTAGTCGACTCTCGTTCCATGTCGATTACTGCGGGTAAGTATTTGAACAATAAAGTAATAGAACACGGTGCTGTATGGATAGACTCTGCGGTGGAAAGAAAGAAAAAAAACACTTTTAGACGAGAGAGAAAGAAAGAAAAAAAGACAAGAGAGTTACCTGGGACTTGAACCACGGACTCTGATAGGACAAGAAGTGGTCCAGCCACGAGAGAACAGCGCCAAATCATAGATAGCTCGTGGCTAGATGGCTGCTAGTCCTACCGGAGTCCGTGGTTCAAGTTGCAAGTAATTCTCCTGTCATTTTCTTTCTCTCCTGTCTAAAAGTTCTGTGTCTATGATTTGCCTGATTTTGTTTCCCTCCGAGGTCTCACCACCGCGTCTTATTACTTTACTCCATTAAAATGAGGTTTGTTTCCTATCCTTTCAGCATTTGAAAAGTTTCCTCAGGTATCGATCCCCAAATATCGATATTTCCACGCATGACCCATTCATTTTTCCCATTATCGTACTCGCTCAACATGTAATTATGAAACAAAATGAAGCGATACGAAACGCGCCATTACAGCTAATAGAGCACGGTGGTCAATCGAGACAGCAAAACAACCAGAAAGATCGAGGGGAAAAAAAAATAATGGGAAAAAAATCAACACATTTAGAGTGCACTTTTTCTGTCAGGGTAAGTTCTTTCCTGAACAAAAACTACTGGAGGTGCAGCTAAAACTTGTCAGATTGATCGTTTGTAGTGCAGGTCGCGGGAGCGTGGTGACCTACATTCAAGCACTCGGTCCGGGTACAGATTCTCTTTATTTTCTCATGACTGATGCAAGAAGTGGGGAGACAACTTTCTGCTTGGTGAAAACAAAGATTTGAACGCCATCTGCAAAGTTTTTCATTACCTGCGATCTAATATTAAAACTTCTTACAAAAGCGAAATGGGGAAAGAAGGAATTGACACGGTAAATCAGAACGGAGAAAGATTAATTGAAACATGTCTAACAGAGGGCATGGTCATTGGAGGAACAATATCGTACTTTTATCGAATTTTCGATCCTTCCGTTTCCCCGATGCATGCCAATGGTCGGTATTTCGATCATGGTTTGTTTCAATAAAAGAACCGGTGTAACATTTAGATTGTACATATTTCGTCCGCGTTTCCTGTGACACTTTTCAAAATGGTGAAAGAGTGCTTAGTTACGTGCGATGCCGAGTGAGAACAAGGAAGAGAAACATAGAAAATTTACGATTTTTGATAATGTAGATAGGGGTATGGACATGGCATATGACCACACCACTGCTCTTGAATGTATCCAAAGTAGATCTAGACATATTAGATGACTGGAGAAGTAGTTAGGGGGTTATTTCAGACATTAATTTAGCGAGAATGCAACATAGAATCACAATACGAGATCGACAAGTAGATCTATACATCTCAGATGGTAAGTAATGTAGATCTAGACCTAGCAGATGGTGAGCTGGGCACAATCATTGTCTAAAAACATCACATTACTTCTTTTTTTCCCTAAAAAACTCTGCATTTATGAAATTTTCATACATTTAGTTATACTTTGAAACATAATAAGTACACGGAAGTACATGGAAATACTGTTTTCCATTCCATTTTACAACTATACCCCCTTACATATCAAGACCCGCGCTTTTACTCCGGCACCCAACTGAACGTCCGCGATTCTTCCTGTGGCTCAGGAAGAGTTAATTGAAATATGTCTAACAGAGGGCATAGTCATTGAAGGAACAATATTTCCACATAAAAAGATACATAAACGACGTGGATATCTCCAGATGATAGAACTAGAAAACAAATAGATCATTTTTATATTAGAAAGCAAAACAGAACATCTCTGATAGATGTTAGGGCATATAGGGGTGCAGATGTCAACAGTGATCACGACCTGTGTATAGGGAGGATAAGACTAAAACTGAAAAGCCAACACAAGAAAGCAATACTCAGAAAGATAAACAGCCACGGCTTACAAGAAGAGAATACTAATATTAATTTCAATCAGGAACTTGCCAATCATTCCATAACATTCAATGAAGAAGAGGTGATAGATATAGATGAATTATGGAATTCTTGCAGTACAGCCATAATCACGGCAGCAAAAGCAAGCGCTGGACTGAAAAAACCAAGTAGAAAAGCATGGGTATCAGAAAACACATGGAAGTACATACATGAAAGACGAGCAGCCAAATTAGAAACGTTGAATGTGAAGACAGATCTTGGAAAAGATCTGGCGAAAGCAACATACAAAGAAGTAGACAAGAAAGTAAAAAGTTCAGCTAGAAAGGATAAAAGACAATACATAGACAATATGGCGCAAGAGGCAGAGAAAGCAGCAATAACAGGAGACAGAAAAACTTTGTATAACATAAAAAATAGGCTAACAGGAACTATTACACCAAAAGAAAGACCAGTCCTTAGCAAAACTGGAACCCTATTAACATCAAGTAAACACCAAAAGCAAAGATGGGCTGAACACTTCCAAGAAATACTTAATCGACCACACCCAAAAGAATTGATAAACCCTACAACTAAATGTCAACCTAGATGAAATTAAATTGCATGAAATTGAAACATCAGTGAATTTAATGGCTAACAGCAAAGCTACAGGTGAAGATGAAATAACACTCGAAATGTTATAAGCTATTAATAATGACAACATGAGACAACTACAGAGAATGTTTAATAAGATTTGGAAAGAAGAAAAGGTTTCTTCTAAATGGAAAAAAGGAATCATAGTTAAAATACCAAAATAAGGCAACCTTAGTGACTGCAACAACTGGAGAGGAGTAACATTAGTATCAGGTGTGTCAAAAGTATTTTGCAAGGTAATTTTGAATAGACTTAAATATATAGTGGACACAGCAGTGATAGAAGAACAAACAGGATTTCAAAAAGGGAGAAGCTGTCTCTACCAGATCTTTACTCTAAGAATAATACTTGAAGAACATATTGAAAAGCAGAAACCATTAATACTGAATTTCATAGACTTTAAAAAGGCATTTGATAGCATACACAGAGATTTGTTGTGGAGAATTTTAAGTCTATATGGAATACCATCTAAAATTGTCAACATCATTAAAGACCTGTGCAATGGATATGTTTGTGCAGTCAAAACAGATGAAGGAATGAGCGAATGGTTCCAGACTGAAACAGGCGTGAAACAAGGATGTATACCATCTCCTTTGCTTTTTGTAATTGCAATAGACTTCATAATGAAAAAATGCTGCACAGGTAACACAGGTATTGTTTGGGTACATGGAAGATCTTGATTTTGCAGATGACATAACTCTTATCAATAACAATGTGAAATCCATGCAAGAAAAAAAACAGATATCCTGTCTTCCTTGGCTAGCAAGATAGGACTCGACATTAACAAGGACAAAACAAAAATAATGAAACATCCCATTAATCAAAATGGAAAAATACACGTAGAAGGGACAGATATTGAAGAAGTCAATCAATTTGCATACCTTGGCAGATACATAGACCAGGATGGTGACACCAGAAAGGAAGTTGGAATTAGAATTACAAAAACAGCATCGATCTTCAAGAATCTTGAGAACATTTGGCATTCAAAAGTTATAAGTACAAAAACCAAGTTAAGACTATTCAATTCAAATGTAATATTCACCCTCATTTATGCATGCGAAAGCTGGAAAACAACTAAAGAAATAGACAAGAAATTAGACTCTTTTGAAAACAAATGCCTAAGGAAAATACTCGGCAGAGAACAATGCAGAGATAAGATAGATGATTGAACAACAACCAGTCTCATGGGTGATCAGGAAAAGGAGATGGACATATGTTGGTCATGTGATGAGAAGAAATGATCAGAGAATCCCAAAATAGGCCATCAAGTGGAATACAACAGGCCGAAGAAAAAGAGGCAGACCACGCTAAATTCTAAAAAAAGGACATTGTTAATAGGCATAAAATCCCTTGATGAGGTTGAAAAGCTCGCAGAAAACAGGAAAAATTGGCGAACTACCTTGCAAGCCCTATGTGACGTTTAACGGCACAGGGAGGATATAAGATATACGATAAGAATAACGAAACTTGTGGGAATCTGTCATGGCGCCTAGAGCTAAGGGAGAGGTGAATGAGTCGAGACAAGTTTCATACTCAGTATCAGAGATTGTGACATGTTTTTGGGAATCCGTTATCTGACGTGATATATTGAAACAAGCTCCACTACCAAATATCTGATGTCGTGAACTGGGACTATTCACTATTCTATATTTGACGTCATAAACTGGGACCATCCAGTACTTTATATTTGACGTCATAAACTGGGACTATCCACTTCTCTATACCTGAATTCAGAGACAAGTTTTACTATCAATATCTGACTTCATAGACTGGGACAAGTTCCACTACTCCACATATGACATCACATACTGGAACAAGACTCACTACTCCATATCTGACATCATATACTGGGACAATACTCATTACTCCATATCTGACATCATATACTGGGACAAGACTCACTACTCCATATCTGACATCATATACTGGGACAAGACTCACTACTCCGTACATCTCTGCTGGTGAGATTCTTTGGCTGCCAGGCGTGGGGTGAAATTCCTCCCGGCCAATGAAGAAAAATGTGATTAGGGTTGCCGTGCGGCGCCGCTGTGAAAAACATAATGGGAAAGATTGAGTGAAGTTTAATCGGTATGGCCAGTAGACTCATGGTGAGGGCTACTCATACCATGGCACCTCTGCTCTAGAGGCTGGCCACGTCCTGTATACACCCATACTGGGGCAATATGCCTAGACTGACTTAACCCAGGGGTGAAACTTGATGGCTATGCATATCACGGTGCCTTCGCTCTAGAGGCCGGTCGCGTCCTATATACACCCATGCTGGGATAATACGCCTAAACTGGCTTAACCCAGGGGTGAAACTCAGTAGTGGCGAGGATTCGTCCTCCTCGACAAAAGCTCCGCCCTGGTCACCACTTGGCCACGACCACAATATGCTGAAGTCCGAGACACTGGACCATTGCAGATTGGATGGGCAACCACCTTTCACCCGGCGGGGATATATTGATATCCAAAACACGTCGAGGTTTTCCAGTGAGAAAGTCCAATTCTAGGCTGGATGGACAACCACATCTCACCCGGCGAGGATATATTCATATCCAATCCACATTGAGGTTTTCCGATGAGGAAGTCCAACTCTAGACTAAACTGGTGCAATGAAAACCACGGTGTCACTCAATGCTGCTTCTGTGACCCACCGAGAACATAGGCCCAAGCCCCGCGATACTCTGAGCCTCCATCCTAAATGAGGATAGCGCGGAAACTACAGGAGTAAATTCAGTAGGATCACGGGGTGATCTTGATGGTAGAAGCGAAAGAAGAAGAAGAAGACTACTCCATATCTGACATCATAAACTGGGACAAGATTCACAACTCCACATCTGACATCATATACTGGGACAAGATTCACTACTCCACATCTCACATCATATACTGGGACAAGATTCACTACTCCACATCTCACATCATATACTGGGACAAGATTCACTACCCCACATCTCACATCATATACTGGGACAAGATTCACTACTCCACATCTGGCATCATATACTGGGACAAGATTCACTACTCCACATCTGGCATTATATACTGGGTCAAGATTCACTACTCCACATCTCACATCATATACTGGGACAAGATTCACTACTCCACATCTGGCATTATATACTGGGACAAGATTCACTACTCCACATCTCACATCATATACTGGGACAAGATTCATTACTCCACATCTGATGCTTTACATTGGGACTAGTAACACTACTCGGTATCTGTGGTCACAGTCTGGGACTATCCATTGCTCTATATCTAACGTTATAGATTGGGACTATCCACTGCTCTATATCTAACGTCATAGAGTGGGACTGTCCACTGCTCTATATCTAACGTCATAGAGTGGGACTGTCCACTGCTCTGTTTAACGTCACAGAGCGGGGCTGTCACGGCTCTGTTTCTAACAGCACAGAGTGGGACTATCACGGCTCTATGTGTAACATCACAGAGTGGGACTGTCATGGATCTATGTGTAACATCACAGAGTGGGACTGTCATGGATCTATGTGTAACATCACAGAGTGGGACTGTCACGGCTCTGTTTCTAACAGCACAGAGTGGGACTATCACGGCTCTATGTGTAACATCACAGAGTGGGACTGTCATGGATCTATGTGTAACATCACAGAGTGGGACTGTCATGGATCTATGTGTAACATCACAGAGTGGGACTGTCACGGCTCTGTTTCTAACGTCACAGAGTGGGACTGTCATGGCTCTGTTTCTAACATCACAGAGTGGGACTGTCACGGCTCTGTTTCTAACGTCACAGAGTGGGACTGTCATGGCTCTGTTTCTAACATCACAGAGTGGGACTGTCACGGCTCTGTTTCTAACGTCACAGAGTGGGACTGTCACGGCTCTGTTTCTAACGTCACAGAGTGGGACTGTCACGGCTCTATGTGTAGCATCACAGAGTGGGATTGTCCACTACTTTATATCTAATGTTACAGAGAAGGACTAGCTCACCTACTCCATGTCTGACGTCTCAGACTGATTCTGGTTCCTCAGTTTCAAAGATTGGTTCTGATTTGGCAACTTTTACATCAAAGATTGGTTCTAGTTTGACAACTTTTATGTCAGAGACTAGTTCTAGTTTGTCAACTTTTACATCAAAAATAGGTTCTAGTTTGGCAAATTTTACATCAGAAATTGGTTCTAGTTTGACAACTTTTATATCAGAGATTAGTTCTAGTGTGGTAACATTACGTCAGAGATTGGTTCTAGTTTGACAACTTTTATATCAGAGATTAGTTCTAGTGTGGCAACATTACGCCAGAGATTGATTCTAGTTTGACAACTTTTATATCAGAGATTAGTTCTAGTGTGGCAACATTACGTCAGAGATTGGTTCTAGTTTGACAACTTTTATATCAGAGATTAGTTCTAGTGTGGCAACATTACGCCAGAGATTGGTTCTAGTTTGACAACTTTTATATCAGAGATTAGTTCTAGTGTGGCAACATTACGTCAGAGATTGGTTCTAGTTTGGCAATTTTTACGTCAGAGATTGACTGTCGTTTGACAACTTTTACATTACAGATTGATTCTAGTTTGACAACTTTTATGTCAGAGATTGGTTCTAGTTTGACAACTTTTACATCAGAGATTGGTTCTAGTTTGACAACTTTTACATCAGAGATTGGTTCTAGTTTGACAACTTTTACGTCAGAGATTGGTTCTAGTTTGACAACTTTTACATCAGAGATTGGTTCTAGTTTGGCAACATTACGTCAGAGATTGGTTCTAGTTTGACAACTTTTATATCAGAGATTAGTTCTAGTGTGGCAACATTACGCCAGAGATTGGTTCTAGTTTGACAACTTTTATATCAGAGATTAGTTCTAGTGTGGCAACATTACGTCAGAGATTGGTTCTAGTTTGGCAATTTTTACGTCAGAGATTGACTGTCGTTTGACAACTTTTACATTACAGATTGATTCTAGTTTGACAACTTTTATGTCAGAGATTGGTTCTAGTTTGACAACTTTTACATCAGAGATTGGTTCTAGTTTGACAACTTTTACATCATAGATTGGTTCTAGTTTGACAACTTTTACATCAGAGATTGGTTCTAGTTTGACAACTTTTACATCAGAGATTGGTTCTAGTTTGACAACTTTTACATCAGAGATTGGTTCTAGTTTGGCAACTTTTACGTTACAGATTGGCTGTGGTTCCTCAACTCAGTATGTGAACTTTTAGATCGACTCAGCTGCCTTAGCTATCTCAAACATCAGAGACTGGCTCTGATTCTTCAAACAATCAGAGATTCAGTATCTGACATCTTACCCTGGCTGAGGATCATCAGCTGTGGTAACAGAAAGGACTTTTGCTTTGTTGCTGCGCTAATATAAAATGGTAACAGAAAAGACCCTTGCTTCCTGCTGCGCTAACAGAAAATGCTGTGGTACCAATATGACAATCAAATCTAAAGGCGTTCTACCTAAAGACGTACGTTGTGATTCTGACTTGCAAAGAGTGATGGCTAGAGCTCACAAATGACAACACTGGAAGGCACAAGACAATATCTACAGTGATACAATAGCCTTCCACGTTGTGTTAGAATTAGAAACTGAGTACATTTGCAGGTTATTAAACCGAAACTGCAACAATTCCACGTGATAACGAGAATCCAACAAGACGTAACTGTACAGCCAAAATATGTAAAGATCCAACATTTGTATGGCCTATTCAACTGAAACCAACACGTTTAATTATGCAGCATGATGATGATGATGGAAATCCAGTAAAATGTGGATAAAATATGAAGTGTCACATATCAAACTACTCGTAACCAGTTCAAGATGGCTGGTGGACAAAACCACGCCCACCGCCATAAGAACTACAAAAGAAAACGCCATCACAACTAGAAACTACATTCTTGTCATACCACAAACATACCTCTACAAGCTACCACGAATCATATCTAAACACAAAACATCATCTCTCAACGAAGACAGACTCTCAACTATTCACAGAATCCCTCAGGCCAAAATAAAAAAAATCACCTTTTAAGAGATCTTTATAAGAAAGTCAAAGGTGATATTACATCCCTTTAGCGAAAAAAGATCCAAGGGCGATAAATCCCCAAAGAAAATCCATCACTGTTAGTTCCCTTACATTGTAACGGCTATATCTGACATGTTCCTAAACTTCGTTAAATTGACATGGGACATTGGTTTCTAAACTTTGTCTATCTCATATGGGACATTGGTTTCTAAACTTCGTTAAATTGACATGGGACATTCTTTGTCTGTCTCATATGGGACATTGGTTTCTAAACTTCGTACTGTATAACTGACATAGGACATTGATTCCTACACTTCATATATCTGACATGATACACTTGTTCCTACACTTCATATATCTGACATGATACACTTGTTCCTACACTTCATATATCTGACATGATACACTTGTTCCTACACTTCATATATCTGACATGATACACTTGTTCCTACACTTCATATATCTGACATGATACACTTGTTCCTACACTTCATATATCTGACATGATACACTTGTTCCTACACTTCATATATCTGACATGATACACTTGTTACTAAACTTCATATATCTGACATGATACACTTGTTCATACACTTCATATATCTGACATGATACACTTGTTCCTACACTTCATATATCTGACATGGTACACTTGTTCCTACACTTCATATATCTGACATGATACACTTGTTCCTACACTTCATATATCTGACATGATACACTTGTTACTACACTTCACATATCTGACATGATACACTTGTTACTAAACTTCATATATCTGACATGATACACTTGTTCATACACTTCACATATCTGACATGATACACTTGTTCCTACACTTCACATATCTGACATGATACACTTGTTACTACACTTCACATATCTGACATGATACACTTGTTACTAAACTTCATATCTGACATGATACACTTGTTCATACACTTCATATATCTGACATGATACACTTGTTCCTACACTTCATATATCTGACATGGTACACTTGTTCCTACACTTCATATATCTGACATGATACACTTGTTCCTACACTTCATATATCTGACATGATACACTTGTTACTACACTTCACATATCTGACATGATACACTTGTTACTAAACTTCATATATCTGACATGATACACTTGTTCATACACTTCACATATCTGACATGATACACTTGTTCCTACACTTCACATATCTGACATGATACACTTGTTACTACACTTCACATATCTGACATGATACACTTGTTACTAAACTTCACATATCTGACATGATACACTTGTTCCTACACTTCACATATCTGACATGATACACTTGTTACTAAACTTCATATATCTGACATGATACACTTGTTACTAAACTTCATATATCTGACATGATACACTTGTTACTAAACTTCATATATCTGACATGATACACTTGTTACTAAACTTCATATATCTGACATGATACACTTGTTACTAAACTTCATATATCTAACATGATACACTTGTTACTAAACTTCATATATCTGACATGATACACTTGTTCCTATACTTCATATATCTGACATGATACACTTGTTCCTACACTTCATACATCTGACATGATACACTTGTTACTAAACTTCATATATCTGACATGATACACTTGTTACTAAACTTCATATATCTGACATGGGACACTTGTTACTAAACTTCATATATCTGACATGGGACACTTGTTACTAAACTTCATATATCTAACATGGGACACTTGTTACTAAACTTCATATATCTGACATGGGACACTTGTTACTAAACGTCATATATCTGACATGGGACACTTGTTACTAAACTTCATATATCTGACATGGGACACTTGTTACTAAACGTCATATATCTGACATGGGACACTTGTTACTAAACTTCATATATCTGACATGGGACACTTGTTACTAAACTTCATATATCTGACATGGGACACTTGTTACTAAACTTCATATATCTGACATGGGACACTTGTTACTAAACTTCATATATCTGACATGATACACTTGTTACTAAACTTCATATATCTGACATGATACACTTGTTACTAAACTTCATATATCTGACATGGTACACTTGTTACTAAACTCATATATCTGATATGGTACACTTGTTACTAAACTTCATATATCTAACATGATACACTTGTTACTAAACTTCATATATCTGACATGGTACACTTGTTACTAAACTTCATATATCTGACATGGGACACTTGTTACTAAACTTCATATATCTAACATGATACACTTGTTACTAAACTTCATATATCTGACATGGTACACTTGTTACTAAACTTCATATATCTGACATGGGACACTTGTTACTAAACTTCATATATCTGACATGGGACACTTGTTACTAAACTTCATATATCTGACATGGGACACTTGTTCCTACACTTGATATATCCAGCATGAGGTTACTGATGTCGCTGTGAAGTCGGGGCAGAGAGTTATAATAACAGAAAGGAACAATTATACTGACTTCAAAACTCCCAAAAATACAATGGCAATTTCTAACTACTTACATGTTGAAAATTCTCTTTTAGAAAGAAGAAGATAGTCCCATAGCAAATGGCGTAGAGGATGAAGCATTAGATTCCTCATTATGCTGGGCCAGCAGAGTATGAGGTAGGGTGGGCCAGTTCCTTTCCTCGTGGCCTTTCCTTCCCAGATTTTCTCTGGTACCCATTTTACGAGGCTGGGTCCACCTCGGGGCCGTGTTGGTCGAACCCCCCCCCCCTTTTTTTTTCTCAGCTGAGGATTCGAACCCTCGACCATTCGGTTGTTAGACGAGTGCTTTAACCACCACGCTAGCTCGTCCCATTCTTTAAAAAAAAAGGTAAAGGTAAAGGTAAGACCATCATGCCTTAGAGGCACATAGGGATATGGTGTTAGCGCACATATTTTCCTTGACCTGTCAGCACACTAGAGGGTTATAAGGTCAGTATCACGCCTGGCTGCCTTTCCTTCCCCAACTCCAGAAGAAGTCAGGTACCCATTTCTACAGCTGAACGACTGAGGTGCCTCCGGCCGGATTCGAACCCTCGACCTTCGCCATGAGAGACCAGTGCACTAACCACTTCAGAGTGAAAAAAAAGGGGGGGGGTGGGAAACCAAACATTCCATAGGGAAAAAATTCATCCGTTTAAGGACATGCAGTAACGATCAACAGTAACGATCAACAGTAACGATCAACAGTAACGAATCAATTACCCAGGTTCCTACGCCAAATGTAATAAGGGCCCTTGGTTTCTCTAACCTATCACGTCCATCTCCTGACACATGGCCAGATTCTCCTCTAGCTGTGATCTCTGCTATTACTACATGACTTTGTACTACACACACGCCAAGCACAGATAGTTACTGTCTGTTGTATAACATAACCTGCTAGTGAAACAATGATAGTCATACATGACTGTCACATGAAACAGTCGTCTTATTCGCAGAGCGTTTCCTCCCACCCCCCAAGCCTGATTGGTCTAACGGTTAATCCGCCATGTTCTTCCATTTTGTGCGATCCTTTTGGCAGTTCAGATAAGATCTGTTGCATGTATTTTTTTGTTTCCATGCCATTTGGTCAGACTGCTCAGATATTTTCCTCCCTGTTTCGTTCTTTTTTTTTTTCGTTTTCGCTTGAGTTTTCCAGTGGTTATCATTTGGATTGTCTTCTCTTCGAGGTTTAGTTAGTTTTTCCATGTCCTGCAACATCTCAGAACCGCTGTCCTAGACACCGGCTAGATATCGTTTTATCTAAGTGCCGTGCCGCGTGGCGTAGGCGATCATTTCTCTCCACAATTCCCTGTCTTTAGACTTGATTATGAGATCCGCCGGTGACTTTCTTCCTAGCCACACTGACAGCCCATCCAGTAACTTCTCTTCCTCTGTCTCTTCTTCCTTCAATTTTTCCACTTGCCACAGTGTGTTCCAATATTCCTCTTCTCAGAAAATCTCCTATAAATCTCGCTTGTCTGCCTCTGGTCTTTGCTGTAATTTGCTTTTTAACTCCAGCCTCTCTTAAGACTTCTTCAATGGTTTTCTTGGCTGTCCATGGTACCTTCAACATCCTTCTTATGAACCACATTTCCATGGCCTCCATTTCTCGCTGTACTCTCTTATTCATAGACCATGCTTCACACCCATAAAACAAAATTGGCTCGATGTAACATTTAAGTACTCGGAATCTTGTTTCCATTGATACGGATCTGTTGCACAAGATGTGTCTCGTTGTCTGGAATGCTGACTTGGCCTGAGCACGTCTGCTTTTTATTTCGTTGTGACATTTCTCATCAGTTATTATAATCGTTCATAAGTACTTGAATCTATCAACTTGTTTCACATTTTGCCAGCGATGGTGATACTACATTTTGGTGGTATTATTTTGTCGTGCTATCTTGTAAACAAATAAATGGGAAAAAAATAGATCAAACCTGGAAGTTGCAAATTTCATTCATGTATAGCACGCAGAAAAGAATTAACATTTGTGACATTCCTCAAGAACTGCATTAGTCATGCCAGTAAAATTCTGTTAAAAATCATAATGGGTAGACTTCGTAAGAAAATAGAAGTCAATATGGTCCAAGCTGGTTTCAGGCAAGGATGAGGATCAAGAGATCATATATTCAATATAGGATTAATAATAGAAAAATGCAGAGAGTTTAATGTGAATCTATATTTAGGCCTTTATAGACTACTCAAAGGCATTTGATTGTGTACAACACCAGAAACTTTGGGAAATAATGGAAAAAATGAGATTTCCAACACATTTGATACAATTAACACCACTGTTGTATCTAGACCAACAAGCAGCAGTAAGAATAAATGGTGAAACAACAGCTTGGTTTGACATAAAACAAGGGGAGCCTGGCTGCCTTTCCTTCCCCAACTCCAGAAGAAGTCAGGTACCCATTTCTACAGCTGAACGACTGAGGTGCCTCCGGCCGGATTCGAACCCTCGACCTTCGCCATGAGAGACCAGTGCACTAACCACTTCAGAGTGAAAAAAAAGGGGGGGGGGTGGGAAACCAAACATTCCATAGGGAAAAAATTCATCCGTTTAAGGACATGCAGTAACGATCAACAGTAACGATCAACAGTAACGATCAACAGTAACGAATCAATTACCCAGGTTCCTACGCCAAATGTAATAAGGGCCCTTGGTTTCTCTAACCTATCACGTCCATCTCCTGACACATGGCCAGATTCTCCTCTAGCTGTGATCTCTGCTATTACTACATGACTTTGTACTACACACACGCCAAGCACAGATAGTTACTGTCTGGTGTATAACATAACCTGCTAGTGAAACAATGATAGTCATACATGACTGTCACGTGAAACAGTCATCTTATTCGCAGAGCGTTTCCTCCCACCCCCCAAGCCTGATTGGTCTAACGGTTAATCCGCCATGTTCTTCCATTTTGTGCGATCCTTTTGGCAGTTCAGATAAGATCTGTTGCATGTATTTTTTTGTTTCCATGCCATTTGGTCAGACTGCTCAGATATTTTCCTCCCTGTTTCGTTCTTTTTTTTTTTCGTTTTCGCTTGAGTTTTCCAGTGGTTATCATTTGGATTGTCTTCTCTTCGAGGTTTAGTTAGTTTTTCCATGTCCTGCAACATCTCAGAACCGCTGTCCTAGACACCGGCTAGATATCGTTTTATCTAAGTGCCGTGCCGCGTGGCGTAGGCGATCATTTCTCTCCACAATTCCCTGTCTTTAGACTTGATTATGAGATCCGCCGGTGACTTTCTTCCTAGCCACACTGACAGCCCATCCAGTAACTTCTCTTCCTCTGTCTCTTCTTCCTTCAATTTTTCCACTTGCCACAGTGTGTTCCAATATTCCTCTTCTCAGAAAATCTCCTATAAATCTCGCTTGTCTGCCTCTGGTCTTTGCTGTAATTTGCTTTTTAACTCCAGCCTCTCTTAAGACTTCTTCAATGGTTTTCTTGGCTGTCCATGGTACCTTCAACATCCTTCTTATGAACCACATTTCCATGGCCTCCATTTCTCGCTGTACTCTCTTATTCATAGACCATGCTTCACACCCATAAAACAAAATTGGCTCGATGTAACATTTAAGTACTCGGAATCTTGTTTCCATTGATACGGATCTGTTGCACAAGATGTGTCTCGTTGTCTGGAATGCTGACTTGGCCTGAGCACGTCTGCTTTTTATTTCGTTGTGACATTTCTCATCAGTTATTATAATCGTTCATAAGTACTTGAATCTATCAACTTGTTTCACATTTTGCCAGCGATGGTGATACTACATTTTGGTGGTATTATTTTGTCGTGCTATCTTGTAAACAAATAAATGGGAAAAAAATAGATCAAACCTGGAAGTTGCAAATTTCATTCATGTATAGCACGCAGAAAAGAATTAACATTTGTGACATTCCTCAAGAACTGCATTAGTCATGCCAGTAAAATTCTGTTAAAAATCATAATGGGTAGACTTCGTAAGAAAATAGAAGTCAATATGGTCCAAGCTGGTTTCAGGCAAGGATGAGGATCAAGAGATCATATATTCAATATAGGATTAATAATAGAAAAATGCAGAGAGTTTAATGTGAATCTATATTTAGGCCTTTATAGACTACTCAAAGGCATTTGATTGTGTACAACACCAGAAACTTTGGGAAATAATGGAAAAAATGAGATTTCCAACACATTTGATACAATTAACACCACTGTTGTATCTAGACCAACAAGCAGCAGTAAGAATAAATGGTGAAACAACAGCTTGGTTTGACATAAAACAAGGGGACCTTTAGGGGTGCATATTGTCACCTTACTTATTTAACTTGTATACTGAAAATATAATGAGGAATGTTAGAGAAGATGTAGACAAAGAATATTACGATGCCATAAGAATTGGAGGTTATGAAATACCAGAGATTAGATATGCTGATGACACAGTATTACTGTCCACAACACAAAAAGGAATAGAAAAACGAATTATGTCAGTCTGTAAGAATAGTGAAGAGCAAAACCTCTATCTTAATGCGAAGAAAACTAAATTGATGACAACTGAAAAAAACAAACAAGGCAGCCGGTATATGTATCAATGAGGAAAAACTGGAAGAAATGGAGAGTTTTGAATATCTTGGATCACTGCTAACTAATAATGGAGATACAATGAGGGAAATTAAAAGGAGGACATCTATCACTCTTCAGAAAGTAAAACAACTAAAGAATCTGTGGAGAGGAACAGACAGAACTACAAAAATAAGATTTTTAAGGGCATGCATCTTTCCCATCGCAACATATGCCTGTGAGACCTGGACAATTAACAAAACAGCTGAGAAATACATAAGTGCATTTGAATGTAAATGCTACAGAAGAGTCCTTCAAATGTCATGGACACAAAAAAGAACAAATATATCCATACTACAAGAACTTAATATTGAAGAAGGCTGGCTAGTAAAGAAGATTAAACAAAGAAAACTTAAATATTTTGGACACATTAAACGTCATGATAATCTAGAGAAAACCATTTTGGAGGGGTACATAATGGGAAAAAGAAAGAGAGGAAGACCAAGGCGAAGATGGCTGCAAGATATCGTTGATAATCTGCAAATGGATGCATCAGCAGCAGGCCATCTTGCTCACAACCGAGAGGCCTACAGAAGTGCTGTTAGGGAGGCAAAGTTCCGCAAGGGACATGCAAATGAATAAATGAATGAATGACATTCCTCAAATAAAAGACACTTTGGAATGTCAGCTGAGGCAAAGGTTAAAGCCATGAAGACTAGCGATTAGCTTTTCCGCCCAGCATCTGGTCTGATCTAATGCTCAGTGAAATTCAGGAGGCAGCGTAAATGTCAATTATAATAACGTAGATGTAGAAAACTTGGAATACCTCAAAAGACGATGTTTAACATTTGACCCGGATATTGATCCTGTTTCTATGAATGCTAATACAGTCGTAGATAAGACGTTTTTTCTGCTGTCGACTTTCTCTGACTTCGAATGCTTCGACTGTATATTTTAGTAGCTAGCTTTGGAATATGTTTTTCTTATAAAGATGGGCTGTATGCAACAGAAGACGATGATGTGAGGATTCTGAATAGTGACTCGTTTAAAGCCAGTGTATGGGATAGAAGCCCTGGTCAACTGTGGGTTGTGGAGTTTTACAATAGTTGGTGCGGACACTGTATCAAGTTTGCTCCGACCTGGAGGAGGGTAGCCATTGACTATAAAGGTGAGCGTTTTGCCATTAAATCTGCAAAAACCAATAACATATTAGTAGACTCAGCTTGCAGAACGAACTGGGGGGGGGGGGGGGGGGCGGAGAGGGTGTCGCAGCAGAGAGGACTTCTTCTGTCCATCTTCCTATCTTCAAGAAATAACTAAATTTGTATCAGAACGAAAAAAAAAAACATATTAATGCTGGACTGATGATTTAAACATTCTTGCAGCCAAAAACAAGTACAAAACAGTAATATTGCTGAGTTTCCAGTAAACACTTCATGGTTCATTGTTACATTTATTGCACATTTTGCTCTGTGTACTGTAAGTTTTCCCTCACATTGGGTGTAGATTATGGTCTTCTTGCTGTGTTTTCCTTTTCCATGTGTGGTTTTGCCAACTTTTTTTTTATTCTTCTGTCTTTGAAATGCTTCTCGGACACAAGTGATACTTTCCTTGGCCACAGCAAGCATACTCGGTTTGTGTTTCTTGGCGCCTCAAAATTTCCTTGATGGCTCTGGTTACCTTTTTCTGCAGTCCTGCAGCGTTGTGTGTTATCTCCTCAGTGGCTGGTTTTGTTAGTTCTCACAGGTAGCGATATTTTCTGTTCCTTAGCTAGTTCTTGCAAATAATGATGTCTTTTGTTGTAGGTTCCTTAGCTAGTTCTTGCAAATAATAATGTCTTTTGTTGTAGTTTCCTCAGCTAGTTCTTGCAAATAATGATGTCTTTTGTTGTAGGTTCCTCAGCTAGTTCTTGCAGATAATGATGTCTTTTGTTGTAGGTTCCTTAGCTAGTTCTTGCAAATAATGATGTCTTTTGTTGTAGGTTCCTTAGCTAATTCTCACAGGAAAAGTAATCTTTTGTTGTGTTTCTTCTCGTTCCGTGATGGGAAACAAATTTCTCAAAACATTCACATACTGTCTTTACTTTCCCTTCACTTTGAACACTTTACCTTCCCTCACTATATTCTGAACATCACATATGATGGCATACATATGTATGAAGGCTTAGACATATATAATCTTCCAACCCCCCCCCTCTCTCTCTCCCTCCCTCCCCCTGAACCTTAGGTGCCCACGGCACATGGGCCTCTGCAAATGTTTTCCACAAACACCTGTCCTTTGCCTTTTTTTCCGCTCTTGCCCAGGTGAGCCCTCTATTGCACAGCATCCTCTCTCTGTTGTTCTTCTCCATGTCTCTTTTGGTCTATCCTTACTTCTGTTCCCTTGTGGCGTCCATCTTAGTACTATTTTTGGTAGTGAGTCATCAGTCACCCAGAGTACATGTCCCAACCATCGCCAGTGACTTTCAGCTTTCCAGCCTAGCAGTGAATATATCACATTGCACATCATCATTCACAGATAACACTACATCACAAGATGAATTATCTGAATCAACCGGAGATAGAATATTATCACGTTCTGCATCTGTGTCCTCACTATGACATCTTCCAGCTGACTAAACAATCATTCGCTGCTGCAGAATCAGAAGACAGTTTCACCAACTTGTTTTCCGTAACAACTCCACAAGCCCATTTCAGAAAAAAAAAACATGCACAAAGTATCAGTACATGAAATAAGCACATCCACAGCATTAGTAAAAACACACCCACAGCATTAATAAACACACATCTACAGCATAAGTAAACATACCCACGCATCAGTAAAAATACACCCACACCATCAGTAAACACACCCACACCATCAGTAAATACACACTTCATCCTGGAGGAGGGTAGCCATTGACTATAAAGGTGAGCGTTTTGCCATTAAATCTGCAAAAACCAATAACATATTAGTAGACTCAGCTTGCAGAACGAACTGGGGGGGGGGGGGGGGGGCGGAGAGGGTGTCGCAGCAGAGAGGACTTCTTCTGTCCATCTTCCTATCTTCAAGAAATAACTAAATTTGTATCAGAACGAAAAAAAAACATATTAATGCTGGACTGATGATTTAAACATTCTTGCAGCCAAAAACAAGTACAAAACAGTAATATTGCTGAGTTTCCAGTAAACACTTCATGGTTCATTGTTACATTTATTGCACATTTTGCTCTGTGTACTGTAAGTTTTCCCTCACATTGGGTGTAGATTATGGTCTTCTTGCTGTGTTTTCCTTTTCCATGTGTGGTTTTGCCAACTTTTTTTTTATTCTTCTGTCTTTGAAATGCTTCTCGGACACAAGTGATACTTTCCTTGGCCACAGCAAGCATACTCGGTTTGTGTTTCTTGGCGCCTCAAAATTTCCTTGATGGCTCTGGTTACCTTTTTCTGCAGTCCTGCAGCGTTGTGTGTTATCTCCTCAGTGGCTGGTTTTGTTAGTTCTCACAGGTAGCGATATTTTCTGTTCCTTAGCTAGTTCTTGCAAATAATGATGTCTTTTGTTGTAGGTTCCTTAGCTAGTTCTTGCAAATAATAATGTCTTTTGTTGTAGTTTCCTCAGCTAGTTCTTGCAAATAATGATGTCTTTTGTTGTAGGTTCCTCAGCTAGTTCTTGCAAATAATGATGTCTTTTGTTGTAGGTTCCTTAGCTAGTTCTTGCAAATAATGATGTCTTTTGTTGTAGGTTCCTTAGCTAATTCTCACAGGAAAAGTAATCTTTTGTTGTGTTTCTTCTCGTTCCGTGATGGGAAACAAATTTCTCAAAACATTCACATACTGTCTTTACTTTCCCTTCACTTTGAACACTTTACCTTCCCTCACTATATTCTGAACATCACATATGATGGCATACATAAGTATGAAGGCTTAGACATGTATAATCTTCCAACCCCCCCCCTCTCTCTCCCTTCCTCCCCCTGAACCTTAGGTGCCCACGGCACATGAGCCTCTGCAAATGTTTTCCACAAACACCTGTCCTTTGCCTTTTTTTCCGCTCTTGCCCAGGTGAGCCCTCTGTTGCTCAGCATCCTCTCTCTGTTGTTCTTCTCCATGTCTCTTTTGGTCTACCCTTACTTCTGTTCCCCTGTGGTGTCCATCTTAGTGCTATTTTTGGTAGTGAGTCATCAGTCACCCAGAGTACATGTCCCAACCATTGCCATTGACTTTCAACTTTCCAGCCTAGCAGTGAATATATCACATTGCACATCTTCATTCACAGATAACACTACATCACAAGATGAATTATCTGAATCAACCGGAGATAGAATATTATCACGTTCTGCATCTGTGTCCTCACTATGACATCTTCCAGCTGACTAAACAATCATTCGCTGCTGCAGAATCAGAAGACAGTTTCACCAACTTGTTTTCCGTAACAACTCCACAAGCCCATTTCAGAAAAAAAAAAACATGCACAAAGTATCAGTACATGAAATAAGCACATCCACAGCATTAGTAAAAACACACCCACAGCATTAATAAACACACATCTACAGCATAAGTAAACATACCCACGCATCAGTAAAAATACACCCACACCATCAGTAAACACACCCACACCATCAGTAAATACACACTTCATCAATAAACACACACCTACAGCATCAGTAAACACACACCCACAGCATCAGTAAACACACCCACAGCATCAGTAAACACACACCCACAACATCAGTAAACACACCCACAACATCAATAAACACACACCCACAACATCAATAAACACACACCTACAGCATCAGTAAACACACACCCACAGCATCAGTAAACACACACCCCAGCATCAGTAAACACACACCCACAGCATCAGTAAACACACACCCACAGCATCAGTAAACACACACACCCACAGCATCAGTAAACACACACCCACAGCATCAGTAAACACACACCCACAGCATCAATAAACACACACCCACAGCATCAGTAAACACACACCCACAGCATCAGTAAACACACACCCACAGCATCAGTAAACATACCCACAGCATCAGTAAACACACACCCACAGCATCAGTAAACACACACCCACAGCATCAGTAAACACACACCCACAGCATCAGTAAACACACACCCACATTTGCAATGACTCCTGTGCACACTTGTAGGAACAAACCGACCTGAAAGTCCAGAAATAACCGTTTACGTGCCATCTGTTGAAAAATTATTTGCATCTTGTCACTGGGGGCGGGGGGATATTTTGTGCCCACCACAAAACAAAGAAAGTTTCTGAGAAATGACAACATTCAAATTATACAAACATAAAGTATATGCTTAAGCTCAACATATTCAGCAATAATTGTATTTTTAAGAACATTAACCAGATGATCAGTATGGTAAATACACAAACTAAGATATGGTGGGCAGAGAGTGTTCCTCCCCCAGGTTGTGTGAGGGTTAAAGTTTGAGCAAAATGTGTTTGATTAGCATATCCTAAAATTCTGTGTGTGGATGAGCATTGTCATGAAAGAGCAACACGGCCTTTGCCAGCATTCCAGAACAGTGATGTCTTGATGGCAGCTGGAGAATGTTCCAGTGTTGCACTATACACAGCTGCGTTGATTGTTGTTCCCCTGTTTTAGGAAACCAACCAGCAACACACCTTTCTGATCTCAGGCAGCGATCACTTTGCCAACAGATGGCACAGCCTCGAACGTCCTGATTCGCGGGGAGCCCAGATAGTTCCAGTCCGAGCTTGCAGTTCTAGGATGCCGTGGTGAACCCATGCCTCATCATCAGTGACAGTACGTTCCAGAATATCTCAGCCATGAATGGCATGTTGTTGCAGGAATGACATTGTATGTACCATTCTCTTTGCCTTGTGTCCTTGGAAAGGGCTTGGTTGGGGTGGGGGGAGCATCATGCACACACTTTTTGAAATCCCAACAGCACAATCATTGTGGACACTGTTCCTCGTGACAGACTGAGGTCTTGCATTAGTTTGTTCACAGTCATGGGTCTGTTTTTCAGTATCACATGTTCAGTGTGCTCTTTATTCACTGCTGCACTTACTGTCATGGGTCTGCACTTTGTGCCACATCACTGGCTGTCATGGGTCTGCACTCTGTGCCACATTACTGGCTGTCATGGGTCTGCACTCTGTGCCACATCACTGGTTGTCATGGGTTTGCACTTTGTGCCACATCACTGACTGTCATGAGCCTGCATTTTGTGCCACATCACTGGCTGTCATTTGCCTGATTGAAAATTCTACACAGTTTTGCCACACACTATTAACTTATCACACCGTCTCCATAGACTTCCACCAGCTGGCATCTGCTTCACATTCAAAAATCATAACACAGCACAAACCTTCTATTTTGATCACAGCTCTAGTCGAGTCTCCATCTTTCACTGATGTTGCCTAGATGGTCTTGCACATTGTAGCCATCTGGCGTGACATTGCCAACTGACAAATATGGAAAATTCCATAACCATGCCCATTAGTCTGGCTTTTCACTTCTATGTAAACACACACCCACAGCATCAGTAAACACACACCCACAGCATCAGTAAACACACCCACAGCATCAGTAAACACACACCCCAGCATCAGTAAACACACACACCCACAGCATCAGTAAACACACACCCACAGCATCAGTAAACACACACCCACAGCATCAATAACACACACCCACAGCATCAGTAACACACCCACAGCATCAGTAAACACACACCCACAGCATCAGTAAACACACCCACAGCATCAGTAAACACACACCCACAGCATCAGTAAACACACACCCACAGCATCAGTAAACACACACCCACAGCATCAGTAAACACACACCCACATTTGCAATGACTCCTGTGCACACTTGTAGGAACAAACCGACCTGAAAGTCCAGAAATAACCGTTTACGTGCCATCTGTTGAAAAATTATTTGCATCTTGTCACTGGGGGCGGAGGGATATTTTGTGCCCACCATGAAACAAAGAAAGTTTCTGAGAAATGACAACATTCAAATTATACAAACATAAAGTATATGCTTAAGCTCAACATATTCAGCAATAATTGTATTTTTAAGAACATTAACCAGATGATCAGTATGGTAAATACACAAACTAAGATATGGTGGGCAGAGAGTGTTCCTCCCCCAGGTCGTGTGAGGGTTAAAGTTTGAGCAGAATGTGTTTGATTAGCATATCCTAAAATTCTGTGTGTGGATGAGCATTGTCATGAAAGAGCAACACGGCCTTTGCCAGCATTCCAGAACAGTGATGTCTTGATGGCAGCTGGAGAATGTTCCAGTGTTGCACTATACACAGCTGCGTTGATTGTTGTTCCCCTGTTTTAGGAAACCAACCAGCAACACACCTTTCTGATCTCAGGCAGCGATCACTTTGCCAACAGATGGCACAGCCTCGAACGTCCTGATTCACGGGGAGCCCAGATAGTTCCAGTCCGAGCTTGCAGTTCTAGGATGCCGTGGTGAACCCATGCCACATCATCAGTGACAGTACGTTCCAGAATATCTCAGCCATGAATGGCATGTTGTTGCAGGAATGACAATGTATGTACCATTCTCTTTGCCTTGTGTCCTTGGAAAGGGCTTGGTTGGGGTGGGGGGAGCATCATGCACACACTTTTTGAAATCCCAACAGCACAATCATTGTGGACACTGTTCCTCGTGACAGACTGAAGTCTTGCATTAGTTTGTTCACAGTCATGGGTCTGTTTTTCAGTATCACATGTTCAGTGTGCTCTTTATTCACTGCTGCACTTACTGTCATGGGTCTGCACTTTGTGCCACATCACTGGCTGTCATGAGTCTGCACTTTGTGCCACATCACTGGCTGTCATGGGTCTGCACTTTGTGCCACATCACTGGCTGTCATGGGTCTGCACTCTGTGCCACATCACTGGCTGTCATGGGTCTGCACTCTGTGCCACATCACTGGCTGTCATGGGTCTGCACTCTGTGCCACATCACTGACTGTCATGGGTCTGCACTCTGTGCCACATCAATGGCTGTCATGGGTCTGCACTTTGTGTCACATCACTGGCTGTCATGGGTCTGCACTTTGTGCCACATCACTGGCTGTCATGAGTCTGCACTTTGTGCCACATCACTGGCTGTCATGGGTCTGCACTCTGTGCCACATCACTGGCTGTCATGGGTCTGCACTTTGTGCCACATCACTGGCTGTCATGAGTCTGCACTTTGTGCCACATCACTGGCTGTCATGAGTCTGCACTTTGTGCCACATCACTGGCTGTCATGAGTCTGCACTTTGTGCCACATCACTGGCTGTCATGGGTCTGCACTTTGTGCCACATCACTGGCTGTCATGAGTCTGCACTCTGTGCCACATCACTGGCTGTCATGGGTCTGCACTTTGTGCCACATCACTGGCTGTCATGAGTCTGCACTCTGTGCCACATCACTGGTTGTCATGGGTTTGCACTTTGTGCCACATCACTGACTGTCATGGGTTTGCACTTTGTGCCACATCACTGGCTGTCATGGGTTTGCACTTTGTGCCACATCACTGACTGTCATGGTCTGCACTTTGTGCCACATCACTGGCTGTCATGGGTCTGCACTCTGTGCCACATCACTGACTGTCATGGGTCTGCACTCTGTGCCACATCAATGGCTGTCATGGGTCTGCACTTTGTGTCACATCACTGGCTGTCATGGGTCTGCACTTTGTGCCACATCACTGGCTGTCATGAGTCTGCACTTTGTGCCACATCACTGGCTGTCATGGGTCTGCACTCTGTGCCACATCACTGGCTGTCATGGGTCTGCACTTTGTGCCACATCACTGGCTGTCATGAGTCTGCACTTTGTGCCACATCACTGGCTGTCATGAGTCTGCACTTTGTGCCACATCACTGGCTGTCATGAGTCTGCACTTTGTGCCACATCACTGGCTGTCATGGGTCTGCACTTTGTGCCACATCACTGGCTGTCATGAGTCTGCACTCTGTGCCACATCACTGGCTGTCATGGGTCTGCACTTTGTGCCACATCACTGGCTGTCATGAGTCTGCACTCTGTGCCACATCACTGGTTGTCATGGGTTTGCACTTTGTGCCACATCACTGACTGTCATGGGTTTGCACTTTGTGCCACATCACTGGCTGTCATGGGTTTGCACTTTGTGCCACATCACTGACTGTCATGAGCCTGCATTTTGTGCCACATCACTGGCTGTCATTTGCCTGATTGAAAATTCTACACAGTTTTGCCACACACTATTAACTTATCACACCGTCTCCATAGACTTCCACCAGCTGGCATCTGCTTCACATTCAAAAATCATAACACAGCACAAACCTTCTATTTTGATCACAGCTCTAGTCGAGTCTCCATCTTTCACTGATGTTGCCTAGATGGTCTTGCACATTGTAGCCATCTGGCGTGACATTGCCAACTGACAAATATGGAAAATTCCATAACCATGCCCATTAGTCTGGCTTTTCACTTCTATGTAAAATTGCTTTTGAGACACCCCTCATATTTGTTGCTAAGTAATACTTCTTTATTGGGTTCACATATTGCCATCTAGTCTCAAAATATTTATGATATTCTTCACTTCCTTCTTTTATGATTCAGGTGAGAGAGATCAAGAGGGAAATATCTGGATTATTAGACCAAGTGGCAGCTGAGAAGGGAGATGGTATATCTGAGTATAAAGAGACATAGACCTAACAAAGATAATCTGACACTTACTCCTACCAGCATGGCGTCTGATCATGATATTTCTAACCTCATTGCTGTAAATTTGGTTCGTTCTGTATAAAGTGATATGTGTCATGTTTTATGTCATGTATTTTGTCCGTTACAAATCGGTGTGATGTTGCATGTCATGTCTCTATGATGTGTTGTGTTTGATTTCAGACTGGCATGATGTTGTCATCATTGGTGCGATTGATTGCTCCCAGGCTGTCAATGTGGAGATGTGCAGGGCTAATAATATCACCGCCTATCCCACCATGAAGGTATGTACAGAAGTTACCATGAAGGTATATACAGAAGTTACCATGAAGGTATGTACAGAAGTTACCATGAAGGCATGTACAGAAGTTACCATGAAAGTATGTACAGAAGTTACCATGAAGGTATGTACAGAAGTTACCATGAAGGTATGTACAGAAGTTACCATGAAGGTATGTACAGAAGTTACCATGAAGGCATGTACAGAAGTTACCATGAAGGCATGTACAGAAGTTACCATGAAAGTATGTACAGAAGTTACCATGAAGGTATGTACAGAAGTTACCATGAAGGTATGTACAGAAGTTACCATGAAGGCATGTACAGAAGTTACCATGAAGGTATGTACAGAAGTTACCATGAAGGTATGTACAGAAGTTACCATGAAAGTATGTACAGAAGTTACCATGAAGGTATGTACAGAAGTTACCATGAAGGTATGTACAGAAGTTACCATGAAAGTATGTATTAAACCACTATGAAATTATGTACACAAACTACCATGATGTTTTACAGAAACCACCATCAAGGTGTGTATTAAACCACCATGAAAGTATGTACAGAAACCACCATGAAGGTAAATACAGAAACTAAAATGAAAGTATTACAAGAACCACCATGAAAGTGAATACAGAAACTAAAATGAAGGTATTACAAGAACCACCATGAAAGTGAATACAGAAACTGAAATGAAGATATTACAGGAACCAGCATGAAGGTGGGTGGCTCTTGACCCGATACAAGCCCGTTTGACGTGAAGTTGCTAGTGTGCAACGCCCTGATGTATTTTCTTTCTGTGTACAAGCTCAGAAGGAAAGATAAACGTGCCAGAGTGACAGCACATTTGCCAGGATGTTAGTGAACAAGGCCTGGCCAGACCACTGACTGTCATGAGCCTGCATTTTGTGCCACATCACTGGCTGTCATTTGCCTGATTGAAAATTCTACACAGTTTTGCCACACACTATTAACTTATCACACCGTCTCCATAGACTTCCACCAGCTGGCATCTGCTTCACATTCAAAAATCATAACACAGCACAAACCTTCTATTTTGATCACAGCTCTAGTCGAGTCTCCATCTTTCACTGATGTTGCCTAGATGGTCTTGCACATTGTAGCCATCTGGCGTGACATTGCCAACTGACAAATATGGAAAATTCCATAACCATGCCCATTAGTCTGGCTTTTCACTTCTATGTAAAATTGCTTTTGAGACACCCCTCATATTTGTTGCTAAGTAATACTTCTTTATTGGGTTCACATATTGCCATCTAGTCTCAAAATATTTATGATATTCTTCACTTCCTTCTTTTATGATTCAGGTGAGAGAGATCAAGAGGGAAATATCTGGATTATTAGACCAAGTGGCAGCTGAGAAGGGAGATGGTATATCTGAGTATAAAGAGACATAGACCTAACAAAGATAATCTGACACTTACTCCTACCAGCATGGCGTCTGATCATGATATTTCTAACCTCATTGCTGTAAATTTGGTTCGTTCTGCATAAAGTGATATGTGTCATGTTTTATGTCATGTATTTTGTCCGTTACAAATCGGTGTGATGTTGCATGTCATGTCTCTATGATGTGTTGTGTTTGATTTCAGACTGGCATGATGTTGTCATCATTGGTGCGATTGATTGCTCCCAGGCTGTCAATGTGGAGATGTGCAGGGCTAATAATATCACCGCCTATCCCACCATGAAGGTATGTACAGAAGTTACCATGAAGGTATATACAGAAGTTACCATGAAGGTATGTACAGAAGTTACCATGAAGGCATGTACAGAAGTTACCATGAAAGTATGTACAGAAGTTACCATGAAGGTATGTACAGAAGTTACCATGAAGGTATGTACAGAAGTTACCATGAAGGCATGTACAGAAGTTACCATGAAAGTATGTACAGAAGTTACCATGAAGGTATGTACAGAAGTTACCATGAAGGTATGTACAGAAGTTACCATGAAGGCATGTACAGAAGTTACCATGAAGGTATGTACAGAAGTTACCATGAAGGTATGTACAGAAGTTACCATGAAGGTATGTACAGAAGTTACCATGAAGGTATGTACAGAAGTTACCATGAAGGTATGTACAGAAGTTACCATGAAAGTATGTATTAAACCACTATGAAATTATATACACAAACTACCATGATGTTTTACAGAAACCACCATCAAGGTGTGTATTAAACCACCATGAAAGTATGTACAGAAACCACCATGAAGGTAAATACAGAAACTAAAATGAAAGTATTACAAGAACCACCATGAAAGTGAATACAGAAACTAAAATGAAGGTATTACAAGAACCACCATGAAAGTGAATACAGAAACTGAAATGAAGATATTACAGGAACCAGCATGAAGGTGGGTGGCTCTTGACCCGATACAAGCCCGTTTGACATGAAGTTGCTAGTGTGCAACGCCCTGATGTATTTTCTTTCTGTGTACAAGCTCAGAAGGAAAGATAAACGTGCCAGAGTGACAGCACATTTGCCAGGATGTTAGTGAACAAGGCCTGGCCAGACCATGCTGTCCTGCTATCTGTCGGCTGTCCTAGTAACAGTCTTAGCCTGGCTGATGGAGCTCTGTGGTCCTCATGATGACAGTGCTTGGGGGGGGGGGGCTACAGATCTTTGAGAAAGCTGTTGTCATCTACTTTGCTAAGTCAACAATAAAAACAACATGCAAAAATAAATGGCCAGCAAAGAAAAAGATGATGTGTGGTACAGACACAGTTAAGAAGAATAGGTAATCATTTATCGACTCCGCACTAGTCGCAGTGGCCTGAAGTATCATCCGTTCAACAAGTTCAAGGTTGGCCCAACCATCGTATGACATCAGTAAGATGACCAGAGAATATATTCTGCATGAGTGTCCAACATACGAGGAGCAGATGTGGCCGACTCTATAACAGTCCAAGAGAAGCTGTATGTGGACATATACAAACTTCATTGACTACCACTTACTTCAGAAGTATCTCTCTCACAGAACCTTATAGGTACTGGAGACACATGGGGCTTCCACAAGGGTTTTCCATAAATGCCTGTTCTTTGCCTTTTTTTCTGCTCTTGCCCAGGTGAGCCCTCTATTGCTCAACATCCTTTCTGTTGTTCTTCTCCATGTCTCTTTTTGTCTACCCTTACTTCTGTTCCCCTGTAGTGTCCATCTTAGTGCTATTTTTGGTAGTGAGCTGTCAGTCATTCAGAGCACATGTCCCAACCATCGCCAGCGTCTTTCCTCAATAATTGCTGTCAGTGCCTTCATCTGCATTTCTGCCAACAAGATACTGTTTCTGATGGTATTTGGCCTAAATATTCTAATTCTTCATAAACATTTAGTCTGGAAAGAACTTAGATTGTTTTCTTTAGTTTTGACGATTTTCCAGCATTCACTTCCATAGTGAATACTGAGTACACTTAGAACATTAGTCTTAAATATCCTGATTTTCGTATTCATGCTTAGTTTTTTAGATTTCCATATGGTCTGCAGCATTGCGAAAGCCTGGTTTGCTCTATTAAGTCTGCTGTTTATGTCCTCTGTGCTGTCTCCATCTTCTACTACTCTACTGCCAAGATATACAAATTCATTGACCTACTCCACTAACTTGCTGTCTACTCTCATTATTAAATTTCTGCTGTTCACATTTTGTTTCATTAATTTTATCTTTCCTACACTGATCTTTAATCCTATTTTGCTAGCATTTCAGAAGTATGCTGGTGAATATCTGAGAATGATTGAAGAAGAAGTTATTCACTTGTGGCACAACATAGTGTCAGTACCTCCAGTACCTACACAGTGTCAGTACCTCCATTACCTACACAGTGTCAATACCTCCAGTACCTACACAGTGTCAATACCTCCAGTACCTACACAGTGTCAATACCTCCAGTACTTACACAGTTTCAATACTTCCAGTACCTACACAGTGTCAATACCTCCAGTACCTACACAGTGTCAATACTTCCAGTACCTACACAGTGTCAATACTTCCAGTACCTACACAGTGTCAATACCTCCAGTACCTACACAGTGTCAATACCTCCAGTACCTACACAGTGTCAATACCTCCAGTACCTACACAGTTTCAATACCTCCAGTACCTACACAGTGTCAATATCTCCAGTACCTACACAGTTTCAATACCTCCAGTACCTACACAGTGTCAATACCTCCAGTACCTACACAGTTTCAATACCTCCAGTACCTACACAGTGTCAATACCTCCAGTATCTACACAGTGTCAATACCTCCAGTACCTACACAGTGTCAATACCTCCAGTACCTACACAGTGTCAATACCTCCAGTACCTACACAGTGTCAATACCTCCAGTATCTACACAGTGTCAATACCTCCAGTATCTACACAGTGTCAATACCTCCAGTATCTACACAGTGTCAATACCTCCAGTATCTACACAGTGTCAATACCTCCAGTACCTACACAGTGTCAATACCTCCAGTACCTACACAGTGTCAATACCTCCAGTATCTACACAGTGTTAGCTACTAAGCAAATTCTGCTTTCAGTTTTGTTGAGCTAAAATAACAAAAACAACAAATCAAGGGAAAGTTTGTAGTTTTATATGTGACACATTCAAATAGTTTTATATGTGACACATTCAAGTAGTTTTAGATGTGATGGATTCAAGTTGTTTCAGATGTGACAGATTCAAGTTGTTTTAGATGTGACAGATTCAAGTTGCTTTAGATGAGACAAATTAAAGTTGTTTTAGATGAAACATATTCAAATTGTGTTAGATGGAGCAGATTCAAGTTGTTTTAGGTGAGATAAACTTGCACTGTTTTATATGTGACAGGTTCAGGTTGTTTTAGAAGTGACATTTTCAAGTTGCTTTAGATGTGACAGTTTCAAGATGTTTGCTGTTGTTTTGACAGATATTCCCACCTTTGGACTCGAGAGGAGGTCAAGTTAAAAAAATTGAGTCACACCAGCTGGAGGTTATAAAACTGGAAATACTGAAGTATATGGGAAAAAATGCAGCAGATTCCTGGCCAACTTTGGAGCCTTTAGAGTAAGTTCATCATCATCATCGTCATCATGTTCTTGTTATGAGTGCTATGGGGACACAGCTATTTGCTATCGTGTACATAGTGATAAAGAAACAAAGCAGAGACTGTAGTGAGCTGTTGTATGTCATTGGGCTGTTGTTCATATCTTGTGACAGATAAAAGGGATGGCGACATCAGTAAAACTGGTTCAGATGGGGGGGGTTTGGGGGAAAGGCAAGGAAGCAGGGAGATAATATAAAACTGGTGAATAGGACAAGACTCGGAGAGGCGAAAGCACCTGTAGGCCGCCAGAAAAGAAGAGAAGGTGGTAGTAAGGAGGGGGAAGGAAGCTAGGAGAAAGAAACAAGAAAAAAGTGGAAGAATAAACAAGTTAAAGGAAGCTGAAGACATTGTTAATTCCAGCTGAGTGGAGATAGTCAGCCTGGAAAATAAGGCACTGTTCTAGGACCCTCTGAGATCATACATCAGCAGAACAAGAGCAGATAGCACGAACAGAAATGTCCCATTTTACCCTGTGGCTGCTAAGGCAAAAATGTTTAGCCCATTTGTTGTCGAGGCTAGCCAGATCTCTTTCCCTAAGTTCACGTTATCAGTTCAGGAGGGTTCACCTGCACTTCACACAATGTTATTTATGCTATCTTTATGCTATCTTCTTCTTCTTCATTCACTTCTATCTCCAAGATAGCCCCATGCTGCTATTGAATCTACTCCTGTGATCCTCGAGATAGATCTCATTTAGGATGGAGGCTCAGCGCATCAGGGGGCTGTGGCCTATATTCCTGGTGGGTCCCTGAAGCAGGATTGTGTGACACTGTGGTTTTCATTGCACCAGACAGCTTCAAGTTGGATTTTCCTCAATAGAACCTCGGCGTGGATTGGATATGAAATCTGCCGGGTGCGAGAAGGTTGCCTAATCTAGGCTCCCCAGTCCAGCATCTCCGACTTCTGCGTTTGGTGGTTCTGGCCGCTACCCTTCCTGGTGGCGACCAGAACGTAGCTTTTGTCGATGAGGATGAATCCTCACCACGAGTATGTTTCACCCCTGGGTTAAGCTGGTTTAGGCATATTTTCCCAATTCAGGTGTACATAGGACATGGCCAGCCTCTAGAGCAGAGGTGCCATGACATGGATAGCCATCAGGTTTCATCCATGGGTTAAGCTGGTTTAGGCATATTGCCCCAGGGTGTATATAGGACATGGCTGGCCTCTAGAGCAGAGGCGGCGTGATATGGGTAGCCCTCATCGAGAGACTACTGGCCATGCCTATTAAACTTCACTTAAGCCTTTCCATCGCCTTTCCCACTGCGGTGCCACATGACAACCCTAATCGCATCTTTCTTCAAAGCTGGGAGGAGTTTCACCCTATGCACAGCAGCCGAAGAATCTTCCCATCCGGCGTGCAAATGTTGTGATATGAAGTATATAGGGGAGACCAGTTTACACTTAGGAAATCATTTTCGCCAGCATCTTAATGACATTTCTAAGAGGGCTTGGACATCTGTGGCTAAACATTTTTGCCTTAGCAGCCACAGGGTAAAATGGGACATTTCTATTCGTGCTATCTGCTCTTGTTCTGCTGATGTATGATCTCGGAGGGTCCTAGAACAGTGCCTTATTTTCCAGGCTGGCTATCTCCACTCAGCTGGAATTAACAATGTCTTCAGCTTCCTTTAACTTGTTTATTCTTCCACTTTTTTCTGTGATGTTTATACTTTCTTGTTTCTTTCTCCTAGCTTCCTTCCCCCTCCTTACCACCACCTTCTCTTCTTTTCTGGCGGCCTACAGGTGCTTTCGCCTCTCTGAGTCTTGTCCTGTTCACCAGTTTTATATTATCTCCCTGCTTCCTTGCCTTTCCCCACAACCCCCCCCCCCCCAGAAAGCTGTTTCTCAAGCGAGTTACATGTGTCTATTGCCCTTCTCTTTTTTCCTTCCCCCCCCTCCAACCTGTTTTTCTCCACCTCTTCTTTCTGATTGGCTTCATCTGCTTTCCTTTGTGGCCCCCCCACCCCCCTTGGTTTCTATGTCTTATCTACGGGACACGCATTTTTGCGATTCCTACTTTATGGAGGATGCCACTAAGATAAATTTTTTGTTTAGTTATGTTTTGTCTTGTTTGTGTATGTAATCCTCAAAAAAGGCTCACGCCGAAATACTGAATGTTGTATGTTTTTCATTTATACATTCTCATCTTACTCTCATACTTTCTGTTTATACATTCTCATCTTACTCTCATACTTTCTATTTATACATTCTCATCTTACTCTCGTACTTGCTATTTATACATTCTCATCTTACTCTCATACTTTCTGTTCGTTTTTTTCTCACTTACTCACTCATTCTGCCACCTTGTAAAACTCCAACATACACCTCTATCTACCTTAATATCTTGTGGTCTGCTGTAAATACTTTGTGGGCTGTTACCGTAATATTATGTGTGGTCACAGTTCTCGGTGCAGATGTTTGTTGCTGGTAATGTGTCTTGCCCCCAACCTGAAGATTGTGTTCTGGCTTCTCCAGCTTGAGTTTTTAACTGTTGTTTGTTAAGGTTTAGTTTTTTTACTGCTGTTTCTGAAGGGTTAGTTTTTAACTGTTGTTTGTTAAGGTTTAGTTTTTTTACTGCTGTTTCTGAAGGGTTAGTTTTTAACTGTTGTTTGTTAAGGTTTAGTTTTTTTACCGCTGTTTGTCAAGGTTTAGTTTTTTACTGTTGTTTGTCAAGGTTTAGTTTTTTTCTGTTGTTTGTCAAGGTTTAGTTTTTTTCTGTTGTTTGTCAAGGTTTAGTTTTTTACTGTTGTTTGTCAAGGTTTAGTTTTTTTTGCTGTTGTTTGTCAAGGTTTAATTTTCTGCTGTTGTTTGTCAAGGTTTAGTTTTTTCCTGGTATTTCTCAAGGTTTAGTTTTTTACTGTTGTTTCTCAGGGTTTAGCTTTGACAGTTGCTTATCTAGGGCTGTTCCTGTCCTTCCTGTGCGGGCATCAGTTTTTTGTTTTTGTAAATATAATGACAGTTTTCATATTAGCTGGTATGTAGGGGTTGTGAGACGTTGGCCTCATTCTTGCCATGTCCGTCAGCATGAGTTACGTGAGGAGATAAGGTAACAGAATGTGACAGGAAGTAAATCACAACACAGCCAGTGTTTTACATTGCTCATTGTCAGAATGTAACAGAAACAAAGATTTGGAGAGCAGAGTAGCAACTGCATACATTCCACAGCACCTCCTTGTTATATGACTTGTTATATGACTTAAATGACTTGTTACATGGCTCGTTATATGCCTTGTTATATGTTTTGTGTACTGTTCCTTTGTCTTCTTATAACATAAACTTGTTTGTATACTTTTCTGTTAGGAAAATCAAAGATATTTTACAGGAGAAAAAAGATGGTCAGAACTATCTGCTTGTTATTTTTGAAAATAACACTTCTTCAGTTGGGACACAGGTAATTTGGTTTGTCTTTTCTTGTCACGTTATTGTTTTGCTGGTATTTATAACACTTCTTCAGTTGGGACACAGGTAATTTGGTTTGTCTTTTCTTGTCATGTTATTGTTTTGCTGGTATTTATAACACTTCTTCATTTGGGACACAGGTCATTTTGTTGAGCATTCTTGTCATGTTATTGTATGGTGGATTTATAACACTTCAGTTTCTCCTTGTTTCTTTTAAGAGCTGTGTAAGTGACTGCATGGTAGCCTATGTTATCTCTCATTGTCTTGACTCTGTCTGTCACGTACAAAGTGTGGAAGAGGGTCAGACATCTGGAAATCTCGCAGAGTTTTTAAGACAAGGGGGAAGTGCATGCTAAACAACGAGAAATAAAGAGCTTTATCATCAGCCACCTAACAGTCACTCCTGCAGGAAATTTCTGTTCATGTTCATTTCCCTGTCTTCTTCTTCTTCTTCTTCTTCTTCGTTCGCTTCTACCACCAAGACCGCACTGTGATCCTACTGAATTTACGCCTGTGGCCCTCGTTAGGTCCCGTGGTCTCCTGTGTGGTCCTTCATTTCCCTGTCATTTGGTTCCTTTTGGCCACCCACAAAATAGTGGGGGTTTTGTTTGATAGTGGGTTGTTCTGTCACTGCTTAACTAGAGGAGGCAAATCTTGTCAGACTAAAACAGGACCTTAATAGAGCAGGTGGTAAAATTAGGGTTTCCTTTTGTAAGCTGTAATCAGTTGACATACTTTGTTCAGCAAATTGTAAGCTGTAATCAGTTGACATACTTTGTTCAGCAAATTGTAAGCTGTAATCAATTGACATACTTTGTTCGACAAATTGTAAGCTGTATTCAGTTGACAGCTTACAATTTGTTTAACAGAGTGTGTAATCAGCTGTAATCGGTTGGATGGTCAACCACATGAAACTCTGAAGAGGAAATTGTTAAGAGAGGCCAGATTAATAGGCGTAAAATCTCTTGATGAGGTTGAAAAGCTCACTGAAAACAGGAAAACGTAGTGAACTACCATGCGAACCCTATGTGACATTTAATGCCATGGGAAGGATGTAAGATGTAAGAATCAATTGACACACTTGGTTAAACAAATTAATGTTATGCTGTTACTTTCAGATCCTGGTTTCTGTTAGTTATTTTGTCCTGACCCCTGTCAGATCTTGGTTTCTGTTAGTTATTTTGTCCTGACCCCTGTCAGACCTTGGTTTCTGTTAGTTATTTTGTCCTGACCCCTGTCAGACCTTGGTTTCTGTTAGTTATTTTGTCCTGACCCCTGTCAGATCTTGGTTTCTGTTAGTTATTTTGTCCTGACCCCTGTCAGACCTTGGTTTCTGTTAGTTATTTTGTCCTGACCCCTGTCAGATCTTGGTTTCTGTTAGTTATTTTGTCCTGACCCCTGTCAGACCTTGGTTTCTGTTAGTTATTTTGTCCTGACCCCTGTCAGACCTTGGTTTCTGTTAGTTATTTTGTCCTGACCCCTGTCAGACCTTGGTTTCTGTTAGTTATTTTGTCCTGACCCCTGTCAGATCTTGGTTTCTGTTAGTTATTTTGTCCTGACCCCTGTCAGATCTTGGTTTCTGTTAGTTATTTTGTCCTGACCCCTGTCAGATCTTGGTTTCTGTTAGTCATTTTGTCCTGACCCCTGTCAGATCTTGGTTTCTGTTAGTTATTTTGTCCTGACCCCTGTCAGATCTTCGTTTCTGTTAGTTATTTTGTCCTGACCCCTACAGGTGACTCTAGATGTAAGGAGGGAACCCAGAGTTCTGGTGCGTAGGATGCTAAAAGAAAGTGCCAGTAGCTATGGCATCAGCAAGTTTCCTAGCCTCTACAGAGTGAATCCTGATTCCTCACTGAGCTTGCTGGCCATGTAAGTTGTTCACTGTGAGTGCAGTAGTGAGAATGATAGAGATGTTTGTTTGACATGAGTAATGGCCCTTTGGCAACTTAGAAGATGATTTTTTTATATACATGTTCTTATGCTGGGTATGTACGTCTGTAACCAGCATAAGAATGTGTGTGTCTGTAACCAGCATAAGAATGTGTGTGTCTGTAACCAGCATACGAATGTGTGTGTGTGTGTGTCTGTAACCAGCATAAGAATGTGTGTGTCTGTAACCAGCATAAGAATGTGTGTGTCTGTAACCAGCATAAGAATGTGAGTGTCTGTAACCAGCATAAGAATGTGAGTGTCTGTAACCAGCATAAGAATGTGTGTGTCTGTAACCAGCATAAGAATGTGTGTGTCTGTAACCAGCATAAGAATGTGTGTGTCTGTAACCAGCATACGAATGTGTGTGTCTGTAACCAGCATAAGAATGTGTGTGTCTGTAACCAGCATAAGAATGTGTGTGTCTGTAACCAGCATAAGAATGTGTGTGTGTGTGTGTGTCTGTAACCAGCATAAGAATATGTATGTCTGTAACTAGCATAAGAATGTGTGTGTCTGTAACCAGCATAAGAATGTGTGTGTCTGTAACTAGCATAAGAATATGTATGTCTGTAACCAGCATAAGAATGTGTGTGTCTGTAACCAGCATGGATGTTTATGTCTGTAACCAGCATAAGAATGTGTATGTCTGTAACCAGTATAACAGTATGTATATTTGTAAATAGTATAACTGTGTATGTTTGTAACTAGCATAATAGTGTGTGTCTGTAACCAGCATAACAGTGTGTATGTCTGTAACTAGCATAACAGTGTGTATGTCTGTCTGTAAGTAGCATAACAGTGTGTATGTTTGTAACTAGTGTAACAGTATATATGTCTATAACCAGCATAACAGTGTGTATGTCTATAACTAGCATAACAGTGTGTATGTCTGTAACTATTACGACAATATGTACATCTGTAACTAGCACAATAGTGTGTATATCTGTAACTAGTATAACAGTATGTATGTCTGTAACTAGCATAACAGTATGCATGTTTTTTCTAGCATAACTGTATATGTCTGTAACTAGCATAATAGTGTGTATGTTTGTAACCAGCATACGAATGTGTGTGTCTGTAACCAGCATAAGAATGTGTGTGTCTGTAACCAGCATAAGAATGTGTGTGTCTGTAACCAGCATAAGAATGTGTGTGTGTGTGTGTCTGTAACCAGCATAAGAATATGTATGTCTGTAACTAGCATAAGAATGTGTGTGTCTGTAATCAGCATAAGAATGTGTGTGTCTGTAACTAGCATAAGAATATGTATGTCTGTAACCAGCATAAGAATGTGTATGTCTGTAACCAGCATGGATGTTTATGTCTGTAACCAGCATAAGAATGTGTATGTCTGTAACCAGTATAACAGTATGTATATTTGTAAATAGTATAACTGTGTATGTTTGTAACTAGCATAATAGTGTGTGTCTGTAACCAGCATAACAGTGTGTATGTCTGTAACTAGCATAACAGTGTGTATGTCTGTCTGTAAGTAGCATAACAGTGTGTATGTTTGTAACTAGTGTAACAGTATATATGTCTATAACCAGCATAACAGTGTGTATGTCTATAACTAGCATAACAGTGTGTATGTCTGTAACTATTACGACAATATGTACATCTGTAACTAGCACAATAGTGTGTATATCTGTAACTAGTATAACAGTATGTATGTCTGTAACTAGCATAACAGTATGCATGTTTTTTCTAGCATAACTGTATATGTCTGTAACTAGCATAATAGTGTGTATGTTTGTAACCAGTGTAATGATGTGTATACCTGAAACCAGTGTAACATTGTGTGTGTTTGTCATGAAGTGTAAATCACAAATCATGTAGTATCATTGGTAAAGATTTGTATCTCACTAGCACCCTTGATGTGATAAACAATCATTGATAAAGATTTGTATATCACTAGCACCCTCGATGTGATAAACAATCATTGATAAAGATTTGTATATCACTAGCACCCTCGATGTGATAAACAATCATTGATAAAGATTTGTATATCACTAGCACCCTCGATGTGATAAACAATCATTGATAAAGATTTGTATATCACTAGCACCCTCGATGTGATAAACAATCATTGATAAAGATTTGAACATCTATGCACTGGGTGTTTGGCCACTTAATGAGAATGACGCAAACGCAGTCGGTCACGAGGGCCTTCAACCAAAGAACTGCAGGAAGACCTCAGAAAAGATGGAGTTATAGAAACACTGATGAATCATGGCATGAACATAACTGAGGCCGCTCGTACGGCCCAAAGATGCCAACCCCTAGCACCTCACAGTACAAGAGGAAGGATAAAGTAAAGTGAAGTACACCTGTGGCGTGATATCTTTATTGTTACAGAAGTTTGTTAACCGAATGATTGGAGTAGATAAAATAGCACTATACTGTGTTCATTGTTACTTTTGTGGTGTTTTTGTCTTTTTAGTGGCAGCAAATTCGAGTCAGAAGATCGTGTGGCGTTTGTTCGTGTGATTAAATCACTAGCAAAGAACGGAGAAGAAAATGAAAACATGGTGATGACGAAGTCAGAACAAGGCACGGAAGATGGCGGAGGTGTTAGGAACAATGGCAGCATTTTGCTTTATCATGTGAGGTATAATAGGTAAGATACTTGCTGACAGAGTGAGGTGTGCCCTCTTTATCTTTTGAGATTATTCACCCTCCAGTTCTGTTGTTATCCTCTTACTCTTTTTTTCCCCGTCAGCTTTTTCCTCTCAGATATGGTTTTCATTCTTGCATTATATCTCTTGATGTTATGAAGATATTTTAAATGTCTGTTGTTATTCATTCATTCGTTCTTTCATTCATTCATTCATTCATTCATTTATTCATTCATTCATTCATTCAGTTTTCCAAGCCATTGCAGCTCATTGCTGCAGACAAGACTTGCCTCCTTTCCTTTCTTTTCTTAGTCATCTCCTGCCAGTTGTCTCCCTTCCTCTCTGTTCTTAGTCTTCTCCTGCCAGTTGTCTCCCTTCCTCTCTGTTCTTAGTCTTCTCCTGCCAGTTGTCTCCCTTCCTCTCTATTCTTAGTCTTCTCCTGCCAGTTGTCTCCCTTCCTCTCTACTCTTAGTCTTCTCCTGCCAGTTGTCTCCCTTCCTCTCTACTCTTAGTCTTCTCCTGCCAGTAGTCTCCCTTCCTCTCTACTCTTTGTCTTCTCCTGCCAGTTGTCTCCCTTCCTCTCTACTCTTTGTCTTCTCCTGCCAGTAGTCTCCCTTCCTCTCTACTCTTTGTCTTCTCCTGCCAGTTGTCTCCCTTCCTCTCTACTCTTAGTCTTCTCCTGCCAGTTGTCCACTCCAAGGGCTGGTAGGTCTTCCTCCAGGTCGCCACGCCACCGTTGTCTTGGTCTGCCTCTTGGTCTGTCTCCGTTAATCACTTCTGTATAAGCCTTTTTTTTGTCTGTTGTATATTCTCGTCCATCCTCTCCAAATATCTGAGCCATCTCAATCTGTTGTTTTTCGTAATGGTAGTTATAAGTGGAGACTGGAATAATGTGTGTATTTCTTTGTTATTTCTGATTTTCCATTCTCGTGATATAGTCTGTTGTTATGTTTTTCATATCTGTGACAAATACATAAATCACACATATCATCATATATATAGATCATGTTATGTATGGGTAGACTTCGAAAGAAAATAGAAGAAAAAGTCAATATGGTCCAAACTGGCTTCAGGCAAGGAAGAGGATCAAGAGATCATATATTCAATCTAAGATTAATAATAGAGAAATGCAGAGAGTTTAATGTGAATCTATATTTAGGACTTTATAGACTACTCAAAGGCATTTGATTGTGTACAACACCAGAAACTTTGGGAAATAATGGAAAAAATGGGATTTCCAACACATTTGATACAATTAACATCACTGCTGTATCTAGACCAACAAGCAGCAGTAAGAATAAATGGTGAAACAACAAGTTGGTTTGACATAAAACAAGGGGTCCGTCAGGGGTGCATATTGTCACCCTACTTATTTAACTTGTATACTGAAAATATAATGAGGAATGTCAGAGAAGATGTAGACAAAGAATATTACGATGCCATAACAGTTGGAGGTTATGAAATACCAGAGATTAGATATGCTGATGACACAGTATTGCTGTCCACAACACAAGAAGGAATGGAAAAACTAATTATGTCAGTCCGCAAGAACAGCGAAGAGCAGAACCTCTATCTTAATGCAAAGAAAACTAAAGTGATGACAACTGACAAAACAAACAAGGCAACTGAAATATGTATCAATGAGGAAAAACTGGAAGAAGTGGAGAGTTTTGAATATCTTGGATCACTACTAACTAATAATGGAGATACAATGAGGGAAATTAAAAGGAGGACATCTATTGCTCTTCAAAAAGTAAAACAAATAAAGAATCTGTGGAGAGGAGCAGACAGAACCACAAAAATAAGATTTTTAAGGGCATGCATCTTTCCTATCGCAACATATGCCTGTGAGACCTGGACACTTAACAAAACAGCTGAGAAGCACATAAATGCCTTTGAATGTAAATGCTATAGAAGAGTTCTCCAAATATCGTGGACACAAAAAAGAACAAATATATCTATACTACAAGAGCTTAATATTGAAGAAGGCTGGCTAGTAAAGAGGATTAAAGAGAGAAAACTTAAATATTTTGGCCACATTAAACGTCATGATAATTTAGAGAAGACCGTATTGGAAGGATACATAATGGGAAAAAGAAAAAGAGGAAGACCGAAACGAAGATGGCTGCAAGACATCGTTGATGATCTGGAAATGGATGCAGCAGCAGCAGGCCATCTTGCTCACAACCGAGAGGCCTACAGGAGTGCTGTTTGGGAGGCAAAGTTCCGCAAGGGACATGCAAAGGAATGAATGTATGTTAAAAATAGTTCATTGTCTGAAAAAATACATAAAAGTTCTGCTGAACCAACCAGAACACTGCTTGTGTATTTAAATGATCAGCTGTCATCATTATCATCATCAGGTGCCGTGCCGACTGACGGCTATTATGCTTCTCCAGAGTACACGATCCTTCATGCAGGCCATCAGTTCAGTTGGTGATCTCCTCTCACACCATCTCGTCAGACTGTCCAGTATCATTTCTCTTGGTCTTCCTCTTGATCTTCTTCTTTCTATTTTTCCTGTTGTTATAATATTTTCAATGCCCCCTCTTCTCATTGCATGTCCTATAAAAGTACATTGTCTCTCTCTTATATTTTTTACAAGGTTTTTTTTGTCTCTCCAGCTCTTCTCTTATATTCTTCATTAGTTATTTTTGCTGTCCAGGGGATTCGCAACATTCTTCTAATAAACCACATTTCTGCTGCTTCCAATGATTTTTGTGCAGACTTGCCTGTTGTCCATGATTCACTTCTATATAACAAGATAGGTTCAGTATAGCATTTTAGGACTTGTTTTCTAACATTCATTGATAAAGATGTGTAAGCTAATATGTTTCTCATTCTCTGAAATGCAGTCTTTGCTTGGCCTATTCTGTTCCTAATTTCTGTTCTGCATTTCCCATCTGAAGTTATTACTGCTCCAGGGTATTTGAATTTCTGTACCTGCTTTGGAATAGTTCCGTTTGATTTTATACTGCATGTTGGTGGATTCTGTTTCTTAGATATAACCATAGTCTCTGTCTTTTTAATATTCAAAGTAAGGCCTTTCTGTTCACTTTCTTTGGCGACTTTATCCAAGAGATTTTGCAGGTCTTGTTGGTTCTCAGCTATCAGTACTGTGTCGTCAGCATACCGAAGGTTGTTAAAATTGTATCCTCCAATTTTTATGCCTGGTTCTGTGATGATCGTTCTTAGAATATTCTCGCTGTACAGAGAAAAAAGGTCTGGAGATAATACACATCCTTGTCGCACCCCTTGTTTTATAGGTTGATATTTTCCAGTTCTATTTTCAACTCGAATTGCTGCTTCTTGCTGCCAATATAGATGTTTTACAATCCTCAGGTCTTTGCCGTCTATATTGATGTCTTCAAGCATTTTAATAATTTCATTATGTTTCACCTTGTCGAATGCCTTGGTGTAATCATTGAAGCATAAGTAGAGATCTTTCTGTACTTCTAAAGCTCTTTCTGTTAGTGTTTGTAAAGCATAAATGGCATTATGTGTTCTCTTTCCTTCAACAAATCCAAACTGTTCATCTGCTATTTCCATTTTTATCTTTTTCCTTGTTCTTCTCATAATGATTCTCAGATGTAGCTTCGTTATGTGACATGAAAGGCTGATAGTCCGGTGGTCATCACATTCCTTTGCACCTGGTTTCTTTGGTAGTGCTATAAACGTGAATTTAATCAGGTCACTGGACATATAACCACTGTTGTAAATGTCATTCAGTAACTTGGTTATTATTTTTATTCTATCTCCTCTAGTACTTCTATTTCTTCTATTGTTATATTATCAGGCCCAGTCACTTTTCCTTTCTTCATGTGTTTAATGGCATCTATGATTTCATTTTCAAGTATTGGTGGTCCATCATATTTTTCAGTATCTGGTGTTAATTCTGGTCTTTCTCCTCCATATAGCTCACTGATGTACTCTGTCCACCTGTCCACAATGTCTTCTTTTCCCATTAACATTTTACCTTCTTTTGATTTCAGGCATCCTGTGGTATATTTTGTCTTCCTGCCTGTGAGTTCACTAATTTGTTTGTGCATGTTTTTGCTGTCTTTATTATGAGAGTCCTTTATCTGTCTGCACTGTTCATTTAACCACACTTCTTTTGCTTCTCTGCATTTGCGTCTTATTTCTTTATTTATCTTGCTATATTTTTCCTCGTTATTTTTACTCCTCCTCTTATCCATCAGTCCTAAGATGTCGTCTGTCATCCATTTATTTTTAGGGGCTTCTTTTTTCGTTGGTATTATTTCCTTAACAGTTTGGTGGATAGAATCTCTTAACATTTCCCATTGTTCATCTATACTATTTATCTTTGCTATTGCATTGTATCTATTTGCTATAATAACTTTGTATTGTTCTTGCAGTTCTTGGTCATTTTTAAGCAGTTCTGTATTCAGTTTGATGTTTCTCACTTTTCTGCATGCTTTCTTTAGCTTTATTCTAATTTTTCCACAGAGTGGGGCATGGTCACTATGGGTTTTGTTGTCAGTAATGCATTGCGGAATCGTTTGTTGATTAATACGTAGTCTGTCTGGTTAAAAATCTTTTTGTCTTGGCTGCACCATGTTGCCAGTCTTCAGGGATGTTGTTTAAACCAGGTGTTTCCTACAACCATGCTGTGTATTCTTGCCTGTTCAATTAATTTATAACCTCTGTCATTCCTCTCCCCTAGTCCATAGTCACCATCGATGTCTGAAGTTCTTCCTTTACCAACTTTGGCATTAAAATCTCCCATGACTATAGTAACTTCATGTAACTTTGTGTATTTAGGGCTGTCTCTGTATCAGTATAAAATATCTGTACTTCTTCTTCAGAGCTTTCAGATGTTGGAGCGTACACTTGTATAATATTTATGTTTATTGGTTGTCCTTTCAGTTGGGTTAGCAGGGCTTGGTCCGAGATGTTCAAATATCCTACAATTGTCCTTGCCGTTTGTTCATCAAATATAATTCCTACTCCTCGTTCTGTTTCTCACTTCCTGAATATATTGTATATTTATCTGAGTTTATCTTCCCTGCACCTGTCCATCTAACTTCACTCATTCCTAATAAGTTGATCTTCATCCTTTCCATTTCCCTCTTTACATTTTCTAATTTTCCAACCTGGAATAAAGTACTAACATTCCATGTTGCTATTTTGAACTTGTTAGTTTTGCCACCAGTAACTTGATGACGATCTGGCCTCACCTGTGGCTCGTGAGCTGCCCTACCGGACGAGGCTGTTCCAGAGGAACATCCATTAACGTCTTTCATGACAAATCTATTACTCTGAATAAGCATAATTGTTCTTGGGAGCTACAACAGTGGTTTCCCGTTGCCTTCTGTCGGTTTGTGTATGGACTCTCCGCTAGCCTTTGGACTCCCTGTCCTACCCGCAAGGCAGCGGGAGTGAGAGGTTTTAAGGCGCCTCTTACCCACCTGGTATTTCCTTCACTGAGCACCTGAGGCACTTTATAGGAGTAGTAGAGCCACCTACTACCCCACCTCGCTCTCTCTGAGTCTACCGATCAGCTGTAGACTTTCAAAAATGATGGAGGAAGAAATGAAAATATGATATTTACTTTAAACTATGCACACTGTAAATTTTCTTTCACCACAATATTTTCATGTCACTCAAAAGCAGATGTCTTCTCTTTGACATGATTCAAGTACATCATTAGCTTTACATCAAATGTGCTCATTGCTTGCCTAGGCATGTTATCAAAATGCTGACATAAATGTCATTTTGTGGAGGCAAATATTTTTATTATATACTGTTCAAAAAAAGAAACGCAACACTACTGTAGTCGTAATGGACACGAAATTTCAAACTTGTATCAAAATTTTATTTATGGAATTAACGTTTCAGTCTTGGCATGAAGAAACTTTAAGACTTTAACAGTGAAATGATGTTCATTAAATTTGGTTTGGACTTTTATTTGTTGCGATTGAGGCCTCCATTTCAGTAAGGTGTATGACCTCCTCTGGCCTGTATGAGAGAACATCTCCTTGATGTGGATCCAATTAGCCATTGGATCTGTTGTTGTGGAATGGCTGCTCAATCTTTCTACAGTACAAGAGATAAATGTCCGAGACTGGTTGGCGCCACGTCTCGCTGGCAGACTTGTCTGTTGAATTCGTCCCATAAGTGTTCTATTGGGTTCATGTCTGATGACATGGATGGTCACGGAATGGTCTGGATGTTGTTGTCAGCGAGGTGGTGAGTTGTGCCACATGAGGTCGAGCGTTATCCTGCTGAAAAATCGACCCTAGTGCAGCTAGAAATGGAAGGACATGAGGACGAAGAATTCCAGTGACGTATCGTTGGGCGTTCAGGAATCCTTCAATTTACCAGGTCACTTCTTCCTATGAAGCTGATCGTCCCCCACACCAGTACACCTCCACCACGATGTGGAGGAGCCTCATCCACACATTTCTGGCGTAGCACTCATGGAATCTGTGGTAAACTCTTCTCCATCTATCGTGTCGCTGGAACAGAAAGAATGATTCATCACTAAACCAAACCCTTCTCCAATCATTCACAACGGTCCATTGATGATGCTGGTTTGCCCACTGCAGTCGGTTCTGGCAGTGCCAATCTGTAAGAACAGGATGTCTGTAGCGTCTTCTAGCCCAAAGACCAGCATTGTGCAGCCGGTTCCTGACTGTTTGATCTGAAATTCGACGAGCTTCTGTTATTGACTGGACTGTTGAGGACGCAGATGTAGTTCGATTTCTGAGGTGATGCAGCCGTATGAAGTGATCTTCGGCAGAAGTTGTGATTATGGATCTTCCACTGAATGGCTGGTCTGCAACTGAGCCAGTTTCTTGAAATCATCTCCAAAGGCGACTAATGGTACTTCTAACCACATTAAATTGTCTGGCCACTACACTTTGTGACTGTCCAGTCTGTAAACGTCCAATGATGATGAGTTGTTGTTCTGTAGTGAGATGAGCCATACTTGCTCATTGAATTTCAAATGAATTGATTTGAGTCGTGTCAATCTTTTATAGGCATTCAGTAATGTGGTCAGTGAGTTTTTTGTTCAGTAAGTTTCACTGGATTCTCGTGAACCTGTCATGAGTGTTTGTCAAAAATGCTGTTTTGATTAGTGTCGCTTTTTTGTGCTCATGAATCATCTGCTGAGTACAATCCAGGTCAGCACGTGGAGCTGATGTCCAGTTGAACGTTTCAGGCAATTTGCCCTTGTCTGATCAGCAAACTTCAGTTTAAATCGCAACATTGTATCTGTTGCGTTTCTTTTTTTGAACAGTATATATAAAATGTATTTTTTACACATTGTATATATTTCTGTTAGTACATTGTATCAGTTGGATGACATACATTATGCCATCAGCTGGATGACATACATTATGCCATCAGTTGGATGACATACATTATGCCATCAGTTGGATGACATACATTGTGCCATCAGTTGGATGACATACATTGTGCCATCAGCTGGATGACATGCATTGTGCCATCAGTTGGATGACATGCATTGTGCCATCAGTTGGATGACATGCATTGTGTCATCAATTGGATGACATACATTGTGTCATCAATTGGATGACATACAGTGAGTGAAAGAGTGGAGCTTGGGTTTATTATTTACTTATAATCTTACAGCATGGTGTTCTCTTTAGCCTTAGGTTCACAGATGCCTAGTTTAGCTTAATGTAACAATCCTCAGGGATGCTAATTTAGCCTAATGTAAGCTAATTCTCAGAGGTATTAGTTTAATCCATTTAATATAGAGATTGTAGTTTAAAACATTGTAACAAGTTTCAGAAGTGACTGTTTATAACCATTGTAACAAGTTTCAGAGATGCTAGTTTATAACCATTGTAACAAGTCACAGAGATGCTGGTTTATAATCATTGTAACAAGTCACAGAGATGCTGGTTTATAATCATTGTAACAAGTCACAGAGATGCTGGTTTATAATAATTGTAACAAGTTTCAAAGATGCTAGTTTATAACCATTGTAACAAGTCTCAGAGATGCTGGTTTATAACCATTGTAACAAGAAAACACAAAAGAGTGAATGAATTACAGCAGGCACACTATAACTGATAAAACAATGTAGAGAAATGAAGATGCAGTGGAAAGTGACAAACAACAACAAAGAGGGATATAAATCTTTAACAAAAGAAGTATGAAGAAACATAAGAAAAGACAAAAAAAAACAATACATACAAGATTGTTGTGAAAGAATAGAAGGACATCAGAAGTGTGGGAGAGATAGTGAAATGTTTAAAGAAATGAAGACATTGATGAGAAATGTCACACCTAAGCTAAATGTAATTTGTGATGAGATGGGGAATACCTTGACAAAGACAGAGGAAATTCTAGAAAGATGGAAGGAATATTGCAGAGGAATGTATGAAACAACTGACTGTGAGAGCAGAAATCAACAGTGCGAATTATTATTGGAGGAGAAAGAACCCGAACCGACAATAGAAGAAGTTTTATGGGCAATAAAGAATCTGAAAAATGGTAAATCACCAGGATGTGATGAGATAACAGCTGAATTTATTAAAGCAGGAGGAAAGGAGTGTGCAACAATCTATCATGCACTATGCAAAAAGATATGGCATTCAGGTATTTGGCCAAAAGAATGGAAAAGAACTGCCATAAAGGGTAACTTGAAATTATGCACAAACTACAGAACTGTTGCCCTGATTAGTCATGCCAGTATAATTCTGTTAAAAATCATAATGGGTAGACTTCGAAAGAAAATAGAAGAAGAAATCAATATGGTCCAAGCTGGTTTTGGCAAGGAAAACGATCAAGAGATCATATACTCAATCTAATATTAATAATAGAGAAATGCAGAGAGATTAATGTGAGCATGTATTTATCTTTTATAGACTATTCAAAAGCATTTGATTGTGTACAACACCAGAAACTTTGGGAAATAATGAAAAATGGGATTTCCATCATATTTGATAATATTAATATCATTGCTGTATCTAGACCAACAAGCAGCAGTAAGAATAAATGGTGAAACAACAACTTGGTTTGACATAAAACGAGGGGTCCATCAGAGGTGCTTATTGTCACCTTACTTATTTAACTTGAATACTGAAAATATAATGAGGAATGTTAGAGAAGAATATTACGATGCCATTAACAATTGGAGGTTATGAAATACCAGAGATTAGATATGCTGATGGCACAGCATTACTGTTAGCAACACAAAAAGGAATGGAAAAACTAATTACGTCAGTCCGTAAGAGCAGTGAAGAGCAAAACCTCTATTTTAATATGAAGAAAACTAAATTGATGACAACTGACACAACAGTCAAGGCAGTTGAAATATGTATCAGTGAGGACAAATTAGAAGAAGTGGAGAGTTTTAAATATCTTGGATCACTACTAACAAATGATGGAGATATAAGGAGGAAAATTAAAAGGAGGACATCTGTCGCTCTTCAGAAAGTAAAACAACTAAAGAATCTGTGGAAAGGAACAGACAGAACTACAAAAATAAGATTATTAAGGGCATGCATCTTTCCCATCACAACATATGCCTGTGAGACCTGCACACTTAACAAAACAGCTGAGAAACACATAAATGCCTTTGAATGTAAATGCTACAGAAGAGTTCTTCAAACATCATGGACACACGCACACACAAAAAAAGAACAAATATATCCATACTACAAGAATGTAATAATAAAGAAGACTGGATAGTAAAAAGAATTAAACAAAGAAAACTACATATTTTGGACACATTAAACATCATGATAATCTGGAGAAGACCGTCTTGGAAGGGTACATAATGAGAAAAAGAAAGAGAGGAAGACCAAGGTGAAGGTGGCTGCAAGACATTGTTGATGATCTGCAAATGGATGCATCAGCAGCAGGCCATCTTGCTCAGAACCGAGAAGCCTACAGAAGTGCTGTTAGGGAGGAAAAGTTCCGCAAGGGACATGCAAGTGAATGACTGACTGAACTAGTTTCATAGATGCTAGTTTATAACCATTGTAGCAAGTCACAGAGATGCTAGTTTATAACCATTGTAGCAAGTCACAGAGATGCTAGTTTATTTATAACCATTGTAACAAGTCTGAGATATGCTAGTTTATAACCATTGTAACAAGTCTGAGATATGCTAGTTTATAACCATTGTAACAAGTCTGAGATATGCTAGTTTATAACCATTGTAACAAGTCTGAGATATGCTAGTTTATAACCATTGTAACAAGTCTCAGAGATACTAGTTTATAACCATTGTAACAAGTCTCAGAGATGCTAGTTTATAACCATTGTAACAAGTCATAGAGATACTAACTTTAAACTAGTGTAACAGTTCACAGAAATATAGTTTATAATTTACTGTGAAACAGATTATATCTTCAGTCGTAGCAGAGATGAAAAGTTTCTTATATACAGTTTTCCTTATTCTGTTAGCTTAAAGTACAACCAAGGAGATGCTCATGTTGTTGTTTTGTATTTAAAAGTATGAAAGAATTTATTATTATTATTACTTGTATGATCAGCTCTGTGGTAAGCATGCAGGACTTTGAGTCAGGCCTCCACTACCTTCTCAGACACGAAGTGGCCCTGAAGACAGTTATACAAGGAGAAGGGTTGGTTGCTCTGCAAAGTTTTGTGAAAGTCCTGACAAAGGTAGGTTCCTTATAGCTGTAAGCATGCCTTCCATAGTTCCGTAGCTGACCCGACACTTCTCTCTTACCATAGATGCGGAAGGAATAATGGTGGAAAATGGAAGATGAGAGACTGGATGTCAGCAGAAAGAATGTTTCATGTAAAAGGCTTGGTCAGATAAGGTTTGATGAAGAGAAGAAGCAAGCAAGTAGTGGTGTTAGTGGAGAGATGGGAGAAATGGCGAGTGCGGTAAAACTGGTTCTAGTAATGAAGGTGGACAGAGGTGTGTGGTCCAGTTTAACCGAGAGTGAGGAAATTGGGCAGACAGATAAAAAATTAAATGATCACATTTAAATGAAGAATGTACAACAATCCAATATTTTGACAAAAAGCCTTTTTCATGTATAACATATGAAAACAATTCAACAGATTAAAAACGTGAGAAATAGATAAAAAATTAAACATTTAGCTTTTTTTTTTGTCTCTTCTTTGTAAGAAAGACAAACACAAAATATTTAATTTTTCATCTATTTTCATGCTTGTATCTGCTGTGTTGTTTTTTTTTGTATGTGATCGTTGAAAAAGACTTTTGCCAAAATATTGGATTGTTTTACATTGTTCATTTATATGCACATACCTTAATTTCTATCATTCTTGCATCTGCACATTTTCCTCCTCTTTCTATCTTTTCGTAAAACTGAACAGTGCACCTCCATCTATCTACCTTCATTTTGGTGGAGACATAATAATGGTCTCATTAAAGATTTGGAAGGATATTTTGACAAATATCTGTCCTTTAAGAGAAATCTTTACCTCCTGGTGATGTGATATATATGTGTGTGTATATATATATATATATATGACTTGAAATTAACAAGGAAAAAATAAAAATAATGAAACTTCCCATTAATCAAGAGGGAACAGCTGTTGAAGAAGTACACCATTGTGCATACCTCGGCAGCTGCGTAGACCAGGATGGTGACCCAGAAAGAAAGGATTGCAAAAACAACATTGACATACTCTCTAGCAAGACTTGACATACTCCCTAGCAAGACTTGATATACTCTCTAGCAAGACTTGACATACTCCCAAGCAAGACTTGATATACTCTCTAGCAAGACTTGACATACTCCCTAGCAAGACTTGATATACTCTCTAGCAAGACTTGACATACTCCCTAGCAAGACCTGACATACTCCCTAGCAAGACTTGACATACTCCCTAGCAAGACCTGACATACTCCCTAGCAAGACTTGATATACTCTCTAGCAAGACTTGACATACTCCCTAGCAAGACTTGACATACTCTCTAGCAAGACCTGACATACTCTCTAGCAAGACCTGACATAAGAAATGGAATGTTATACTGCTCTGCTGTTTAACTACAATAATTAACCAGATTATGCAGTCTGTAATGAAATAATAACCTCTTTAGCATTCTCCTCAAGTTAACTCGCTCTGCTTTGTCATCTTGCAGCGTTCTCCTCAAGTTAACTCGCTCTGCTTTGTCACTCTTATAGCATTCTCCCCAAGTTAACTCGCTCTGGTTTGTCACTCTTACAGCGTTCTCCCTAAGTTAATTCATGCTGCTTTGTCACTCTTACAGCGTTCTCCTCAAGTTAACTCGCCCTGCTTTGTCACTCTTACAGCGTTCTCCTCAAGTAACTCGCTCTGCTTTGTCACTCTTACAGCATTCTCCTCAAGTTAACTCACTCTGCTTTGTCACTCTTACAGTGTTCTCCTCAAGTTAACTCGCCCTGCTTTGTCACTCTTACAGCGTTCTCCCCAAGCTAACTCGCTGTGCTTTGTCACTCTTACAGCGTTCTCCCCAAGTGAGGAAAATGGGCAGAATCAAAAATGATAGAAAATAAGATGACCACATATAAATGAAGAGTGTAAAACAATCCAATATTTCGGCAATATTGTAATAAACAGAGCTAATTATGCACAGGTGTACTTCTTAGCATTATCCCCGAGTTTTCTCGCTCTGTCATAAATAGTGGCTGACCCTGACCTTGTTACCAGATAATTTGAGAGGCTGCTGGTCAAGTTAAATATGGCTGTGTTGTTGTGTTATACACTGCACACTTTGAAAACAATGGCCAATTGCAGTAAATGCATTTTGGAGATGATGAGGACTTGATGTGCATTGGTACCAATGTTTCCACTTATATCTCACATCCTTCCCATGCCATTAAACGTCACATAGGGCTCGCATAATTGTTTGCCAGGTTTTCCTGTTTTCTGCGATTTTTTTTCCAACTTCATCAAGGGATGTTATGTCCACTAAACTGGCTTCTCTTAACAATGCCCTCTTTAGAGTTTCACGTGGTTGAACTCTTTTTTCTTTGGCCTGTTGTAATCCACTTGATAGCTTGTTTTGGTATTCTCTGATTGTTTCTTCTCATCACATGACCAACATATGTCCATCTTTTTCTGATCACCCATGAGACAGGTTGTTGTTTGCTCATTTGTCTTATATCTGTGTCATTCTTAAATTCATTCCTTTTTATACCAAGTACAATTCTACTTTATATAGACTGCAGAAAATTGAGATTCTTTGAGGGTGATGTTTATGATAATGATGATGACGCTGAAATTGTTGAAACAGCACCTGAATTTGTGTGGTCTGAGAATGGTCAACAGCAACATTCCAGCCGCCATTCAGATTCACGCAGTGAAGCAGTATATCAGTGAGAAGCATAACTTTGCAGTGTATCAGATCAAGAAAAGAATATTCATTTAGACATCAGCATCATCATTCCATCATTGCGCCACCACTTTAATCATCATCATCATCATCATGAGGCCGTGTCACATTATAATTGCCATTACCATGAGCATATTCATTACCATTTGTGACTACCTTTAAAATCAACATTATTATACCACCATAACCATCATCATCATCATTACCACCACTTTCATCGCCATCATCATCGTTGCCACTCATCATTAGTCTATACCAAGAAATGTTATTTTTATTTCAGACATAATAAATATTTACTTTGTCTTTATAACTGTTGTGCATTCCACTTGGGTTTTTTGTGTGTGTGAAAATAATTTGTCGCAGGTAGAACCTGATTTTTTTTTTTTTTTAAGCAACGCTACAGGGCTAAAAGTGCTAGGTGTAGCCTTTACAAAAAATAATGAGAAAAGAAATTTTTACTGATCTAATCAAGACTTGTGTATCCAAAAGAAAGAAAAAAAAAAAAAGAAATTATGAATCTTACTCATACATTCACAACCCTTTCACTTAAAATTATAATAAGGAAGTCAAAGTGAATAGTAATATGTTCACATAGAGCTAGCCACTGGTTGTTGTATAGAACTTCTACTGTAGAAACTTGATTTCACTTTGCTTCGTTGTGCTTGTATTTCAGTACTTTCCTGGGCGGAAATTTGTCCAAGGTTTCTTAAGAAGGGTTTCTGGTATGTTAACATCGCTTGGGTCTAGCAGCATCTCTGGAAAGGAGTGGCTGGACAAGATTAACAGTCTTCAGGTATGTAAGAAAAGTAGATGTTAGTTGTATAAGTTTCAGAGTGAAGACATAGTACTCAAGCCAGATGAGACAGTGTTTAGAGACCCATAGCTGACTGCATGCATCAGGATTGGTGAACAATAGCTGACCAAGACCCTATTCTACGTACCCCCCACCCCTCCGGCAACACCTCTTGGAAATGGAAAATAGTCTGCTTGGGTGAAAAAGAATTGCAGCGGGATGGTGAATCTGGATAAAAAAAAAAAGAAGAAGCTGAGCTGAGCTGAAGTCGGATATTTTAGGCTGAAAGATGCACAACAGTGACATGATGCAGCCAGAAGCCAGTGCCGAAGGACATACAAGTTTCTTAATGTTATCTTGTCCATTGTAAGCATGCAGTCTGCCGTTGCATTGCTAGCAAAACAGAATAATCGGAATATAATTTATCGATCCATTTTAATCTGGACAGTACACTTGCACTCTGTCACACATAGTTGCATAAAGCAGAATATGGAGTTTATGGAAAGAAAGGTTTCATTAATTATTTACTTATTCATTTTTTTTTGTGCTTATTCATGTATATTATGTTTAATAATAAATTCTGAATATCTGTGACTGGGCTGTCTGAGTGGCGAAGTGGTTAGTGCACTGGTCTCTCGTGGCGAAGGTCGGGGGTTCGAATCCAGACAGAGGGTCACCCAGTTGTAGAAATGGGTACCCGACTTCTTTTGGAGTTGGGGAAGGAAAGGCGGCCAGGCGTGATACTGACCACATCACCCTCTAGTGTGCTGACAGGTCAAGGAAAATATGGGCACTAACACCATATCACTATGTGCCTCTAAGGCATGACAGGATTACCTTTACCTTTTACCTGTCTGTGACTGAAGGAAAGTTGTATGATGAAGGGCAGAATGGTAGATGGGCCTGCGTGCCCAGTTCTTAACCTTTGAAAATAAAGTCTGTTTGTTCATACATTCATTCATTTGTTCCTCTCTTTTTTTTTCCCCCAGAACCACCATTCTCTCTCTCTCCTCTCTCTCTCTCTCCTTTTCTCTCTTATTATCTCCCTTTTCTTTTCTCAATTCCCTGTCTCACCTCCCGCCTCCCATGCTCTCTCACTCCCTCCACTCTGCCCCACTCTATCTCCTTTTTTTCCCTCTTCCTCCTTTTTCCCTTTCTTACTCCCCCCCCCCCCTCTCGGTCTTTCTCCCTCCCACTCTCTCTTCTCCTCCCTGTGTATGTCATACACATACACATAATATTATTTCAGTGCTTTCATCCTATAGTTTTTCCACCTAGCACTTTCGCACATTATTAGTATAAGCATGTTTTGTACTCACTTTATTATTTATAAGAAATTTTTGCTACCAAAATGTGATTGGATTTGAAAGTGAAAGATAATATCAGAAAATGTAAATTAAAGGGAAGGCAGAGTGTTGTAGGAGGTCCGTTGCCAGATTTCTGACACTTTAAAAGAAAGAACCATTTGTTGATTTTTCCATGGTCTAGGTATTTTAGCCCTGCTAAGATTTGAATTGGACTGGCATCTCAGGCCTTTAACAGAATTAGCAGACGCATGGAAATCTTCCATTCTCCATACGAGCCTCATGCTCAGAACTATAAATCCATTTTACGCTCCATTTTATTATACGCAGCTGAAACATGGAGAACTAGTCAGAGAATCAAAAGCAGATTGAGAAGATTTGAAGGAAGATGCCTCAGAAAAAATTTTAAGAATGCACTGGGATGAACATGTGACAAGTGAGGAAATAACTAAATGAACGTGCATTAAGAACATTACTAAAGAGGTCAAAAGGCAAAGATGGAAATGGCTGGGCAGCATACTGTGAATGGAGAAAAAAACAAGACACCTCTTTACTGCCTTGACTTGGACACCTTTATACTGCCTTGACTTGGACACTTCAAGAGAAAAGAAATAGGGGCGGCCCATTGAGGACATGGAGACACACAGGAAGAGCTAAAGGAAGTGAGAAAGACGTGGTTTGAGGTACCCCGACTTCAAGACGGGATTGGCTGGATTATCTTTTGCTGGTGGCTTATGCTCCATTGGGAAAATAGGACTGATGCTGGTGATGATGAAATCTGCCTTTTATATCTCTAGTCTGAAGTTTCCTTTCATCTTGTCGTTACTTCTCTGTATGTTTTTTTTTTCAATGAATCTGTTTATAGGACAAGGATAATTTTCTTCCTAATGTGTCCAAATGGGAAGCTTGTCAGGGCAGCTTGCCTGGTTTCCGTGGTTACCCATGTGGGTTGTGGAAGCTGTTCCATGCTTTGACCGTGGCAGCATATAACCAGAGCAGGAACAAAAGTAAGTGTCTTATTTAGCTTTCTTCTTTTGTTACTTGACAAGTAAAATAACATTTTTGTACTGTTAATATTTAATAATAACCAGAATAACTGAGTGGTTAGGTGACCAGTGGTACCGGGTTCAAGTCCCAGCAGTGGGACTTTTCCTGGTACACACCAACAGAGCCCCGGGGTCCACCCAGCCTCTAAAAAGTGAGTACCAGAGAGATCTGGGAAGGTAAGTGCGGCCAGGCGTTACACTGGGAACATCACACCTTCATGTGGCAAAGGTCTTGGAAGTGCAGGCCTAACACCATATCCCCAGTATGCCTTGATGGTGTGGATACAGGGATTTTATCTTTTACCTTTTATTATTTAATATAATGTGTTACGTTGTATTGTTGAAATTTCCTGCTCATGACACTTATTTGTATGTGAATTTCTTGTTTCTCCTTCATGCACTGACAGAACGTGTCTCACCTGCAGACAGGTACTCTTTGTTTCAGCATGTGTACTGTGATGTGTCTCACCTGCAGACGGGTATTCTTTGTTTTGCAGAAGAATTTTCTCAGATACAAGAATTTCAGGCATATTTGTACAGTTGGGTTGACTGAGCTGGCCCCATTGAAGGTCTCCAACCCACAAACTTCACATTTTGAAGGCGTTTACTATCAACTGAACTAGCTTCTCACAGAGCCAGCCACTGCGATGTGATGGTTATGTGGCACAGGACACTTAGCCACCCACTGTGATGTGATGGTATATGGCACAGGACATCTGTAAAGAGTCATTCATCCATATTTGACAGTCTGTCTCTGTTTAACGATTCAGTGTGTGTGTGTGTGTCGCTGTGTGTAACTTCAGATTTTTCTTGTTTTGTTTTCCTTCGCTTCAGGAACAGTCAATCCACAGAGGGTTCTCTTGGCCGTTCGAGGCTACATGCGACATTTTTTTGGCTGTAAGGAATGTGTTGACAACTTTCTGTTCATGGCCAGATCTATTGACATAGAGGTTCAGAGCTACAAGGATTCCGTCCTGTGGCTGTGGAGAACACACAACAGAGCCAATGAGAGGCTGCGTAGGGATGCGTCTGAAGATCCCCTTTTCCCTAAAGTCCAGTTCCCGCCTGTTGAAATGTGCTCGGAATGTCATATCCGTGTTCCGGAAGCTGATGGGATGCACTTGGCATGGGACGAGGATAAAGTTCTAGAATTTTTAGCAAATTTTTATTCAGAAAAAAACATTTTGTCATCGATAGATTTTCAACTGATTGCTGAAGGTTTGAGTAGTTTTAAATCTGGCAAAACTAATGTTCAAAATAAACAATTTGATTGGTTGGAACAGAATTCAAACCAGGTCAAGTACCAGCAAGGACCAGCGAAACAAACAATAGATGTGAATAAAGATAGTGTGGGAAGGGATGGACGTGATTCATATTCCGAGAAAATGGAAGCGGAACAAGATGGACATCATGTGTTCACAGTTTGGGGTTTGACACATTTAGATCTCAGCATGTGTGTAATTTTTTATGTAATAAGCACGGTGACCTTGATAGTCATGTACCACCATTTTATAATCAGGCGACGGAGGATGCCTTGGCTCTGTAGAGTAAAGAAAACTTCATTACCCTTATAGCTGTGACAAAATCTTATTTACTTTTATAGCTGTGACAGAATATTAATTACTTTTATAGATGTGACAAAATCTTCATTACTTTTATAGCTGTGACAGAATATTAATTACTTTTATAGCTGTGACAGAATATTAATTACTGTTATAGCTGTGACAAAATCTTCATTACTTTTATAGCTGTGGCAGAATATTAATTACTTTTATAGCTGTGACAAAATCTTCATTACTTTTATAGCTGTGACAGAATATTAATTACTGTTATAGCTGTGACAAAATCTTCATTACTTTTATAGCTGTGACAGAATATTAATTACTGTTATAGCTGTGACAAAATCTTCATTACTTTTATAGCTGTGACAGAATATTAATTACTTTTATAGCTGTGACAGAATCTTCATTACTTTTATAGCTGTGGCAGAATATTAATTACTTTTATAGTTGTGACAGAATATTCATTACTTTTATAGCTGTGACAGAATATTAATTACTTTTATAGCTGTGACAGAATATTAATTACTTTTATAGCTGTGACAGAATATTAATTACTTTTATAGCTGTGACAGAATCTTATTTACTTTTATAGCTGTGACAGAATATTAATTACTTTTATAGATGTGACAGAATATTAATTACTTTTATAGCTGTGACAGAATCTTCATTACTTTTATAGCTGTGACAAAATCTTCATTACTTTTATAGCTGTGGCAGAATATTAATTACTGCTATAGCTGTGACAAAATTTTCATTACTTTTATAGCTGTGGCAGAATATTAATTACTGTTATAGCTGTGACAAAATCTTCATTACTTCTACAGCTGTGACAAAATCTTCATTACTTCTACAGCTGTGATAAAACCTTCATAACTGCTACAGTTATGACATTATTTTCATAGCTGCACCAAATCTTAATAGCGGTGATAAAATCTTCATTAATCTCATAGTCATGACAAAATCTCAATCCCTCTCTCTCTCTGCCCCTGCTGACAGACGTAGGATATCATGTCCTTCCACAACCCTCGATCCCTTGTGCGTCTCAACAGGCTTGTCACTCAGCAATTCCTGGGCCAGGATGCCAGACAGTCGGACATCTTTTCTCTCTGTCTGTCTTCGATCTTCCATGTTGCCATTCTTAATAGCTATGATAAATTCCTTATAGCAAAACTCTACCCGGTTGTAGAAAGTATTGTTTAGTTCTCGGTGGTTGAGAAGTATAAGACACCTTGACAGAAAACTACGTTGTGACTTCAGGAAAAAGAAAAACATTAGCAAATTTACATTTTTTTCTTCAACATAATTTTTGGAGTGGTGCAAGTAGTTCCAGGTCAGCTGACAACTGAGTTGAAAGAAGAGGGGGGAATTATGAAAAATGTACAAACAACTTTTAGATGTAAGTATATAAAACTAAATATACAAGCACAAAGTTGCTACGGTGAAGCTGTGGTAATGAAATATTAGACTTTAAAAAAAAAAAGAGATAAGAGTAGCTTTGTTCATTAAAAAGCACACATTTGTAATGGTTCGGTCTACACCTTATAAAAAACATACAAGACAAAGAAATGAACACGTACGATACGTAACACATAAAATTGGAGGGAAAAAAGGGGGGGGGCACTTTGCCGTGACTTGTAGGAAGCCGTGTCTGACAGTGACTAAAACATAGTTCATAGAGTGATCATTCCGGACAAGTAGGTAGTTTTCCTCTGATCTCCTTGAATATGTCCCTCGGTTTGCAGTAGCTGGTGACACTAGTTCTCTTGTTCGTGCCAGTCATGGCCATATTTTACTCCCAGCTATTTCATTCTTGATGGGGGTGGGGGGAAAATCTGTGTCCCATGACATGTGCATGCTGTGGAAGGGGGGGGGGTAAGTGTTAGGGCCTTCACATTTCTAGGCCACCACAGAATTTGCCAGCACCTGTCCTCACTGTCTTTGTTTTCCTAGGGAAACCCAGGGTACCCATTTTTAACTCTTCCTGTGCCACCGGTCTGCTAATAGGCCGCATCCAGTTTCCATGTTGGTGCCGGAGGCCTTTGGTTTGTTTCGGTGTAAAATCGGTTGAATTTTTAGATCGCATGTTGTGTACATGTCACATTTACCCAGCATTCTTTAATGCAAAGCGTTATTAACACTGTGGGTCAAATGGAGTCAAATTCAATGTTTTGCATCAGAGTTTTCAGCTTTTTTGTGTGACTTCGGAGGCAGACATGTCCCCCTGTGATTGGAGCAGTGTCCTTGAATGTATCCTAAGTAGATTTAGACATATTAGACGACTGGAGAAGTAGTTAGAAAGTTATTTCAGACATTATTTTAGCGATTTTTGATGCATATAATCACAGTACGACATCGACAAGTTGATCTAGACATCTCAGATGATAACTAGTGTTGATCTAGACATCTCAGATGATAACTAGTGTTGATTTAGGTCTATCCAGTGGTAAGTAGGACACAGTTATTGTCTAAAAACATCACATTACTTCTTTTTTTTTCCTAAAACATTCTGCATTTATGAAATCTTCATACATTTTTAGTTATTTATAATAAGTACATTTTTAATATGGAAATACATGTTTCATTCACTTTTACTAATATACCCATATTCATATCAATACCCGCGCTTTTACTCGGGCACCCATTTGGACGCCCGCTTTTTCTTCCCGCGGCATGGGAAGAGTTAAGGCTGGGTTGACCCCGGTGCCAGTCAGTTAGAAACACCCCCCACCCCCAAGTGCAAAATTGAACGGGGGACCTTTTGATCAACAGGCGGGTGCACTAACTACTGCTCCAGCGCAGCATACAGCACACAGCACTGAGAGAAGTCAAAGCAGTATTCAGTTACTTAGGACCGTCATCTTTACACTTCGGACAAGTCCATGAAAAACAGAAAACCAAGCAAGTAAAAAAAAAAAAAAAAGGTTTGGTTGCATCAAGAGAGGTATTAGTGATGTAAGACACCTTGACAGAAAACTACGTTGTGACTTCAGGAAAAAGAAAAACATTAGCAAATTTACATTTTTTTCTTCAACATAATTTTTGGAGTGGTGCAAGTAGTTCCAGGTCAGCTGACAACTGAGTTGAAAGAAGAGGGGGGAATTATGAAAAATGTACAAACAACTTTTAGATGTAAGTATATAAAACTAAATATACAAGCACAAAGTTGCTACGGTGAAGCTGTGGTAATGAAATATTAGACTTTAAAAAAAAAAAAGAGATAAGAGTAGCTTTGTTCATTAAAAAGCACACATTTGTAATGGTTCGGTCTACACCTTATAAAAAACATACAAGACAAAGAAATGAACACGTACGATACGTAACACATAAAATTGGAGGGAAAAAAGGGGGGGGGCACTTTGCCGTGACTTGTAGGAAGCCGTGTCTGACAGTGACTAAAACATAGTTCATAGAGTGATCATTCCGGACAAGTAGGTAGTTTTCCTCTGATCTCCTTGAATATGTCCCTCGGTTTGCAGTAGCTGGTGACACTAGTTCTCTTGTTCGTGCCAGTCATGGCCATATTTTACTCCCAGCTATTTCATTCTTGATGGGGGTGGGGGAAAATCTGTGTCCCATGACATGTGCATGCTGTGGAGGGGGGGGGGTAAGTGTTAGGGCCTTCACATTTCTAGGCCACCACAGAATTTGCCAGCACCTGTCCTCACTGTCTTTGTTTTCCTAGGGAAACCCAGGGTACCCATTTTTAACTCTTCCTGTGCCACCGATCTGCTAATAGGCCGCATCCAGTTTCCATGTTGGTGCCGGAGGCCTTTGGTTTGTTTCGGTGTAAAATCGGTTGAATTTTTAGATCGCATGTTGTGTACATGTCACATTTACCCAGCATTCTTTAATGCAAAGCGTTATTAACACTGTGGGTCAAATGGAGTCAAATTCAATGTTTTGCATCAGAGTTTTCAGCTTTTTTGTGTGACTTCGGAGGCAGACATGTCCCCCTGTGATTGGAGCAGTGTCCTTGAATGTATCCTAAGTAGATTTAGACATATTAGACGACTGGAGAAGTAGTTAGAAAGTTATTTCAGACATTATTTTAGCGATTTTTGATGCATATAATCACAGTACGACATCGACAAGTTGATCTAGACATCTCAGATGATAACTAGTGTTGATCTAGACATCTCAGATGATAACTAGTGTTGATTTAGGTCTATCCAGTGGTAAGTAGGACACAGTTATTGTCTAAAAACATCACATTACTTCTTTTTTTTTCCTAAAACATTCTGCATTTATGAAATCTTCATACATTTTTAGTTATTTATAATAAGTACATTTTTAATATGGAAATACATGTTTCATTCACTTTTACTAATATACCCATATTCATATCAATACCCGCGCTTTTACTCGGGCACCCATTTGGACGCCCGCTTTTTCTTCCCGCGGCATGGGAAGAGTTAAGGCTGGGTTGACCCCGGTGCCAGTCAGTTAGAAACACCCCCCACCCCCAAGTGCAAAATTGAACGGGGGACCTTTTGATCAACAGGCGGGTGCACTAACTACTGCTCCAGCGCAGCATACAGCACACAGCACTGAGAGAAGTCAAAGCAGTATTCAGTTACTTAGGACCGTCATCTTTACACTTCGGACAAGTCCATGAAAAACAGAAAACCAAGCAAGTAAAAAAAAAAAAAAAAGGTTTGGTTGCATCAAGAGAGGTATTAGTGATGTAAGACCATACTTGATGGAAAGACTGACAAGAAACCTACCACAACAGGGCAGCTGCAGCACAGGTTGATAGACAACATAAAGAAATGCACAAGAAACAGTTTTCCTAAGTGCACTGTGAAAAAAAAACAAGAAATAGTGCAAGTGGTAAAACCATTGTATTCAGTCTTTCATGTGATGTTGACACAAGATGATGATGATGAGAATTGTTTTAATACAGATGAAGGCATCCTTGGATTTAGAAGATGAACATCTTGTTATTACAACTCAGTGGTTTTTAACCTGCAAGTCAGTGCAGTGATTTTTGAGACTCCATCAACCCACGCATTATGGATTTTCTTGAGTTAGTTTCATGTGGGTTCCATTTACTGCTTTATTTTTAGTGAGATGTCTGTAGCTGTTCTCAGGCCAGGAAGGGGGTCCACAACTGTTCTCAGGCCATAAAAAGGGGTCTACAACTGTTCTCAGTCCAGGAATGGGGTCCACAGCTGTTCTCAGGCCAGAAAATGGGTCCACAGCTGTTCTCAGGCCAGAAAAGGGGTCCACAGCTGTTCTCAGGCCAGAAAAGGGGTCCACAGCCGTTCTCAGGCCAGAAAAGGGGTCCACAGCTGTTCTTAGGCCAGGAAGGGTGTCCACAGCCATTCTCAGGCTAGAAGGGGGGTTCACAGCTGTTCTTAGGCTAGAAAGGGGATCAACAGCTGTTCTCAGGCCATAAAAAGAGGTCCACAACTGTTCTCAGTCCAGGAATGGGGTCCACAGCTGTTCTCAGGCCAGAAAAGGGGTCCACAACTGTTCTCAGTCCAGGAATGGGATCCACAGCTGTTCTCAGGCCAGAAAAGGGGTCCACAGCTGTTCTCAGGCCAGAAAAGGGGTCCACAGCTGTTCTTAGGCCAGGAAGGGGGACCACAGCCATTCTTAGGCCAGGAAGGGGATTCACAGCTGTTCTCAGGCTAGAAAGGGGGTTCACAGCTGTTCTCAGGCCAGAAAAGGGGTCAGCAGCTGTTCTCAGGCCAGAAAGGAAGTCCACCACCAAAAAAAAAAATTGAGAATCATTGCTATAATTAGTTTGAAGCCTTTTTAGGATTCCTCCATTATAATGTTCTCCTGGTTTCTGATGTTATTGTCTGGAAATGTAAGGAGAGAATATGTCATGAAAGTCTGCACTATTACTTTTACTTCCTCTCTTTTAAAAAAAAACATTTTTATTCTTATGATATGTCATATATATTTTCAGAAATGTATACATGGAGGTTTATACAGAAAAGAGTTATACAGTCAAGTATTTTTTTATTATGAGTTATTGTAACCATTTATCAACAGGGGCAGTTTTATGTGATACTCTGAATATTTTTCAGCTGAGACAGTTTTATGTTGATACTCTGAGCATTTATCAGCTGAGATAGTTTTATGAGATACTCTGAGCATTTATCAGCTGAGACAGTTTTATGAGATACTCTGAGCATTTACTAGCTGAGACAGTTTTATGAGATACTCTGAACATTTATCAGCTGAGACAGTTTTATGAGATACTCTGAGCATTTACTAGCTGAGACAGTTTTATGAGATACTCTGAACATTTATCAGCTGAGACAGTTTTATGAGATACTCTGAACATTTATCAGCTGAAACAGTTTTATGTGATACTCTGAGCATATATCAACTGGGGCAGTTTTACGAGGGGTGATTGATAAGTTCGCAGCAACGGATTACTTGTGAACAACTTTTTTGGACTATTTCTCAACATAGTCACCTTGCAAGTTTATGCACATAGTCCAGCAATCCTGGAGCATACGGATCCCTTCTTTGTAAAAGTCAGCATCTTGTGCCAGTAGAAAGTGGTCTACAACATGATGACGTCATCATCTGAAGCAAATTTGCGACAACTGAGCTCCTTTTTGAGCTTGGTAAACAGGTAATAGTCCGAAGGGGCCAAATCTGGGGAATAAGAAGGATGTTCAAGAAGTTGGAAGCTGCATTCATGGATGGCAGCCATTGCCACCGCCAACTTGTGAACTGGAGCATTGTCTTGCTGAAAGTTGACTCCTTTCGTCAATTTCCCTTGACGCTTTTCCTTCAATTTAACCCGCAATTGCTTCACAAGATTAGTGTAATAGGCTCTGGTGACCGTTCTGCCATTTTGAAGATAGTCTGCCAATAGTACACCTTCTGAATCCCAAAAGATGGAAGCCATCACTTTGCCTGCAGACAGAACCACCCTTGCTTTTTTTGGAGGTGGGGATCCATGATGTTTCCACTGCTTTGACTGTTCTTTGATTTCTGGTTGAAAATGATGAACCCAAGTCTCATTCATAGTCACAAACTGCTGAAGAAACTTTTCAGGATCTGCAGAAAAATGGCCATGATTGTCTCTTGACATGTTGAAACACTGTCATTTGTGATCAACTTTAAGAAGTTTCGGGACCCATCAAGCAAACACATTTGTCATTTAAAGTTCATTGTAAATAATGGCATGATCATGTTCCTGGGAGATGCCCAACTCTGTAGCAGTGTACCACTCAGTTAGTCGTCAATCCTCCATTATGTCATGGATTATGCTGGTGGTTTCATCAGTAGTTACCGTTCTTGGTCTTCCTGGATGGGGATTGATTGATTGATTGATCTTTATTTCAAAAGGGTTAAGAATTGGGCATGCAGGCCCGTCTGACATTCTGCCCTTTATCATACATCTTTCACTCTGTTCCAGACATTCTACAAATATGCTGTTCATATAACAAACATAACTAACATTGAAGCTGAGAGACATAAAATAAAATAAAACATTTACGTTTCGCTCTTAAACATTCACTCAGTACAGAAGTAACTACATACATTATAAATGACTATCTACTAAACAAAATTTTCGGGACTATTCAGAAAACAATTAATTGTATTTGGTGTCTGTGAGAGCAGCTTAAGATAACTTTTAAGTTTTATAATTCATGGAGGCATGTAGTCGACATCAAATAGATATTGGGAAAGCTTGTAGTTGTAGGAAGGAGTATAATTTATATTTTTTATATAGGATGGGAGGGTATTCCAAAGATGAGCAGCAGAATAACTAAAGCTTTTCTTGTAAAGATCAAGTCTAGGTTTTGGAAGACATATGTTGTTCAAGCGTTGGCTGCACTTTGGGCTAAATTTAAACAGGTTCCATAGATAAGGCGGGGCATGCCGTGAAAGAATTTGATGTACTAACTTGGCTTTGTTGAAGAGGAACCTGTTCTTAAGAGGTAGTATTTTGATACGTTTGTGATGATTAGTTGTTTGTGCTTGGTCTTTGTCACTAATAAGCTTTACTGCTCGCTTTTGGAGAGAGCAAAGCCTCTTTGTATTTGACACTGAGCAACCATCCCAAACTGTTGAGCAGTAGTCTAAATGTGTTTGTATATGAGTTATGTAGTATGTCTTCCTAGTGTCTTGATCTATGAAGTGCTTAATTTTAGCTAATTGGTATACTTTTTGTGCGATGAGTTTTGTTAGACATTGCACATGAGAGTTCCAGGTCAGATGTTGGTCAATAATAAGACCTAGTGTTTTGTGCTCGCTAACGATAATCTTCCAGACTCTCCCCCTTCCATGTTTGAACTGAGCTGCTCATTTCTTCACTGTACCGTAAGAAGGGGCACTCTCCCTTAGTCTCTACCATATCCTCATGGATCTCCTTCAGTGATAAGCCCTTGATGCTGAGGTAGCGAATGACTGCTTGATGAGAAATTTTATCCATTTTCTCAATTTCTACCACCCCTTACCACTTCAGTAGCCTGTAAAAAAAAATTAGTTGCAGTTAATTTCTTGAAACTTGGTGTTTAGTCTTACATTAACCTGATCTACAAATGCACCTAATATCAGCTGTGTGTTTCAAGTATTTGTACCTTAGGCAGCAAATTTATCAATCAACCCTCATATGAGATACCGAGCATATATCAACTGGGACAGTTTTATGAGATACTCTGAGCATATATCAACTGGGGGAATTTATGAGATAGTCTGAGCATATATCAACTGGGGCAATTTATGAGATGGTCTGAGCATATATCAACTGGGGCAGTTTTATGAGATACTCTGAGCATATATCAACTGGGGCAGTTTTATGAGATATTCTGAGCATATATCAAATGAGACAGTTTTATGAGATACTGAGCATATATTAACTGAGGCAGTTTTATGGAGATACTGAACATATATCAACTGAGACAGTTTTTTTTTGTAGATACCCTGAACATTTATTTATTGAAGCAGCTTTTTCTTGTAAATAATTTGAGACTTTTCTCAGATAGATAATTATGTATAAATTGAAACAAATTTACATTGACATAGTCTGAGAGTTTATAAACTGAGGCAGGTTTGAAAGGTACCCAGAACATTTATAAATTGTTTGCTTTGTCTCTGTGATGTGTCATAATGTTTAGATAAACCTAGTCACACTTGTTAGTCTGGTCTCTGTGATGTGACACAGATGTTTAGATAAACCTAGTCACAAATGTTAGCCAAGTCTCTGTGGTGTGACACAGATAATGTTTAGATAAACCTAGTCACAATTGTTAGTCTGGTCTATGTGGTGTGTCATAATGTATAGATAAACCTAGTCACAGTTGTTAGTCTGGTCTATGTGGTGTATCAAAATGTTTAGATAAACCTAATCACAATTGCTAGTCTGGTCTCTGTGGTGTGTCATAATATTTAGATAAACCTAGTCACAATGTTAGTCTGGTCTCTGTGGTGTGTCATAATGTTGAGATAAACCTAGTCACAATTGTTAGTCTGGTCTCTGTGGTGTGTCAAAATGTTTAAATAAACCTAGTCACATTTGTTAGCCAAGTCTCTGTGGTGTGACACATATAATGTTGAGATAAACCTAGTCACAATTGTTAGTCTTGTCTCTGTGATGTGACATAGATATTGTTTAGACAAAACTTAGTCACATTGTTTGCTGTCACTAAACAACTGATTAAGCATCTGCAGCCAGATACAGGAGTTTATTTTCCCTTTTCCCGAGTCAATAATTCAGGGAAATTTTCACCTGAGATAGTTGTCAGGTGCTGGACTGGCCTGAGATAGTTGTCAGGTGTTGGACTGACCTGAGATAGATGTCAGTTATTGGACTGACCTGAGATAGTTGTCAGGTGCTGGACTGGCCTGAGATAGTTGTCAGTTATTGGACTGACCTGAGATAGTTGTCAGTTATTGGACTGACCTGAGATAGTTGTCAGGTGCTGGACTGACCTGAGATAGTTGTCAGTTATTGGACTGACCTGAGATAGTTGTCAGTTATTGGACTGACCTGAGATAGTTGTCAGTTATTGGACTGACCTGAGATAGTTGTCAGTTATTGGACTGACCTGAGATAGTTGTCAGTTATTGGACTGACCTGAGATAGTTGTCAGTTATTGGACTGACCTGAGATAGTTGTCAGTTATTGGACTGACCTGAGATAGTTGTCAGTTATTGGACTGACCTGAGATAGTTGTCAGTTATTGGACTGACCTGAGATAGTTGTCAGGTGCTGGACTGGCCTGAAATAGTTGTCAGTTATTGGACTGACCTGAGATAGTTGTCAGGTGCTGGACTGCACTTTTATACTTTATTATTGGCACATGCTGATTGTATGAAAGAACATATTATATGGAATATATCCAGCTTCAATTCTGTGGATATGTACCAGCAAATCCAGCACTGACTAATGAAAGTATGTGCATGAAAGGTTATGGAAAATAAGATTGGAATTATTATATACATGAAAACTTCTTTTTCAACAATTTTACCTTTGTTGCGACTCCAGCTAAGCGCAACAAGTTGCACTCCCCTGAAAGCATAGGCCACTGATAAAGGCTCTCCAGTCATCCCTGTTCTTGGAATTATTCTCAGCTTCCTTCCATGTGTGCCCCTTGTCTCTGAGCACCGTCATAATTTCCCTTCTCCAACCTGGGCATCCAGCTAAGCAGAATTTACACATGGAAAACAGAATAAAAATGAGTATTAAATCTAGTCACAAGATCATATGAGTATCTTGATGCTAAACTCAATCTGGCTATTTGAGAGTATTGTCATATTGTAGTTTGCTGTATGAGATATTAACGTGTTGTAGAGGTCATTGTGAACATAAATCGGTTACTGTCAGTTTTTTGTGTGTTACAGGAAGTGTCTCATATCAGGTGATCCATTGTTTTTTACTACTTAAACTGTCTCAGATTTATACTGTTTTATCTTCATCATTTTTCTTGCATTTGTTCTTAAAATCTTTTAAAGTTTTTAATAATGCTTTTTATTTTGTTGTTTTGAAAATGATGAAAGTGAAGCACATGCTACTGTGATGGTGTCTGCTGTTGAAGGATACATTTAAAAAAAAAATCTACCACTTGAAAAGAAAGCACATGCAAGTGGCATCTCAGAAGGGAAGCAACTCAGTGTTGGGGTTCTGCATCTTTTGAGGACTGTTATTTTATTCACATCATCCTGATACACACTACACGCTGAGACAATCTTTTACAGTGCCGGCTCAAGACCACTCATAATGGAGTTAACAAATTGGACAATCTGAACGTTTTTTTTTTTTTTTACAACTCGTTTTTATTCAGCTTTTGGGTTATTTGGTTTAATTTTTGAAGATATTTACTTGTTTTAAGGTAAAGGATGCTTTAAGTATTATTTTAATAACAAAATGTGTTACTTTACAAAAATGTTATTTTCTAACAGCTGACATTCTCATGTTAGCACTTATAACAAAATGCAGCTTTAGTTATGTTGTTGATTTTCAGAGATAATCTGTTGATGATTTAATTGCTGTGTTCTAGATGTTTCTGAATAAAAGAGGCTGCTTTTAAAATTACGAACATTTTCTCTTTAAATATGTGGTACTTTGTGGAATCCAAGAACACCAGTGATGTGTCCTAATCCAAGAACACCATTGATGTGTCCCAATGCAAGAACACCATTGATGTGTCCCAATCCAAGAACACTAGTGATGTGTCCCAATCTCAGCTTAGAAATTCCTGATGTTGCAGCAGTCCCTTTGTGTTGGATGCGATGATTTTTTCAGTTATTGGACTGACCTGAGATAGTTGTCAGTTATTGGACTGACCTGAGATAGTTGTCAGTTATTGGACTGACCTGAGATAGTTGTCAGTTATTGGACTGACCTGAGATAGTTGTCAGTTATTGGACTGACCTGAGATAGTTGTCAGGTGTTGGACTAACCTGAGATAGTTGTCAGTTATTGGACTGACCTGAGATAGTTGTCAGTTATTGGACTGACCTGAGATAGTTGTCAGGTGCTGGACTGGCCTGAGATAGTTGTCAGTTATTGGACTGACCTGAGATAGTTGTCAGGTGCTGGACTGCACTTTTATACTTTATTATTGGCACATGCTGATTGTATGAAAGAACATATTATATGGAATATATCCAGCTTCAATTCTGTGGATATGTACCAGCAAATCCAGCACTGACTAATGAAAGTATGTGCATGAAAGGTTATGGAAAATAAGATTGGAATTATTATATACATGAAAACTTCTTTTTCAACAATTTTACCTTTGTTGCGACTCCAGCTAAGCGCAACAAGTTGCACTCTCCTGAGAGCATAGCCCATGGATAAAGGCTCTCCAGTCATCCCTGTTCTTGGAATTATTCTCAGCTTCCTTCCATGTGTGCCCCTTGTCTCTGAGCACCGTCATAATTTCCCTTCTCCAACCTGGGCATCCAGCTAAGCAGAATTTACACATGGAAAACAGAATAAAAATGAGTATTAAAATCTAGTCACAAGATCATATGAGTATCTTGATGCTAAACTCAATCTGGCTATTTGAGAGTATTGTCATATTGTAGTTTGCTGTATGAGATATTAACGTGTTGTAGAGGTCATTGTGAACATAAATCGGTTACTGTCAGTTTTTTGTGTGTTACAGGAAGTGTCTCATATCAGGTGATCCATTGTTTTTTACTACTTAAACTGTCTCAGATTTATACTGTTTTATCTTCATCATTTTTCTTGCATTTGTTCTTAAAATCTTTTAAAGTTTTTAATAATGCTTTTTATTTTGTTGTTTTGAAAATGATGAAAGTGAAGCACATGCTACTGTGATGGTGTCTGCTGTTGAAGGATACATTTAAAAAAAAAAATCTACCACTTGAAAAGAAAGCACATGCAAGTGGCATCTCAGAAGGGAAGCAACTCAGTGTTGGGGTTCTGCATCTTTTGAGGACTGTTATTTTATTCACATCATCCTGATACACACTACACGCTGAGACAATCTTTTACAGTGCCGGCTCAAGACCACTCATAATGGAGTTAACAAATTGGACAATCTGAACGTTTTTTTTTTTTTACAACTCGTTTTTATTCAGCTTTTGGGTTATTTGGTTTAATTTTTGAAGATATTTACTTGTTTTAAGGTAAAGGATGCTTTAAGTATTATTTTAATAACAAAATGTGTTACTTTACAAAAATGTTATTTTCTAACAGCTGACATTCTCATGTTAGCACTTATAACAAAATGCAGCTTTAGTTATGTTGTTGATTTTCAGAGATAATCTGTTGATGATTTAATTGCTGTGTTCTAGATGTTTCTGAATAAAAGAGGCTGCTTTTAAAATTACGAACATTTTCTCTTTAAATATGTGGTACTTTGTGGAATCCAAGAACACCAGTGATGTGTCCTAATCCAAGAACACCATTGATGTGTCCCAATGCAAGAACACCATTGATGTGTCCCAATCCAAGAACACTAGTGATGTGTCCCAATCTCAGCTTAGAAATTCCTGATGTTGCAGCAGTCCCTTTGTGTTGGATGCGATGATTTTTTCAGAGCGGGTCTTCAGCGTGATCTTGATGAAGCATGTGCAGTCACGAGCCTTCCACTGGGTAGTTCGCCACTCAGTTCTGCTTGCCTCACTTCTCCGTCTTTGAGTGGCCTAACCTAGCATGGTATTGTGCTCGCTTCAACACACTGGTCATTGTAAAATGTTTTACATTCGTCTTTGAAATTCGCTTGGAGGAACTTTTTACATGGTTAAGAATATCATTTACGGCGATTACGACACACAGTTTGAACTGAACAGTCTCCTATTTGGTGTGAAGTGAGTGGGAATCTCATGGAAAGAGCGCTTTTATTAGTTCAAAACCAATCATCGTTGCCCTTCACGGGCCGCAGCATCCAAACTGGTGACTCTGGATAACTTTGTTCTGATCGCATGGCCTTCTGTGCCGGCGACGCATCTTTCAAATGTCTGCCCTATCAAATGTCGATAGTACGTGACATGCCTACCATGTTTGTAACAGGTAACGGGGAATTAGGGTTCGATTCCGGAGAGAGAGCATGAAAAACGGCTACCACATCCAAGGAAGGCAGCAGGCGTTCAACTTGCCTACTCTCGTCATGGGGAGGTAGTGACAAAAAATAACAATATGGGACTCTTTCGAGCCCTCGTAATTGGAGTGAGTACATTTTAAACCCTTTAACAGGGATCTACTGGAGGGCAAGTCTGGTGCCAGCAGCCGCGGTAATTCCAGCTCCAATAGCGTATATTAAAGTTGCTGCAGTTAGAATGTTAGGAAAGAAAGTGGCTGGAGTTGTTTTATTACAAGGAATATTGGTTGTGTTGTGTTATTACAAGGAATATTGGTTGTGTTGTGTTATTACAAGGAATATTGGTTGTGTTATTAAAAAGCTCACAGCTGATGTTCCTCCTTGGACCAGGAGTTTTGTTCAAGAACAGATGGACAACTTCATCTCCGCCATTGGTCCTCAGTCATGAGATTTAAACCCTCCTGCATCGGGAGTTGGGCATAAGGCTAACAACCTTATCCTGGGACCTATCTAGAGTTGACTCTAGATGGGAAAAAAAGAACTTGTTATGGAAACTCGCAAGTGGTTAAACACTTTGTGTGCCCTATGTGACGTTTAACTGCACGAGAGGATAGTAGTGGTAGTAGTAGTAGTATTAGTAGTAGTAGTATTAGTAGTAGTAGTAGTAGTAGTAGTAGTAGTAGTAGTAGTAGTAGTAGTGTGGGAACTAAGCATCTGTGTGTTCAAGGTTAGTGTGATAGAGGGGAGATTCCATGCCACTGCACAGAACCAGTTTTGTCCAGATATGTCTAATGTTACTAAAAATAGTACAGTGGATGCAAAACTTATCAGTCTGCCCTCAAATATGGATTGTGAATGAATACATATAATTTACATGTGAATTCTGAACTTTCTTATGTCTGACTTTCTCAGGAGACTAAAGAAAGGTAACTGTTTTAGTGTGATGGCTGACATACCAGAGCTACCCAGTACCGTTTCTGCTAGAGTTCCTAGACACAACCTCAGTTTGGTTGTAAGGACCTATAGTGATGGTTGTAAGGACCTATAGTGATGGTTGTAAGGACCTGTAGTGATGGTTGTAAGGACCTATAGTGATGGTGTCTGCTGAAAGCTTGGCCTTTTTTGAGTCAGCTCTGGGTCTTCAGGTTCATCATTGTAACCCACATAACCCATGTCAGAGTTCAAAGTTCAAAACTCAGATTCCAGCTTCACTGCATTCAGGACAACCCATATATGCTCCACCGCATGCCACAGCATCCATGCAAGAGTATGTTTGCTAATAGTTCTTGTCGAATGTTGGTTGTTTACGATGCATTTTCTGCCGCACAGTTTGGCTTTCCTACCATCACCCTGTATTTGTCCTAGCTCCAGCGGTCTCTTCACAGCTACATTGTTCCTCCCATTCTTCATTTTCCTACAGTCTGTCCAATACAGCTTTAGCCATGTCACCCTTGGCCATTGTCACTCTGCCATTTATTTTTGGCCTGTCCAGCAAGTCTGTCTGCCATATCATTGCCATGTACTCATGTATGCCCTGGACCATAAAGGCATATTTCAGGGTAGCTGGCATGAAGGACCATCCTCTCCATAAGGAGCTGGGGTTGATAACGGGAAGATGCAACAAACGTGGCAGATCCTGGATGGCTGAGGCCGAGAAAACAGTAAAGTCAATTTGCAGTCAAGATGAGGTGCCTAAAGGTGATGACTGGTTACAGGTACAGGACCGACCTCAGCTAACAAAGGTTATTATACAGAAGGTCCGGGAACGTAGAGACTGGGCACAGGGGGCAGTTGAACTTTGGGTTCAAGATCTCATCCAGCATCTCTGCGGGTCTTCTGACATGGTAATATATACAGATGGCTCAGTGACTCGGAACAGCAGAAGTGGTTGGGGTTTTGTTGTCTACCAAAATGGAAGATTAGTGGCACAGGGTTCGGGAACCTTTGAAGTCACCACATCAAGCATGCAAATGGAAACTGAAGCTGTATCGGCGGCAGTGGAATGGTCAGTTGCTCATGATGTGGCTAATGGTGTCACTGTGACGGATTCACAGAGTATGCTTTGTAAGAGTGAGAAGAATTTGCTTCAGAAAGGATGGGTACGGTTCAGCTATTAACCCGCATCAGTACAGTGCTGGTGTTTCAACATCTTCCCAGAAACCACCAGCTACTGCAGATGATGTGAGCAAAATGAGGGATTTTGCTGTTTTGAATGCTAAGAAGCTGAATAGTTTATTCTTCTACTCCAGGACTTCCAAACTTTTTCTGACCGTCATCCATTTTCCAGGTAACACCCCCCCCCCCCAACATCAGTTGCCTCAGATGTTTCTTGTGTCTCCCTCTTCTCTAACTGCCCCCTCTTGAATCTTCCAGGAACCTCAGATGGGCAGTATTGTCCACTTTTGGAGCCGCTGTTGTACACGATGATGATAATGATGTGAGACTGTCATGGCTTTCGTCAAGTCTGTAGATGAACGTAAGAAGATTGGCTGACGCGTTCCATCAAGATGCAGTGCCAAGTTCATCAGCGAGCTCAGCATGGACAAGTGTACTGGGACCATTTAGCACATATGGAACCAAGCTGACACAACTGGGACCAAGCTAGCACAACTGGGACCAAGCTAGCACAACTGGGACCAACTAAGCACAACTGGGACCAACTAAGCACAACTGGGACCAAGTTAGTACAACTTGGGCCAACTCAGCACAATGTTTATAACTGCTGTGGGGCCATCTAACTGCAGTAAGTTGCACCCAGGCATCCAACTAACCATGCTCAGTGCAACTGGGATCATGCTCAGCACAACTTGGACCATGCACAGCACAACTGGGACCATACTCAACACAACTAGGACCACCCTCAGTACAACTAGGACCATACTCAACACAACTAGGATCACGCTCAGCACAACTTGGACCATGCTAAGTACAACTGGGAAAGAGCAAAAGATATTCGGTTGTGGAAATCAGTGATGACCAGCACTTAATTTTCCATGGACAAGAGAGAGAGAAAGAGAGAGAGAGAGAGAGAGAGAGAGAGAGTCTGACAGACGGTTGGGTATCACCTGTCGCACATGAGGATCCCTACCAGACACGGTGACCCCACTTGAGTCCCCGTTCACGTCGTTACTCACCCAAAGGTTATGATTGTCCGTGAGATACTCTTTGGAAGCATGGTGAAGGTTTTCCGTTGCCTACCCTCAGATTTGCATCTGGTTTACTCCATTAGAATCTGACCAGAGACTGCCCTGCAAATCAGCAGAGGTAGTTTTTCTTTAAGATGAGCTCCCCTCCCGGGGTTATCGAGTCCCATCTACCCGAAGTATCTGGTTTTCAAGCGCAGTTACCCTTCTCTCCGGTTGAAGTAAACAGTTGCGCCAGGAGAAGGCCAGGTGTTGTCTGAGACCCACGATTGGAGATGTTTAGTTGAGAGTGGAGAGCTTATTTAAAGAAGGCTGGCTAGTAAAGAGGATTAAACAGAAAACTTAAATATTTTGGACACATTAAACGTCATGAGAATTTAGAGAAGACCGTCTTGGAAGGGTACATAATGGGAAAAAGAAAGGAAGACCAAGGCGAAGATGGCTGCAAAACATCATTGATGATCTGCAAATGGATGCATCAGCAGCAGGCCATCTTGTTTACAACCGAGAGGCCTGTTAGGAAGGCAAAGTTCCGCAAGGGACATGCAAATGACTGACTGGAGAGCTTATCCTGCACCTCATCTCCAGCTGTGACAGTCCTTTTAGGAGCAACAACAGCAGCAAAAATTCTTCCCGGCAGGGAATCGAACCCTAGTCTCTCACGTGACAGGCGAGGATGCTAACCACTATACCACTGAGAACATCCCGCTACACTAAACCAATCCTGTTCTGGATGATAAGTAAAGAGATACAGAGAAGACTGGAATCAAACTGATATGTTAAGATGAATGCCGAAGGCACCATGGACGGCTAGAAATTCGAACGAGGAGGTTCTGAAAGAGGCACAAGAAACGAGGAAGATTATTACAATAATAAAGATCAGAAAACGATAATTCAAACTTATGGAGCATATTTGAAAGAGAAGCATGCTAGAAAACCTAATGACAACAGGGAAGATGGAAGGTAGAAGAGACAGAGGTAGACAGAGAGAGAAGATGTTTGATGGTTCGGCATCCTGGCACGGGAAATGCTTAGTGACAAGCCTGTTGAGATGCACAAGGGATCGAGGGTTATGGAAGGACATGATACCCCACACCTGTGGGCAGGGACCGAGAGAGAGGGAGGCATTCCAATATAAAATAATGAACCAGTGTAAATCTCGATATATAAAACCTTTATTCATCATCATCATCATCAGGTGCCGTGCCGACTGGCGTTGGCTATTATGCTTCTCCAGAGTACCCGATCCTTCATGCAGGCCATCAGTTCAGTTGGTGATCTCCTCTCACGCCATCCCGTCAGACTGTCCAGTATCATTTCTCTTGGTCTTCCTCTTGATCTTCTTCCTTCTATTTTTCCTGTTATAATATTTTCAATGCCCCCTCTTCTCATTGCATGTCCTATGAAGGTACATTGTCTCTCTCTTATCTTTTTGACAAGGTTTTTTCGTCTCTCCAGCTCTTCTCATACATTCTTCATTAGTTATTTTTGCTGTCCAGGGGATTCGCAACATTCTTCTAATAAACCACATTTCTGCTGCTTCCAGTGATTTTTGTGCAGACACTATATACAATAAAAACATTTATTACCCTGTGTAAATCTTTTCACATGAAATAATCACAGATATATATATATATATATATATATATGAACGTGTGTGTGTATGTTAGAGCATCACGCTGGAAAACCTGGACCAATGTCAACCAAACATGGCACACATATTACTTACAATCTGCACAATGCACCGTGTGGGCTAGATCATCCCTAGGATACCCCCTATAACCCCTAGGGGTTGGGGTGACATGTAAAAATAATCGAAAATGAACGATATTGGTGTCGAATCCGTAATTTTCAGGGTTGCTGAGATCAGTAGTGACACTCTCGATGCCGTTTAAGTCCAAGTTCAGCCTCAATCAGCATGGGGGCCCTAGGTGTTTGTACAAATAATCGAAAACGACCAATATTAGTATCGAATCCATAGTTTTTGGGGTCGCTGAGATGAACAGTGACACTCCCGATGCTGTTTAGGTCCAAGTTCAGCCTCCAACGGCATGTGGGGCCCTAGGGGTTGGGGTGGGATGGGGTGACATGTACAAATAATCGAAAACGACCGATATTAGTATCGAATCCATAGTTTTCGGGGTCGCTGAGATGAGTAGTGGCACTCGCAAGTTCAGCTCCCATCGGCGTGGGGGGGGGGGGGGTGAGAAGTGGTGAAAAATAAAATGTCCAAACTGACCGAGATTAGTGTCGAATCCATAGTATTCAGGGTCGCTAAGCTGATTGGTGACAGTCCTGATGACAATTAAGCCCGCGTTTAGTCGAATAGAAGGAATAGAACTCTGTAAAACCGTATAGACTCTGTAGAACCTTCTAGACGTTTTTGGAAATGAACAAAACATTGTAGAACCTTCTAGAACATTGTGGAACTGAATAGACCTCTGTAGAATCTTCTAGAAGGTTGTGGAAATGAATAGAACTTTGTTGATTGGGATTTTTAAAATTCCCGGGCAACGCCGGATAATCAGTTAGTAGATAGATAATTACGGACACCTGCTAGGTCGGCACCACCCATGTCGTTGCTGTTTCATTGCTGGCAGTTGGTGTCAGAGGAGAGAAAGTCGAGACCTGAATAGATCATTCTCCAGTACGTCCATTGTATTCTGAAACTGTACATATAAGCGGCTGTTATTATGTCTTACTTGACACAGAACACATCGTTCTACCTGTCAGTTTTTAAGAAACCATTTTTCTTAATCGGAGAAGGACTTTATTATCAGTGATTTTATTTACCCGTATATCCTGTAAATGTTTATTTTATTTTATTTTTACATTAGTGTCCTTTTAACTTTACGTTTCTTAATTTAAATTTTGAAAGGAAAAAAATGCCAAGAAATTATTGAAATTAAAATTTATTTTCGATGAAAAAAAAAGGAAGTGTTGATGTGTGAGCAGTATCTGTGTTAGTATATTCTTATTACTACAGAGTGCAAGAAACTCCGTCTCAGCTGGGTCAAACTCAGCTGAACTGGAGCGCTATCTACATCTCTCTGCGTATGTAGTAGAACTAACACAGATGCTGCTCCATGTGTTAATATGAATGTTTTTCTATGTGTTTTTCTACGGTAAACTTGAACTACCGATACAGTAACACAGCCTCTGTAAAAACACATATCTGGCTGCAGGCCATAAAAACATTCATGAGGACACATCAAACATGTCTTCCTCCTCACTTCAGAGGGGCGTCATATAGAGACCCGGCCACCGCCCGGTAACACTTCATTTATCAGTCCGAACGGTGTCGTTTTTGGTTCTAGTTTTTGCAGAAAAAAAATCTTCTTCTTCTAGTGAAACCAGTTCCATACACGTACCAGTGTATACAGTCATGTGTCAAATACTCAAATGCATTAAAAACAGGTGGAAGATAAGGTACAGCTCTCGTACAGTTAATCACTGAATATTCATGATTAAATCTGTACGATTGTTTTCTTCACATGATTACAGCGTCAAGCAATCAATACTCGACTAAGTGTGGAAACTTAACTTTAGCAGTCTCTTTAGAAACCGAGCAATCGTTTGTCAACTTTGACCTCCAAGTAACGGTTGTTTGTGATGTTTAAATATCCTGATTTTCATATTTATGCTTAGTTTTTTAGATTTCCATATAGTCTTCAACATTGCAAAAGCCTGGTTTGCTCTAGTAAGTCTGCTGTTGATGTCCTCTGTGCTGTCTCCATTTTCTACTACTCTACTGCCAAAGTATACAAATTCGTTGACCTCCTCCATTAACATGCTATCTACTCTGAGTACATTTCTGTTGTTCACATTTTGCTTCATTAACTTTGTCTTTCCTACGTTGATCTTTAGTCCTATGTTGTTTGCATTCTGAGTTATCTTGTTTATTTTATCTTGCATATCTTTGTGACTGCTTGATAGTAGACAAATGTCGCTGGCAAAGTCAAGGTCCTCCAGCACTGTGTCAAGGGTCCATTGTAATCCTTTGCGTTTGTCTGATGTTGCCTCCTTCATCAACCAGTCTACTGCCAAGATAAATAATGTTGGTGATAGTACACATCCCTGCTTCACTCCTGTTTGTACCCTAAAGCTGCTGGAGGTATGTTCTCCACAGATCACTTTGCACTGAAAACCCTCGTATATGGTTGTGATTACATTCACTATCTTATGGTGGAGGCCATACCATCTTAGGATCTTCCACAGTGCATTTCTGTTAACACTGTCAAAGGTTTTCTCAGAATCTATAAACAGTGCATATGTTGTGCTATGCCATTAATTTGCATGCTCTAATATTTGTCTAAGTACAAATATGTAATCTATGCATGATTTTCCTTTCCTAAATCCTGCCTGCTCTTTCCGAAGTTTTCCCTCAAGTGCTGGTACAATTCTGTTGATGATTATTCTGCAAAATACTTTACTGGTGAGTGGCAGTAGGGTAATGCCTCTCCAGTTCCCGCAATCTCTGAGGTCACCCTTCTTTGGTAGTTTTACTATAAGCCCAGTTTTCCACTCCTCTGGGGCTTTTTCTAGATCCCAAATTTGCTGTAATATCCGGCAAAGTTGTTTTGGTGTTTCTGTTTCTTCTGTTTTCAACATCTCAGCAGTCACTTCATCTTCACCTGGTGCCCTGTCTGATTTTAGCTTCTTTATCGCCTCCTTTACTTCATTTATTGTTATTGGTCCTGTACTGATGTTTAGTTCCGTTTTTGCTTCAGGTATGTCTATTGTTTGTGCTGCTTGTGTTCTGTTTAGTAGGGTGTTAAAGTGTTCCCTCCATCTTTCAATTTTTTCTCATTCTCCACTGACCAGTTGTTCCTTATGTGTCCTTACTGCACTCCCACATCTTGTGCTGAAGTTAACTGTCATCTGCTTTGCGATTTTGTATATGGTTTTCATGTCATTTGCATATACTGCTTTCTCTGCTGCTTCTGCTAAGTTGTCATAATATTGACGTTTATCTTGACGCCATGATTCCTTCACTTCTTTGTCTTTTTGTGCATAATTACTTAGAACTTGTTCTTTTAGCCTTTATGATTTGGTATTCAGTAATTTTTTCTTGCTTTCCTTTCTTTGCTCTATCTTTTCCCATGTGGTCTTACTTATCCATTCCTCTTTTCTCCTTTTCCGATATCCCAGCACCTCTTTTGCTGTTTCCTGTAGTGTTTTATTGAACTCTAGTATTGACATTTCTGCTTCGTCTTGTAAGACACTGAAGCGGTTCTTAAGTACTATTGAGAATTCATTTCTTGTTTGCTGGTCTTTCAGTTTTCTTATATCAAAGCGCGCCTTTCTGTTCTCTGGTTTTGGCTTTCCTTAATTTAGTTTTATTTTTGCTACCAGAAGGTTGTGATCACTTCCTACATCTGCTCCTTTCCTTGCTCGCACATCTTGTAGTGACCGTTTCCACTTGTTGTTTATTAGTATGTGATCGATTTGGTTTTCTGTGGTTTTATCTGGTGACCTCCAAGTCACCTTATGGATGTTTTTGTGTTGGAAAATTGTCCCTCCGATGGTCATCATGTTTTTTTTTCACAGAAACTGCACAGTCTTTCTCCATTTTCATTTATTTCTCCGATTCCCTCTCTTCCCATGATTCTTCTTCTATCTTCATTTCCTTCACCTACTTTTGCATTGAAGTCGCCCAAGATGAGTTGCATATCATGCTTGGGTATTGTTTCTACTGTGGCTTGGAGGTTGTTGTAAAAATCTTCTTTTAATTCCTCTTCAGCTTCTTCTGTTGGTGCATAACAAACTATAATAGACAGCTTCGTGAATCTTGAGTTGAACCGTGCATATAATAATCTCTCATTTATTGGGGTCCATTTCAGCAACGCTCTTGGTGATTCTTTTGTTATAATCAATGCCACTCCTCCTTCATGAAGATCTTCTTTACCTGATCATATTATTGTATCTTCTGTGTGCCATGTTGTTAATTTCCTTCTGCCTTCTCCTGTCCATCTTGCTTCTTGTACTCCTAGTATGTCTAGTTTGTATCTGTGCATTTCTTTGATGGTTTGTGCTAGTTTTCCAGTCTGATTAAGTGTTCTTACATTCCAGCTGCCTATTTGCATCTTGTGTTTAGGTTCCAGGAGGTCTACAGTCGGGCTTGGGACTTCCAGTGGCTGGCTTTCATCCACAACCTTCATGGGCTCAGTTTCCTGATAAGCATTTCTCCTTCCACCAGCATTTATTTTTTCCCTTGCTTCCGTTTCTGTAGCAGTCTGATAGTTTTTGTTTTTTTTTACCAGATAGGGTTGCTGGCCCTATGCCGAACCCTCCTTAGTCACCTTTTACGATCATGCATGGTAGGGTACAGTGGTCCTATTCTTTGCTTCCCAGACATGTACCCAGGTCCCAGGTACCGCACGAGGGGAATAATGGAGATACAACGAGGGAAATTAAAAGGAGGATATCTATCGCTCTTCAGAAAGTAAAACAACTAAAGAATCTGTGGAGAGGAGCAGACAGAACCACAAAAATAAGATTTTTAAGGGCATGCATCTTTCCCATCGTAACATATGCCTGTGAGACCTGGACACTTAACAAAACAGCTGAGAAACACATAAATGCCTTTGAATGTAAATGCTACGGAAGAGTTATTCAAATATCATGGACACAAAAAAAAAAAAGAACACGTATATCCATACCACAAGAACTTAGTAATAAAGAAGGCTGGATAGTAAAGAGAATTAAACAAACAAAACTTACATATTTTGGACACACATCATGATAATCTAGAGAAGACCGTCTTGGAAGGATACATAATGGAGAAAAGAAGGAGAGGAAGACCAAGGCGAAGATAGCAGCAAGACATCGTTGATAATCTGCAAATGAATGCATCAGCAGCAGGCTATCTTGCTTACAACCGAGAGGCCTAGAGAAGGGCAGTTAGGAAAGCAAAGTTAGATAAGTGATATGCAAATGACTAACTGACTGAATTCTTCCCATATAAAGCAATAGTCTTATATATCTTATATCCTTCCCGTGCCGTTAAACGTCACATAAGGGTCGCAAAGTAGTTCGCCAATTTTTCCTGTCTTCGGCGAGTCTTTCAACCTCATCAAAGGATTTTATGCCTGTTAATTTGGGCGCTCTTAACAATGTCCTCTTCAGAGTTTCACACGGTCTGCCTCTTTTTCTTCGGCCTGTTGTGTTCCACTTGATAGCGTGTTTTGGTATTCTCTGATAATTTCTTCTCATCAAGTGACCAACATATATGTCCATCTCCTTTTCCTGATCACCAATGAGACTGGTTGTTGCTCAGTCATCTGTCTTATCTTTGCATTATTCTTGAATTCGTTCCACTTGATGCCGAGTATTTTCCTTACGCATTTGTTTTCAAAAGAGTCGAATTTCTTTTCTATTTCTTTAGTTGTTTTCAATAGTAATACTATGTAAATCTATCTTACACCCTTCCCGTGCCGTTAAACGTCACATAGGGCTCGCATAGTTGTTTGCCAAGCTTTCATATTCTCGGCGAGTCTTTCAACGTCATTAAGGGATTTTATGCCCACTAAACTGGCTTCTCTTAACAATGTCCTCTTTTGAGTTTCACGCAATAGATCTTTTTCTTCGGCCTGTTGTGCTCCACTTGATAGCTTGTTTTGGTATTCTCTGATTGTTTATTCTCATCACATGGCCTACATATGTCCATTTTCTTTTCCTGATCACCCATGAGACAGGTTGTTGTTTGATCATCTGTCTTATCTCTGCGTTGTTCTTGAGTTCGTTCCACTTTATACCAAGTATTTTTCTTATGCATTTGTTTTCAAAAGAGTTTAATTTCTTGTCTATTTCTTTAGATGATTTCCAGCTTTCGCATGCATAAATGAGGTGGATATCACATTTGAACTGAATAATCTTAACTTGATTTTTGTGCTTATAACTTTTGAATGCCATATGTTGTCAAGACTTTTGAAGGTCAATGCTGCTTTTACAATTCTAATTCTAACTTCCTTCCTAGTGTCACCATCCTGGTCTATGTAGCTGCCAAGGTATGCAGATTGGTTTACTTCATCAACGTCTGTTCCTTCTATGTATATTTTTTCTTCTTGATTAATGAGAAGTTTCATTATTTTTATTTTGTATTTGTTAATTTCAAGACCTATTTTGCTAGCCAAGGAAGATAGAGAATCTAATTTTTCTATATAAACCGTTAATAAACTTGTGTAAATCTTTGCATATAAAACAGTAAAACAAAATCTCGCACAAATCTCTCCATATAAAATACTAATAACCCTGTGTACATTTTTCTATTTAAAAAAAACAGTAATAAACTTGCATAAGTAATTCCATTTGAAACAATAATGATTCTATATTAACTGTGAAAACACATACATACTTGTACATACAGTATAATGTTCTTGTAACTAACAGACTCTGTTAAATGCTGGCTTAAGTTGGTTAGGATAGTTTACAACCTTTAGTTCTGTTCTGTGCATTTTAGTTCCACATCTCACCATTAGACTTGACTTGTTCACGTATTGTTCAGAGAATACACCACACGATGATGATGAGCGTGATACGAAACTAACTTTCAGAACCGTGGCATGTTTGAGAAGGCTCGTGGTCAGGGTTTCTCAATCTTTTTCCGCTGTTGTCCTCCTCTTCTGCATTACTGTTTTTCCCCTGTAAACTTCAACTCCATTACTATAAATAATTATGAAATTCGAAACAACGAGGCTACTGTGCAGAAAATGTTAGAGCAAAGCATTTATCCAACAAACTCTCTCCACTTCTCATGGTCCGCGGCCAGGCTTTGTATGGTGTCCCAGCTGTCCTGCATGCTACTTACTTCCGCCTCTACAGTTCTCCGTCAGGTAGCCTTGGATCGCCCTCTCTTTTTATATTTCCATCGGGTGTCCTTTTCAGATGTTGCGGTCAGAACATCCACTATCACGCTACTGGCTTCCTTCCGGCTTTCACCACTAGCACTCATACAAGCTTCACACACTGGAGGTCCATCCCGTAATGAGACTTGATTGTTTGTTGCTGTTTCTGTAACATGTTTTTTTTTAAACGTGACAGAATTGTCGGCCCTGCGCACAACATCCTTAGTCGCCTCTTATGTCAGACACTGAAGGTAGGTAAAGGTAAAGGTAATCCTGTCATGCCTTAGAGGCACATAGGGATATGGTGTTAGTGCCCATATTTTCCTTAGAGGCACATAGGGATATGGTGTTAGTGCCCATATTTTCCTTAGAGGCACATAGGGATGTGGTGTTAGTGCCCATATTTTCCTTACAGGCACATAGGGATATGGTGTTAGTGCCCATATTTTCCTTAGAGGCACATAGGGATATGGTATTAGTGCCCATATTTTCCTTAGAGGCACATAGGGATATGGTGTTAGTGCCCATATTTTCCTTAGAGGCACATAGGGATATGGTGTTAGTGCCCATATTTTCCTTAGAGGCACATAGGGATATGGTGTTAGTGCCCATATTTTCCTTGACCTGTCAGCACACTAGAGGGTGATGTGGTCAGTATCACGCCCGGCCGCCTTTCCTCCCCCAACTCCAGAAGAAGTCAGGTACCCATTTCTACAACTGGGTGACTGGGGTGCCTCCGGCCGTATTCGAACCCCCGACCTTCGCTATGAGAGATCAATGCACTAACCACTGCGCCATTCAATTCTTTACTCCCCATGCTAACGTCCAGGCCTGCAGTTCTTTGGACGTGAGAGAAAGAAAAATAGTAAGAAAATGGCTTGAACGTTCTCCTTTCACCGTCTAGGCGGTTGATCGTTACTATCCAAGAACGCTATTTGCATATTTTAGTAATGGCCCCATAAACTCGGGGCGATCCCATGTGGGACTGCGCTGTTCCGGTTAAGAAACTTGTAGGCAGTGAAATCAACGACAAAAACCGGAAATACCAAATTAGCGACATATACAATTTACCGACATTAGTGCTGCTGAAGTAACTGGAGGGGTGTAACCTTACTATCAGTTGTATCAAAGGTGTTTTGTAAAGTGATTCTGAATAGAATTAAGGATGTAGTGGATACTGCAATGAGAGAAGAACAAGCAGGATTTCGAAAAGTGAGAAGCTGTCTCGACCAGATCTTTACTCTAAGAATAATACTTGAAGAACATTTGAAAAACAGAAACCATTAATCCTGAACTTCATAGACTTTAAAAAAGGCATTTGATAGCATACACAGAGATTCCTTGTGGAGAATTTTAAGTCTATATGGAATACCATCTAAAATTGTCAACATCATTCATCATCATCATCATCATCATCATCACGTGCCGTGCCGACTGGCGTTGGCTATTATGTTTCTCCAGAGTACCCGATCCTTCATGCAGGCCATCAGTTCAGTTGGTGATCTCCTCTCACACCATCCCGTCAGACTGTCCAGTATCATTTCTCTTGGTCTCCCTCTTGATCTTCTTCCTTCTATTTTTCCTGTTGTTATAATATTTTCAATGCCCCCTCTTCTCATTGCATGTCCTATGAAAGTACATTGTCTCTCTCTTATCTTTTTGACAAATAAAAGGGATGGCGACTGCAGTAAAACTGGTTAATATAAATAAGGTAGATAGAGGTGTATGGTGCAGTTTTACAGAGTGAGGGAGGAAGTGAGCAAGGTGAGAAAAAAAACAAATATAAAGTATGAGAATGTATAAATGAAAAACATACAACATCCGATATTTCGGCGTGAGCCTTATTCGAGGATACATGCAAAAACAAAATACAAACATATATAACTTATCTGAAGCGTCTTGCTCTCAGTAAAACGGAAATGTGTGTGGAAGAAGGAGGAGGAGGGAAAAAAAACCCGTTGCCTACAGACAAAAGATTCCCGATATAGCCAATCATAGCGAAGAAGCAGAGAGAGGAGGACGCGGAGAGAGGAGGAGAACAAGTGGGAGAAAGAGGTTGGGGGAAGGTAATAGAAACATGATAGCCGCTAGAGGTGTGGGGGGGGGGGGGTTGGGGTGGGGGAAAGGGGAGAGAAAAGAGGACGCGAGAGATAATGAATGAAGAACTTAAACACCTACAGGGAGGAAATGTAAAACTGGTGAATGGGACAAGACCAATATGTTGGCAGAGAAGGAAATATGATGGTGGTAGGCTCTGAGACACGTGAACTTTTTGGGGAACCCCCATTGGTGGCTTACAGACGTGACAAAAACCTCAGGGACCTTTTAATTCGTAGTCATCTTAAGACAGATGACACTTTTTATGGTACCTGACGTTGTGGACGCCGTAGATGCAACACTTGTCCGTTTGTTGTCGAGGCCAGCCAGATCTCTTTCCCTAAATCCACGTTATCAGTACAGGAGGGTTTCACCTGCACTTCACGAAATGTCATTTATGTTATCATGTGCAAACGTTGGGGTTTGAAGTACATAGGGGAAACTGGCTTACGGTTAGGAGATCGATTTCGCCAGCATCTCAATGATATTTCTAGGAGGGCCTGGACACCTGTGGCTAAACATTTTTGCCTTGGTAACCACAGGGGCAAACAGGACATTTCGGTTAGTGCGATCCGCTCTTGTTCCGCAGATGTACGATCTCGGAGGGTCCTGGAACAGCGCCTTATTTTCCAGACTGGCTGTCTCCACCCAGCTGGAATTAACAATGTTTTCAGCTTTCTGTAACTTCTTTATTTTTCCACTGGCCTTTTTTATACTCTACTTTCTTTCTCTATGCTACCCCTCCCTACCACCATCCTATTTCCTTCTCTGCCAACATATTGGTCTTGTCCCATTCACCAGTTTTACATTTCCTCCCTGTAGGTGTTTAAGTTCTTCATTCATTATCTCTCGCGTCCTCTTTTCTCTCCCCTTTCCCCCACCCCTAACCCCCCCCCCCCCGACACCTCTAGCGGCTATCATGTTTCTATTGCCTTCCCCCAACCTCTTTCTCCCACTTGTTCTCCTCCTCTCTCCGCGTCCTCCTCACTCCGCTTCTTCGCTATGATTGGCTATATCGGGAATCTTTTGTCTGTAGGCAACGGGTTTTTTTTCCCTCCTCCTCCTTCTTCCACACACATTTCCGCTTTACTGAGAGCAAGACGCTTCAGATAAGTTATATATGTTTGTATTTTGTTTTTGCATGTATCCTCGAATAAGGCTCACTCCGAAATATCGGATGTTGTATGTTTTTCATTTATACATTCTCATACTTTATATTCGTTTTTTTCTCACCTTGCTCACTTCCTCCCTCACTCTGTAAAACTGCACCATACACCTCTATCTATCTTTTTGACAAGGTTTTTTGTCTCTCCAGCTCTTCTCATACATTCTTCATTAGTTATTTTTGCTGTCCAGGGGATTCGCAACATTCTTCTAATAAACCACATTTCTGCTGCTTCCAATGATTTTTGTGCAGACTTGCCTATTGTCCATGATTCACTTCCATATAACAAGATAGGTTCAATATAGCATTTTAGGACTCGTTTTCTAACATTCATTGATAAGGATGTGTTGGTCAATATGTTTCTCATTCTCTGAAATGCAGTCTTTGCTTGGCCTATTCTGTTCCTAATTTCTGTTCTGCATTTCCCATCTGAAGTTATTACTGCTCCAAGGTATTTAAATTTCTGCACCTGCTTTAGAATAGTTCCGTTTAATTTAATACTGCATGCTGGTGGATTCTGTTTCTTAGATATAACCATAGTCTCTGTCTTTTTGATGTTCAAAGTAAGGCCTTTCTGTTCACTTTCTTTGGCGACTTTATCATAGAGATTTTGCAGGTCTTGTTGGTTCTCAGCTATCAGTACTGTGTCGTCTGCATACTGAAAGTTGTTAATATTGTATCCTCCAATTTTTATGCCTGGTTCTGTGATGATTGTTCTTAGAATATTCTCGCTATACAGAGAAAAAAGGTCTGGAGATAGTACACATCCTTGTCACACCCCTTGTTTTATAGGTTGATATTTTCCAGTTCTATTTTCAACTCGAACTGCTGCTTCTTGCTGCCAGTATAGATGTTTTACAATCCTCAGGTCTTTGCCGTCTATATTGATGTCTTCAAGCATTTTAATAATTTCATTATGTTTCACCTTGTCAAATGCCTTGGTGTAATCAATGAAGCATAAGTAGAGATCTTTCTGTACTTCTAAAACTCTTTCTGTTAGTGTTCGTAAAGCATAAATGGCATTGTGTGTTCCCTTTCCTTCAACAAATCCAAACTGTTCATTTGCTATTTCCATTTTTATCTTTTCCCTTGTTCTTCTCATAATTATTCTCAGAAGTAGCTTCGTTATGTGACATGAGAGGCTGATAGTCCGGTGGTCGTCACATTCCTTTGCACCTGGTTTCTTTGGTAGTGCTATAAACGTGGATTTAATCAGGTCACTGGGAATATAACCACTGTTGTAAATGTCATTCAGTAACTTGGTTATTATTTTTATTCCTGTCTAGCGCCTCTATTTCTTCTATTGTTATATTATCAGGCCCAGTCGCTTTTCCTTTCGTCATGTGTTTGATGGCATCTATGATTTCATCTTCAATTATTGGCGGTCCATCACAGTTTTCAGTATCTGGTGTTAATTCTGGTCTTTCTCCTCCATATAGCTTACCGATATACTCTGTCCACCTGTCCACAATGTCTTCTTTTCCCATTAACTTTTTACCTTCTTTTGATTTCAGGCATCCTGTGGTATATTTTGTTTTCATGCCTGTGAGTTCATTAATTCGTTTGTGCATGTTTTTGCTGTCTTTATTATGAGAGTCCTCTATCTGTCTGCACTGTTCATTTAACCACACTTCTTTTGCTTCTCTGCATTTGTGTCTTATTTCTTTATTTATCTTGCTATATTTTTCCTCGTTATTTTTACTCCTCCTCCTCTTGTCCATCAGTCCTAAGATGTCGTCTGTCATCCATTTATTTTTAGAGGCTTCTTTTTTTGGTGGTATTATCTCCTTAACAGTTTGGTGGATAGAATCTCTTAACATTTCCTATTGTTCATCTATACTATTTATCTTTGCTATTGCATTGTATCTATTTGTTATAATAACTTTGTATTATTCTCGCAGTTCTTGGTCATATTTAAGAAGTTCTGTATTCAGTTTGATGTTTCTCACTTTTCTGCCTGCTTTCTTTAGCTTTATTCTAACTTTTCCACAGAGTGGATCATGGTCACTATTGCAGATGGCTCTTGGCATGGTTTTTGTTGTCAGTAATGCATTGCGGAATCGTTTGTTGATTAATATGTAGTCTATCTGGTTAAAAGTCTTTTTGTCTAGGCTGCACCATGTTGTCAGTCTTCGAGGATGTTGTTTAAACCAGGTGTTTCCTACAACCATGCTGTGTATTCTTGCCCATTCAATTAATTTACAACCTCTATTATTCCTCTCCCCCAGTCCATAGTCACCAACGATGTCTGAAGTTCTTCCTTTACCAACTTTGGCATTAAAATCTCCCATGACTATGGTAACTTCATGTGACTTTGTGTGTTTTAGTGCTGTCTCTATGTCATTATAAAATATCTGTACATCTTCTTCAGATCTTTCAGATGTTGGAGCGTACACTTGTATAATATTTATGTTTATTGGTCGTCCTTTCAGTTGGTCTAGCAGGACTCGGTCCGAGATGTTCAAATATCCTACAATTGTCCTTGCCGTTTGTTCATCAAATATAATTCCTACTCCTCGTTCATGTTTCTCACTTCCTGAATATATTATTGTGTATTTATCTGAGTTTATCTTCCCTGCACCTGTCCATCTAACATCACTCGTTCCTAATATGTTGATCTTCATCCTTTCCATTTCCATCTTTACATTTTCTAATTTTCCAACCTGGAATAAAGTTCTAACATTCCATGTTGCTATTTTGAACTTGTTAGTTTTGCCACCAGTAGCTTGATGACGATCTGGCCTCACCTGTGGCTCGTGAGCTGCCCTACCGGACGAGGCTGTTCCAGAGGAACATCCATTAACGTCGTTCATGATGAATCGATTATTCGGTTCAAGCATAACTATTCTTAGGAACTACAACAGTGGTTTCCCGTTGCCTTCTGTCGGTTTGTGTACGGACTCTCCGCTAGCCTTTGGACTCCCTGTCCTACCCGCAAGGCAGTGGGAGTGAGAGGTTTTAAGGCGCCTCTGACCCGCCTGGTATTCCCTTCACTGAGCACCTGAGGCACTTTATAGGAGTAGTAGAGCCACCTACTACCCCACCTCGCTCTCTGAGTCATCATTAGAGATCTCTACAACGGATATGTTTCTGCGGTCAAGACAGAAGAGGGAATGAGCGAATGGTTTCAGATTGAAACAGGCGTCAAACAAGGATGTATATTATCTCCCTTGCTTTTTTGGAATTGCCATTGACTTTATAATGAAAAGATGCTGTACAGGTAAAACTGGCACTGATTGGGTACATGTGACTCAAATAGAAGATCTTGATTTTGCTGATGACATAGCTCTTATCAGTGACATTGTGAAATCGATGCAGGAAAAAAACAGATTCCCTGTCTTCCTTGGCTAGTAAAATAGATCTTGAAATGAACAAAGACAAAACAAAAATAATGAAACTTCTCATTAATCAAGAAGGAAAAATATATGTAGAAGGAACAGCAGTTGATGAAGTAAACCAACTTGCATACCTTGGCAGCTACATAGAACAGGAAGGTGACACCAGGAAAGAAGTTAGAATTAGAATTGAAAAAGCATCATCGATCTTCAAGAATCTTGAGAAGATATGGAATTCAAAAGTTCTAAGCACAAAAATCAAGTTAAGATTATTCAATTCAAATGTGATATCCACCCTCATTTATGCATGCGAAAGCTGAAAATCAACTGAAGAAATAGACAAGAAATTATACTCTTTTGAAAAAAAATGCATAAGGAAAATACTTGGTATAAAGTGGAACGAATTCAAGAACAACGCAGAGATAAGACAGATGATCAAACAACAACCTGTCTCATTGGTGATCATAAAAAGAAGATGGACATATATAGGCCATGTGATGAGAATAAACAATCAGAGAATACCAAAACAAGTTATCAAGTGGAGCACAACAGGCCGAAGAAAAAGATCGATCGCGTGAAACTCAAAAGAAGACATTGTTAAGAGAAGCCAGTTTAATGGGCATAAAATCCCTTGATGAAATTTAAAGACTTGCCGAGAATAGGAAAACTTGGCAAATAACTATGCGAGCCCTATGTGACGTTTAACGGGACGGGAAGGATGTAAGATTAAGAAGTGCTGTTGAATATATCCATACTACAAGAATTTAATATTGAAGAAGGTTGGCTAGTAAAGAGGATTAAACAGAGAAAACTTAGATATTTTGGACACATTAAAGGTCATGAGAATATAGAAAAGACAGTCTTGGAAGTATACATAATAGGAAAAAAAGAGAGGAAGACCAAGGCGAAGATGGCTGCAATACATCGTTGATAATCTGCAAATGGATGCATCACCATCTGAGCTGATGGCCTGCATGAAGGAACGTGTACACTGGAGAAGCATAATAGCCAACGCCAGTCGGCATGGCACCTGATGATGATGATGATGCAGGGTGTCTTGCTGACAACAGAGAGGCCTACAAGACAGTTAGGGATGCAAAGTTCCACAAGGGACATGCAAATGAATGAACTGATTGCTGTTGTAAACCTTGCTGAAAACAGGAAAACGCGAATTGCAATGCTAGCTCTATATAACGTTTAGCGGAACAGGAAGGATGTAAGGTGTAAGTGCTGTTGTTAATGACTCTACGCATGCGCAATAAATAAGTTTGAGTATCGGTCGCCATGGAGGATTATAAGGTAATAAAGAAAAAAAAATGCTATCAAACTGTTATTCCTGTCTCACTATCTCATACTTGACACATATCAGTCTGCACCGATATAGCATCTTCTTTCTTCAAAATTCACATGCAGCAATGCATCCGTGAAAATGTGTGCTTTCGTTTTATTTTGTTTTTTTTTTTAAATCCAGTTTAGCGCTTGTTAACCCTGTCAGATTGTTACGTTATTATCTATCGATCTTATTAATTAGTTAACAATATTTAAACAATTTCTGGCTGGGGCGAAAACACTGTCCAGTTTCGCAGTCATCGACCCATAAGCTGACATGCTGCGTCAGGGTTGGTGAACCATACCTGTCTCACCTCTCTCTCAGCAACAGGTCTAGCCTGGCTAACAGGGCAGGAATCGCCATAGGCCCCATGGTGGTGGAGTCTGCTAAAGAAGTGCTGCACACCCCCTGGTCTTTTACCCACACTCATGGGCCGAAAATAAATAGTCGCCATAACCCGCTCCCAATCCGATATGATGCTGTGACCTCAACATCCTCGCCACATTGGCTGCAAAGAATACCAGCTTGCAGATTCAAGGAGACCAAAGAAAAAGAAAGATTATAGTTTACTTATTCCCACCTAAAGAAGAAGAAAGATTATAGTTTACTTATTCCCACCTAAAGAAGAAGAAAGATTATAGTTTACTTATTCTCACCTAAAGAAGAAGAAAGATTATAGTTTACTTATTCCCACAATCACACTTTTTTTTCGCCTGTAATGCCTTGCAAATAACATTTCATTCTAACATTCTGCCATATCTCTAAATGTCTTTTTTTAAAATTGTTACTTCATTGAAAAAAAAAATGAAGACAGAAAGAAACTTGATATTTTAATATTGTTTTGTTTATGCACAATGCAGAGCTGGTTTAAGGTCTGTAGAGTTGCCTATATTTTGCATACCTTGGCAGCTACCTAGACCAGGATGGTGACATCAGAAAGGAAGTTAGAATTAGAATTGCAAAAGCAGCATCGACCTTCAGTAATCTTGAGAATATATGGCACTCAAAAGTTATAAGCACAAAAACCAAGTTAAGACTATTCAATTCAAATGTAATATCCACCTTCATTTATGCGTGTGAAAGCTGGAAAACAACTAAAGAAATAGAAAAGAAATTAGACTCTTTTGAAAACAAATGCCTAAGGAAAATACTCGGTCTCAGTATAAAGTGGAATGAATTCAAGAACAACGCAGAGATAAGACAGATGAGCAAACAACTTGTCTCATGGTTGATCAGAAAAAAAGATGGACATGTGTCGGTCATGTGATGAGAAGAAAGAATCAGAGAATCCCCAAACAAGCTATCAAATGGAACACTACAGGCCGAAGAAGAAGAGGTTGACCACATGAAACTCTAAAGAGGACATTGTTAAGAGAAGCCAATTCTGTGAGCTTGATGAGTATTCCTTGGTGAGACTGAAAAACTCGCAGAATACAGGACATCTTGGCGAACTACCATGCTATGTGATGTTTAATGGCACGGGAAGGATGTAAGATGTAAGAGTTGCCTATGCATGATTTATTTTTAATTAAATACAAATAAATTCTGTTTTGTTTTATTTTACAATTTCTGTACCTAATCATTTCTTTTGCTTTTCCTAAACTTCCATTTACTGTACACAGTTCTTTCTATAGATGTCTGTAATTCTTGTTTTTGCTATTGCTAATTTTTCCTTTCACTGTTTATGCCCATTCTGTTGATGGACTCCCAGTGTTTCCAAAGGCTATGGATCAAGTCCTTACTTTTGCCGGGTCTGATCTTTACTACAGTTCAGCTTCAGCTGTTGCTTTGTGTGATTTCTTGTTTGCCAGTCTTGATTTTGGTGTATTTAATCTTTCCTTTTGCTGTCTCTGATCCTTACTGTTGTTATTTTATATCCCCAAAACCTTAGTGTTACATCACTGCAGTTGCTGTGATTAATCTTTAACATTGTAGTATCCGATCCTTATCATTGCTGTTTCTATGTTTTATAGTTGGTGCGTTTAATCTTGATCTTTTCTGTTCCTATTATTATTATTATTGTTATTTACAGCAGAAAACTTTGGCAATCTTGCTCCTCCACCTCATGCAGTCCTTGGTGTTCCCAGTTAGCTCAGATGCTTTTCCTTTTCCATACCACTTGGGCCGTCCACTGAGATGTTTTTCTCTTGGTCTTCCTCTGCTTCTTTTACCCCTTGAATTTTCTAGTCATTAATAGGTTCTCCAACTTCCGTCTTCTCGTGACATGTCCAAGAAATTTTGATTGTTTTTTTTTCTTATCATTTTAACTAGTTTTCATTATAAAACTTCTTTGAGAACCTCCTCATTTGTTTTTATGTGTGTCCAGGGTATATCTGTTGCATTTTTCACCAAAAACACATCTGTGTTGCTTCCAGTGTCTTTGCCATCTTTGTGTTGACATTCTTTGTCATCTTTGTGTTGACATTCTTTGTCATCTTTGTGTTGACATTCTTTGTCATCTTTGTGTTGACATTCTTTGTCATCTTTGTGTTGACATTCTTTGTCATCTTAGTGTTTACAGCCATATAGCAATGTTAGCCCTGTATGCCACTGTAATAGTCCTGATTCTTGCCATTCCTAATTTTAATATTGCTATTCCTAATTCTTCCTTTTGTTTATGTCTTTAATCCTTGCTATTGCTATATGTCCTTTATGTTTATATTCCTAACCATCGCCATTGCTTTATCCAATCCTTCTTGTAGCTGCTTCTAATCCTTGCTGTTGTTATCTTCAGTCTTTTATGTTCATGTTTGCAATTCTTCTTCTTGCAAAATGTAACCCTTTATTTTGCGCTCCTAATCCTTACTGTTACTGCATCCAGTCCTTTCTGTTTATGTTCCGACTCCTTGGTGTTGCTATATCCAATCCTTTCTGTTTATATTCCTAATATTTACTTTTGTATTTCCAGTCTCACTGCTTTTTTTCCTAATTCTTACTGTTGTTTTGTTGCTATATCTAATCATTTCTGATTATGTTCCTAATCCTTAGTATTGTTATATCAAATCCTTTCTGTTTGTGCTCCTTAAAATCCTTGCTGCTGATAAATCCATTCATTTGAGTTTCTGTTCCTAATCCTTGCTATTGCTAGATACAATCCTTTCTGTTCCCAGTCTTTGCTATTGCTATATTCATTCCTTTCTTTTTTATGTTCACAATCCTTGCTATTCCTATATTCAGCCCTTTCTGTTTATGTTCCCAGTCCTTGTTATTGCTGTATTCAGCCCTATCTGTTTATGTTCCCAGTTCTTGCTATTCCTATATTCAGCCATTTCTGTTTATGCTCACAATCCTTGCTAGTACTATATTCAGCCCTTTCTGTTTGTGTTTACAGTCCTTGCTATTGCTATATTCAGCCCTTTCTGTTTATGTTTGCAATCCTTACTATTGCTATATTCAGCCATTTCTGTTTATGTTCACAATCCTTGCTATTCCTATATTCAGCCTTTTCTGTTTATGTTTGAAATCCTTGCTACTGCTGTATTCAGCCCTTTCTGTTTATGCTCGCAATCCTTGCTATTGCTGTATCCAATCCTTTAATGTCCAGCTACAGAAGACTTCGGAAACTAAAGAAGAAGATAAAACTACAACTGCGATCTTTGATGAAGACAAGGATAAAACTAGGACTGTGGTCTTGGGTGTTACCAAGGATAGTGTTGAAGATGTAAATGACGATGTCAAGTTCTTGGAATATAAACCTAAACCCAGAGATAATCCATTTCGTGGACCCGCTCTGGATGAACTTTTCAGAGTGGGTGTATTTTCTTGAGTTATTTCTTCTTCTTTTTGTGTTTTTGTTGTCAACTTCTCCTGGCCAAGTTTGGCTGTTTTTTTGTGTGGGAGGAAGGGGATTGATACAGTAACACACGTTTTAAGTTGCTGTCCGTTTATTAAGGAAGAGATTTTAGTACGTGATATTTTTGTTTTCAACATTTTTTGTTGCATGTATAAAAGAGAAATTGTTGCATTTGCAGAAAATTGTTGTTGCATTAATGAATAATTTCTGTTGTGTTTACACAGAGTTTTCCGTTGATGTTCTCTGATCTTCCTTACCAGTCCTCTGCGGGATTCATAATCATCACTTTGTGATATGTTTGTGATTATTTTGTCATGGTTGTTATCTTTTTTTTTTTTTAAACAGCTTTAATTCATTTTATAAGGGGCCATTATCATACACATCTCACCCATGTGTCACTGTTTAATTTTACTCTAAACTGATATGAGCTGTTCTGATACATGTTTCATTTAGCCCGGTGGCTACTAAGTGGGCAAAACCCTCCTCCAGGGCCTTTGGGGATATTGCCTGGGGTGGGGGGGGGAAGGGGTGGGGTGAGGGTGGTTGAGGTTAGGGGTAAAAGAAGAAAGAGTAACAGGTGACATCAGAACCAGGTGATCAAAAAAAAGTTTTGAAAGAGCTAAGGTTGTGATTTGGGAGGAGGGGGGAAGGAAGGGAACTAAGGATGTGATTTGGGAGGGGGAAGGAAGGGAACTAAGGATGTGACCGGGGGGAGGGGAGGAAGGGAACTAAGGATGTGATTTGGGAGGGGGAAGGAAGGGAACTAAAGATGTGATTTGGGAGGGGGAAGGAAGGGAACTAAGGGTGTGATTTGGGAGGGGGAAGGAAGGGAACTAAGGATGTGATTTGGGATGGGGAAGGAAGGGAACTAAGGATGTGATTTGGGGGAAGGAAGGGAACTAAGGATGTGACCTGGGGGGAGGAAGGGAACTAAGGATGTGATTTGGGAGGGGGAAGGAAGGGAACTAAGGATGTGATTTGGGAGGGGGAAGGAAGGGAACTAAGGATGTGATTTGGGAGGGGGGAAGGAAGGGAACTAGGGATGTGACCCGGGGGGGGGGGGCAGCAAGGCACAGCCCCAGGTGAACCACTGTTTTAGCCTACTCTGTCTGTGTTTAAGGGCCGCTCATTTCAGACAGAAAACATTTTGACTGATGCAAAATATCAAGTTCATATGAATGCCGACCTAGTTTCCAAGTCAGAACATATACCATGAGAGTGCAGAGTTGATGCAAGTCTCCATTGCTGCACTTATTGTGAGAAAGAGAAAAAAAAAAGCCCCACATTTGCTCACCTTTACTTCAGCAGCTCTCCTCTGTTCTGTCCCACCAGCCATTTTAGTAAAGTGGACTTAGACGAAGGTGTATAACGCAGTTTTACAAACACAACGGAAAGAGCAAGAAACAGAAGATAAATTAGCAACAGAAGATAAGAACTGTGGAATGGTTATGAAAAACAACAGCATCACAATATTTCAGCAAATATGCCTTCATCAAAGACAGCATAAAAAGACCAAGAAACCCAGATAAATACACACTTATTCTGCACATTTTAGGATATTTTCATATTGTCCACTTATACTGACTGTCCCCAGGTGCACCCTGGTTTGCCCCATCCTTCTTCTCTCTGTCTCGGAACTGTGTACCCAAGAGTCATGCCTATTACCCCTGTAGTAATGATTTTCACCGGTAACAAAAATTAAACAACGTAGCGAGGAAATGTGTGCATGAATACATTCTATTATTTTCTACATCATTTCTTACCACATTTCTTGTGATTATTTAGGGACAGAAAATGCGTTTGAGAATTTTAATTGCTTTCACCTTATTCATGATGTGTTTTTTTTTTAATTGGTCAGGTTGTTGACTGCATTTCTATTGGATCACCTTGTTCTGTGTATGTGGTGAGGTCTATCGAGGACGGGAAGCTTTATGCCCTCAAAAAGGTAGGAGCAGGTTTTGTTTACCCAGTACACAACTGCCATACCAGACTAGTGAGAGAGAGAAAGAGAGATGATGGCGTCTGCTTCCAGCTGTAGAGTGGAAAACCCAACTTTCCTGGAGCTTTTTTTAAAAATAATAACATGGTGAGAAGCTGCGGAATGAGGTAGGTTTAGATGTTGTCCAAACCGTGATGCAGCTTATTGGAAGTCTGGGTTTGCGGATTGCTGGATAGGCATCATCTCATTTTCTTCTGTATGTCTCAGAACATGAGGAGAGCCATGATAGACAGTTGTTATCATCATCATGTGCCATCACTGAATGGAAAAACAAATCATTGAGGCCGTAAGAATTCAAACCAACATACTGACTATTAGAATGTACATAACATTATAATTACTGAAGTGTGCAACACAGCATACTGATTATTAGAATGTACATAACATTATGACTACTGAAATGTACAACACAACATACTGACTGTTAGAATGTACATAACATTATAACTGCTGAAATGTACAACACAATTTACAAAAATGTATAAACTAGGAAAAAAGTAGGAACAGCTTTATTACTTAACGACTACAAAATTGTGACGTTCGGCATGAGCCTTAATCATACAAACACACACAGGATGAAGAATTAGGGAGAGGAGATAAAGTATAGATTTACATGAATTCTATGTTAAAAACATAATTAAGTAAATAAATAAAATGAATAGAGCACTTAGCTTTAACTTGAAAGAATATGTAGCTTTTCCTACGCTTGTTCAGAAATGCATTTGTTCAAAATGTGCTCGTTCAGAAATATTCAGAAATGCGCATGGTGGAGCTAAAGAATATTTAAATAGAGACTTGTGATGTGTGATAGGTGGATTGTAACTGAGGGTGGTGGGTGGCTGAACAAGCCTTGACCAGCTCTGTCTGTAGATACAGCCTTGACCAGCTCTGTCTGTAGATACAGCCTTGACCAGCTCTGTCTGTAGATACAGCCTTGACCAGCTCTGTGTGTAGATACAGCCTTGACCAGATCTGTCTGTAGATACAGCCTTGACCAGCTCTGTCTGTAGATACAGCCTTGACCAGCTCTGTCTGTAGATACAGCCTTGACCAGCTCTGTCTATAGATACAGCCTTGACCAGCTCTGTCTGTAGATACAGCCTTGACCAGCTCTCATTCATTTTTTCTTAAAGTTATTCCATTTTTCTTGTTAAGCCATCATTGCTGCTGCTTCAGTTTCAGCAGCATCAACATCAGCAGCAACATGCTGTCTTTGCTCTTGTGAATGCTGTGAATTGAGTGACAGCTCTTCTGCCCAGCCTCTTTCAACTAAATCTCCTTTGCTTAGTAGGATGAGAAGAGAGGCACTGCTGTGGTGGTTTGTTGCGGCTTTCCTGCAGGAACTTGAGATGTTGTATTATCTGTCATTTGACAATCCTGAATAATATATGTAAGTCCAAAAGCCTGAGCACAGAAACAAAAATGAGGATAAGAAATAAGAAATGTCCTAAGTTTGTTACTCTATGGAAGTGAATGCTGGAAAACCAACAAAACTATAGAAAACAAACTGAATTCCTTCCAGACTAAATGTTTACATAGGATTAGAGGAATATTTTGGCAAAACACCATAAGAAGTAACATCTTGCTGCCAGAAATACAAATGAAGCCACTGACTTTGATTATCGAAGAAAGACGGCGACAGTGGTTTGAGACATGTGCTCTGGATGACTGGTGACTCATTACCAAAAATAGTCCTTAGGGGAACAGGAGCAAGGGTAGATCAAAGAAGACACAGGGAAGAACAATGGAGGGGTCACCTGGGCAAGGGTAGATCAAAGAAAACACAGGGAAGAACAATGGAGGAGGTCATCTGGGTAGAAGCAAGGGTAGATCAAAGAAGACACAGGGAAGAACAATGGAGGGGTCACCTGGGCAAGGGTAGATCAAAGAAGACACAGGGAAGAACAATGGAGGAGGTCATCTGGGTAGAAGCAAGGGTAGATCAAAGAAGACACAGGGAAGAACAGTGGAGGGGGTCACCTGGGTTGAAGCAAGGGTAGATCAAAGAAGACACAGGGAAGAAAAATGGAGGGGGTCACCTGGATAGAAGCAAGGGTAGATCAAAGAAGACACAGGGAAGAACAATGGAGGGGATCACCTGGGCAAGGGCAGAAAAAAGGCAAAAGACAGCATTTGTGGAAAACCTTTGCAGAAGCCCTGTGTGCCTTGGGCACCTAAAGGTTCAGAACAAGAGAGATATCTGTCAACCTGCAAGGCAAGGGTCTAAGCTCATCACAACAGGAACTGACTGTTCTGCTGAAAGAGCAAAAAGAAGAAAAAAGTTTTTAGCCAGACGGTGTGCTACAGCAGGAGTTCAGCTAATGCAGATGTGAGAGATGCATTTATAAAGGCATACAGAAAGGATAACATTCACCCACCATTTCAAACATGGGAAGTTCAAAGCCACAGAATTAGACTTCTTTAAGATACAGGAGACTACAACCCTATATACACAGGCTGAAGATTCCTACAACCACATTGCATGTTCTAGACTGGCTTCAGACTTCAGAAGACATTCAGTGAATCAGCATTCTCTACAGGGGCTTGAGAACCCAAACTTGTCCCAAGAAAATAGCTAAGAAAGAAAACTGTGGGACCCGCGTGGAGAACTAGAGATGATGAGAATTAATGAGGCAATCTTTACTTCTGATAGTATGAACTTGAATGCAGAAGATTTCTTGAAAGACACAAATCTCCTTTGGAAGGCAACATTGAAAAATTCCACCAAAGTACAAGAACTGAAATAGAACATTACCAGGAAAAGGCAGAAGAGTTTGAAGAGCTCTCAACACCCAAAGGTAAAAAAAGTATCCTAAATGCTCTTGCTGCATGAGATGTTATTATTGAAATATTTTACAGATATTTTAAAAAATCTTTTCTTTCAGATAGAATGCAATGATGAAAGTGATGCTATAAAAGCATTTTATGAGGTTAGTCAGATACTGATTTTTTCTCCTCGTAATTATTATCTGTTCAAAAGTTATAAGCACAAAAACCAAGTTAAGACTATTCAATTCAAATGTAATATCCACCCTCATTTATGCATGCGAAAGCTGGGAAAGAACTAAAGAAATAGAAAAGAAATTAGACTCTTTTGAAAACAAATGTCTAAGGAAGATACTCAGCATCAAGTGGAACGAATTCAAGAACAATGCAGAGATAAGACAGATGACTGAACAACAACCAGTCTCATGGGTGATCAGGAAAAGGAGATGGACATATGTTGGTCACTTGATGAGAAGAAATGATCAGAGAATCCCAAAACAAGCTATCAAGTGGAACACAACAGGCCGAAGAAAAAGAGGCAGACCGTGTGAAACTCTGAAGAGGACATTATTAAGAGAGGCCAAATTAACAGGCATAAAATCCTTTGATGAGGTTGAAAGACTCGCCGAAGACAGGAAAAACTGGTGAACTATTTTGCGAGCCCTGTGTGACGTTTAACGGCATGGGAAGGATATAAGATATAAGAATTATTATCTGTGGCCTGTTCTTGTTCTGGAAGTAGAATATTTTCAATCATAAAGTTGGGAATAAAAGTTTTGAATGGTAGTCATGTGATCAAAAGCTTTGATCATATACGACTATGCGAAAAGGAGATGTAGCTTCCTTAGCTACATGAGCAAAGTCATCAAATTTTGGTGTTTTGCTTTTGACAGATGCATTGAGAGTCTTAGTTAATGAAATTGTCCACTTTGTCTGACTCATCTTACATCATACATCCTTCCCACGCCGTTAAACATCACATAGGGATCACATGGTGGATTGCCAAGATTTCCTGTTTTCAGCAAGCTTTTCAACCCCATCAAGGGATGTTATTCCCACTAAACTTGCCTCTCTTAACAATGTCCTCTTTAGAGTTTCACATGGTCGACCTTTTTCTTTTTCTCTGACTCATACACTCTCAAAACTCTGGCACACATTGTCATTCTTCTAACCTTGGCACACATTGTCATTCTTATAACCTTGGCACACATTGTCATTCTTCTAACCTTGCCACACATTGTCATTCTTCTAACCTTGGCACACATTGTCATTCTTCTAACCTTGCCACACATTGTCATTCTTCTAACCTTGGCACACATTGTCATTCTTATAACCTTGGCACACATTGTCATTCTTCTAACCTTGCCACACATTGTCATTCTTCTAACCTTGGCACACATTGTCATTCTTCTAACCTTGGCACACATTGTCATTCTTCTAACCTTGCCACACATTGTCATTCTTCTAACCTTGGCACACATTGTCATTCTTATAACCTTGGCACACATTGTCATTCTTCTAACCTTGCCACACATTGTCATTCTTCTAACCTTGGCACACATTGTCATTCTTCTAACCTTGGCACACATTGTCATTCTTCTAACCTTGGCACACATTGTCATTCTTCTAACCTTGGCACACATTGTCATTCTTCTAACCTTGCCACACATTGTCATTCTTCTAACCTTGGCACACATTGTCATTCTTATAACCTTGGCACACATTGTCATTCTTCTAACCTTGCCACACATTGTCATTCTTCTAACCTTGGCACACATTGTCATTCTTCTAACCTTGGCACACATTATCATTCTTCTAAAATTTCTGCTTGTTCCTGTTCAGTGTTATTTAACTCTTTGATCAGTTTAAAAAAATATGGACATTTAACTCTTATCCCCAAGTATGGTATTGAAACAGACAAAGCCTTAAGACAAGGACTGTCAAAATTAAATGTGAATGTATGTTAATCCTGTAGACAGAAGAATGACCTTTAAAAAGAGAATTGCAGAACTTTATAGAGCCAGTGTTACTGTATGTTTTTGAGAGTTGGAAGAATAAACAGATAAAGCAGTAACTGGAAGCTACAACAGCCTGTTTTATGGAGCCTTATGATAGAGTTTTCAGACAAAGGAGTTGGCAAAACTCCAGCCCCTTACAAGAGAAGCTCTGTGGTGATGCTGAAGGCCTGAGACAGATTGCTGCATTTGTGAGAGAGATTGGTGCTGATGTCTGAGCGAATGATGAAGAAGAAGAAGAAGATGATAAGAGTTTTGGACAGTTGTGGTTTCTGGCCCTGCTAACCATCTCCTTATGTTATTAGTGATAGTACTTTTAATAGATCAGTGTTCTTCGTAACTGTTTTCATTGCTGGAAGCAGCAGCTGCAAAGTCTTGACACCATGTGACAGAGAAATGAACAAGTTAAATATTCTTGTCATCAGAACTTTTATTTATTTATTTAGTGATTATTTCAGACACTAACAAACTGAAACAAATCATCTGAGCTTGTTGACAGTTATAATTCTTGACAGCATTATAAATTTTGTGATGCACCAAGTCTAAACATTGCTTGTGAAGAGTTCAGCTCATTTCCTGGATTTTTTGTGATTTTTTTTTTTTTCTGTTTTTGCTAGGAGATGGAGCTGAAGAAACTAGATGATCCTTATGTTTGTGACTACAAGGAATTCTTTATCACGTATGAGAAGGAGGTAGGTGAAGTAGTACACTAAAAAATTTTCTAAAGTTTTGTTTTCTACATAGTGCATTTCACATTTTATAACTGCTCACATTCAGAAAGCACATTTCAGAGGTACTGTAATTAGTTCGGAGTTTCATTTCTTTGTCTTGGAGAAAATTTATCACAAAGTGACAAAACAGGAGTTTATTCATTATTTAGAGATCATCTGTGACATCAAAATCATGGAACACTGAAGATCATCAGTATGAAAGGACTATTAATCTCTTCTTATCTACTTTTAAAAAATCTGGCCTTACTGGTCTGTGTCTACATTCTAAATATAGTTAGGAAGTGGTTTTAGGCTGGGGTTCTTCCTAATCGTTCTGCAGTTACACATCCCCAGTAGATTGAATAGAATTACAGGTTGTATGAGGACTGAGGAGATGGCTGTGGCCCTCAGCAACCTCAGAGAAAGAAAAGCTAGGAAATGGCTGCAGTCCTCAATAATCTTAGAGAAAGAAAAGCTAGGAAATGGCTGTAGCCCTCAGTAATCTTAGAGAAAGAAAAGCTAGGAAATGGCTGTAGTCCTCCATAATCTTAGAGAAAGAAAAGCTAGGAAATGGCTGTAGCCCTCAGTAATCTTAGAAAAGCTAGGAAATGGCTGCAGTCCTCAGTAATCTTAGAGAAAGAAAAGCTAGGAAATGGCTGTAGTCCTCAGTAATCTTAGAGAAAGAAAAGCTAGGAAATGGCTGTAGTCCTCAGTAATCTTAGAGAAAGAAAAGCTAGGAAATGGCTGTAGTCCTCAGTAATCTTAGAGAAAGAAAAGCTAGGAAATGGCTGTAGTCCTCCATAATCTTAGAGAAAGAAAAGCTAGGAAATGGCTGTAGTCCTCCATAATCTTAGAGAAAGAAAAGCTATGAAATGGCTGCAGTCCTCCATAATCTTAGAGAAAGAAAAGCTAGGAAATGGCTACAGTCCTCCGTAATCTTAGAGAAAGAAAAGCTATGAAATGGCTGCAGTCCTCAGTAATCTTAGAGAAAGAAAAGCTAGGAAATGGCTGTAGCCCTCAGTAATCTTACAGAAAGAAAAGCTAGGAAATGGCTGTAGCTCTCAATAATCTTAGAGAAAGAAAAGCTAGGAAATGGCTGTAGCCCTCAGTAATCTTAGAGAAAGAAAAGCTAGGAAATGGCTGTAGCCCTCAGTAATCTTAGAGAATGAAAAGCTAGGAAATGGCTGTAGTCCTCCATAATCTTAGAGAAAGAAAAGCTAGGAAATGGCTGTAGCCCTCAGTAATCTTAGAGAAAGAAAAGCTAGGAAATGGCTGCAGTCCTCAGTAATCTTAGAGAAAGAAAAGCTATGAAATGGCTGCAGTCCTCCATAATCTTAGAGAAAGAAAAGCTAGGAAATGGCTGTAGCCCTCAGTAATCTTAGAGAAAGAAAAGCTAGGAAATGGCTGTAGTCCTCCATAATCTTAGAGAAAGAAAAGCTAGGAAATGGCTGCAGTCCTCCATAATCTTAGAGAAAGAAAAGCTAGGAAATGGCTGCAGTCCTCCATAATCTTAGAGAAAGAAAAGCTAGGAAATAGCTGCAGTCCTCAGTAATCTTAGAGATAGAAAAGCTAGGAAATGGCTGCAGTCCTCCATAATCTTAGAGAAAGAAAAGCTAGGAATGGCTGCAGTCCTCAGTAATCTTAGAGAAAGAAAAGCTAGGAAATGGCTGCAGTCCTCAGTAATCTTAGAGAAAGAAAAGCTAGGAAATGGCTGCAGTCCTCAGTAATCTTAGAGAAAGAAAAGCTAGGAAATGGCTGTAGTCCTCAGCAATCTTAGAGAAAGAAAAGCTGTTTGGAGATGTCATATCCTGGGAAAAAAGCAGCAAAGTTTGTATCTGAGTCTGAAATTAGTATCACAGAATCTGTGAAGTAGAGGTAGAGGACATTCCATGGCAGTGAAAGGGTTAATTTCTGTGCTATTTGAGTATGCAGCAGAAAACATAAATACAGAAAGCACCAGACAACAACAAAAAAAATCACCGTTTCTTTCTGCAGGCATCCTCTGTGTTTGTCAACATTATCATGCAATATTTCCCTGAGGGAAATTTGAGAAAGTTTATAAGAGGCTATCAGAACAGGCAAGAGGTTATACCTGAACAGGTGAGGATTAAAAGAAAAGAACACAAAATTCACTGTCTTCTTTCAGCTGTGTGTGTGTGCGTGCGTGTGTGTGTGTGTGTGCGTGCGTGCGTGTGTGTGTGTGTGTGTGAGAGTACATTCATCTGAATAAAAGGGAAATCTTAATAGGTTACCATCATTCTTCATCATAAAGCTGTAAGAAGTGAAGACTAAAACCCTCCATGAACCCTCCATGAACCTGCTTGTGAACCTCTTTTTTCTTTTGCTTTCCATGTCATCTTTCTTTCATTTTGGAGTTTAAATGCAGTGGTCCCCAATCTTTCTCAGCTCGTGCACCCTGGGCATTTGCCGCAGTCCCCTTCTATCCACATGCTAGTGCTAAATTAAAACCTTTTGCACATGTCACTGCCGAGACTCTCCAAGGACTTGCACATGACCTTTCACATACACCCGAAATGAATATTTTTGGTAGTAAAAAGAAAACAAGACAAAACATTTTTAAAAAAATATTTTCAGGCAACTTTTGTCAGTGAACGCCATTTAACAACTTTCCATGCTTCAGGACCAAGAGATGTCCAGATTCTAGACATTAATCCAAAGTCAAGATATGAAGTCCAGCTTACAGATGTTGCTTACAGATGTTTAGCCTAATGTCTGGATATTAAATCTAAGGTCTAGTTATGATGTCTAGCTTACAGATGTTTATTAAATCTAAGGTCTAGTTTAGTTTAAGATCTAGATTTTAAATCTAGTGTTTAAATGTTAATTCCAGGGTCTAAATGCTAAGACTAGAGCCTGGAAACCTAAATATATAGAAGTCTAGAATATACATATGTATACTTTTTCTTGTTATATAGAAGTGAATCATGGACAATAGGCAAGTCTGCACAAAAATCATTGGAAGCAGCAGAAATGTGGTTTATTAGAAGAATGTTGCGAATCCCCTGGACAGCAAAAATAACTAATGAAGAATGTATGAGAAGAGCTGGAGAGACAACAAATGTTGTCAAAAAGATAAGAGAGAGACAATGTACTTTCATAGGACATGCAATGAGAAGAGGGGGCATTGAAAATATTATAACAACAGGAAAAATAGAAGGAAGAAGATCAAGAGGAAGACCAAGAGAAATGATACTGGACAGTCTGACGGGATGGTGTGAGAGGAGATCACCAACTGAACTGATGGCCTGCATGAAGGATCGTGTACTCTGGAGAAGCATAATAGCCAATGCCAGTCGGCACGGCACATGATGATGATGATGATGATACTTTATCTTGCTCTTTTTTTTTCACAGGTAGATGGGGTGTGTTCTATATGTTGTGCAAATGTTATAAAAATGTGTAGTGTTATGGTAGAAATAGTTCAGTATATACACATACATAAAGAGTAGTGTAATAAGAATTTTTCTTGCCAGGTAGTGAAAAAAATTCTTGGTGAGATTCTGGAGGGCCTAGTGTACATTAATGATTCTGGTTTCATTCACAGGTAGGTCTCAAAAAAAAAAAAAGTTTTTTTCCACATATATTTCAATGCAGCACAATGTTTCTTACAACTGAGGGGCCCACAGGAGAGCTGTTGGGGGGGGGGGCAAAGTTCCACATGGGGCATGCAGATGATTGACTGACTGACTGATTATGTGAATCTTACAATGTATTTCAAGTGATTTGTTGAAAATAGATTGTTCAGATTCTTGGTCGTTTATGAGGAGGCGACCAAATAACCAAAATACAGAAAGCTGATATGAGTATGTGTGAGTACGAGTTTAATGGACACATTAAACGTCATGATAATTTAGAGAAGACCGTATTGGAAAGATACATAATGGGAAAAAGAAAAAGAGGAAGACCAAAACGAAGATGGCTGCAAGACATCGTTGACGATCTGCAAATGGATGCCGCAGCAGCAGGCCATCTTGCTCACAACCGAGAGGTCTACAGGAGTGCTGTTTGGGAGGCAAAGTTCGCAAGGGACATGCAAATGAATGAATGAATGATATGAGTATTTTTTGTATGTACTTCATATAAAAAAAAAGAGAGAGACATTGTACTTTCATAGGACATGCAATGAGAAGAAAGGGCAATGAAAATAATATAATAACAGGGAAAAATAGAGAGAAGAAGATCCAAAGGAAGACTGAGAGAAATGATACTGGACAGTCTGATGAGATGGTGTCAGAAAAGATCACCATCTGAACTAATGGTCTACATGAAGGATTGGGTACCCTGGAGAAGCACAGTAGCCAGTGCCAGTTAGCATGGCACCTGATGATGATGATTTCATATCAGATTTTATTATTGTGATAATAATGACTCATTTCATCACTGAATACAGTATGTGGAAGTAATCACACATCATTTTATTCAGTAGTTTCTCTCATGGCTGGTGCTAATATTGTACTGGCATAAACAGTAGCCACAAACACTTTCTGTTTTTGTCACATCCTGCATCATCTGGGCAGTTGCTGTGGAGTAAATATCCTGTCATATCTTGCTTCATCTGCACAGTTGTTGTGGAGTAAATACCCTGTCATATCTTTCTTCATCTGGGCAGTTGTTGTAGAGTGAATACCCTGTCATGTCTTGTTTCATGTGGGCAGTTGTTGTGGAGTAAATACCCTGTCATGTCTTCGTTCATCTGGGCATTTGTTGTGGAGTGAATACCCTGTCATGTCTTGCTTCATGTGGGCAGTTGTTGTGGAGTAAATACCCTGTCATGTCTTCGTTCATCTGGGCATTTGTTGTGGAGTGAATACCCTGTCATGTCTTGCTTCATGTGGGCAGTTGTTGTAGAGTGAATACCCTGTCATATCTTGCTTCATGTGGGCAGTTGTTGTAGAGTGAATACCCTGTCATGTCTTGCTTCATGTGGGCAGTTGTTGTGGAGTGAATACCAGACAAAGGATGAGGTTTACAAAGCAGAAAATGTACTTGTGGTTCAGAGGATTCTGGCAGATGTGAAGAGCCTAGGTGTCCCTATCAGCTGTCTCAAGGTTCACTCTCACACATGACAGCTTTTCTTCTCCAGTACTTACTCTACACCTGTTTCTCTCCAGTGCTCCACGCTACTGTTGTTTCTCTCCAGTGCTCCACACTGCTGTTGTTTCTCTCCAGTGCTCCACACTACTGTTGTTTCTCTCCAGTGCTCCACGCTACTGTTGTTTCTCTCCAGTGCTCCACACTGCTGTTGTTTCTCTCCAGTGCTCCACACTGCTGTTGTTTCTCTCCAGTGCTCCACACTGCTGTTGTTTCTCTCCAGTGCTCCACGCTGCTGTTGTTTCTCTCCAGTGCTCCACACTACTGTTGTTTCTCTCCAGTGCTCCACACTGCTGTTGTTTCTCTCCAGTGCTCCACGCTGCTGTTGTTTCTCTCCAGTGCTCCACGCTGCTGTTGTTTCTCTCTAGTCCTCCAGATTAGGGCTATTTTACTCCAGTGCTCCATGCTACAGCAATATTACTTCAGTAATCCAGATCTTTGGAACCTGCAATACAATAAAAAAAATACATTAGTATAAAATAGCATACAAGTTTGAACCAGCAACACTCCTGTCTTATCTGACATCCTTCCCGCACCGTTAAACTGTGGTTCGCCAAGTTGTCCTGTCTTCAGCGAACTTTTCAACCTCATCAAGGGATGTTATGGCCACTAAACTGGCCTCTCTTAACAGTGTCCTCTTTAGAGTTTCACGTGGTCGACCTCATTTTCTTTGGCCTGTTGTGTTCCACTCGGTAACTTGTTTTGGGATTCTCTGACTGTTTCTTGTCATCACATGACTGACATATGTCCATCTTCTTTTCCTGATCACCCATGAGACTGGTTGTTGTTTGCTCATCTGCCTTATCTCTGCGTTGTTTTTGAATTTGTTCCACTTTATGTCAGAGTATTTTCCATTGGCATTTGTTTTCAAAAGAGTCTAATTTCTTGTCTGTTTCTTTAGTTGTTTTCCAGCTTTTGCATGCATAAATGAGGGTAGATATTACATTTGAATTGAATAGTCTTAACTTGATTTTTGTGCTTGTAACTTTAGAGTGCCATATGTTCTCAAGATTCTTGAAGCTCAGTGCTGCTTTTGCAATTCTAACTTCCTTTCTGGTGTCACCATCCTGGTCTATGTAGCTGCCGAGGTATGCAAATTGGTTTACTTCTTCAACAGCTGTTCCTTCTACAAATATTCTTCCTTCTTGATTAATGGAAAGTTTCATTATTTTTGTTTTTTCCTTGTTAATTTCAAGACCTATTTTGCTAGCCATTGAAGACAGTGTTTCTGTTTTTTCTTGCATAGAATTCACATTGTTACTGATAAGAGTTATGTCATCTGCAAAATCAAGATCTTCTAGTTTGGTCCCATTTACCCAATCAATATCTGTGTTACCAGTGCAGAATTTTTTCATTATGAAGTCTATTGTAATTCTAAAAAGCAAAGGAGATAATATACATACTTGTTTCATGCCTGTTTCAATCTGAAACCTTTCACTCATCCCTTCTTCTGTCTTGACTGCACAAACATATCCATCATAGAGGTACTTAATGATGGTATTCCATATAGTCTTAAAATTCTCCACAATGAAACACTCCCATCACATAATTATTACACGACTGAAACAACAGTTAAAAAATATTATCACGTTCTTTCAAACCTTGCACAGGAATATCAAACCCAGTAATATATTCCAGAAGAAAGGTGGAGCCTTTGTGGTTGGTGACCTTGGTGTATCCACGATAATGGGAGATTTAAAGACGCACACAAGACAGACATTTCGTAAGTTTTAGAGTTGTTGTGTGGTTCATCGTAGTGTGTATTGCTTGACATTACTTTATCAATTTGTATACCGAGGGAGGGAGGGGAGGGGGGGGAGATGTCAGTGGCTCACGGCTGACTGCAGGTGTCATGGTTGGTGGACATAGCCAACCAAAACCGTGCCCCTTTTGTCATTTGGTACCCCTAATAGCATGCTCAGCCGGACTAGCAAGCCAGGGGTCACCGCGTTCTCCATGGTGGTGGAGTTTACTAAAGAAGCATTTCACCATTACCTTGGATTTTCTTAGCTTCACAGTAGGTCTGCAGAAATAGCCATCATAACCCACTCTCTGTCCAGCACCACGCTTGTGCGTCACCGGCTTCACTGCGTCGGCTGCAAAGAACATCATGTTCACAATTCCAGGGAGACAGATCAATACAGACAAGATTTTGTTTGTATTCTTCCTTCTTGATTAATGGAAAGTTTCATTATTTTTGTTTTTTCCTTGTTAATTTCAAGACCTATTTTGCTAGCCATTGAAGACAGTGTTTCTGTTTTTTCTTGCATAGAATTCACATTGTTACTGATAAGAGTTATGTCATCTGCAAAATCAAGATCTTCTAGTTTGGTCCCATTTACCCAATCAATATCTGTGTTACCAGTGCAGAATTTTTTCATTATGAAGTCTATTGTAATTCTAAAAAGCAAAGGAGATAATATACATACTTGTTTCATGCCTGTTTCAATCTGAAACCTTTCACTCATCCCTTCTTCTGTCTTGACTGCACAAACATATCCATCATAGAGGTACTTAATGATGGTATTCCATATAGTCTTAAAATTCTCCACAATGAAACACTCCCATCACATAATTATTACACGACTGAAACAACAGTTAAAAAATATTATCACGTTCTTTCAAACCTTGCACAGGAATATCAAACCCAGTAATATATTCCAGAAGAAAGGTGGAGCCTTTGTGGTTGGTGACCTTGGTGTATCCACGATAATGGGAGATTTAAAGACGCACACAAGACAGACATTTCGTAAGTTTTAGAGTTGTTGTGTGGTTCATCGTAGTGTGTATTGCTTGACATTACTTTATCAATTTGTATACCGAGGGAGGGAAGGGGAGGGGGGGGGGAGATGTCAGTGGCTCACGGCTGACTGCAGGTGTCACGGTTGGTGAACATAGCCAACCAAAACCGTGCCCCTTTTGTCATTTGGTACCCCTAATAGCATGCTCAGCCGGACTAGCAAGCCAGGGGTCACCGCGTTCTCCATGGTGGTGGAGTTTACTAAAGAAGCATTTCACCATTACCTTGGATTTTCTTAGCTTCACAGTAGGTCTGCAGAAATAGCCATCATAACCCACTCTCTGTCCAGCACCACGCTTGTGCGTCACCGGCTTCACTGCGTCGGCTGCAAAGAACATCATGTTCACAATTCCAGGGAGACAGATCAATACAGACAAGATTTTGTTTGTATTCTTCCTTCTTGATTAAAAACAAGATTTTGTTTGTATTTACTGATGTGTGGAACATGCAAAGCATGTTGGACATGCATAAAAAAATATGGCCTGCCATCTTAGAAAAGATTTGGACTCTTTAGTACTTTCTCGTACTTTCATGTTTTCTCATCCGCTGCATAACTCTGTTCAGGATTGCAGATTATGATATGGAATCTATTTTTGTCAGTCTGAAAAATTTACATGGAACTCAGAAGAGATTGTGTTACATCACCACCACCATCATCATCATTGTTCCCAGAGACGTATTAAACAGAAACAGACTATTTCAGTTTTGTTTAACCCTTTCTTGCAAGCCTGCGTCTTCTCCGTGTGTAGAAATACAGAGGAGTTAGGGGTCGACTAAAAGATGTGAAGATGATGGCAGATTTTCCCATTGCTTTCTCAGGGGGAACAGTGTTCATGGCCCCAGAGATCGGTCATCAGCCTCATGATGAGAAGAGTGACCTGTACTCGCTGGGCGGGGTTTTGCTTAACATGGTGACCTCTTCTATTTTCACTGACCAAGAGTTCTGCAAGACACTTCACAGAATTAAAGAAACTCCCGAGGAACTTAATGGTGTCCTGGACTTGTTTTCAGATGTGAGTGTCTGTGTCTTGTCAGTGTAGCATCATTGATGTCTTGTCACTGTAGCATCATTGGTGTCTTGTCAATGTAGCATCATTGGTAAACATGTACAAAGTTTTTGCTGTTCTCATTATCATCTTTGTCATGTTCATTTGTGATCACTCTTGTCATGTTCATTTGTGATCACTTTTGTCATGTTCATTTGTGATCACTTTTGTTATGTTCATTTGTGATCACTTTTGTCATGTTCATTTGTGATCACTTTTGTTATGTTCATTCATGATGTTTCAGTCCTGATGACCACATCATTTCTTCCTCTTTTCTGTTGATAGTTTTATATACACGCATACGAGGTTACAGTTTTAATGGAGAGTGAGATACTAGGGGTGATTGATAAGTTCTCGGCATAAGGTACAACAGATTATTTGTGGACAACTTTTTTGGTTTATTTCTCAACATAGTCCCCTTGCAAGTTTATGCACTTAGTCCAGCGATCCTGGAGCATACGGATCCCTTCTTTGTAAAAGTCAGCATCTCGTGCCAGTAGAAAGTGGTCTTCAGCATGAGTGACATCATCTGAAGCAAATTTGCAACCACTGAGCTCTTTTTTGAGTTCCGTAAACAGGTAACAGTCCGAAAGGGCCAAATCTGGGGAATAAGGAGGATGTTCAAGAATCTGGAAGCCGCATTCATGAATGGCAGCCATTGCCACTGCTGACTTGTGAACTGGAGCATTGTCTTGCTGAAAGATGACTCCTCTCGTCAATTTCCCTCGACACTTTTCCTTCAGTTTGACCCGCAGTTGCTTCACAAGATTAGCGTTATAGGCCCCAGTGACCGTTCTGCCCATTTGAAGACAGTCTACCAATAGCACACCTTCTGAATCCCAAAGATGGAAGCCATCACTTTGCCTGCAGACAAAACCACCCTTGCTTTCTTTGGAGGTGGGGATCCATGATGTTTCAACTGCTTTGACTGTTCTTTGGTTTCTGGTTGAAAATGATGAACCCAAGTCTCATCCATAGTCACAAATTGCTGAAGAAACTTTTCAGAATCTGCAGAAAAATGGCCAAGATTGTCTCTTGACATGTTGAGATGCTGTCATTTGTGATCAGTTCCAAGAAGTTTCGGGACCCATCGAGCAGAGACTTTTGTCATTTGAAGATCATTGTGAGGCATGAACATGTTCCTGGGAGATGCCCAACTCAGTAGCAATGTACCGCTCAGTTAGTCGTCGATCCTTCATTATCATGTCATGGATTCTGCCGGTGGTTTTTTCAGTGGTTACTGTTCTTGGTCTTCCTGGATGAGGATCGTCTTCCAGACTCTCCCTTCCATGTTTAAATTGAGCTGCCCATTTCTTCACTGTGCTGTAAGAAGGGGCACTCTCCCATGGAGTCTCTACCATATCCTCATGGGTCTCCTTCGATGATAAGCCCTTAACACATAGGTAGTGAATGACTGCTTGATGAGAAATTTTATCCATTTTCTCAGTTTCTTCTGCTACCCCTTACCACTTCAGTAGCCTGTAAAAAAAAATTGGTTGCAGTTAATTTCTTGAAACTTGGTGTTTAATCTTACATTAACCTGATCTACAAATGCACCTAATATCAACTATGTGTTTCAAGTATTTGTACTTTATGCTGAGAACTTATCAATCATCTCTCGTATGTGTTAGCTTTTTGTGGAAGTTGCCAGACATCAACTTGCATAGCAGAGTCTCTTATAACCTGGTTCTACAAATATTTGCCTGGTCCTTTCAGCAAAAACTGCAACAGCTTTTGTGTTGTATGGTCTGATATTTTTGAACTTTCAGCTTCTGTCTTCAGTTTGACCCTTACTCTCCCCTCAAAAGATGCAGCATCAACAAGCAGTCGCTTGTGCCTGTCCTTTGTCAGTTCCTCCAAGCCCTTGTGGCTGACAGCAACAAGAAAATGCTCATGGATGCTGTACAGATATCTTTATATATCTTTTTTTTTTTAACTGCCTTGTGGCTTCCTTTTCTCCAGAAGTTTATTGTATAAATTCGTATAGGGAATACGACTGTCATATTCTTGCTACATACGCCAGCTACACCAGCCTTCTGCTGTTTAGCATTGCCATTGTTTAGTCTGCTGCAAGGGTTTAAAGTTGGTTACTTTGTTCCGTCACTTCATGTTTATTGTTCTATGTCCGTCACTTCATGTTTATTGTTCTATGAAGGCAGTGAAGATGGAATATGTGTATATATATGTATATCATTAAAAGAGGAAGAGGCCACCCACGCGGGAGATGGATAGAGGAGATTACAAAAGCATTAAATAATCCAATATATGAAGCAAATCGTCGAGCCCTATCAAGACATCTATTGTCCCCTCAACACCGAAAGGTATATGAGGTGGGTAACAAGACAAGACATATGTATATGTTAGAAAAGATTCCAAACAGAAGAGCTTGATCCATTGATCCATCCTCTGACAGAGAATATCACATATATAGTTTTTATAAGAACTTGTTATGCTTGATTTGTCTACACAGAAGTACTCAAAGAGCATGGTCAACACCATACAGACATTGCTTCGGCACAAGCACAGCAATCGTCCTACTATTCTGTGAGTTGAACTGACGTCGGTATTATTGTCACCATTATTGATAACATTGATCACATGTTTGTTAACATGTTCTCATTTCAGGATAGTTCTTGATGTCATCATTAGGGTGTCATCATTTCAGTACAGTTGGTGATGTCATTATTAGGATGTCATCATTTCAAATGGCTTTTTTGTCATTTTAAGGTGCAGCTGTAAATAAAATTCCATATATTTTGATTTCATTGGCCTGTATTAGTCTTTCCTAAACCCATCAAGTGAAGTTATTTCACATAATGTCTTATAACTTTGATTATCTCGTGTAATATCTTGTACCTTAAATTATCTCACATGATGGCTTACACCTTACATTATCTCACTTGATATTTTCTAACTTAGATTATCTGAAGGCTGGAATCAGCTGAAATGTGCTGAAGATACCACGGAGAGGTAGAAAATCAAATCAGGAAGCTCTGAAAGAGGAACAAGAAACAAGGACAATTATAGCGAAGTTCAGAAAATGGCAGTTTAAATTTGTGGGGCGTGTTTGGAGGAGAGGCGGGCTAGAGCACCTGACGGCAACAAGGAAGACAAGAGAGAGAAGATGTTTGATGGTTTGGTAGCCTGGCATGGGAAAAGCTCAGTGACAAGCCTGTTGAGATGTACAAGGGATCAAGGGTTATAGAAGGACATGATATCCCACGCCTGTTGGCAGGGAGCTTATGAAAGAGAGAGAGAGAGAGATACAGACAGAGAGAGACAGAGAGAGAAAGAGAGAGAGAGAGATATTACCTTCCATGATATCTTACAACTTAAATAATCTCATATATCATATAACTTAGATTATCTTACATGGTATCTCTTTAACTTAGATTATCTTACATGGTATCTTATAACTTAAATTATCTCACATGATAACTTACAGCTTAGATTATCTCACATGATATCTTATACCTTTCCCAGTCGCACTAGATTATCCTAAAACTACCGTGAGCAAAAGTAGTTCCCATGAAGGTGACTTACTTCTCATGCTGCAGAAATTGCAGTTTTCGTCGATATTTGTATCCTCCAAACACTTCCAGCTTATGAGTAGTATTAGCATAATTATCAGTTATCTGACATTCTTTATCAGTCAGTAATTTTGTTTCAACTCACTTCTGTATTTCAGTGAATTTATAAAATCAGGATACATTCAGGAGTGCATGGCCCAAGTAGACAGCACGCAACTCGACAAGAGGTCTCGACATAAGGAAAGAGAATCCGTAAAAATCTGTGAGAATTCTTTTATGTTTTTCCATGTTCCTTGTCTCTAGGTCTGTGCTGTCTATTGTGTGCCTTTTACGAGTTTTTTAAAAACTTTTTTAACTGTTTATTATCTCACGCTAAGTTTTACTGTTATTACGTCATTTCTGTGTGGCAAAAAAATTGCAAAAGATAAAAACTTTTATCATTTTTTATTATCTTTTCTTTGTTGAGCCAAAATCAGTTCTCTCAGACCCAGCTGACAATAAAAGCAAGGGAGATGACTGCTATAGACATAGAAATAAAGGGGGGGGTTGTTTTTTTATATAACCTGGGGTTTTTTCCTGTATAGAATCTGAGTTTTTAAATTTTTCCTGTATAGAATCTGAGTTTTTTAATTTTTCCTGTATAGAATCTGGGTTTCCCCTGTATAGTATCTGGATTTTTGTTGTTTCTCCTGTATAGAATCTGGGTTTTCCCCTCCGTGTAGAATCTGGAGGGGAGGGGGGGGGGGTTCGTTTTTTTCCTATATAGAATCTGGGGGTTTTTTTGGTGCTACTGTATACAATCTGGTTATTTTTTTCTGTTGCTGCTGTACAGAATCTGGTTCTTTTTTCTGTTGCTCCAGTATAGAAGAAACTGGTACTTTTTTGTTGCTCCAGTCTAGAATTTGGTTCTTTTTCTATTGCTCCCGTATAGAAGAATCTGGTTTTTTTGTTGCTCCAGTATAGAATCTGGTTCTTTTTTTGTTGCTCCAGTATAGAATTTTTTTTTGGTTGCTCCAGTTAGAATCTGGTCCTTTTTTTAGTTGCTCCAGTATAGAAGAAACTGGTTCTTTTTTGTTGCTCCAGTATAGAATTTGGTTCTTTTTCTATTGCTCCTGTATAGAAGAATCTGGTTTTTTTTTTTTTGCTCCAGTATAGAATTTGTTTTTTTTTGTTGTTGTTCCAGTTAGAATCTGGTTCTTTTTTTTTGTTGCTCCAGTATATAATCTTTTTTGTTGTTGCACCAGTATAGAATCTGGTTCTTTTTTTGTTACTCCTGTATAGAATTTTTTTTGTTGTTGCACCAGTATAGAATCTGGTTCTTTTTTTGTTGCTCCAGTATAGAATCTTTTTTGTTGTTGCACCAGTATAGAATCTGGTTCTTTTTTTGTTGCTCCAATATAGAATCTTTTTTGTTGTTGCACCAGTATAGAATCTGGTTCTTTTTTTGTTACTCCTGTATAGAACTTGACTTCCTGGGTGAGTTCTTCTTTGGGCCAGTAATTTATCCCAGTTTTTCATAGTGCGGTGTGGAGGATGTGATTCAGAAGGAAGAATTGCCAGCTGTGAACATTATATACATATGATTTTGGAGCTTATTGTATGATGGCTTGTTCATTTCAGTTAACAGATGATAGTCATTGTATAGCAGAGTTAGTGTCCTGCCAAGGATCTTCATCTTATTTCTGTTCTGCTTACATATGACCGGTATACCTGCTTACTGTATTTAGCCAGATAGTAGGCTTTGGCAATGTCAGATATTAAACAGTGAGATGAGATGGAGTTGGTGTAAAAGACATGACCCTCCGTTTGGCTTTAAAATATTTTTGGCTGTGGCTTCTCTGTCTAAGTCAGAAAAATATTAACATTGTTCAGTTTTGGCCTGTAGAATTTTAGTGCTGCTTACTAGGTTGCCGTACAGTTTATCTTGAGAAATCCTGATTTAAAAAAGAAATGAAGTTTCCCTCTAGAGATTTAAGCAACAGATGAGTGAATACTAGTACCATCATCCTGTACATATCTTCAGTCATCATCATCATCAGGTGCCGTGCCGACTGGCGTTGGCTATTATGCTTCTCCAGAGTACCCGATCCTTCATGCAGGCCATCAGTTCAGTTGGTGATCTCCTCTCACACCATCCCGTCAGACTGTCCAGTATCATTTCTCTTGGTCTTCCTCTTGATCTTCTTCCTTCTATTTTTCCTATTGTTATAATATTTTCAATGCCCCCTCTTCTCATTGCATGTCCTATGAAAGTACATTGTCTCTCTCTTATCTTTCTGACAAGGTTTTTTGTCTCTCCAGCTCTTCTCATATATTCTTCATTAGTTATTTTTTATGTCCAGGGGATTCGCAACATTCTTCTAATAAACCACATTTCTGCTGCTTCCAATGATTTTTGTGCAGACTTGCCTATTGTCCATGATTCACTTCCATATAACAAGATAGGTTCAATATAGCATTTTAGGACTCGTTTTCTAACATTCATTGATAAAGATGTGTTAGCTAATATGTTTCTCATTCTCTGAAATGCAGTCTTTGCTTGACCTATTCTGTTCCTAATTTCTGTTTTGCATTTCCCATCTGAAGTTATTACTGCTCCAAGGTATTTGAATTTCTGCACCTGCTTTAGAATATTTCCGTTTAATTTAATACTGCATGCTGGTGGATTCTGTTTCTTAGATATAACCATAGTCTCTGTCTTTTTGATGTTCAAAGTAAGGCCTTTCTGTTCACTTTCTTTGGCGACTTTATCCAAGAGATTTTGCAGGTCTTGTTGGTTCTCCGCTATCAGTACTGTGTCGTCAGCATACCGAAGGTTGTTAATATTGTATCCTCCAATTTTTATGCCTGGTTCTGTGATGATTGTTCTTAGAATATTCTCGCTGTTCAGAGAAAAAAGGTCTGGAGATAGTACACATCCTTGTCGCACCCCTTGTTTTATAGGTTGGTATTTTCCAATTCTATTTTCAACTCGAACTGCTGCTTCTTGCTGCCAGTATAGATGTTTTACAATCCTCAAGTCTTTGCCGTCTATATTGATGTCTTCAAGCATTTTAATAATTTCACTATGTTTCACCTTGTCAAATGCCTTGGTGTAATCAATGAAGCATAAGTAGAGATCTTTCTGTACTTCTAAAGCTCTTTCTGTTAGTGTTCGTAAAGCATAAATGGCATTGTGTGTTCCCTTTCCTTCAACGAATCCAAACTGTTCATCTGCTATTTCCATTTTTATCTTTTTCCTTGTTCTTCTCATAATTATTCTCAGAAGTAGCTTCGTTATGTGACATGAGAGGCTGATAGTCCGGTGGTCGTCACATTCCTTTGCACCTGGTTTCTTTGGTAGTGCTATAAATGTGGATTTAATCAGGTCACTGGGAATATAACCACTGTTGTAAATATCATTCAGTAACTTGTTTATTATTTTTATTCCTGTCTCCTCTAGTGCCTCTATTTCTTCTATTGTTATATTATCAGGCCCAGTCGCTTTTCCTTTCGTCATGTGTTTGATGGCATCTATGATTTCATCTTCAAGTATTGGTGGTCCATCACAGTTTTCAGTATCTGGTGTTAATATCTTCAGTATTTCATCTAAAACCTTTGCTGCATTCCATAAAATGAGGGTTTTTCTTTAGTTTCTTTCATATCAGAATTCCTGTTTTTCATAATCAGATACATGCTGTATATAATGTTTGATACTGACTTCACAGCTTAAAACCACACACCTAACAAAATGTTTTACAAACATGTTTTCACCATTCTGAATCATTTAGTTTTTATCTGTATTAAATGTGCTCTTTTATTCTTCTTTTTAACAGATATATCCTGTAAACAGAAAGTGTACTAAATAATAGATATATCCTGAAAAAATAATAGATATATCCTGTAAACATAAAGTGTACTAAATAGTAGATAGATCCTGTAAACAGAAATCACATTGAATAACAGATCCTGTAAACAGAAATTGTACTAGATAACAGATAGATCCTGTAAACAGAAAGTGTACTAAATAACAGATAGATCATGTAAACTGAAAGTGTACTAAATAACAGATAGATCTATAAACAGAAAGCGTACTAATAACAGATAGATCTATAAACAGAAAGCATACTAAATAACAGATAGATCTATAAACAGAAAGCGTACTAAATAACAGATAGATCTATAAATAGCACTAAGATGGACACCACAGGGGAGCAGAAGTAAGGGTAGACCAAAAGAGACATGGAGAAGAACAACAGAAAGGATGTTGAGCAATAGAGGGCTCACCTGGGCAAGAGCAGAAAAAAAGGCGAAGACAGGCATTTGTGGAAAACCCTTGCGGAAGCCCCATGTGCACTTAAGGTTCAGAGAGAGAGAGAGATCTATAAACAGAAAGCATACTAAATAACAGATAGATCTATAACAGAAAGCGTACTAAGTGACTCTCAGGTGCCTTGTCTTCTTCTTCGTGCAGGTGGTCTGTCTGAACATCAGGATGACATTGTCAAGGTTCTGAAGCACATTGCAGAAAATGCTAACAACGAATTATTTCTGGCTGATGCGTTATCTGACCTTGCTGATATATTACGAGACAGTGACAAGGCCCATGAGTATGTAGACCAGAAGGCTAGGGATCTCATCGCTCATGCCATATGGGATTATGTCTACAATAAGGAAGTTGTGATTGCTGGCTGTTATGTTCTGAGCAACTTGATTGTATTTGGTGAGGTTTGCTACATTTTGCTTTCAGAATGTTTTTTGCTGTCTATATTCTGTCATAACATTTTTTAACAGTGGTATTTTGTAAGTATTGTTTCATTATATTTTATTATTTTGTGGTTTGTAAATATTGTTATGCTGCTATTTAGTTAATTTTGTAATGGTTGTCACATAACATTTTACAGTTACTTTCCTTTACTTTACTTTCCTTTCCTTTCCTTTCCTTTACTTTACTTTCCTTTCCTTTCCTTTCCTTTACTTTACTTTACTTTACTTTACTTTACTTTACTTTACTTTACTTTACTTTACTTTACTTTACTTTGCTTCTACCCTTCCTTTCATACCGTGGGGTGTTGATGGGAGATGCATTTAGTGTTTATGGAGCGTGTGAGTGGCCTCAGTGATGTTCATGCCATAATTCATGAGTTTTTCTGTAACTCCATCCATCCATCTTTTCCAGCATCTTCCTCTTGATCTGTGTCTTGTGGTTGAAGGCCCTCATGCCTGGCTTTGTATGAAGTGGCCAAACCAGTTACTTGTTTCTCTGTATATTGTAGGCACGGTGAAGTTCCTACCAGTTGTCTTATATCAGCATTTCTTAGCCTATCCCTTCTAGTGATGTTCACTACTTTTCTTAGGCATCTTATTTCGCTTATCGAGGGTCATACTGAAAGTCGTGAGCAAACATTTTTAAAAAATCAGAATTTATAGATAAATGTATCACCTTAGTCTGCATCCTCTTCTTCACTTTTCAACATACTCTCCATTTCTCTGCACACATTTTTCCCATCGCTCTGCAAGTTTGAAAATATCCTCCCGGTAGAATCCCATTCCAGCTGACCGACAGCACAGATGCACTGCTTTCTGGACATTCTCTCCTGTGGGACCCAGCGGGCACAAACTTTTCTATAGCCTAAGGTTTCAATCATTTTCTGTACTGCTTTGTGTCCTATTCCAAGATTTACAGTGATTTCAGATATTGTGATACATCTGTCTTCTTTAATGATGTCGTCAACCTTTTCCACGTTGCGTTCAGTGGAGGTAGTTCGAGGGCAACCACAGTGAGGCATATCTTGGACGCTCATGTTTCCATCTTTGAAATGTTTCACCCACCTCTTAACACTGCTAGCACCCATACACACGTCTCCATAAGTAAGTTGAAGTCTTTGGTGAATTTCAGCAGTGGGGATTTCCTCTTTTAATGAGGTACTCAATAACAGCACGTTGACGAAATAAAACTTCAGCATATGCCATTTTGATTATGCTCCGTGTGATCATGTGACACATGATGGTGACCTCTACATGAAGTGCAAAGGATGCAGATAAGATGATACATTTATATTTTCTCTATCTATAAATTCTGATTTTTAAAAATTTTTTGCTCACAATTTTCAGTATGACCCTTGTAGATATTTTATTTTGCTGTTTTCTTGTGTCTGACAGTGGTAGCACAACGTTGGTATAAATATACAATTAATTAGTTGTCTCTATGTTTAGAGTGGTATGTTAGAGTGAGAAAGCAGCAGGGATAGCTGATCTCTCTCTCTCTCTGAACCTTAAGTGCCCAGGGCACATGGGGCTTCCGCAAGGGTTTTCCACAAATGCCTGTCTTTCGCCTTTTTTTCTGCTCTTGCCCAGGTGAGCCCTCTATTGCTCAACATCCTCTCTGTTGTTCTTCTCCATGTCTCTTTTGGTCTACCCTTACTTCTGCTCCCCTGTGGTGTCCATCTTAGTGCTATTTTTGGTAGTGAGTTGTCAGTCATTCGGAGCACATGTCCCAACCATCGCCAGCGTCTTTCCTCAATAATTGTTGTCAGTGGTTTCATCTGCATTTCTGCCAATAAGATGTTATTTCTTATGGTGTATGGCCAACATTTATGACAACAATTATTGAGGAAAGACGCTGGCGATGGTTGGGACATGTGCTCCGAATGACTGACAACTCACTACCAAAAATAGCACTAAGATGGACACCACAGGGGAGCAGAAGTAAGGGTAGACCAAAAGAGACATGGAGAAGAACAACAGAGAGGATGTTGAGCAATAGAGGGCTCACCTGGGCAAGAGCAGAAAAAAAGGCGAAAGACAGGCATTTGTGGAAAACCCTTGCGGAAGCCCCATGTGCCCTGGGCACTTAAGGTTCAGAGAGAGAGAGAGATCAGCTATCCCTGCTGCTTTCTCATTTTCCTGGATGCCTGTATGCCAAGGGACATAGATGAAGGTGACTTTACGTATCATTGATAACTGCCACTGCCTGCACACAGAGTCTGCCCTGACCTTCCCGATCATACTCATTGAATCACTTAGAACGCAGACACAGGTCAGCAGACGTGTTATTTGGTAACATTTGTTTTCCACTATTCCATAAAGAATGCTTCCAAAATCTGTTAGTTTCATCTTTTGTTTACCTGTCTCTTCCAGCAAAACCAGATGATATTCTTTACAATTCAGAACTGACCCTGATACACAAGATTATGGCTGTAAGTATGTTCACATACATATACAGGGTTATGGCTGTAAGTATGTTCATTTACCTATACAAGGTTATGGCTGTAAGTATGTTCACATACATATACGAGAATCATACTGGAAGTCATGAGCAAAAACTTTTAAAAAATCAGAATTTATAGATAGAGAAAACATAAATGTATCACCTTAACTTGCATCCCTTTCTTCACTTTTCTCCATTTCTCTGCACATATTTTTCCCATCATTCTGCAAGTTTGAAAATACCCTCCCAGTAGAATTCCGTGCCAGCTGATCAACGGCACAGACGCACTGCTTTCTGGACGTTCTCTCCTGTGGGATCCAGCTGGCACAAACTTTTCTATAGCCTAGGGTTTCAATCATTTCCTGTACTGCATTGTGTCCTATTCCAAGATTTACATCGATTTCAGATACTGTGACATGTCTGTCTTCTTTAATGATGTCGTCAACCCTTTCTACGTTGCGTTCAGTGGAGGCAGTTCGAGGGCGACCACTGCAAGGCATATCTTGGATGCTCATGTTTCACCCACCTCCTAACACTGCTAGTACCCATACACACATCTCCATAAGCAAGTTAAAGTCTTTGGTAAATTTCAGTAGCGCGAATTTCCTCTTTAACGAGGAACTCAATAACAGCATGTTGACGAAACGAAACTTCAGCACCTGCCATTTTGATTATGCTCAGCGTGGTCACGTGACACATGATGATAACATCATGTGACCTCTGCATGAAGTGCAAAGGATGCAGATTAAAGTGATACATTTATATTTTTTCTATCTGTAAATTCTGATTTAAAAAAAAATATTTGCTCACGACTTTCGGTATGACCCTCATACAAGGTTATGACTTCAAGTATGTTTACAAGGTTATGGCTGTAATTATGTTTAAACAAGAACTTGATGATTTTATCATGTAACAACAGACTGAAAAACTCATTTTGAATGATTATTGTCAGTTTAAAATAATTTACAAGCCATTTTATTTTTTAACCCATTGCGAAGGGAATACATTTTGAAAAAAATATTGAACCTATATCCCCACCCTAATCCTGGTGCCCAGCCGAACCCACTGATTATTTCAGTTTGAAAAACGATAATAAATTTTATCAAGAGACAACATTGCAGTATTGTTTGCACTGCACACCAGTAGATTAATTTCCAGAAAATGCCTTGGTACTTTGTTTAGTGAGTACAGTTTACATGGTGACCGTAGCTGATTGAGATCAGGATCTGTGTATAAGTATATAAAACCAAATATTTAAGTATATCTGCTTCTTTTTCTTCGTTCGCTTCTACCAACAAGACCGCCCTGTGATCCTACTGAATTTACTCCTGCGGTCCTCAATAGGTCCTATGGTCCCCGAAAGGACCACATGAGATCCCAGAGAGGACCACAAGAGGTTCAGAGTATCGCAGGGCTTGAGCCTGTATTCTCGGCGGGTCTCAGAAGCGGGATTACGTGACACCGTGGTTTTCATTGCACCAGTTTAATCTAGAGTTGGACTTTCTCATGTTTTGGATATCAGTATATCCCCGCTGGGTGAGAGGTGGTTGCCTATCCATTCCAGCATTGGACTTTCTCACTGGAAAACCTCAGTATGATTAAGATACACAGACATCCCCATCATGTGAGAGGTGGTTGCCTCTCTAGACTTCAGCATTTTGTGGTCGTGGCCTCTACCCTTCCTAGTTGTGACCAGGATGGAGCTTTTGTCTAGGAGGACAAATCCTCGCCGCTAGTAGGTTTCACCCTTGGGTTAAGCCGGTTTAGGCATATTATCCCAGCATGGGCCTGTTTAGGACATGGCTGACCTCTAGAGTGGAGGTACCATGTCATGAGTAATCATCAAGTTTCACGCCTGGGTTAAGCTGGTTTAGGCATATTTAACCAGTATGGGTGTATATCGGACGTGGCCAGCCTCTAGAGCAGAGTTGCCATGGTATGAGTAGCTCTTGCAGCGAGACTTCTGGACATACCAATTAAGCTTCACTTTATCCTTTCCATCACCTTTTCGCAGCTGCGCTGCCTGGCAACCCTAGTCACATTTTCACATTTTCTTCTTTGGCCGGGAGGAGTTTCACTCCACGTGCAGCAGCCAAAGAATCTCGCCAGCAATGTCTTAGTTTAACCCCTGGGTTAAGCCGGTTTAGGCAATCTGCCCCAGTATGGGTGTGTATAGGACGTGGCCAGCCTCTAGAGCAGAGGTGCCGTGATTGGAGTAGTCCTGACCTTGAGACTACTGGTCACTTCACTTAATCCTTCACCTTTTCCACGACGGCACTGTGCAGCAAGCCCAGTAGCATTTTTCTTCATTGGCCGGGAGGAGTTTCATTCCACCCACGGCAGCTGAAGAATCTCGCCAGCAGCAGTAGATGAGCTACCAAACATGACTCTCATCTACCCGAAGCATCTGGTTTTCAGGCGCCAGATATTTGCCTTTGTCCCTTCTCCTGTTAGTTTAAACAGTTCTGCCACAAGAAGGCCAGGAGCTGGACGTGGACTGTCAGAGGCTATTTGAGAGACATTTAATTGGAGTGGAGAATGTATCCCCCACCCTATCTCTGACTATAACAGTCCTTAGAACCATTTAAGTATATAAATCCAAATATATAAGTATAGAAAACCAAATATATAAGTATATATATCTCTCTCTCTCTGAACCTTAAGTGCCCAAGGCACATGGGGCTTCCACAAGGGTTTTCCACAAATGCCTGTCCTTTGCCTTTTTTTTTCTGCTCTTGCCCAGGTGAGCCCTCTATTGCTGAACATCCTTTCTGTTGTTCTTCTTGTATAAGTATATACAAGAGCAATAAAGCTGTGATGACAAGATGTTAAACTGTTTATAACAAAAAAACAGAAACAGCTTTATCATTTAAGAAGCACACAGTTGTAGTAGTTCTTTGGTCAAAACCCCAGCCCCTAGGAACAGGCTGTCTCTTTTCATTTGTCTCCTCTGTGTCGACCTGCTTAGCATGGGTGACCATTCTGTTAGCTGTCCTACCATTAGTACGGCTCGTGTCATCGAATCATGTGAATCCCCCCTCCCCCCCATGATAAGGTGGAGACACCATCAGGGGAGAGAGGCCTACATTAAGTAAAGGAAATTGCCCACTCGGAGCATACAACTTCATCGAACTGTCTAGGAAGCTAAACTCAGACTTCGGTTTCTTTTTATTTTAAATTATTGAAATTAATGCCAGTCCAACATTTGCCTAGGACCTTGAGGGTAGAGAAGTTTTTATTTAGAGGTTCCAGTGATCTGAAGATTGTCATCCAGAATTATTTTATTCTAGCTTTTGCACGAGTTCAAGGGGGTAAAGACGCTTGTCTGATGAGGTAATCAGCGACCCAGAGCTGATATGCCAGCATCAGGGTTAGCAAACCATAGCTGACTTAGACCCTGTCCCACCTCTCCGTGGTACCGCCAGTAACAGGCATAGCCTGTCTTATGGGGCAGGGATCGCCGTAGTCCCCATGGTGGTGGAGTCTGCTAAAGAAGCATTGCACACCCCCTGCTATTTAGCTGTACTCCAGGGCTGAAAAAATAGCTGCCATAACCCACTTCCACACTGATATGATGCTGTGCCTCAACATCTCTACATCTTCACTTACAAAGAACAACAGCTCGCAGTTATAGGAAGTTCATACAAGTACAAGTACAACTTCAAATTTACTTTGGTTTCTTTTTCTGCCAGGGTCATGAGTACGATCCAGAAGTACAGCTTGCTGCAGCTGATTTGATTCTGGCCTTGTCAGCGAATGGTATGTTATGCTAATAATAGATCTCTCATTGGACAGTTCCAAAGTAGGAGAAGTCATTGTAACTGTATGTGGTACTGTGCTGTTTGGTTTCACTTTTATGAAAGTGTTGCACGTCAAAAAGTAGCTGTTTATGTAATAATTTTGTATCTTGAGAATTACCGTTCCTGTAAAACCAGCATGTAGGAAGAGCAGTGACCGTCAAGTAGCTATGTTGTAAGCATCATCAGCATCTGTATATCAGAGAAAGTCAAGACCCTCTTCCAAGTCTCCACAAAGTGGACCAGGTAGCATGTTGTCATGTAACCCACCCTGGTAAACAGGACAGAAACTTATATTTACTACTCGGCGGTGGAGCCATCTAAAGTAATGGCCTAAAAGTGTTTTATCTGTGGGTTTTTTTTTCAAGTTCTAACCATAGTGTTCTATTACTTTACTTTACTGGTTGTTTCCTGTTAGTAAAATATCTGGACCCCCGTGTGGTACCCGGGATCTGCAAAGAATAGGACCACTGTACCCTACCATGCATGATCGTAAAAGGCGACTAAGGAGGGTTCAGCATAGGGCCAGCAACCCTATCTGGTAAAAAACTATCAGACTGCTACAGAAACAGAAGCAAGGGAAAAAGCAAATGCAGGTGGAAGGAGAAATGCGTATCAGGAAACTGAGCCCATGAAGGTTGTGGATGAAAGCCAGCCACTGGAAGTCCCCAGCCCGACTGCAGACCTCCTGGAACCTAAACACAAGATGCAAATAGGCAGCTGGAATATAGCACTAAGATGGACACCACAGGGGAGCAGAAGTAAGGGTAGACCAAAAGAGACATGGAGAAGAACAACAGAAAGGATGTTGAGCAATAGAGGGCTCACCTGGGCAAGAGCAGAAAAAAAGGCGAAAGACAGGCATTTGTGGAAAACCCTTGCGGAAGCCCCATGTGCCCTGGGCACTTAAGGTTCAGAGAGAGAGAGAGAGAATATCTGGAGCCATCTTAGTAATCTGCTTCAAATAGACTGTTCACTATCAGCGTTGTTATTTTCGCTGTCTTATTGTGTTCACATCACTTTTTTTTTTCCTCCATAGCTTTCCCAATCTGTAATTTGTTTTTTTTTTATATTTCACCACTTCAAATTTGTTATTTATGTTAGAGAAATCAGCACGAACAGTTGTACAGCTTGGAGGTATCCAGGACATACTGACTGCAATGAGACATGCCAGGTATCATGCCACTCTTAATGCCGTTTGCTGCTTGGCATTATGGAGTTTGACTGTTGACGGTAAGTTTTTGGTGACAAGGTTAAATGTTTTATCTCTGTAGGGCAATCTTACATCTTACATCCTTCTCACGCCGCTAAACGTTACATAGGGCCCATATGGTAGTTCGCCAAGATTTCCTGTCTTCAGCAAGCTTTTTAGTCTTATCAAGGGATGTTATGCACATATGAGAATGTCCAGAGTGTGGGGATGCCAGTCTCTGATTACAGATTACAGATTAATTTGGTTGTGAAAAAAAATCTGATTGATTATTTAGTCTGTGCCATGCCAGTAGGTGTCAGCAGTCATGATCCATGTCCTCCATGATGTCCCAAGTCCATTTTGTTGGTTTCTCTTTCCTGTCTTTCTGGTCAGCCTTTTCAGATATTTTTCTCTTAGTCCTCCTCTTCTTCCTTATCCTTTGAGTTTTCCACTGACTGTCAAGTCTCTGACTTCTGTCTTCTTATTATAAACTTCAGCTTCTTTGTTTTTCTGCCTATTTGTTGCATCTTTCTCCAAAACCAGGTTTCTGTTCTTTGTGTTTGTTGAGGGGGCAACATCTAAGACTGTTTGAACTTGTTAAGAGTCGGAATATCTTTAAAATCTACCTCATCAAGATGAAGACAAAATGTTTAAATGCGATTCATTTAATGTGACTATTTATAGCAACAGTGTTGAACTCAGATCTTAGAGTTCTAAAGCTCTAATGATAACTGTAGCTAAATTAACTATAATGTAAACTGTTTCCTTGTAAAATAAACTATTAAATACAGTCTTCTTCTTCTTTGAGCATGTTGCTGAAGTCAGCAGCTTTCCAAGCCACTTGCTGCAGACAAGACACATCTCCATTCCTTTCTGTTCTTTATCTTTTCTTGCCAGTTGTTGATTCCAAGAGTACATATGTCTTCTTCTAGGTTGTATCTCCATCATTGTCTAGGTCTGCCTATGACATAATAGCCATTAATGTAAGGGGTATAACCAAGTAAAATGTGAATACCTGCAGCACTTTCCCTTTGAGTGTCTATGAATTTAGAAAAAAAAATCTCATGATAAATGATTTAGAAGTTTTCAGTAATATAGTTTACTAGAGAAACTTAGTGCTCCACAGGATTCTGTACTGAAAATTGAGCAAGGTTAAAATGAGTAGTGGAATTCATGTGATTGTTTATAGTGTGGGAGAAAGTGAGAATCACAGGATAGTTGGGGCTGTAGCAGAGATTATAAAACTGATTTTTGAGAGTATGAGATATAGCCAGGGATGAGTTAGAACAAGTCAGAGTATGAGTCAGGTCAGAGTCAAGTTAGTAGTCACGTGATAGTGAGTGTTTCGAGTTACTCCAGTTTTTGGGAGTTGCTTTGAGATGTAGTCAGGTCAAGGATATAGTTGGAATTATTCATTTTTGGGGGCTTTGTTATTATGTAGTTTTGGGGATTGTGTCCTTTTTAGGACAGACCCGCAAGTTTGTTAAGAATTCTAGGTAGAATGATGAAATAGTTACAAGAGTGATGCTCACCATTGAAGGAATTGTGATGTGGCAATTTTGGAAGTGAAGTTTTATTCATTGTGAATTTGAATTGTAAGTATGTGAGTTGGTATTTTTCCTTATTGTCATACATGGCTGTGTTCCCACATGGCGAACTAGTTCTCGCCGGGAGGTTTTTTCTTGTCACTGTGTTCTATATTTCCTGCCTTGTGGCAGCGATGTTTATTCATCCTCACAATTTCACCCTTCACTCTATCCATTAATAAATTTGTGTTGTCTGATGTAAAACTCCACCGCTGACTTTGCTGGAATCCTCACTGTTGACAAGTTTGTTTATGTCAGAAGACTGCTAAGTTTAGTCAAGTTGTTGTATCTCAGTACTCTTCTGTGGAGTTGTGTGCCTGGGAGTTCTTGTTGAACTTTCTTAGTGTTTAGCATAGGAAATTAGGTTGTCTATTTAGATCATACCTTCTGATCTATTAGCACCAACAACAAGAAGAAATTTCTAGAGTGAAAATTGTACTCAATAAGAAGACTAATCAACAGTATCAGTAGTAATGTACACTAGTTCACTGCCTGTTCAGGCATTCAGCGTAATACTTCTTTATACCTCTTGGTCTGTCCCTTTCATCACTTCATATAAAGCATCATTGTTTGTCTGTCTCCCTCCATTCTCGCTGATCATCAGTATAGATATATATGTATACTACTTTCTCTCCTTTTATTATAATTAGTTTTTAGTTTTGTTCATTTTTCAAATCTTTTAGTCATAATGAAACTAATGTTTTAAAGTATTATCACTTTTTTATGATTTTACTTTGTTTCTGTTCTGTATTTCCATCTTTTTTTTTTTCATAAACTCAATCTTGGGCTGTGTTTGGATTTGAAAACATCCAGGTGAGAACTTGAAGGTGGCGAACAAAGAACACGCAGTGAAAGATGTCTGCCTCGCCCTGAACACACACAAAGTTTCTCCTGAAGTCTGTGAGGCAGCAGCGGCAGCGCTGGTCCCCCTTCTGCTAGATGGTGAGTCCAGTCAAAAAGTTAGAAACTTTGGGACAGTAAAGACCTCTGAAAAGACTTCTAGAGAAAGTTCTTCCAGACTTTGTGCTCAACAATGCATAAAATAGAAAAAAGTAGGAGCAGCTTTATTACTTAACGATTACGAAGTTGTGACGTTTCGGCGTGAGCCTTAATCATACAAAAACATACAGGACGAACTAGGGGTGGTGGATGGGGAACTGGGGAGGGGAGAGAGAGTGATACAATATTGACCTAGCTGGGAGAAGTTGAAACAAATGATTGGGGAATACTGAGTTATTTTGTGCTCAACACTGAACAGAAAAGTTCGTACTGGGTGTTCATAGTTGTGGCTCTGCTTTTAGTCCTGACTGTTTTCTTTTTTACATTTGCTTGCTTGCAGCTGCCCATGTGAAGCATGGCTCATGTGAGACACTGTCAAGTGATGGCCCATGTGAAGCATGGCTCATGTGAAACACTGTCAAGTGATGGCCCATGTGAAGCATGGCTTATGTGAAACACTGTCAAGTGATGGCCCATGTGAAGCATGGCTCATGTGAGACACTGTCAAGTGATGGCCCATGTGAAGCATGGCTCATGTGAGACACTGTCAAGTGATGGCCCATATGAAACATGGCTCATGTGAGACACTGTCAAGTGATGGCCCATGTGAAACATGGCCAAATAATGGCTCATATGAGACACTGTCAAGTGATGGCCCATGTGAAACATGGCCAAATAATGGCTCATGTGAGACACTGTCAAGTGATGGCCCATGTGAAACATGGCCAAATAATGGCTCATGTGAGACACCGTCAAGTGATGGCCCATGTGAAACATGGCCAAATAATGGCTCCCATGGGAAACCATCAAGTGATGGCCTATGTACAGCACAGTCAAGTGATGATCCCCATCATTTTCATTTGTCTTTGAAAATGAAATTCCTGTGTCTGCTGTATTCATAATCAAAAATATTTTATAAGATAGAGTTGTTTAATAATTTCTTTTGATGCCTCTATAAGTTTCTGTTTCTATGATTTGTCTACATCTAAATATAAATCCTCTATGAGTCGTGAGCAAAATTTTTTTAAAAATCGAAATTTATAGATAGAAAAAATATAAATGTATCACCTTATCTGCATCCTTTGCACTTCAAGTAGAGGTAACATGATGTCACCATCATATGTCACATGACCACACAGAGCATAATCAAAATGGCCAGGTGCTGAAGTTTCATTTCGTCAACATGCTGTTATTGAGTTCCTCGATAAAGAGGAAATCCCTGCTGCTGAAATTCACCAAAGTTTTCAACTTGCTTATGGAGATGTGTGTATAGGTGCTAGCAGTGTTAGGAGGTGGGTGAAACATTTCAAAAATGGAAACATGAGCATCCATGATATGCCTTGCAGCGGTCGCCCTCGAACTACCTCCACTGAACGCAACGTGGAAAGGGTTGACGACATCATTAAAGAAGACAGATGTATCACAGTATCTGAAATCACTGTAAATCTTGGAATAGGACACAATGCGTTACAGGAAATGATTGAAACTGTCAGCTGTAGAAAAGGAGAGAATGTCCAGAAAGCTGTGCGTCTGTGCCATCGGTCAGCTGGAACGGGATTCTACCGGGAGGATATTTTCAAACTTACAGAGCGATGGGAAAAATGTGTGCAGAGAAATGGAGATTATGTTGAAAAGTGAAGAAAAGAATGCAGTTTAACTCTTCCCGTGCCATAGATTTCCGATTACTGAGTTGCGTGCCATAGTCGTTATAGTGACAATTCATTTGTTTCAATAAAACCAGCCGGTGTAACATTTAGATTGTACATATTTCGTTCGCGTTTCCGGTGACACTTTTCAAAATGGTGGAAGAGTCCTTAGTTATGAGTGATGCCGAGCGAGAAAAAAGAAGAGAAACATTGAAATTTTTCGTATGGACATGGCCTGTGACCACCCCACTGCTCTTGAATGTATCCTAAGTAGATTTAGACATATTAGATGACTCAAGAAATAGTTAGTAGGTTATTTCAGACATTAATTTAGTGAGAATGCAACATAGAATCACAATACGAGATCGACAAGTAGATCTAGACATCTCAGATGGTAAGTAGTGCATATCTAGACCTAGCCGATGGTGAGCTGGGCACAATCATTGTCTAAAAACATCACATTACTTCTTTTTTCCTAAAAAACTCTCCATTTATGAAATTTTCATACATTTAGTTATACTTTGAAACATAATAAGTACACGGAAGTACATGTAAATACTGTTTTCCATTCCATTTTACAACTATACCCACTATACAGATCAGGATCCACACTTTTTGCGTAGCACAAACGGGAACGTCCGCGTTTTTTTCTTGGGCACAGGAAGAGTTAAGTTGATACATTTATATTTTCTCTATCTATAAATTCTGATTTTAAAAAAAATTATGCTCATGACCTTGGGTGTGACCTTGTAGTTCCACATTCTAACCTTCCCATCCTAACTGTCCCATAACCAAGATGGCTGCTACGATACTTTCACGGAGCTGGACTGTACTGACAATTTGGTAGCTGCAATCCATTTGCATAAAAAGAATGCTAAAGTGGTCAAGAACTGTTGCAAGGTGCTGGCCACAGTTGTGGAAGCTAAAGGTAATTTTACATATAATTTTATAATGAACATTTGGTAAACAGTGTTCCCTCTAAGCTATGCTAGCTTGCACTGGCGCACAGATTTTGAGCCCTTAGCACAAAGATTTTTTGGTGCAATGCATAAGCATTCATTCATTCATTCATTTGCATGTCCCTTGCGGAACTTTGCCTCCCAAACAGCACTCCTGTAGGCCTCTCGGTTGTGAGCAAGATGGCCTGCTGCTGTTGCATCCATTTCCAGATCGTCAACGATGTCTTGCAGCCATCTTCGTCTTGGTCTTCCTCTTTTTCTTTTTCCCATTATGTATCCTTCCAATACGGTCTTCTCTAAATTATCATGACGTTTAATGTGTCCAAAATATTTCAGTTTTCTCTCTTTAATCCTCTTCACTAGCCAGCCTTCTTCAATATTAAGCTCTTGTAGTGTAGATATATTTGTTCTTTTTTGTGTCCACGATATTTGGAGAACTCTTCTGTAGCATTTACATTCAAAGGCATTTATGTGTTTCTCAATTGTTTTGTTAAGTGTCCAGGTCTCACAGGCATATGTTGCTATGGGAAAGATGCATGCCCTTAAAAATCTTATTTTTGTGGTTCTGTCTGCTCCTCTCCACAGATTATTTATTTGTTTTACTTTCTGAAGAGCGATAGATGTCCTCCTTTTAATTTCCCTCATTGTATCTCCATTATTAGTTAGTAGTGATCCAAGATATTCAAAACTCTCCGCTTCTTCCAGTTTTTCCTCATTGATATATATTTCAGTATATGCATGAGCATACATAATAGAAATAAAATTTGTTATTGATTCATGTACATCTTTAATGCTAGTTTGTTTGTTTGTTTGTTGTTTTTTTTTTATCACGGAGTAGAATTTTTTGCTTACAACACTCCATGCCTTAGAGGACATATTCTCGGTAAGGCTGCAATACTGAATAATTAACTTAATTCCTCTCCCCCACCCCCCACATTTATTCCTTTCTTTTTCTTTTGTTCCTGAAAAAAAAGGTTCTTTGTTGAAATATTGGTTGTTTGTTACCTTTGATTGTTGTTTTTTTTTTGCCTTTATTCTCTTTTCTCATCAGATCTTATTTGTTAATTCATCAAGTACCTTTTTTTTCTTGATGTTTGACATTTCTGATCAGTCTTTTGTTTTTTTCTTATGACACTTTGTCAGTCCAGTCAGATTTTGTTTCACAAGGCTCTCTCTATCTCTCTCTCTCTCTCTATCTATCTCTCTCTGTCTTTCTCTCTCTCTCTATCTCTCTCATCTCTCTCTATCTTTCTCTCTCTCTCCATCTATCTCTCTCTATCTCTCTCTCTCTCTATCTCTCTCTCTCTCTATCTCCCTTTCTCTTTCTCTATCTCTCTCTATATATCTCTCTCTCTGTCTCTCTATATATATATATATCTCTCTCTATCCTCTCTCTCTGTCTCTCTCTCTATCTCTCTCTTTCTCTCTCTCTCTCTCTATCTCTCTCTTTCTCTCTCTACTCTCTCTCTCTCTCTCTCTCTTTTTTTTCTTTTGGCCTGGTAGTGGTTTTCAGAGCCTCTGAATTTCTTCATCACAGGACACATCCAAAAAAAAATCTTGATTGCCTTTTTCCTTTACTTTTATTAATTTCTGCTGTTTTGTTCTTGGAGTACATCTTTATTTCTTTTCATGTACCTGTGTGCTATCGCCAGTTTCCTTGCTTATTAAATTTAACTAAAATTTAACTTGAGTTTTCACACAAAGTGGACAAAACACAAAACAGAATGTTAGTAAATAAATGATGGAATACTGAAACAAGCACAAAATTTTGTTCAGTATGGATCCTTGTTAATAGAAGATGGACATGAAAGTTAAACTTAAGGTAGGGAATAGGACTGCCAGACTGGATTATTCATGGTGCCGTGATTTTGATCATTAGAAACAATACGAGCTAGCAGCTGTACGCTTACAATTCAGATGCACCATTTCGAACCAGAAACTTGCAAAAGTCTGGCAAATAATTTTAGTTTTGTTTTATGAGGAATTAAAAACAGCACCTTTACACGAATTATTTGAGGCCTGACCTGGGACTTTGATAATACTTGCTGTGTGTTGTTTAAAGACCCTTCCTTCTTTCCAACAGAGGAATGTGCATTTGCATTTCTGTCTAGTGAAAAGGAAGACTGCGGATCCCACACAGGAATCCCAACAGTGATGGAGGCATACAAAGTTCACAAAGACAATGCTGATGTTGTTGAAGCAATTGTTAGACTATTGTTGGAACTATCACATTATGGTGAGTTCCTAGCTGTTCACAGTGATACTTTTATAGTTCTTTCTCTTAGATATTGGTTTGTTGAGGATCTTCATGTATGAGGGGTATTTCTGCATCCACAAATGTCAGAACTAATACACACATAGCCAGTCATAAAGCTAAGGATTTTAGCTTAGCCATAAAAATATGGCAAGAATAAGCTTTACTCTAGGAACAAGACAAAAAGGTTGAAATTTCAGCGTCTTTCTCATTTAAAATAGTGTCATCAAACAAAGAGAGACGGAACGAGAATAAATACAATGTAAAAAAAGAAGGCCAGTATAAAGTGCATTAGATAAATAAACAACTTAGCTGTGGATGTTACAAAAACAACCTGACTTCGAGTATAAGCATGCTAGAATGTTATCAGCCATGAGTATTACCATGTGGCCGTAATGTAGAATGAAGAAAACTATCATTAAGTACCAAATGGGAAACAAAAGTGAAAATAGAAACAAAACAATAACCCATTCATCAGCTACAAAGATACATACAAATCACTATCTTTATACCAAGAAGAGGATGCTGCAGAGTTCTAAGCCACCTCTATCGCCTCAAAATATCACACTCAAAAGAGTGTCCCTGTGGCTTTGGTATCCAGACACCCGGAATACATTCTGCAGACCTATCCAATCCATGCAAACCTCCGAGCACAGAACTGGGTCAGAGGGAGAGGAAGTGAAAGAGAAGCTGCGGGACTCACACTCAGCCCTGGAGAAGACGGCGGGTCAGGGCAGCGGGGCTGAGGTTTTAGCATGACCAACTTTCCTCAGATGTTAAAAAAGAAATATCATGAAGTTTTCTAAATAAAAAAAAATAACTTGTATGCATTTGTTACAAAAAGGCAACATAGGAAGAGTACCTGGAACTGCCAGGGGAGATAATGTGCAGGGAAAAGTTAACCACCATGTAAGAAGTATCTGGAAGACATCATCTGAAGTGTTGTTTGCCTGGAAAAGGATACCTCCACTAGCAGATTAGAACCCCAGTTTTCCGAATATATTATACTTTTTTGTTAATGTTACTTTGGTACGCTTTAAGTGCAACTTATCTTGGTGTATAGAAAGAAAGTCTGGCTACTTTTGTTTCTTATTTTTGATGTCTCTTAGATGAAATCTGTTTAGATCTCAAGATAGAAAAAGTGGCAGCTATGCTAATGGAAATTACAACAATTTATGTAGAAAATAAGGTATACCTTTTCTCCTGTTCCTCGTAAGAAAGGAACTATTTGTTGCTCAAATTTTCTTAGATGTGTCAAAATACTGCGTGCCACAAAATGTGTTACATTTCACAGACTTTTACTGATTGCTTGTGAAAAGCAGATAATTGTAGAGAAATGTATTTTGTAAACTTCACATCTTGAAGTTTCTTCCTCTGAAAATGTAGGTACCTTTTGGGCAGTTACTTATAAGACATGAATGCAGTTACCTATAAGACATGAGTGATATTTGTATGAAAACTGCAACCTCAGAGACTGATTTTGCTTTTAAACTGCAGTTTTGTAGTTTATTTGGATTTTTTTAAAAAAAATTTAAATGACATCTTAAAATAAAATCACAGAATTACATTACAATTTTCTTACTGCTTAAACTATGTTCATCACACCTTAAATAGACAGAAGTTCAGAAAAATAAGCACTTAGCATTTTGTAGCCAGTGATTCTTACGAATACCAGTACAGCTTAGTGTTTAATTTATTATATTTGTTGTGTTTTTTTTTCTTTATTTTTTTTATGTGCTCCTTGAAAAAAGGTCATTTGCTGAAATATTGGATTGTTGTATGTTCTTCATTTATTTATGCATACTCATCTTATTTGCTGCCACTCTTGCTCTTGTTTACTTTCCTCACTCATTCTTTCTATTTTTTTTTTTTTAACTAAACCATACACCTTTATCTGCCTTTATAACTAGAGCCAGTTTTACTGCAGTAGTATTTTGTCTTATCTCTTATCAGAACTGACACCTGTTTGTAGAGAAAATTGTATATTTCTGTCACCCATTTTACTGGGGGTTTTTTTTCCTGGAGTGTTGTAGGAAGATTGCGTTGCTGTTTCTCATTTCTCACTTCTTGTGAAAATTGTACTGTGTCATGTTTATACTTTTTTTTTTCTTAAGGGCTCTGGTAAACACTGGGTCTGTCTCATGAAAGATTGGTCATTTTATGGCATTGTCATAATCCTGTCTTATTGTGCCGGCAGAGTCAGTCTGTCCTGCCACGGTCTAAACCATCTGGTTATTCTCTTTCTCTATGTTACGGCCCCAAGGAAGAATCGAGACTACGGAGAAGAACAAATGCCAGCTGGCAAGTTACCTGCCGATAATGATGGCCCTAATCAGGCTGTGTGGAAGGGGTCTAACCAGTGCATCACTCTGGGCCAGGAGGGCTACCCCTGTTTTAATTGGTGGGGGGGGGGGAGCTTGCAGTGGGTGAAAGCAAAATGGCTACTAATAGGGAAAATGGCAAGGAAGGAGGAGAGAAGGGAAAATAGATTTCCTCCAACATACAAAACTTCTCTCATAGTTTTCCTCAAAACTTCTGTTAGAGACCCTGGCACAGATGATGCTTCTGATCTATTTCACATCATATTTTCATCATGTCTAGACCTGTCAGTTTTTTTTTTAGCTAACCCCATATTTCTTAGCTAATCCCACATAATGTTTTTATATTTAAGATCTTAGCTTAATATACAGGTTTGGCATCATTAGTACAGGTCTGGCACTGATAGTACAGGTTTGGCATCATTGGTACAGGTCTGGCACTGGTAGTACAGGTTTGGCATCATTAGTACAGGTCTGGCATCATTAGTACAGGTCTGGCACTGGTAGTACAGGTTTGGCATCATTAGTACAGGTCTGACACTGATAGTACAGGTCTGGCACTGGTAGTACAGGTTTGGCATCATTAGTACAGGTCTGACACTGATAGTACAGGTCTGGCACTGGTAGTACAGGTTTGGCATCATTAGTACAGGTCTGACACTGATAGTACAGGTCTGGCACTGGTAGTACAGGTCTGACACCATTAGTACAGGTCTGGCACTGGTAGTACAGGTCTGGCACTAGTAGTACAGGTCTGGCATCATTAGTACAGGTCTGGCATCATTAGTACAGGTCTGGCACTGGTAGTACAGGTCTGGCACTGGTAGTACAGGTCTGGCACTGGTAGTACAGGTCTGGCACTGGTAGTACAGGTCTGGCACTGGTAGTACAGGTCTGGCACTGGTAGTACAGGTCTGGCACTGGTAGTACTGAGTTGAGACACAAAGAAATCCCCACATCAGAAGACACATTTTGTGGCACTGACTCATAAATTTATCCCCAGTTTGCCTATGCTTTGTATATGCGCGCTGTCTTGCAGTTTGTGTTATGAAGTTTACATTGTAATTACATACCAGTGAAATAGATACACAGAAAACAGAAATTTGTTTATAGAAAAAATGAAACACTTAGTCAGCCAAGATCTGTTTAAATTGCTTTTTTTTTTTTTTGAAAAGCAAGAAATAAAATAACTACATTCAAATGATTTTGTTCTGTGGTCAGGAATTCATAATTTTAAACTACTGCACATGTTAAAAACAGACATTGCGTAATTTCAAAGCACAGCATCACATCAGTGATTTTTCTTTTTATTACAAGAGATGCAAGTGTGTCGTGGATTTTATTTCATGGGTTAAAGTATTTACAGGATGATCTTCACACAGAAAAAACTCCTGCAATAAAATGCATTGACTGTGTTAGTGGACCTTTTATTTCTTCAATTATAATTTGTTTCGCATTTTTCCTTGCAGATTAAACATGTTTTTAATGGTTCAGAATCCAGAACATTGACTACTGCTGAGTGATTGCATCATTTTTACTGATTTTTTAATATAATCTAGATTATAAATATTTTGGTTTTGTCTTGCTGGTGTATGTATGAAAAACCTAGTATTTGTTCACCTTTATGTAAGTTTGACATTTCTCTCTGAAGTAAAGTCAGATAATCAAGCATATTATCATTGATACCAATACATAACCAAGAGAAAAGTCTTTGATTTATCTTATAACATATTATTGCTATTGTCATGTATCCAAAACAGTATCATTACTCCTATCATATAATCAGCACATTATCATATCTGTTCTGGTGTAACCCATTAGCATTCCTGTTACTAGTAAGCAATCTCAAAATATGACCAAGTTATAGTTTAGAATTTCTTCTTATTCATGATCAGTTATAAGTTTCACAACTTTTTTTTTTTCTTACAAGCTTTGTAATTGAACTTTAGCTCTTAACCTTCTAAACAACAGTTATAAAAAAAAAAAAAAAAGGTAAAATTCCCAGTTTCCATATCATTAAGGCATATTGGGGAATATGGTGTTAGACCTGTGTTTCCACGACCTTCGGCACATGAAAATGTGATGTGGTCAGTATCACGCCTGGCTGCGTTTACCTTCCCAGATTTCTCTGGTGCCAATTTTTAGAGGCTGGGTTGACACTAGGGCCTTTTTTTTTTTGTGGTGTGTGCCAGAATAAATCCCACTGCTGGGACTGAAGCCGGTACAACCGGATTAGTAAACTGAATGCCTAACCACTCAGCTAACCAGGCCGCCAAAACATTTATAACATATACAAATTTTTTTTTTAATAAAAGATTATGGATGTTATATCTTACCAGGAAATGATGTAATGCTTAGTTTCAGCATTTACAGCAATATAAAATTATGAACTCCCAGCTGCAGATCAAAAGAATTTTAATACAGTTTTTTTAAAAGCCAAGTAAACAGCTCTAAAGGTTAAGAGTTACATTAATCTTTGCATATGGCTAATCCCATATCAACTCTGTTAAACTAATCAATGCAGGCTTGTGTTATTTAGTGTGTTAGTGGCATATCTTTGAGCCTTGCATGTGCGTTTCTTTGAGCTTTGCTTGTGTGCTGTCTCCTAGATGACATTTGTTCAGAAATGCAAGCAGCCTTGGTTGGACCTCAGATACTCTCTGAAGTTAACAAACACTACAAGGAGAACAGGGTATATAAGTTATTTCAACTTTCTTGTTTTGGTTTCTTATTCTGCTGGCTTAAAAAGAAGAAAAATTAGAACATTGAAGGAAGGAAGAGGGAAGGAATCTACCAACAATAACTGACATACTTATCTTCTTTTGGGAAATATAGAAAAGAACTGAGTCTAACGATAAATTCAGGATTTGTGTTATGTTTCATACATGATATTTTTTTACAGTAATTTTAGTGTTAACATCAAGTGGACTCTCAGATTCCTTGGGTGGATGAGATGGGGTTGTATTATGTGTATCGGCTATGTTCTGGGTTCCTGTCTCTGGCCTTATGGGATACTTAAGATTACTATGGCCACAGTTCATTCCTGTTCTCCTAGCATCCTAACTGGAAAAAAAACTACTTACATTACATAACATAAACTGTCTCCTTGAAATGTTAATGAGTATTTCCTTATTTTTGAAACATCTTTTATCCCTTTGAAAGATCCCAATGGGTGATGAAAAAAAGAAAAATTAGTTAATGTTTAGTTCCAGATCGGACTAATCCATCATAGAATCCTAAGATTTTTGTCTCGTGCAATGAATACCGGTCATAAGTCCAAGGCTGCATTTCTAGAAGACGGTTTGATTTTAATGTATTCATTTGCAGTAAAATTATACCCATAAAATAACAGCACTTTTATCATTTATGTAAATTTGTACAAATTTTAATAAAGAAAGTACAGGAGACAGGTACCAAGACACAGCACGCTGATGTGGCAAAAATGAGAAGATGCAGGAGAAAGTAGAAATTCAGACTTTGTTCTTCAGCAGAATAATCAATCATCTAGGTCAGTGTTTCTTTACTTAGGGGCCATGAACCCCCGCGAAAGGGGTGGGGGGACCTCAGGCCAACAAATAGACTGGCACAGCTTAAAAAAAAAGATCTACAGCCTTCTTAGATCGGACAGAGGCCCCATAGCCCCCTCTTCCCCCCCCCCCAAAAAAAAAAGAAGTTAAGAATCACAGAATCTAACCACAAGAAGACATGTAGTAACCAGGTCGCAAGGCCTGCTTAACATAAATGCTTCACAAACTGAGTGGAGTGCCACATCCCTTGCTGGTGCTTAGCCCTCCCCTAGGGAACAACTGTGTTAAGAGCACACTTATTTTAACATAGTCTTTGCGAGACAGGGAACAACTGTGTTAAGAACACACTTATCTTAACACAGTCTTTGTGAGACAGGGAACATATATCTGTTTGCTTAAAAACTCTGACCTACTTCTGTAGCCCAGAAACCTGTAGCAATCAACACTAATTGTTATTTTTTGTAAAATGTAATGTCATGATGGTGGATGGATGGGGACATGGAGACCACCGGCAGGGATGAAGAAAGTCTGATGTGAAACCGTTGAATCCAGGACATGACAGGTCTGTACAACAATGGCTATCAGAATGATATAAACAAAACAGAGCCAGCAGACTATGGGTGGCGGGGAAATGGATATCGTTGAGGCACTCATCGAATTCCTCACCCCAAAGCTGAAGTGTCTCTGTGGGACTGTCTCAAAGCTGTTGAGCCAAACATGGAGAAGGGGCTTAAGTACAGCCAGCAGCGACTGGAAAACAAAGTTTTGGCCAGGCCAGTCTACACCACTGTCTTCATGGCAGTCTGAGCAAGGCCACAGTCTGCCCTAGCAAGGAAAGGTGCTAAAGCTGGAAGTATCCAGCCAGAAAGCATATTGCAAAAATCAGAGTACCATGCATTATCGCTAAATGTGTATGAAGAAGAAGAGTTTAGCCTGTAGGTTTCAAGCTGCCTTTCCAACTTTCTGTGATAACAAAACACTGCACCTTCCATTATCCTGGAAGTTTTCAACAAATAATCTCTGCACTAAAAGACAATATTTCAAAATACACTATATAAGACATAGATATCTTCTAAATAATAAAAAAAAATTTTTTTTTCTAAATATAGCATATAGAACATAACATGGACATCTAAAGAAAAAAAGTTTTCCAAAATATAATAATAAACCAGACATGTCTTCTAAAGAAAGACAGTCAGTCAGTCATTTTCATGTCCCTTGTGGAACTTTGCCTCCCTAACAGCTCTCCCGTAGGCCTCTCGGTTGTAAGCAAGATGCCCAGCTGCTGATGCATCCATTTGCAGATAATCAACGATGTCTTGCAGCCATCTTCGCCTTGGTCTTCCTCTCTTTCTTTTTCCCATTATGTATCCTTCCAAGATGTCTTCTCTAAATTCTCATGATGTTTAATGTGTCCAAAATATTTAAGTTTTCTCTGTTTAATCCTCTTTACTAGCCAGCCTTCTTCAGTATTAAGTTCTTGTAGGATGGATATATTTGGAGAGAAAGACAGTCTTTCTAATTTTGTAGTAATATAAGATACATGTTTTCTAATGAAAAACATTTTTTTTCTAGATAGAACACATATTTCATGTAAGAAAAGGCAGTTTTTCTAAATAAAAAGCATACATTCTTCAGTAGTTTTTCTAACTACAGTAATAAAGAATAAATGTCTGCTAAAGAAAGACAGTTTTTGTTTAGCATGGTGAAAGAACATTCATTACTTTTAAAGAGCTTTCCTAAATATAGTAATAAAGCATACATTTCTTCCAAAGGAAATATGGGTTGTTGTTTTTTTCTAGGAACAGTATATAGATTATGCAAATCTCCTTCAGAATCTAAACTAGTCATAGCATCAGCTACTATAGTTTCATCATAGCCTGCTGTAATGACTGAAACTATAACTTTTTCCTTTAATTTCTTAAGTTGCCTGCTGTGTGATATGCCAGAATCTTGCTTTAGGGTCAGTTGAACAATCTTGTTGGGTGAATAAACAGGACATGAGGTTGGCTTGTTTGCAGGTAGTTAAATTCAAAGATACAATACAGTCCTGTTTTGTCACTTTCCCATGATGCTTCTGGAAGAAGGCTGTTTGTGTTATTTCATCCTGGAAAATGAGGTGTACAAGGTGTGATCAAAAATTACCTGGACTGGATTTATTTAAAAAAAAAAAAAGCTACAAGAGTTACTGACACACATTTAATTGCCTGCAAAATAGTCCCCTTCCAAAGCAACACACCCAGTCCAGCACTGTTTCCACTTCTCAAAATGTCTTGTAAAGTCATCTTCTGACCTGGTTAACAACTGCCTTATCACATTCTGTTGTATCTCCTCGACATCCTGCAATTTTTTTCCCTTCATGGTGTATTTTATTTTTGGGAGTAGGAAACAGTCACAGAGAGCGATATGAGGCGAATATGGTGGTCACTGAACCTGCGGAATGTGGTGCTTAGCAAGAAACTGCTACGCTAGTTGTGGTGCACAGGCAGGTGCGCTGTTAAGGTGGAGCTGATGCTTGCCAATCTCATGCAGGGTCAGCCCTTCGCAACAAACCGTGTCCCTCAGACACCTCAGAACTTCACAGTAGTTGATTGTCTGTCCTGGTGAGGTGTAATCATGATGCACAATTGCGTCGTAAAAAAAAAAAAAGACAGTCAATGTTGTCTTGAAATTGCTGCTGCTGTGCCATGCTTTTTTTTGGTGTGGGAGTCGTCAGGATCTTTGATTGTGAAGACGGCCTTAGTTTTGGGGTTATACCCATAAACCCATGATTTGTCACCAGTTATGATTGTTTTTAAAAAAGTTTTCATCGTTTTCAACAAAATCTGATGCAAATTCGTTGATCCAGTTTTTCCAACATGACAGTTGCGACAAACAGATTCACAAACGTAAGAGCAAAGCACTACTGTAAACAAAAGAGGAGGGGTGACTTACATGTATGGTATATACCAAGGTCAGCTTGTGCCTATCCACTTCTGGTTATGTCAATTGATCCTGGACTTATGCTTTCATTTCAGATACTTTTTAATCACACCTCATGGTGGTGGAGCTTACACAGAAACCTGTTTTTTAGGTCTGTTTAAAGAATTAAAAAACTATTATAGAACTCTTGCTGTAAATTGGTGCCCATGTTTTGAGATCTTCCCACAGAATTAGTTTATTTTTTTTCTAACATCCTAGAAATGTGAACTCTTGTTATCTGAAAATCAGTAATTTAATAGTAAATCTGAGTGAGAGAAACGTTACTAATTCTTTACTCTCTAATTTCATGTAATCCTCCATGGTCCAGGACATCATGGGACCAGTTAAAGAGGCTTTGGATCGTCTGAAAACAACGGTTACCCATGAGACATCTTAGGCCCCAGCTCTCAAAGTTACACTTCCTGGTCGTTCGTTCCGATTTGAAGGAGAGGTGTTTGGGAGCTGCAAGGATATGCTTCGCATGTGGCAAGCGTCACAAGATTATACTCAAGGGCTACAAATTGGCAGAGGTAAAAAACTATCAAAATGGTCATCTATTATGGCAATCAGGAAGGTCATAAAAAAGAAAAAACGTAGCTCCTCTGGGTTCACATCTTTAGGACAGGGTGAACAGAAATGAAAAAGATTATCTGCCCTTAAAATTAATTTTCATTTTTCCTAACCAAATTTTTTAATTTTTTTCCTTTGAATTTTGAGCTAAGACAGGTTTCTTTTCAACTGACAGATTTGTTTTGTTATGAATTATACATTTTTCAAAAAACAATTATGATCCTGTGGACTGGAACTAAAATTATGCATAAAAAAAAAAGAAAAAAAATTACTGACGATTAGAATTTTAAGGAAGTTACATGACTTAAATACTAGCAGAAAAATTTCTGGTGTTTGTAAAAATGTATTTGTGATGATGACTATTTTCACCTAAAAGACAGTCTTGGCTCTGATAAATGTTTAGTTCTTGAAGTTACCGGTTACTGTTTTGCTTTTTTCATGGTTGCTTCTAACAGTATTTGACTGGCGTGAGTGATTGCAGTAATGTTAAAATATGTCTTTACCACATATGTATGTGGATTCATGGAATCAGAAAGCTTCATACATTTAGAAGTTAGTCTTGTCATCACAAAGGACAGTATAGATTTCTTGTATTGATTGTTGAGCATGTTTTTTTTTAACTAAACAGATTTCAAAGTTTTTATGAAATTCTAAGAATCTGGACATGTTCTGGAACTCCAAAATAAAATTGTGAGTTTTGGTGCAATAGAAAGCTGCCTTATGTGAAATAGGCTGCCTGAATGGCATGATGGGTAGTTCACTCATCTCTCATGTTGAGTTCAATGGTTCGAGTCTGGTTGAAAGGGCCCCAGTGACTCAGTTGTGGAAATTAGTATCAGGCTTCTTGGAGCTGGGAAAGGAAAGATGGCCGCAGGGTTGTCTGCATCATTCGAGTCAAATAAAACATGGCCGCTAACATCATATACCAGTGTGCCTTTATAGTGTTTTTATGTGAAAAATGAATACAGTTTGTCTTCAACTGACTTAGTTTTTTTGTAGAGTTTTTTTTTGACAATATATGACATTGATAATTTTTAATGAGCTATTGGAAAAGATGTATTTTCTTTTCATTTGCCAGGACTAATTTTTGGTCACACAGGAATAGTTTTTTTGGTTAATTGTATATAAGACTAAATGTATAAATATTACACACAGCCACTGCAATAAATCTGTGATAACAAAATGTTAAAACTGTTTAAAACAAAAGGAGGAACAGCTTTATTAGTTAACTAGCACACATTTATAGTGCTTTGGTGTGTGGTGGAGTATTGTGAATGTTTAAATAATGACTTGGAGTATGATGGGCTGATAGTGAAGATGGGGTAGGGAAAGCACAAAGGAGAGGAGGAATGTAATGATAATCAAACTGAGAAAAGGGTAAGTAGAATAGATAAATGTGGTTGAGGTACAAAGTTTGTAATTTACCGCAGTGAGGGTTTTGTAAAATAAGTTACAAGCAAGGAAAGAGCAGAATTAATAGAGAGGAAATATGATTGCAGAGAAAGGGAATGTTAAGTATAGCTGAATTGCAAGTTCAAACCATGTGGTTCCAATGTCCTATATTCCTGTATGTAGCTGTTCTCAAGCAGAATGACATTTTGTAATAGCTTTTACTAGAAAATTTTATTTGCCTCTTGGTTGGGTCATTGAAATGACTGGAGACTGGCCTACAAACATAATGGGAGATATCCTAAAGATATTTCTGCATGCTGTCACCTAATCTGGGACAGATCTGTCCAGTATAAGTTATCTTACACTTTTTGCACACAGTGTTGTGGGACTCTCATGTGAATCATTCATGGACAGTTTTGGAAAAAGTAATCAGTTTCATTTCCCAGACTACAGGGCAGGTGACACAACAAGGATGGTTATATTTTCTAGTGACAAATGCAGGATCCCGCTTAAGGTGGCTGTGAACAAAGATATCCCCGAGATTTGGTTCCTCTTTGTAGGCTAGTAGGAGGAGATCAGAGAAATGTCACAGGCGTCATGGTTGAGCTGTAGTAATGGCAGATGGAGACAGAGAATTTTCGTAACTATCTGGCCATGTGGATTGAACGGAAGCCTATTTAACTCTGTCAGATGAAGTCACAGGGTTTTTTTTTTTTTCTGAGCACCTCTGGTGTGGCTCACTTTCTGAGTATGGTCGAAGGCTTTCCAAATGACTTTTCAGGATGATGGTAGTGAGGAAAAAATTCTAATACAGTAATTTACTGGATTGGTCCAAAAAGTTTGAGTCATCCTGGCACAGGCAGTGACAATGAAGGAGCTGAAAGTTATCAATATTTTGTACTTTTTGCATTTTGATTTTGTAACTGCTACTGTCCCTAATTTTACTCATGATGATGATGAATGTGGGGATGATGATGATGATGGCAGTGGGGATGATGATGACAGAATGAATGTTTTTTTCAGGTAACATAAATTTAATTTTGTAATTTAAATATAAAACTCTTGGTAGTAAATTATTTATACTTTGGCACATAAATAATTGGTGATTTATAAACAAATGAATATTTTTTTCTATGACAGCTTTATCTTTTTTTATAGAATTTATACAAACTTAATGCACCTATCTCATAATTCAGCATGTATGAAACTGTTTCAATGAAACAACAGGAGTGGCTCAAGGTGACAGATCTGATTTAACTAAGATCTTACCACTAAAGAGTCATCTCTGTAAGCTGAAGATATCCCATACAAATGAATACCCTTCTGAGTATAGAGTATATACTCAAGAACATATGCCATATGGATGCTCTGACATATCCATCTATCCAGTGCCATGCCAACAGATGTTGACATTCATGGTTCTCCGCAGTTCTCTATTTCCTTTTAAGTCCTAACGTATTCTTGACTTGTAAACTGAGACCTGGCCAGGTGGTTTAAATCTGAGGGTGAAATTTTTTTTTTTTCTGCCTTCATGACTCAGACCGTGACACTAAACCATTGTGACTGACAAAGACGAGCACATTTTGTAAATAAAAATGTCAAATCTTGTTTATTCTTTTTCTTTGTTTTCTGCATGTTTGTGAGCTACAGGGAAAATAACTTTATAACTTTATCATTTATTAAACACTGGCACTAGATACAGCCACTCTGACATTAAGACTGAAGAACTAAAACTAGCATGGACCCTGCCTTAGAGTGCTTCTGAGAAGTGTCGTGGTAGTCTGGCAAGTCAGACGAGGATTCAGTTGGTTCCAAAGTGTAGTTTAACTTTGACAGAGTCACAACTTTGATAGAGTCACAGCTTTGACAGAGTCACAACTTTGATAGAGTCACAGCTTTGATGGAGTTACAGCTTTGATAGAGTCACAGCTTTGATGGAGCTACAGCTTTGACAGAGTCACAACTTTGATAGAGTCACAGCTTTGACAGAGTCACAACTTTGATAGAGTCACAGCTTTGATAGAGTCACAACTTTGATAGAGTCACAGCTTTGATGGAGTTACAGCTTTGATAGAGTCACAGCTTTGATGGAGTTACAGCTTTGACAAAGTTACAACTTTGATAGAGTCACAGCTTTGATGGAGTTACAGCACTTGAGTTCTCTGGGTGAGGTGAAAAAAAGAGTATCATCCCATGTTCTTGTTAACACTTCATGAACTGATAAAAGTGTCCCATTTTCTTGATAATAACCCAGAAATTGAGGAAAATATCCCATCTTTTTGTTAAAATTCAGGGGTGTGATAAAAGTGTCCCATTTTCTTGTTATTAAACCAGAAATTGAGAAAAGTATCCCATCTTTTTGTTAATACTCAGGGACCTGATAAAAATGTCCCATTTTCTTGTTAACCCAGAAACTGAGAAAAGTATCCCATTTTATTGTTAATACCCCGAGAACTGAGAGAAGCTGCAAGAGCCTGCAGTCATTATCATATGACACTTTTCATTACTAGATTATCATATGACACTTTTCATTACTAGATTATCATATGACACTTTTCATTACTAGAACCAAACAGAAGATTAAAGTGCTTGGTCTCATAGCAAAAAGAACAAGTCAGTATGCATTACATACAGACTGTCACTTCTAAGTTCACATCAGATAGTGCCGTGCGACTGTCACTTCTAAGTTCATATCGGATCAGTGCTGTGCGACTGTCACTTCTAAGTTCATATCGGATCAGTGCTGTGTGACTGTCACTTCTGAGTTCACATCAGATCAGTGCCGTGCTGATAGGCTTAGGCAGTCATCTCTCTCCATCTCGCTCCAACTTCTGTGTCTCAAATAAGTTTAACTGTTGTTTTCACACCAAACCATGCAGTCAGGCCATATAGGTATGTCTGTCTTCTTTGCCCTCTCTGTCTTTTGCCATTTACCTTTCCAGTGATGACCAGTTTTTCCAGACCTTCACGTCTGCTGATGTGTCTGAGAAACTTTGATTGTCTTTTTCTCATGTGTGCCACCAGTTTGGGACATCCTTTAGCCTGCTGTAATACTTCTTTATTTGTCTTTCTGGCTGTCCATGGTAAGCAAAGCATCCTCCTTAAGAACCACATTTCAGTAGTAGCCTTTATTCTTTGTTCTGATTTTTTGTTCATGGTCCATGTTTCACTTGCATAAAGTAGAATAGGAACTATATAGCATCTTAGAATTATAGGCTCTGTATAGCATCTTAGAAGTATAGGCTATATAGCATCTTAGAAGTATAGGAACTATATAGCATCTTAGAATTATAGGCTGTGTATAGCATCTTAGAAGTATAGGCTCTATAAAGCATCTTAGAACTCTCTTATTTCCAATGACAGTTTTTGATTTGTTCTTCATTTTTCCAAAAGCTGTCTTTGCCATTGCTATCCTGGTTCTGATTTCTTCGGCGCATCTGTCCTCAGATGTTATGACAGCACCTAAATATTTGTATCTGTTGATCTGTCTTCATATCTTCCCCTGCGCTATAATTGTGCATTCTGGTATTTTCATTTTCTTGGATATCACCTTTACTTCTGTTTTATTGGTGTTTAATTCTAACCCCTTTTCGCATTTTCTTCTTTGACTTTGTCTAAGAGTTTTTATAAGGCTTTCTTACTCTCTTCTATCAGTACTTTGTCATCTGTGACTTTGTCTAGGAGTTTGTATAAGGCTTTCCTACCCTCTGCTATCAGTTCTGTGTCATCTGCATATCTGATGTTGTTTACTTTCTGCCCCTACAGTCTTTACTCCACCTATTTTCTTGATATCTCTCATTATTACTTCACTGTATAAAGAGAAGAGGTCTGGAGACAGAACACATCCTTGTCTCACACCTCTTTTTATTTGTTGGAACTCACTGATGGTATTGTCCACTCTTTCTGCTGCTGTTCTTTGCCAGTAGATGTTCTTTACTCTCTGTGGATCTCTTCCATCAAATCCAACTTCCTCAAGCATCTTAAATATTTCTTCATGTCCTACTCTATAAAATGCTTTAGTGTAATCTATGAAGTTCATATATGCATGTATGTATATCAGAATGGAGAAAGATTCATTGAATTATGTCTAACAGAGGGCATGACCATTGAAGGAACAATATTTCCACACAAAGAGATACATAAAACAACATAGATATCTCCAGATGATAGAACCAGAAATCAGATAGATCATTTTTGTGTTAGAAAGCAATCAGAAGGTATCTGATAGATGTAAGAGCATACAGGGGTGCAGACATCAGTAGTGATCACAATCTGTGTATAGGGAAAATAAGACTAAAACTGAAAAGCCAACACAAGAAAGCAATACTCAGAAAGATAAACAGTCATAATCTACAGGATGAAAATACTAAGAGTAATTTTAATCTGGAACTTACCAAACAGTTCACTGCATTCAGTGAGGTAAAGGAGACAGATATAGATGAATTATGGCATTCTTACAGCACTGCTATAATTACAGCAGCTAAAACAAGTGTTGGACTGCAAACAACAAGTAGAAAGGCATGGATATCAGATAACACATGGAAATCCATACAAGAAAGATGAGCAGCCAAATTAGCCATGTTGAATGTAAAGACATATCTTGGAAGAGATTTGGCAAAACCAACATACAAAGAAGTAGACAATAAAGTAAAAAATTCAGCTAGAAGGGATAAAAAAGAATCAATCAAGTGCCATACCATCTCTCCACAATTCCCTGTCTTTAGACTTGATTTTAGATCTGCTGATGACTTTCTTCCTAGCCACACTGACAGCCCATCCAGTAACTTTTTTCTCTCTGTCTTCCTCTGTCTCTTCTTCCCTCAATTTTTCCAGTTGCCACAGTGTGTTCCAATTTTCCTCTTCTCAGAAAATGTCCTACAAATCTCGCTTGTCTGCCTCTGATATTTGCTATAAGTTGCCTTTTAACTTTAGCCTCTTTTAGGACTTCTTTGTTGGTTTTCTTGGCTGTCCATGGTACCTTCAACATCCTTCTAATGAACCACATCTCCATGGCTTCCATTTCTCGCTGTACTCTCTTATTCATAGACCATGTTTCACACTCATAAAACAAAATTGGCTCGATGTAACATTTAAGTGCTTGGAATCTTGTTTCCATTGATATGGATCTGTTGCACAAGATATGTCTCATTTTCTGGAATGCTGACTTGGCCTGAGCACGTCTGCTTTTTATTTCGTTGTGACATTTCCCATCAGCTGTTATAATTGTTCCTAAGTACTTGAATCTATCAACTTGTTTCAGTTCTGTGCCATCGATGGTAATGCTACATTTTGGTGGTATTCTTTTCTTTGAGATGACCATCACTTCAGTCTTCTTTTTATTCTGGCTGAGACCTTTACTTTTATTTTCATGAACCACGATGTCCAGAAGAGCCTGTAGCGTGAACAATATGACAAAAGAAGCAGTGAAGACAGCAAAAACAGGAAACATCAAAACGTTATATAACATACAAAAGAGGCTAACAGGTACTATTGTACCCAAAGAAAGACCAGTCCTTAGCAAAACTGGCACACTATTAACATCAGGTAAAGACCAAAAGCAAAGATGGGCCGAACACTTTCAAGAAATACTTAATCGACCACACCCGTATGAATTGATAGACCTTGAAACTGACTTACCAGCCCCACAACTAAATGTCAACCTAGATGAAATTACATTGCATGAAATTGAAACAGCAGTGAATCTAATGGCTAACAACAAAGCTGCAGGTGAAGATGAAATAACAGGCGAAATGTTAAAAGCTATTAACATTGACAACATGAACTGATTACAGAGAATGTTTAATAATTAAAGTTTGGAAAGAAGAAAAAGTCCCTTCTAAGTGGAACAAAAGGAATCATTGTTAAAATACCAAAAAAAAATGGCAACCTTAGCGATTGCAATAACTGGAGAGGAGTGATCTTACTATCAGTTGTGTCAAGAGTATTTTGCAAAGTTATTCTGAATAGAATTAAAGGTGTAGTGGGTACTGCAATGAGAGAAGAACAGGCAGGATTTTGAAAAGGGAGAAGCTGTCTCGACCAGATCTTTACTCTCAGAATAATACTTGAAGAACATATTGAAAAGCAAAGCATCCTGAACTTCATAGACTTTAAAAAGGCATTTGATAGCATACACAGAGATTCATTGTGGAGAATTTTAAGTCTATATGAAATACCATCTAAAATTGTCAACATCATTAGAGACCTCCACAATGGATATGTTTGTGCAGTCAAAACAGAATAAGGAATGAGTGAATGGTTCCAGATTGAAACAGGCATGAAACAAGGATGTATATTATCTTTGCTTTAAGCCCATCAGTGAGCCCAAGTGAGCTTCTCTGCAGACTCCACTACCATAAAGACAACATCAAGTTTGCCCCCTGTCTAGGAGCACCAGAAAAGATGAAAGATAGCCATGCCATTGCAAGTACAGCCATATCATTGCAGTACAGCCATGTCATTGCAGTACAGCCATCTCATTGCAGTACAATCATTTCTGTTCCCTAATATTTGCTACTTTGCTTAACAATACAAAAGAATCAAATTAGCCAGAACCAACAGTTCATGAAAAAAAAAAATCCCAGAATTACTTTTCTTTGTGGGTGCACATTTTAACCAATCATCTGTCTTTGTCCTGCCCTCTTCTAGTTTATGGAGTCTGGTGACAAATAATTTTTGAAAATGTCTTTAGCCAAAAACCACTTGGTCTTGAATATAATTGTCAGGAAAAATAAATAACTGATAGTTGGGTGTTCAGTATTTGTATTATTTTTTCTTAATTTCAGTAGAATTGTACCAATTAAAAAAAATTGTGTGTGATTTAAAAAAAATTCTTCCTTCTCTCCATTTATGAGGAATCTCAAAGAGCAGCTTTAAATAAATATTTCATGCACTTCAGTAGTTTAGTCGGCATGCTTGGCTGAGGGGTTAGACACTCTGTTTACTAATCAGTGGTACCAGATTCAAGTCCTAGCAGTGGGGATTTTTTTCTGGTATGACTACACCAAAAAGGCACCGCGGTCCACCCAGCCTTTAAAAATGGATACTAGAGAAATCTGGAAAGGTAAATGTAGTCGGGCATGTGCCAAAGGTCTTGGAAGTACAGGCCTAACGCCATCTCCCCAGTATGTCTTAACCGAATGGAAACGGGGATTTCATATTTTATATTTAGTTCTTGAATTAAGGCTTGGGGGTTCACGACAAACAGAGACACTTAAAGGAGGTCTGTGATAAAGTAAAGATTAAGAACTTCCTGCTCTAAATTATCATTATCATTTGGATCATTGATGATAGATTTGGGCTGTCGTGTTCTATAGATCTCAGTTGCTGGAGTTTTCAATCAGCTCATCTTTGTATTAAAATGTTAAAACTATTTCAAATGAAAGTAGGAACAGCTAAATTAATTAACTAGCACAGTTGTGATGTTTCATTTTACACTTTAATCAAACAAAAACATCTTACATCCTTCCCATGCCGTTAAACGTCACACAGGGCTCACATAGTTGTTTGCCAAGTTTTCCTGTTCTCGACGTGTCTTTCAACTTCATCAAGGGATGTTATGCCCACTAAACTGGCTTCTCTTAACAATGTCCTCTTTAGAGTTTCACATGGTTGACCTCTTTATAGGACAAGAAATATGGAAATAAAAATAAATCCACATGAATGCTATGCAACAAACAGGAATTGGTTTTAAAAAAAATAGAAAAAAAAGCTGTGACTTGTAAGAAGCTGCATCCTGGAGTGTTGTAGGATTTTGTACATGTTAAATGAAGATTTAGGATGCGTGATAGGTTCGTAGTAAGGAGAGAGTGGAGAAAGTGGAAAGGAGAAAGAGAGGGATATAATGGTGGTCAAGCTGAGAAAATGTTGAGTGGAATAGACGAATGTGGTTTGTAATCTGGTGCAGTGAGGGGATTCTGGAAAATAAGTTACAGTTGAGGAAAGAGTAGAGAGGAGATATAACTGTGGAGAAAGAAAGAGTTAAGTGTAACTGAATTCCAGGTTTAAACCATGTGATTCCAGCATCCCATATTCATGAACGTGGCGGTTCTCAAGCGTCAGGTGACTTTTGTCATCAGAGAGACATTGCTTAATGGCTGTTACCAGATCTGCTACAAACAAAAACATAATCAGGTAACTCCCTGTTGTGAATAGCAAAGCAACAACACAACTCCTCAGATCAGCACAGAAAAGCTTATACCAATGTTGGTCACTGATGGAGTAAATCATTGCTTTTAAATTTTGATCTTCTGTTGGCTGATAATATCATCAAATTCTCCTTTCTCTATGACTGCAATTTCTAAGTGATTACTTTGATTTCATGTAATTTAGCAATTTCGTTTTAGTCTGTGATGTATTGGAAAGGCAGAAAAAAAAAACTGGAAATAAAATCAGTCGTGGGCAAACAGGCAAATCACGGGCGGATAGGAAGCTTAAAAAGACGGAATGAGTTTTATAGCGAAACGAACTTTGTTTTGACGTCTGAAGAGGAATCTCACCAGATCACATTTTGTCAGGTAATTTGATATTTTGCATTTTTGGGGGTTTTTATTTATTTTTTTGGTGAAATGGTATAATCAGTTGTCAGCCAAAGTTTATTATTGTGTCTTCAATTTCCAAATCCCAGCTTTTTATGGCATATTTAGTCTGTGATACAACTGTATTGTTGTTCAGTTCAATCCTGTTTTATTATGGTGTTTTCTGCTTCCTATCAGTCCCTTATATGTGTGTTATTAATGCAAGGCTGACATTTTAGTCAGAAAGAAAAAGTTTTATTTTGCTGTTACTTGCTTTTAATGGGATTTGTTCTCATATACAAGGGACAGTTTTTCTTTTCATCAGTAGCCATTTATCCATTAATGCACAAACAGTTACAACATGCCAACTGGAAGTGTTTTGTCTACGATTTTTTCGAGGTCTGGTACTACTGAACTGCCTTCTCTTACTTCAGGTGTTGAAGAAATTCACCACTTTGCATACCTCAGCAGTTACATAGAATAGAATGGTGACGCCAGAAAGGAAGTTAGAATTGCAAAAGCAGCATCGACCTTCAAGAATCTTGAGAATATATGGCACTCAAAAGTTATAAGCACAAAAACCAAGTTAGGACTATTCAATTCAAATGTAATATCTATCCTTATTTATGCATGCGAAAGCTGGAAAACAACTAAAGAAATAGGTAAGAAATTAGACTCTTTTGAAAACAAATGCCTAAGGAAAATACTCAGACATAAAGTGGAACGAATTAAAGAACAACACAGAGATAAGGCAGATGAGCGAACAACAACCTGTCTCATGAGTGATCAGAAAAAAGAGATGGACATATGGCGGTCATATGATGAGAAGAAAGAATCAGAGAATCCCAAAACAAGCTATCAAGTGGAACACAACAGGCTGAAGAAAAAGATGACAACCACGTGAAACTCTAAGGAGAACATTGTTAAGAGAGACCAATTTGGTAGGCATAAAATCCCTTGATGAGGTTGAAAAACTTGTCAAAAACAGGAAAATTTGGCAAACTACCTTGTGAGCCCTGTGTGACGTTTAATGGCTTGAGAAGGATGTAAGATGTAAGTTGCTTTCAATATAATCAGGTATGCTATGCTTTGTAGGCCAACTGTCGAAGGCACTGGTTGGGTTGAGCATGACTGTAGCAAGCAGCGAACCTTTGGCCGTGCCAACATATAAAAATTATTTTGTATGTCTTTTCTTTTCCTGCCAAGGACAGGCAAATTCTAACAGCAGAAAGTGAAAGCAGAAACTTGTGAAGAAGATTATTGAAGAAAGCAGTAAAAGAGGCCTAGGGCTAACAGCAACAAGACAGAAAAACAAAGAGGCCCAGAGCTAACAGCGACAAGATAGAAAAACAAAGAGGCCTAGAGCTAACAGCAACAAGACAGAAAAACAAAGAGGCCCAGAGCTAACAGCAACAAGACAGAAAAACAAAGAGGCCCAGAGCTAACAGCAACAAGACAGAAAAACAAAGAGGCCCAGAGCTAACAACAACAAGACAGAAAAACAAAGAGGCCTAGGGCTAACAGCAACAAAAGAGAAAAACAAAGAGGCCTAAAGCTAACAGCTACAAGACAGAAAAACAAAGAGGCCTTGAGCTAACAGCTACAAGACAGAAAAACAAAGAGGCCTAGAGCTAACAACAACAAGACAGAAAAACAAAGAGGCCTAGAGCTAACAACAACAAGACAGAAAAACAAAGAGGCCTAGAGCTAACAGCTACAAGACAGAAAAACAAAGAGGCCTAGAGCTAACAGCAACAAGACAGAAAAACAAAGAGGCCTAGAGCTAACAGCAACAAGACAGAAAAACAAAGAACTCCTCAGAGCAACGAAAACTAATTAAAATGACAAGAAAAAGACGGTCTAAAATTTCTTGAACATGAGAAGACAAAAGTTGGGGAACCTGGAAGTGAATGGAAAATTCAAGGGAAAAAGGAAGAGAGAAAGACCAAGATAAAATATCACAGTGGACTGACCAAGTGGAATGGAAAAAGAAAAGCACCTGAACAAAACGGAAACACCAAGGATTGTGCAAGATGGAGAAGCATGATCACTAACATCATTCGGCATAGCACATAATAATGATTATTTTCTTTAAAGTAAATTTAATTTTTAAAAAGGGGGGATATTATCTGAAAACTGAAATTTCTTTTCTCCAGCTCTTGAAAATCTGGGCTTTGGTGCATACAAAAATGAGGCCAAAGCTGTTCTCAAAGAGGCCAAAGCTGTTGCAGCCAAAAAGCGAAGAGGCAGTTCAAGATTGGAAAATCTGGGTATTCCTGAAGAGGAACTTCTTCGCCAACAGCAGGAACTATTTGAAAAGGTAGATATCTTTGTGTCAAATTTTACACCCACATGTGAGTTGAGTCCCTCCCATCAACTTTTTATTTCATTTTTCACAATTTTTAAAAAAAAGTTAAGCCCAAGTTATGTAAACAAGGCTAAATTATTAGGCATAAAATCCCTTGACGAGGTTGAAAATCACAGAAAATAGAAAAAACTTGCCAAACTATCATGTGAGCTCTATATGATGTTTAATGAAGAATGTAAGATATAAACTGTAGGCTACCCACACCCCATACGGAACATGCAAAATGGTTTCCAGCATCTAAAACACATCCTGCACTCTCTGTAGAGTCCAAATCTGGCTCCAGGAGCAAAGGAAAACTGTCATGTGTACATGAAGAACTCCTGTTCTGTTTGGTCTGCTCAGATTTCTCTTATGTCATCATCCACAGTGTGACTCAGTTTTCTCTTATGTCATCATCCAGTGTGACTCAGTTTTTGCCTTGGTCTGCCCAGTGATCTTATCCCTTCCATCTTCTGTATATATGTGATTCTGATCTGTCCCATGATCTTATCCCGTCCATCTTCTGTATATATGTGAGTCTGGTCTGTCCCATGATCTTATCCCTTCCATCTTCTGTATATATGTGAGTCTGGTCTGCCCCCTGATCTTATCTCTTCCATCTTCTATATATATGTGAGTCTGGTCTGTCCCATGATCTTATCTCTTCCATCTTCTGTATATATGTGTCTGATCTGCCCCATGATCTTATCTCTTCCATCTTCTGTATATATGTGAGTCTGGTCTGTCCCATGATCTTATCCCTTCCCTTCCATCTTCTGTATATAAATGAACTTAGTCTGATGATTTTCTTCCATTCTTTCTGAGTGGCGAAGTGGTTAGTGCATTGGTTTCTCATGGTGAAGGTTAGGGTTCAAATCTGACAGTAGGCGCCCCAGTCACCCAGCTGTGGAATTGGGTACCTGACTTCTTCTGGAGTTGGGGAAGGAAAGGCGACCAGGCGTGATACTGACCATATCACCCTCTAGTGTGCTGACAGGTCAAGGAAAATATGGCCATTAACACCATATTCCTATGTGCCTCTAAGGAAAATATGGGCACTGACACCATATCCCTATGTAGCTCTAAGGAAAATATGGGCACTAACACCATATCCCTATGTGCCTCTAAGGAAAATATGGAAACTAACACCATATCCCTATGTGCCTCTAAGGAAAATATGGCCACTAACACCATATCCCTATGTGCCTCTGAGGAAAATATGGGCACTAACATCATATCCCTATGTGCCTCTAAGGAAAATATGGGCACTAACATCATATCCCTATGTGCCTCTAAGGAAAATATGGAAACTAACACCATATCCCTATGTGCCTATGAGGAAAATATGGAAACTAACACCATATCCCTATGTGCCTCTAAGGAAAATATGGAAACTAACACCATATCCCTATGTGCCTCTAAGGAAAATATGGAAACTAACACCATATCCCTATGTGCCTCTGAGGAAAATATGGGCACTAACATCATATCCCTATGTGCCTCTAAGGAAAATATGGGCACTAACATCATATCCCTATGTGCCTCTAAGGAAAATATGGGCACTAACATCATATCCCTATGTGCCTCTAAGGAAAATATGGCCACTAACACCATATCCCTATGTGCCTCTAAGGAAAATATGGCCACTAACACCATATCCCTATGTGCCTCTAAGGAAAATATGGCCACTAACACCATATCCCTATGTGCCTCTAAGGAAAATATGGGCACTAACACCATATCCCTATGTGCCTTCAAGGCATGACAGGATTAGCTTTTGTTTCTACACAGCCCAGTCAGTGTAATGTTATAATGTTAGCTGAGATGGGGAAGGTTATTATTGATTCTGTGTACAAGCTCTAGATGTTGGTTCTCGCTCACCAGGCTCTGCTGTTATATTTTATGGTACACCTGTTTATCTAGCACATACTGCATTTTCTTTACAGCTGTTTATATAGCACATACTACATTTTCTGTACAGCTGTTTATCTGGCACATACTACATTTTCTGTACAGCTGTTTATCTGGCACATACTACATTTTCTGTACAGCTGTTTATCTGTAACATACTGCATTTTCTGTATAGCTGTTTATCTGGTACATACTACATTTTCTGTACAGCTGTTTATCTGGCACATAATACATTTTCTGTACAGCTGTTTATCTGGCACATACTACATTTTCTGTACAGCTGTTTATCTGTAACATACTACATTTTCTGTATAGCTGTTTATCTGGTACATACTACATTTTCTGTACAGCTGTTTATCTGGCACATACTACATTTTCTGTACAGTTGTTTATCTGGCACATACTACATTTTCTGTACAGCTGTTTATCTGGCACATACTACATTTTCTGTACAGCTGTTTATCTGGCACATACTACATTTTCTGTACAGCTTTTTCATATTTCTCTGGTTTGACCATTTTGTTATTTTTGCAATAGGCTAAACAAGAACAGGCACTGCTTGAACAGCAGCAGTGGATGCAGATGCAGCTGGCTTTGCAACAGCAGCAGCAACAGCAACAGCAGCAGCAGCAGGATGAAAATGATGATTACTCATAACACATCAAGGAGCTTTTTGTTCTTTTATTATGTTTGTGTATGTTTTTTTTTAATGCTGAGCAGCTGATACAAAGTTGTATATCTTGTGTTTAAGTACGTTTTTGAGAATGTGAGTGTCTGTTTGTGTGAGAGAAAGAGAAAAAGAGTTAGTTCTAGGATTAATTTTTCTTGTTTTTCAGTCTTTTTAGACAAATGAACATTTGTTGTCACACCATGATTATCTGTTTAGATTGTCAGCTTATCCTGGATTATTTGTTTAGCTTGTCAGTTTATTCTGGAATATTTTTTAGCTTGTCAGCTTATTCTGGATTATTTGTTTAGCTTGTAAGTTTATTCTGGATTATTTGTTTAGCTTGTCAGTTTATTCTGGATTATTTGTTTAGCTTGTCAGTTTATTCTGGATTATTTGTTTAGCTTGTCAGTTTATTCTGGATTATTTGTTTAGCTTGTCAGTTTATTCTGGATTATTTGTTAGCTTGTCAACTTATTCTGGATTATTTGTTTAGCTTGTCAGTTTATTCTGGATTATCTGTTTAGCTTGTCAACTTAGATTATCGGTTAACCAGTCAATTTATTCACAGATATCTGTTATCTTGTCAGCTTACCTTGGATTATCTACTGTCTTGTCATTTTACCCAGGATTATCTGTTAGCTCGTCAAATTACCATGGATGTTAAGTTCCCCTTTTTGAGACAATCAGTTGACTTTTCAATGTCACCAGATTCTAAATATAGATGTACATAGTTTCTGATTATTGCCTGCTTGTTCTGATAATCATAACAGCTTTTGATGCCCCCCACCTCCAAACTATCACAGCTCAGCAACAATGAAATGATGTTAATGCCAGTCTGTCAAAATTTTATCACAAAAAAAAACAAACCGTTAGACTGTTTTCGTTTGGTTTATCTGCTTCCATTTTATTTTATCTCAAGTTTCTTTATTCCATTTTCTTGTGTTTATTTTTTAACATTTTAGTTTGGTTTTTTTTGGTTTTTTTTTTTTCAAATAAGGCACAAAGCAGTTTTTCGTTTTTCTGTCACTTTTTTTTATGGACAGTACGTTGATAGAAAAAAGTCATAATATTAAACAGAAAGAAATAAGCCACATATAAAGATTTCCAATGATTCTTGTTTACAGACAACTTCATAAATTCTAACAAAAAATAAAATCTGACAAAAGCTAGAACAAAGAAGATTGTCCATGTCTGAAAAACTAGTAAATAAATTGGAATTATTAAACAAAACAAAGGAATGTCATGTAAGGAAAAATATCATGTGCAAGTAAGAGAACCAATATGTAGAGCATGCGATCATCAGTATAGCTTGTCAGTTTATTCTGGATTATTTGTTTAGCTTGTCAGTTTATTCTGGATTATTTGTTTAGCTTGTCAGTTTATTCTGGATTATTTGTTAGCTTGTCAACTTATTCTGGATTATTTGTTTAGCTTGTCAGTTTATTCTGGATTATCTGTTTAGCTTGTCAACTTAGATTATCGGTTAACCAGTCAATTTATTCACAGATATCTGTTATCTTGTCAGCTTACCTTGGATTATCTACTGTCTTGTCATTTTACCCAGGATTATCTGTTAGCTCGTCAAATTACCATGGATGTTAAGTTCCCCTTTTTGAGACAATCAGTTGACTTTTCAATGTCACCAGATTCTAAATATAGATGTACATAGTTTCTGATTATTGCCTGCTTGTTCTGATAATCATAACAGCTTTTGATGCCCCCCACCTCCAAACTATCACAGCTCAGCAACAATGAAATGATGTTAATGCCAGTCTGTCAAAATTTTATCACAAAAAAAAACAAACCGTTAGACTGTTTTCGTTTGGTTTATCTGCTTCCATTTTATTTTATCTCAAGTTTCTTTATTCCATTTTCTTGTGTTTATTTTTTAACATTTTAGTTTGGTTTTTTTTGGGTTTTTTTTTTTCAAATAAGGCACAAAGCAGTTTTTCGTTTTTCTGTCACTTTTTTTTTGGACAGTACATTGATAGAAAAAAGTCATAATATTAAACAGAAAGAAATAAGCCACATATAAAGATTTCCAATGATTCTTGTTTACAGACAACTTCATAAATTCTAACAAAAAATAAAATCTGACAAAAGCTAGAACAAAGAAGATTGTCCATGTCTGAAAAACTAGTAAATAAATTGGAATTATTAAACAAAACAAAGGAATGTCATGTAAGGAAAAATATCATGTGCAAGTAAGAGAACCAATATGTAGAGCATGCGATCATCAGTATCAAAAGCATGGTGAAATAAAATCATGAAATTCTAACAAAAATGTGTGAAAAATTGACAGAAATTTCTAAGATTTTATTTGTAAAATTTATGGAGTTTAAAATTTTTTTTTGTCTGCAGTATGGGATGTTTGTCTGGTTAGTTTATTTTGTGCACTTGTCTCTCACAGCAGAGTTTGTGGTTTGAATACTCGGCCAGGGGCACCCTAGCCACCCAGTTTTGTGCGCTCATCTCTCACAGCAGAGTTTGTGGTTTGAATACTCGGCCAGGGGCACCCTAGCCACCCAGTTTTGTGCGCTCGTCTCTCACAGCAGAGTTTGTGGTTTGAATACTCGGCCAGGGGCACCCTAGCCACCCAGTTTTGTGCGCTCGTCTCTCACAGCAGAGTTTGTGGTTTGAATACTCGGCCAGGGGCACCCTAGCCACCCAGTTTTGTGCGCTCGTCTCTCACAGCAGAGTTTGTGGTTTGAATACTCGGCCAGGGGCACCCTAGCCACCCAGTTTTGTGCGCTCGTCTCTCACAGCAGAGTTTGTGGTTTGAATACTCGGCCAGGGGCACCCTAGCCACCCAGTTTTGTGCGCTCGTCTCTCACAGCAGAGTTTGTGGTTTGAATACTCGGCCAGGGGCACCCTAGCCACCTAGTTGTAGGAATGAGTACCTGGAGCAGGGAAAGAACAAGGAAGATGCTGACCAAATCTCCCTCTAGTGAGCCAGCGGAAATGTTTCTTTGCGTTCACCTTTTTTACTTACTTTGTGTCTGGTAGATAATACCTGCCAAGTACCTTTGCACCAAAAACCTCTTTGTACTTAATTCTGTTAATATTAGATTGGCAGAGTCAGTTACATAATTGCAGGAGTAACACAGCTGATTGCAGGCTGCCTTCTCAGAAAGAAAGAGTTCTAGCATAACTCCAGGTATGAGTAATGTGCTTTGTCTACGATTTTTTCGAGGTCTGATCCTACAAAACTCTTCTCTTACTTTAGCATAGCTCGAGTGCATTCCTTGACAACCCAAGTGTAAAAAAATGGTCCCTGACTCTTAAACTGCCTGCAAGAAATTGAGAAAAGAAAAAAGTAACGAAAATATTCTCATTAAGAAAATCAGTTTCACAAATATGGGATCAGACTTACGATGAAAGCAGATTAAAAACAAGAAGAAAATTGGTCACAGATACAACAAAAACTGGCCACTGAGCCAGCAAAATGTACACGAGACCAGACCTGATATGAACAGGAGTTAAAAACAAAAAGTTTTTTGTTTTTTTTTTAAGTCTGCTACAGCCCCAACAATAACTGATCACTGAATTAAATCAGAAAGATTATAACACAGTGACATATCTAAATGAGTCGTTTAACTTGATAAACAGTTATACAGGGTGAGCATAAAGTATTTCTCCGATTTCAAACATTTATTACACAAAAACCGTGCTCGGTACAGAACAGATTTTACGTCAGGTCAAAAGGTTTTGTATAGTTTATTTATGGCTTCAACATGTGGTCCATTTGTAGCCCAGAGAATGTATAAATGCCACACGAGTAGCACAGTCAGTGGTAAACTGTCTTCTCATCCAAAAGCCGTGAGCAGGAGACCTGGTCAATCCCCAGTGAACTTGACCTAAAATCAGTACCTGACACAGCAGTGTTGAAGACTCATCTGAAAATGTAAAACATCTGCCTGCAGGGCGAAATGCACTGTGCACATGGCGGTCGTTTTGTGAAAGGAAAACAGGGTATCTTGTAAATGTTGGTCCCACTAACTGCGGTCACATCCACCATCAGCAGACATGAAGGAATAAAAACTTCAAGTACAACTCCACAACTGGACTACTTGGGGGGGGGGGGGGGGGGGGGAGATATGTGATTAAATTAATTGGATTAAAAAAATCTCCACATTAAGTCTGCAGAAGGAAAAATGTGAAACAGCCACATATACTGTCACCAAATGAACAAAACAAGAGACATAAAAATAACACGTGTGAAAAGTTTACCATCATTTAGTCATTGGAATGTAGTGACCTCTTAACACTTTCTAAGACACAAGGGGGCATAATCCACACTGTCTAACAATATAAATACGAGACACAAGGGGGCATAATCCACACTGCCTAACAATATAAATACGAGACACAAGGGGGCATAATCCACACTGCCTAACAATATAAATACAAGACACGGGGGCATAATCCACACTGCCTAACAATATAAATACAAGACACAGTGGGCATAATCCACACTGCCTAACAATATAAATACGAGACACAAGGGGGCATAATCCACACTGCCTGACAATATAAATACGAGACACAGGGGCATAATCCACACTGCCTAACAATATAAATACAAGACACAGTGGGCATAATCCATACTGTCTAACAATATAAATACAAGACACAGGGGGGCATAATCCACACAGTCTAACAATATAAATACAAGACACAGGAAGCATAATCCACACTGTCTAACAATATAAATATCATTATTGCTGCCAGTGCATTAATGGATAAACAAATATGTAAAAATCGTTAAAGAGAACTTATGCCCAAGTACACAGAAAATAAGTATCTGTTACACTTGCTTTAGGATCACAGTCTCTGAAATCTGCAAGGCTAGGCACACTACTGAACCCAAGCCACAGGTAACAGTTTTCATACAAGACCCAACCTAACGTGTACAGGACTTTCTGAGTTCACAACTGGCGAAAGAAAGGGAAATAAAGTGCATTTAGCATGTTGCTATAGCAGTTCCACCATCATTGTGGCTTCTTGTAAATACTACATGAGTTCCACCATCACTGTGGCTTCTTGTACACACTACATGAGTTCCACCATCACTGTGACTTCTTGTACACACTACATGAGTTCCACCATTACTGTGACTTCTTGTACACACTACATGAGTTCCACCATCACTGTGACTTCTTGTACACACTACATGAGTTCCACCATCACTATGACTTTTTGTACACACTACATGAGTTCCACCATCACTGTGGCCTCTCATACAAGCTACATGAGTTCCACCATCACTGTGGCCTCTCATACAAGCTACATGAGTTCCACCATCACTGTGGCTTCTTGTACACATTACATGAGTTCCACCATCACTGTGGCCTCTCATACAAGCTAAATGTTTATATTTCTACCACTGAAAATACTTCTTTGTGCCCTTGGTCACTATAAACATTTATCAAAACACCAAGAAAAGAAAAATTCACTTTCTTTTTTCTTGCACTGTTCTATTACATATTCCAAATACTCTGAATGTCTTGCAATAGAATCCTTCTTTCTTCTTCTTCGTTCGCTTCTACCACTAAAAACTGCATTGTGATCCTACTGAATTTATGCCTGTGGTCCTCGTTAGGTCCTGTGGTCTCCTGTGTGGTCCCCGAAAGGACCACACGGGATCACCGAGAGAACCACAAGGGCTTCAGAGTATCGCAGTGCTTTAGCCTGTATTCTTGGTTGGCAATAGAATGATGGAGGATGACTGCCCAAAAATACATGCAGCAAGCATAAGTTGTACTTTGTAATATTAAAATGGCAAACATGGCATTTCAATCACTGCCCTGCTCTTGTTCTTTCAATGAGTGAGTTTGTAAAGCTTTGGAACAGCACTTTATCTTTCAGCCTGGATGTTTACACCCAGCTGGTCCGAGTTCTCAGTTTAGCCTTCTCTCAATAATTGGTTCCTTGTCCCTGTTCTTGTTTATTTCCCCATGTCATTTTCTCACTTTCTCCATTAGAAAGGTCATTCCTCTTTCTCCCTCCCTTTCTGTTGCATTACTCTCTAGCTGACCCTATTTCATGCTTGTCTATTTAACCCCTCAAGTTTCCTATTCTGCCAGCAGCTATAGTCTGCCCAGTTTCCTCAGAGACAGCAGATCATAGATAAGTTTTCTTGCATGTTTTTTTTTTCTTTTTTATTGTCCTTGACAAAGGATAAACCATTCCACCGTTGCTACTTTTAACTTCTCTTCCATTCTCTCCCTCTACCTGTTTTCATAAAACTGCACCATACACCCCCAACTCTATCAAGTGTGGGAAATGACAGGGTAAAAAATGAACTAACTTTATTTTATGAAGGGTAAAGAAAATGGGTATGCAGGCCGGTCAGACACTCTGTTTTTTATCATTCTATTTTCATCATTTCTTCCTTGAAACAATGAAAATTGAATGATTTAAAAAAATGGCTCAATAAGTGAACAAAGTGATGCAGGAAAAAGAAAGTCAGCCGAGGCAACATGAAATACAAAGTACTACATATTCATGAGAAGCATGATTAACAGGCACATAATGAATGGTTAAATCTTAAAATGGCAAAACAAAAACAAAACTGGCGGCATGAAATCAAAGGCATCAGATTTTTGCATCGCTGGAATCCTCGGATCTTGCCGAGTTTTGCATGCTGCTATCACCAGACATGTTCTAAGAACCAAGGACAGGTAGCATGGAGTTTTATGAAGCATCAACAACAATTTGTGACACATCCACAATAACATTCCCGAAAGCCGTTTCACAAGCTGCTCTTGGTGGTGCTCGCCCATTTGTCCTTGTGCTCATACCAGGCATGTCTGCAATGTAAACAAAGAAACAGTCCTGACATATCATGCATCTTTCTCCTCAACTTCATCTCTGTTTTAATGTTTGTTCTATCTGAATAATGTCCTTGTTAGCTTCCTTCACAATCATCAAATAAACAATGCTCAATCGAGCCATGATTGAGGTGGGCAATCGTCAAATAAACAATGCTCAATCGAGCCATGATTGAAGTGGGCAATCATCAAACAAACAATGCTCAAATGAGCCATGATTGAGGTGGGCAATCATCAAACAAACAATGCTCAATCTAGCCATGATTGAGGTGGGCAATCATCAAACAAACAATGCTCAATCGAGCCATGATTGAGGTGGGCAATCACTAATGAGCTACATGGTGATGGATTTGTAAAACTACATGGGGGGTATTTTGAGCTTTCTTCTTCTGAAGAATATACCTGGGATGTTCTTGTCATGTTGTCCTGATCTCTGACCTTGACTGTAAGCTGACTCACCAGGCAGTGGCTGGATCTGGCAATCAAACAAAATTTAATGAGCATTTATCTTTTCACTTGACCACTACAGCGGCAGTGTCATACTTAACTATAACAGATAAGTGACCTCATCATTCATACTTAACTATAACAGATAAGTGACCTCATCATTCATACTTAACTATAACAGATAAGTGACCTCGTCATTCATACTTAACTATAACAGATAAGTGACCTCATCATTCATACTTAACTATAACAGATAAGTGACCTCATCATTCATACTTAACTATAACAGATAAGTGACCTCATCATTCATACTTAACTATAACAGATAAGTGACCTCATCATTCATACTTAACTATAACAGATAAGTGACCTCATCATTCATACTTAACTATAACAGATAAGTGACCTCATCATTCATACTTAACTATAACAGATAAGTGACCTCATCATTCATACTTAACTATAACAGATAAGTGACCTCATCATTTAACTACTACATTTAACATATTACTTAACCAGAGGTGTGTCATCTTACTCAAAATAGGATTAAAGATCAATACAGGAAAGACAAAGTTAAGCAAAATGTGAACAACAGAAATGTAATGAGAATAGATAAGTTAATGGAGATCAACAAATTTGTATATCTTGGCAGTAGAGTAGCAGCAATACTTGGCATCAAGTGGAACGAATTCAAGAACAATGCAGAGATAAGACAGATGACTGAACAACAACCAGTCTCATGGGTGATCAGGAAAAGGAGATGGACATATGTTGGTCACCTGATGAGAAGAAATGATCAGAGAATCCCCAAAACAAGCTATCAAGTGGAACACAACAGGCCAAAGAAAAAGAGGCAGACTGCGTGAAACTCTGAAGAGGACACTGTTAAGAGAGGCCAAATTAACAGGCATAAAATCCTTTGATGAGGTTGAAAGACTTGTCGAAGACAGGAAAAATTGGCGAACTACTTTGCGAGCCCTATGTGACGTTTAACGGCACGGGAAGGATATAAGATAAGAGTAAGTAGAAGCTGGAGACAGCACAGAGGACATCAACAGTAGACTTACTAAAGCAAACCAGGCTTTTGCAGTGCTGCAGACTATAGAAATCTTTAAAAAAAACTAAGCATAAATATGAAAATCAGGATATTTAAGAGTAATGTTCTAAGTGTACTACTCTATGGAAGTGAATGCTGAAAAATCACCAAAACCATAGAAAACAAGCTGAATTCTTTCCAGACTAAATGTTTACTAAGAATTAGAAGAATATTTTGGCCAAACACCATAAAAAACAACATAGTGTGGGCAGAAATCTGGATGAAGCCAATGACAGCAATTACTGTCATTTTATTTCTTAACAGATATGTCATCATTTAACTGTAACATGTCATCACAAAAGTACACTAGATATGTCATCACTTGAATACAACAGATAGGTCATCTTATCACTTAACTACAAGCATATATGTGATCTTACTGCTTAGCTATAACAGATGTCATCTCATCACAACAGATACATCATCTTATCACTTAACTACAGCACACACTTCATTTTATCACATAATTTATATGTTTAGATGTTTTATTTAAAATAACAGCAAGAAATTCAGAGATCGCAAATCAGCAAAATTTCTATTACCGTATTTGATGTTGTGCTAGATATCAGACTCGATGACTGTGTTGTGGGGAACCCTGGTGAATGAGATGAACTGCTCCCGCCACTGGAAGATGAAAAGGTCCTGTGGAACTGCCTTTTCCTCTTGCTTGGTCCTGGTCCACTGCGGTTATCTCCATTGGAAACCGGTTCCTGTGTGGTTTTTTCCTGTGAACTATCAAACAATAAATAGCTGGTTACCACCCATTTTACATTTTGGGTGCAAATTTTTAACTTTGAGAAAAAAGTTAACCTATATAAATACGCCTAGCTCTTCCCGTGCCTTTGGTCACTTTTATGACTCTTCCAGTTTCCCGATGCGGTCACTTTAGTGACCATTGGTTTGTTTCAATAAAACAACCGGTGTAACATTTAGATTGTACATATTTCATCCGCGATTCCGCTGACACTTTTCAAAATGGCGAAAGAGTGCCTAGTTACGAGCGATGCCGAGCGAGAAAAATGAAGAGAAAGACCAAAATTTTTCAATTTTTGATGATGTAGATAGGGGTATGGACATGGCCTGTGACCACCCCACTGTTCTTGAATGTATCCAAAGTAGATCTAGACATATTAGACGACGGGAGAAGTAGTTAGTAGGTTATTTCAGACATTAATTTAGTGAGAATGCAACATAAAATCAGAATACGAGATCAACAAGTAGATCTACACATCTCAGATGGTAAGTAGTGCATACCTAGACCCAGCCGATGGTGAGCTGGCCACAATCAGTGTCTAAAAACATCACATTACTTCTTTTTTCCTAAAAGACTCTGCATTTATGAAATTTTCATTCATTTAGCTATACTTTGAAACATAATAAGTATACGAAAGTACATGGAAATACTGTTTTCCATTCCATTTTACAACTAGACCCCCTAACATATCAAGACCCGCGTTTTTACTCTGGCACTCCACAACACGTCCATGTTTCTTCTTCTGGCATGGAAAGAGCTAGGCTTCAATTTCACAGAGACAGTTCTTGTGGTAAGTTAAAAATAATTCAACTGTTATCAATATGTTGGGCTGATCCAAGAGGAAGTGTGATCAAAATAAATGAAACTGCATTTTTATAAAAAAAATAATTTATTTTCATATCATTTTAATTTCTTTCCGGTTCATTCAACTTTTACCATTTTCGCTGCCCCCTCAAAACATGGCACCCCATGCAAATGCTGAGCTGGTCCTGGCAAGCAGCAGATGTTGTCCATTTTCAGAGACAATTTTTTTTTTTTTTATCAACACAGGTCAGCGAGGACCTATTTTTGCAGCTTAGTGAGCAGAAAGAAATGAAAGCAGATAAAGAACTCATCACCTTCAGTTCAACAAACCATGATGGTTTCACTTTGGCTACTCTTTCCTTCCTTTTGCTGATGAATTCTTTACCATACATATTTTTTTTTTCAATCTGGCGATGAGTTATCTGGACACACTAAATCTGACACAGAATCCTACCTGATTTTCAGGCTAAACTTGCCAATTTTGCTCAGGATGACTTTGTAATTTGCAAACGTCTCTTCTTCGGGACCTGCTGAAGACAGTTAACAAAACTAGCCCAGGAAAAAATTGTGTACCTGCTTCATCAACATTCAAAAAAATCTGCTCAGAAAACTATGCCTCAAAATTTTCACCAAATCTGCCGCTAAAAAAACATCCTGGTCACAGCTGACCAGACTAATTATACTATCTGAAGAAAATTCTCGGGTGCTTCCCATCAATAAGCATTGGCCAAGCTAACTCTCTAACTTAAAAACAACACTTGCAGTGCTGGCAGATCTTGCACATCTATGTAGGTCAATGCTTGGAGCAACATTTAGGCACAGACTAAATAAAATGAAAAGTAGCATATTTCTAACTTAGCCCATGTTTTCTAAACTGAGCAACTTCTCAGCGTAATTTATTCTAGCAGAGCATGGAAATTAATTCATGAGTGAAAGAATTAGAAGAAAAACTCTCTTGCAGAGAAGTTTAAAACAGGTTAAATGGAATAAGGGTTCTTACTTTTGCAATAGTTTTTTAGGTCATCTAGCGGTCTTTCCCCACATTTGCTATAGATGATCTTGGCAACTGGCACCTCATTCTTCTCAACTCCTTTCACTGCTCCATGAAGTGAGTTTTTCTGAATGTACTTTTGTTTCAGAGGTACAGGAACTATATCAACTGGAAAAGATGATTTGAAAGTTTATTTATTGAAAGTTGCATGTAAATTCCAGCAGCCACGTTGGATTACTTCATTTTCTAACATTTTTCAGGCATTCCTTTATCATCATTTTAAGCTATCGGGCACACATTATTACAGCTGGGTTAACAAAAAAGTGATCATGATTTGTGTACAACCTGCTGCCTTATTGTACAAACCACTTTGACCGTACCTTACCTGCATTTTTCTGTATGATTATATCTTTCGTCAGATTATTTTCATTTTGCTAATCTTATAGCAAAAATAAATACATGCTGTCCAAAAAAAGAAACACATAACTAATGATGACCCAATTTTAGCCATAACTTTGATATTCTATAGCTTTTTAAAATGAATGAATACAATTTTCAAATTGCACACAATAATACCTAAGGGTTTAAACACTCACTTGACAGTTTCTTGCATCTGTGTGACGAAAATTTGTTAGTCCTAGGGGTTCTCAACCTATTATGGTGTGTGGCCTCCACTTGCATCAATCAGTGACTGGCATCTCCTGAGCATAGATGCGATCAGATGTCTGATGTGCGCCTGTAGGATGGCTGCCCACTCTTCCTGGAGTGCCTGCCACAGATCACGACGATTGGCTGGAGAAACGTTTCGGCGACAAACACGTCTTTGCAGCTCATCCCATAGGTGCTCGATCGGATTCATGTCTGGAGACAGGGAAGTGTGAGAATGTTGTTGGCAGTCAGGAACTGCATGGTGGAACCGTGCAGAATGGGGTCTGGCGTTGTCCTGTTGAAACACAGACCTTTACGCAGCCAAAAAATGGAAGGACATGAGGTTGAAGATTTTCATTGATGTATCATTGCACATTCAAACCTCCTTCAATCTGCACCACTGGACTCCTTCCGTTGAAACTGATCATTCCCCATACCATTACACCTCCACCACTGTGCGGCGGAACTTCATCAATGCAATTTTGGACAAAACTTTCATTTGGCCTATGATAGACCCTTCTCCGCATATCATGGCAGTGCAACAAAAAGGAAGATTCGTCACTAAACTAGACACGTCTCCATTGATTGTCAGTTGTCCAGGGCCGATGCTGGTTGGCCCAAACAAGTTGATTTTGGCATTGGTGTCTCGTTAAGACAGGACCTCAGTGAAGTCTTTGTGCCACCAGTCCAAATTCATGCAGTCTATTCTGGACAGTTTGATCAGACACACGACGTCCTGCAAGCAATGACTGGGAACTTGAGGAAGCTGTTGTAAACATGTTTCTGAGGTGATGAACCAGAATAAAGTGATCATCAGCTGCTGCTGTCACCCCGGATCATCCACTGCGGAGCTGGTCTTCAACGGAGCTAGTGGCTTGGAAATGGTGCCAAAGTTGACTGATGGTACTCTGCTGCATGAATAAATGCCTGGCAACCTGACTTTGACTTTCGGCTGCTTGCAATGTTTCGTAAATTTTGCGATAGATGTGCCATAATTGTCTGTTTGAAAATTAACTGAATTAGTTTGCGTAACCCCATCCTTTTATACAGTTTCATTTGCGTGGGAAGTGAGTTATGCTCACCACAAAAATCACGACTTTTCCATAAACGCAACATGAGTTATGGTAAAAAAAATGCATGATTAGCAAGGGCAGCTACTGCATTCTGACTATACATGAGAATAGAAAAATTCACACTAAATCAAGGACCTGATATCTTGGTGACAATTTCTGGTTCGGTTTGAGGTACCAGAGGAAAAAATTTTTGTCATAACATATAAAAAATGAAGCTTATATAAGCTATGCGTTTCTTTTTTTGGACAGTATATTAATAAAACACCAAAATTATGATCAAATTCCACATTAAATGACCAGCTATTTTGAATGCCATCATCTCCCATCCAAAAATAACAAAAGGAAGATCATCAGTCCAGTACTTATGAATGAATAACAATAGAAGAATATCAAAGAATAAAAAACTGAAAAAGAGATAACAGTCTATTTCAAAAAGATAATAATAGAAAAAAAGCCAAATTATCAAATTAAATATTCTCCATTTGCCACAGCCAAGTCAAATGTACTCACACTGCCTGTCATTACTGTCACTCCTCATCTTTACCATCATGATTAAAGCCGCTGTGGGTTCAGCAGAGTTCGTCTTGTCAACTTCTGTCATACTTGGTCTAAGAATGATGGTACCTTCTCGGATCTTTGGATTCAACAAAACTTCCTCTGCATGTGCAGATGTGCAAAATCCATAAATGATTCTGTTTTTAAAACAAAACATAAAATGTATTCAAATAGACTTAAGGACAACAATTGTTACAGGCTAGTATGCACTCACAATAACATTACATTGTTTTATTAACAACAGTAACAAAGATTAATTATCATATTATTAACAATTTAAATACTCATATAAATTTTTAAAAATTGATAATCAATAGAAGTTCAAAGAGAAAGAAAGACAGAGACACAAAGAGTGAAATATCTTAATGGCATGTCCAAGTAGTATAGGAAAAGAAAAGCAACAAATCTGATTACAAAAGAACAACTGCAATAAAACTGGTTCTAGTGATGAAGGCAGACGGAGGTGTATGGTTCACTTTACAAAAAAAAAAAGATAGAAAGATTAAGGAAACTGGGCAAGAATGAGAGTGGCAAAAAATAAGATGAACACGTATAAATAAAGAACACACAACAATCCAATATTTCATTGTCTGTCTTTATCAAGGATCACATACAAAAAGAACACAACAAATAAAAACGTGAAAAATTACCACTCAGCTCTCTGGTGTTCTCATCACACGACAGATGGGGACAAAATGCACCCAGGTAGATGCAGGCATGCACAAAGTAGAAGCAGGTGATTGGTTGAGAAGTGAGAGAAAGAGACCATGATAAAGTGTACATGACGTGCCCCAGATGGCAAAAAACTGACTGGGCAACTTTGGCCCTTACAAAAGCCACCCAGATGGTGTAGATAATACAAGTAAGAAAACAATATGGGGAGCTGTGGATGAAGGAAGGTTCAGAATGAACAGAAATCACTGAAAGGACAAGACTGTTTGCTTAGATTGCCTAGACAAGGAAGCTATCAAAACACTTTGGCAGCTGGAAAATATGGATGGAAAAGACTGGAAGATTAACCCTTGCCTGAGGTGAGACTGAGGAAATACAGTGAAATGAGTATCTGATTAGCAATGCAAACAGCCATATAGTGAGTATCTGATTAGCAATGCAAACAGCCATATAGTGAGTATCCGATTAGCAATGCAAACAGCCATATAGTGAGTATTTGATTAGCAATGCAAACAGCCATACAAAAGAGAAAAGTATCACATACAATAAAACCAATTCACAATAAATGTGAACTCTACATTACCTGCATAAACTTAAAACACAAAAATACTTTACCCAATCATTTAACAAAAATTTCAACTAAACTCACTCAACATTAAGACTAAATTTTCAGCTTAATCAACTAAATGCTAGATCATGTGCAATACACAACCAACACAACACTGGAATCATTTCTCTAAAAACGCTGAACGATGACCCGAAAGGCCGAGCACACGTGGGAATACACACATGTATAATGAGGCCGCTCCCAAAGACTGGGAACAGAGCTAGCCCCTTTTTACAGTTCAGTAATCAGCTTAATCTTGCAGCTTTCTGTTTTTAGAAGTTTTTCAACACTAAACACATACCCATCCTGCCAAGCATACACAAGATGTGGCTGCTCAAGGCTGCTGACTACGGCAAAGAACCACGTGAAGAAAGAGAAATTCAGGATGTCCTCTGAGCTGTGATTTTTAAGCTTGTCCTAAGAATTTTTTTCAAAAATTCAACCAAATGTAAATTAAACTTCATCCAGTAAAGTGAACCTCAAGAAACAAATAAGCCAATCAGAAACACACACAAAAAATTCTATCAGTGGTTCTCACTGGGGACGCAGGTGCCTCTGCCCTGCAGAGAAATTTCAAGTCTAATGAGAAGATTTTTTGTTTCCATAGGAAAAGAATGTATAGTGGTGAAAATCCTTTCTGGTTAATCTTCTTCTTCTTACACATTTTCTGTCTCTATCTGCAGTCCTGTCTCTTGGATAAATTCACTGTTTTTTTTTTTTTTTGTAGTTCATGTATGGAATCATAGAGTTTATTTTAGCAGTAGCAACCTTAAACTTTGTATACATATGTGGTGGTGTTTGTGGCTTCCTGCAGGTTTTTATCATGCTTTTCTTCTGATTATAGGTGATTGGTATGTCTGGTTGCTCCATTTCAGTGCCCTCTTTGGCCAGACAGTCAGCTTTCTCACTGCTTGGTATCCCACAGTGGGAGGGAATCCACTGTATTGTAAGCCAATTTTTGACAAGCCATCCTTAACATCTGGAGTAGTTTGTTGCACTGAAGAGCTTCCAGTACTGATCTTGCATCTGTGAGAATTACTAGGGGGCAGGTATCAATTCTGGAGTCCGATAGTCTTTCAACCACAGCAATAACTGCCTTAACTCATGCATCATAGTTGTTGCAGAATTTTCCAGTTGGTATGGAAATCTTGTCAGTGGTGTTGTTTTGATATTCAATATGTGCTCCTGCCCCTCCATTCTTTATGGCATTGTGTGCAGATCCATCTTTATACACATGTATCCAGGTGTCACATGGATATTTGTCATCTAGCACACTAAGTGTGACTTGATCTTACAGAACTGCAATCTGCTTCTTTCCATGGTGTATGCTCTGGTACAGATGATAATGGAGTGACTACAGTTGGAAGGTCAGGTATCAGCTTACGCATACGCTTGGCCTGATGAGTGAAGCTGCTTCTTTTAAGCCGTCTTAGTGCCAAGTTATTGAATCTCTCCTTCAGGGGATGGCTTACAGAGCTAAGGAATTTCTCTCCAAAGGTCATGACCTTTGTGTCTCTATGTTTCTGCATTTCTACTACTTCTGGTTAATGAATTTAATATATAGGGGAGAATTCTGGGACAGCCTGGGTTGAAAATGGAGGGCTGGGACCTGAGATGATGAGAACCACTGAGATTTTAAAAATAGTACATCTTCAATTGTTGTTTGTTACCCCATCTCTGTGAAAGATGAGAATGATTTGCTTAGTAGTCTATGCCATGACAACATTTGAGCACATGCACAATATCAGGTCAGGATGCTAACCCAAAGTCCCAGAGTGGATCCAAAAAAGCCAGTTCCTCAGCAAGCTTCACCACCATAGCAGTTATGGTGAACCCTGCTTCATTAGCAACAGCTGAGCCTGTTACTAGGATTACAAGAAAAAAAAATGAACAGGGTCTTGGCCAGGTATGATTTACAAAGCCCCTATAGCTGCACCATCATCTCAGCCACAGCCAAGCCTGTTACTTGGAGTACAACAAGAAAATTGAGCAGGGTCTTGGCCAGGTATGATTCACAAGCCCCTATCCCAGTACTGTAATACTTGCTCCATCTTCTGGCAGCCAGAATAATAAAGTGTCTTACGAAGAAACAAAGTGCTCAAAAGAGGAGGCAAAAGAAAAAAAGAATACATTAAAGAACACATTTTTTAAAAATGTGTGTGTGTGTGGTTTGTTTATATATATATACTGTTCAAAAAAAGAAAAGCAACACTACTGCATTTGTAATGGACACCAAATTTCAAACTTGTATCAAAATTTTATTTTAAGGAATTAATATTTCAATCTTGGCATGAAGAAACTTGAAGACTTTGACAATGAAATGATGTTCATTAAATTTGGTTTGGACTTTTATTCTGTGCGACTGAGGCCTCTGTTTGAGTAAGGTGTATGGCTTGTTCTGGCCTGTATCAGATAATGACATCTCCTTGACGTGGATCCGATTAGCCGCTGGATCTGTTGTTGTGGGATGGCTGCCAACTCTTCCTGCAGTACAAGAGACAACTGTTGGAGATTGGTTGGTGCCACGTCTCGCTGGCAGACATGTCTGTTGAGTTCATCCCATAAGTGTTCTATTGGGTTCATGTCTGATGACATGGATGGCCACAGAATGGTCTGGACATTGTTGTCAGCGAGGAACTGGGTGGTGAGTTGTGCCACATGAGGTCGAGCGTTATCCTGATGAAAAACTGACCCTGGTGCAGCCAGAAGTGGAAGAACATGAGGACAAAGTATTTCAGCAATGTATCATTGGCCATTCAGGCGTCCTTCAATTTGCACCAGGTCACTTCTTCCGATGAAGTTGATCGTCCCACACATCTATGCAGTTCTGGGTGTAGCGCTCATGGACTCTGTGGTAAACTCTTCTCCGTCTATCATGTCACTGGAGAAGAAAGAATGCTTCATCACCAAACCAAACGCTTCTCAAATCATTCGCAACAGTCCATTGACAATGCTGGTTCACCCACTGCAGTCAGTTCTGGCAATGCCAGTCCATAAGAACAGGACCTCAAAGATCAGCATCATGCAGCCAGTTCCTGACCGTTTGATCTGAAATTCGATGAGCTGTTGTCATTGACTGGACCGTTTAGGATGCAGATGCAAATCAATTCCTGGGGTGATACAGCCGTATGAAGTCGTCTTTGGCAGGAGTTGTGACTATGGGTCTTCCACTGCGCAGTCAGTCTGCAACTGAGCCAGTTTCTTGAAACCATCTCCAAAGGTGACTAATGGTGCTTCTAGCCACATTAAATTGTCTGACCACTACACTTTGTGACTGTCCAGTCTGTAAACATCCAATGATGATGAGTTGTTCTGTAGTGAGATGAGCCGTACTTGCGCATTGAATTTTCAAATGATTCAAGGAGCATCAATCTTTTATAGGCATTCAATAACATGGTCAGTGAGTTTTGTGTTCAGTAAGTTTCACGGGATTCTCGTGAACCTGTCATGAGGTATTGTCAAAAATACTGTTTTGACTAGTGTTGCTTTTCTGTGCTCATGAATCATCTGCTGAGTACAATTCAGGTCAGCACATGAAGTTGATGTCCAAGTGAACATTTCAGACAATTTGCCCTTGTCTGATCAACAAACTTCAGTTTAAATTGCAACATCATATTTGTTGCATTTCTTTTTTTTTGAACAATATATATATATACACATATGAACAGTTAAAATTTAGTTAGAAATTATCTACGTACCTTCATAAAACCTTGCATTGTTACTGTTCCATTACTTGTGCCTAAATTGTGGAAGTAATTAAAATTTTAAAAGAACAGTGTCCGATATTACGGCTATTAATTTTTTTCATACTAAAAGGATCTGAGAAAAAAAAAACATTTTAAAATTGGGTGAAGAGCTGCAAAATAATTTGCAAAAAAAAACCTGGCAAAGTGAAAATATTAAGTGGATTCACTTTAAAAAAAAAACTGATGACTGTATATGTATGAAGTATTCACAAAAATAACAAGAAGCTAGAAACTGTTCTTTGGTTTGTTCTTTTTCTTCCAGATTTATGACACAAAAATTAATAACAGGCATCGGCTGAGTTTAATACATGAATAAAGTGTGTAAATTTAACACACAGACTGATGAGGCACTGCTATAAATTTGTGAAATAATTTAGTGAGTCTACAGTATAAATTTATTACACATAAATTAATTGGTTTTGCTGTAAATAAAGAATGACAGATAAATCTGGCTACTTACAGATTAGAAGTGAACATAAAGAAGATAGTAAACCGAGCAGGCCTTCAAATGCTTCACAAAGTTCATTCATTCATTCATTCCTTTGCTTGTCCCTTGCGGAACTTTGCCTCCCAAACAGCACTCCTGTAGGCCTCTCGGTTGTGAGCAAGATGGCCTGCTGCTGCTGCATCCATTTCCAGATCATCAACGATGTCTTGCAGCCATCTTCGTTTCGGTCTGATTGCTGCTTGGGTTTCTTGGTATGTTTCCAGAAGGTAGTTTACCATTGCTTTCCTTCCGGGCAGTGACTGTACTAGTCACACGGGCAGTGACTGTACTAGTCAGTGATCGTAGCCATTGTCCCTACATTGAGATCATCTGCCTACCATCATAGAATAGGTGACCATAACCAACATTATCTGTCAGCTGCTCTCCCATTCCATCCACCACCTGCTCCCATGGCTTCACGTCACCCTGATCGGGGGGCTATACGGGTACTCCACCTTGCCCAAGGGTGTCCCGTAGACTAACGGAGGTAAGGAGGCGTCTTACTTCTCCTTTGATAGGGGATACCCCTACCCCGCTAACCGTCTTCACAAAGTATGAATGGAAATTATGAGATCATGATCTTTACAACTGTAAAGTAATGTAAACTATTTTACTGGTTTTGTTGTCCCTGTAGGGTTTCTCCATAAATATGAATTTAAGATGTGGTGAATGAAGAACAACAGAGAGGATACTGAGCAATAGAGGGCTCACTTGGGCAAGAGCGGAAAATAGGGCAAAGGACAGGCATTTGTGGAAAACCTTTGTGGAAGCCCCAAGTGCCCTGGACACTTCAGAGAGAGAGAGAGAGGAGAGAGAGAGAGACAGAGAGGGGGGAGAGAGAGAGAGGGAGAGAGAGAGAGAGAGAGAGAGATGAATTTGTGTTCTTACCAGCTGACACCGAGGTGGCTTTTAATGTCAAATGTTGCAGTGGGTTTTTTATGTCAAATGTTGTGGTGGAGATTGATGTCAAATGTTGTGGTGGAGATTGATGTCAAATGTTGTGGTGGAGATTGATGTCAAATGTTGCGGTGGAGATTGATGTCAAATGTTGCGGTGGAGATTGATGTCAAATGTTGTGGTGGAGATTGATGTCAAATGTTGTGGTGGAGATTGATGTCAAATGTTGTAGTGGAGACTGATGTCAAATGTTGTGGTGGAGATTGATGTCAAATGTTGTGGTGGAGATTGATGTCAAATGTTGTGGTGGAGATTGATGTCAAATGTTGTAGTGGAGATTGATGTCAAATGTTGTGGTGGAGATTGATGTCAAATGTTGTGGAGATTGATGTCAAATGTTGTGGTGGTGACTGATGTCAAATGTTGCGGTGGAGATTGACGTCAAATGTTGCGGTGGAGATTGATGTCAAATGTTGTGGTGGTGACTGATGTCAAATGTTGCGGTGGAGATTGACGTCAAATGTTGCGGTGGAGATTGATGCCAAATCAGAAGATGATGCAGGGGTATAACAGTTTTCCCAATGAAGACTTCTGTATCATGTTTCCTGACAAGACCCACCTGCTTAAGATAATGTGTCAGTTTCTACCGCTTCGACAAGCCTGGACATGAACAAAGTCCTACCTCCTGAGGCCCAGCTCGGAAATAAGATGAACTGTGGCATTCAGGCCCTGAACGCTGTGTTATCTGATGTAGTTATCTTCTATCTTAATCATTTTATTTGCAGACCGAAACAAGATTTTAACATCCCTGTCCCAAGATATTTGTCTTTTCCGAGTTTATGAAAAAAAGACTAACTGGCAACTCGAGAAATGAAACAAGAATTAATAATCTGTGAAAGTAATAACAGAACTTTTCATTTCAAATGATGGCACTTAAGAAAGCAGATGTTAGTTTTTTTTTTTAAGAACTTGCTAAATATCATTTTGCTGATAAACTTCTCTCAAGGCCGATTCCACCAATATTTGATGGGCGTAATCAGCCACATTAGCAGCAAACTATATTTGTGTTACTAAGACCTGTCTCTTTGTACTTGTATCTTTTAGTCATTAATTCTGGCCCCTTGTTTCTCCTCAAAGTATGCATGCAGGAAAATCTCTACTGCAGACAGCAACAATACAGCTCTCTCAGATCATCAGAGGAAGTCCACCACCCACCACCCAGACAAATGTTTCAGCCCCTATTAAACTCCTGACACATTCTTAACACAGAATCACTGTCCTTGTGGCTTGGTCTTTAGCCAGTTCTTCTTGTGACTGTAAAAATACAGTATTAATAAATGTATAATTATTCTGTTACTGTTTTTATGTTCCCACTGACACCTGCATTTGATTCTGATGAACTCTGAGAAGATTATGGACAATTCATAAATTTCAAATGCTGACTTTGATTAACAGTGGAATAAAATGTTATAGAAAGTGAAAAACAAAGCTTACATGGAAGTCTTCCTTTAAGAAAATTCTTGTCTGCTTCACTGAGACGCCTGCCATTCTTCACAATGTTGGCAATTCTGTCATCCAGTATTTTAATGACTGCGTCTACAGGAAGTACATCTGGGCACTGAAAGTTGCTGTTATTCTGAAGAAATATGACTGCATTGAGAGTCACTGATAGTCATGAGAGTCATTGAGAGTCATGATGGAAATATAGGAACAGAAAATGGTACTGAAGCGAGAATTTTTTAAAAAAACTATTATGTTATGTTAGTTTTTTTTAAACACTGGAAATAATACAATGTACATCAGATCACATAACAAGTAAGTAGTCACAATAATAATAGGTAAATGTAATCCTGTCATGCCTTAGAGGCACATAGGGATACGGTGTTGGTGCCCATATTTTCCTTGACCTGTCAGCACACTAGAGGGTGATATGATCAGTATCATGCCTGGCCGCCTTTCCTTCCCCAACTCCAGAAGAAGTCGGGTACCCATTTCTACAGCTGGGTGACTGGGGCGCCTCTGGCCAGATTCAAACCACTGACCTTCGCCATGAGAGACCAGTGCACTAATCACTTCACCACTCAGACACCCCACAATAATAATAAGCTTCTATAAATTAAAAATTCGTCTTGTCCTTTCATTATAAAAAAGAACAAAAAAAGTTAAGAAATACAGGTCCAGATACAAAGCTAAGTCCTGCCCTGCATTTCCACTTTGAATAAAATCAGTGCGAATGTGGGGAACAAATGAGAATATATTATCAGAAGAATATAAATACAGGACATAACATGTAAGGAAATATAACTTTTCTTTTCAGAAATATAACTTTTCAGATTCCTAGTTTTTCAAGTTTTCACTCACTTCTCCTTTTTTTCCCATGTAGTTCTTTATATTCCTATGGGGGATGAAGACGCTGTCTGATGAGGCAATCGGCGACCCATAGCTGATATACCAGCGTCAGGGTTAGCGAACCATAGCTGACCAAGACCCTGTCCCAACTCTCTGTGGTACCTCCAATAACAGGCCTAGCCTGTCTAATGGGGCAGGGATCGCCACAGTCCCCATGGTGGTGGAGTCTGCTAAAGAAGCATTGCACACCCCCTGCTTTTTTGCTGTACTCCAGGTCTGAAAAAGTAGCTGCCATAACCCTTTCTCACACCAATATGATGCTGTGCCTCATCTCTACAGCATCAGCATTTACAAGGAGTACATACAAGTACAAGTTATATTCCTACACTATGTTAGCAATGGAAAAAATTGTTCTTCTTCTTCTTCTTCATATTCTTCATATTCTCAGACATCATCCTGGATACCTCTCAAGAAAGTGTCCACCCTGAACTGTTAACATTGTCAAAGTTACTGTGATGGTGAAGGCCACGTGTGTCTTTTTTGTTCCTCATACACAGCTCAGTCTTGCAGCAAACGCTTGGCAGTCATCTTTCCAGTGCCACATGTACACTCATCAGTTGTGCCTACTGTAAACTTTGGAAAGGTTCAATGGCCGTATGTATTTTCAGAGATTTTCGGGGGCAGGGCAGTCGAGTAGTTGGTGTAGCATGGACACAGTTGATGTACATCAGACTCCATGTTAAAAAATCAGAGTGTGAAAGCCACCTCCAAAAATCAATCTCTTTCTCTCTCTCTCCCTCTCTCCTCTCACTCACTCACACACACATATACATATCACTCACACATACACACACACACACTCTCTCTCTCTCACACAGAAAGAAAAAGAGAGAGGGGGAGAGAGCTTGATCTCAGAACCCCCACTGAGCAGAAAATACAGTCATTCAGTCAGTCAGTCAGCCAGCCAGCCAGTCAGTCAGTCAATCAGTCAGTCAGTCATTTGCATGTCCCTTGCGGAACTTTGCCTCCCTAACAGCACTCCTGTAGGCCTCTCAGTTGTGAGCAAGATGGCCTTCTGCTGCTGCATCCATTTGCAGATCACATAACAAGTAAGTAGTCACAATAATAATAGGTAAATGTAATCCTGTCATGCCTTAGAGGCACATAGGGATACGGTGTTGGTGCCCATATTTTCCTTGACCTGTCAGCACACTAGAGGGTGATATGATCAGTATCATGCCTGGCCGCCTTTCCTTCCCCAACTCCAGAAGAAGTCGGGTACCCATTTCTACAGCTGGGTGACTGGGGCGCCTCTGGCCAGATTCAAACCACTGACCTTCGCCATGAGAGACCAGTGCACTAATCACTTCACCACTCAGACACCCACAATAATAATAAGCTTCTATAAATTAAAAATTCGTCTTGTCCTTTCATTATAAAAAAGAACAAAAAAAGTTAAGAAATACAGGTCCAGATACAAAGCTAAGTCCTGCCCTGCATTTCCACTTTGAATAAAATCAGTGCGAATGTGGGGAACAAATGAGAATATATTATCAGAAGAATATAAATACAGGACATAACATGTAAGGAAATATAACTTTTCTTTTCAGAAATATAACTTTTCAGATTCCTAGTTTTTCAAGTTTTCACTCACTTCTCCTTTTTTTCCCATGTAGTTCTTTATATTCCTATGGGGGATGAAGACGCTGTCTGATGAGGCAATCGGCAACCCATAGCTGATATACCAGCGTCAGGGTTAGCAAACCATAGCTGACCAAGACCCTGTCCCAACTCTCTGTGGTACCTCCAATAACAGGCCTAGCCTGTCTAATGGGGCAGGGATCGCCACAGTCCCCATGGTGGTGGAGTCTGCTAAAGAAGCATTGCACACCCTCTGCTTTTTTGCTGTACTCCAGGTCTGAAAAAGTAACTGCCATAACCCTTTCTCACACCAATATGATGCTGTGCCTCATCTCTACAGCATCAGCATTTACAAGGAGTACATACAAGTACAAGTTATATTCCTACACTATGTTGGCAATGGAAAAAATTGTTCTTCTTCTTCTTCTTCATATTCTTCATATTCTCAGACATCATCCTGGATACCTCTCAAGAAAGTGTCCACCCTGAACTGTTAACATTGTCAAAGTTACTGTGATGGTGAAGGCCACGTGTGTCTTTTTTGTTCCTCATACACAGCTCAGTCTTGCAGCAAACGCTTGGCAGTCATCTTTCCAGTGCCACATGTACACTCATCAGTTGTGCCTACTGTAAACTTTGGAAAGGTTCAATGGCCGTATGTATTTTCAGAGATTTTCGGGGGCAGGGCAGTCAAGTAGTTGGTGTAGCATGGACACAGTTGATGTACATCAGACTCCATGTTAAAAAATCAGAGTGTGAAAGCCACCTCCAAAAATCAATCTCTTTCTCTCTCTCTCTCTCCCTCTCTCCTCTCACTCACTCACACACACATATACATATCACTCACACATACACACACACACACTCTCTCTCTCTCACACAGAAAGAAAAAGAGAGAGGGGGAGAGAGCTTGATCTCAGAACCCCCACTGAGCAGAAAATACAGTCATTCAGTCAGTCAGTCAGCCAGCCAGCCAGTCAGTCAGTCAATCAGTCAGTCAGTCATTTGCATGTCCCTTGCGGAACTTTGCCTCCCTAACAGCACTCCTGTAGGCCTCTCAGTTGTGAGCAAGATGGCCTTCTGCTGCTGCATTCATTTGCAGATCATCAACGATGTCTTGCAGCCATCTTCACCTTGGTCTTCCTCTCTTTCTTTTCCCCATTATGTACCCTTCCAAGACAGTATTCTCTAAATTATCATGACGTTTAATGTGTCCAAAATATTTAAGTTTTCTCTCTTTAATCCTCTTTACTAGCCAGCCTTCTTCAATATTAAGTTCTTGTAGTATGGATATATTTGTTCTTTTTTGTGACCATGATATTTAGAAAATACCTACTGATCTTAAAAAAGCCTTAAGAAAAAAAAAATAACCTGAATAAAGAGAAAACCCAGGACGGAAATATTACAGAACAATTAAGCAAAACATGAAGCAGCAACCAAAGTACTACAGACCAGGTTAGGAACACTGGCACAGTACCACAGTCTTGCTCCCCTGTGTTCCAGAATTTGATTGGCTCCCGTGCTAAATGTGAAGGGCAGTGAGAAAGTCTGAAATGAAAATGATGTGACAGCAACAAATTTATATATGACAAGTTCAGGTGGACTATAAATGATGAGAAAACAGGCTGAAAAGAGTTAAGATTAGGGGAGTGGCATCAAAGAATATAAAACTTTGTAAATATGAATTACTATTTTATATGACAATCATTTATAACCATTATTGCTTCATTAACACATGATGTTGTTCAAAAGGCAGTGATTTATCAATTATATTTGGTCTGTGTAATACAAAGTCATATAATAATAGTAGAAATCATACATGTAATACAAAGTCATATAATAATAGTAGAAATCATATGTGTAATGCAAAGTCATATAATAACAGTAGAAATCAAATGTGTAATACTAAGTCATATAATAACAGTAGAAATCATACGTGTAATATAAAATCATGTAATAATAGTAGAAATCATATGTGTAACACAAAGTCATATAATAATAGTAGAAGTCATACATGTAATACAAAGTCATATAATAATAGTAAAAATCATACATGTAATACAAAGTCATATAATAATAGTAATAATCATAGGTGTAATACAAATTCACATATCTTATATCTTATATTATTCCCGTGCCGTTAAATGTCATATAGGGCTCGCAAAGTAGTTCGCCAATTTTTCCTGTCTTCAGCGAGTCTTTCAACCTTATCAAGGGATTTTATGCCTATTAATTTGGCCTCTCATAACATTGTCCTCTTCAGACTTTCACGCAGTCTGCCTCTTTTTCTTTGGCCTGTTGTGTTCCACTTGATAGCTTGTTTTGGGATTCTCTGACAGTTTCTTCTCATCACGTGACAAACATATGTCCATCTCCTTTTCCTGATCACCCATGAGACTGGTTGTTGTTCAGTCATCTAACTGAGTTTAGCCTGAGTGTGTGACATTTAATCTGTCACTGAGAGGGAGAGTGGGTTTGGGTGTGTGTGTGTACACATTATACATGGATGCAGCAATGTATGCTGGGAATGCAACAGAGGCTACTTAAAGACTGCCAATACAGCCTGCAATCTCAGTACACTTTCTTGGTAAATCCTAACACAGGGTGGTATGCCCTAGTACAGGGATGCCCTAAGGTTATCAGTTTTTTTCTTAACTCCCTCATGTGCCACCAGTAAGTGCACACAGCGTGTCTTCACGTGAAAGTTCTAGGGTTTGTTTTCTGTGTGCCCCCATGCCATGGGTACATCATCCTTGCCCTAGGAAGTCAGAGGAATTAGACCAAAACAACACCCAACCAACAACGGAAAGAGAAGAAAATATCTGTCTTTCTCTCAGCCTTAAGTGCCCAAGGCACATGGGGCTTCCACAAGAGTTATCCACATATGCCTGTCCTTTGCCTTTTTTTTCTGCTCTTGCCAAAGTGAGCCCTCTATTGCTCAACATCCTCTCTCTTGTTCTTCTCTATGCTTCCTTTGGTCTACTTTTACTATATAGCACTAAGATAGCACTAAGATGGAGAGTTCCCCTGTGGTGTCCATCTTAGTGCTATTTTTGGTAATGAGTCGTCAGTCATCCAGACCACGTCTCAACCATCACCAGCATCTTTCAAGGAAAATATGCAGCAGTATAAATAACCTCCTCTTCCCCCCCCCCCCCCACAAAGAGAAGAAAAAACCATCTTCGATCACCTGCAAAGTGTACTCTTCATCACAGACTGACACTTCAATAACGTAGCGAATTCTACAAAACTGCTTGTACACTGTGTTCTGGTCAACCCTGCAGAAGTTCCTGACTTGAGCATTAAAATGGATATCGTGTGGATTGGTCCCACCAGAAGAATCTGCTTTCAAGCATGACAGGCCATCTGGCCCAGTCAGTGGTTCTATATTCCCTGCTGCTAGATCCTTCTCTGTTACCAACTCAGTCTCGGACTTCAAGACTTGAAAACTTGGGAAACACTCTCCAGCCAAAATTCTGAAAATAGATTTTCATACAGCACTCAAAAATATTGTAACAAAATCATTTATTACAACAACAGGAAAAATAGAGGGAAGAAGAGCAAGGGGAAGACCAAGAGAAATGATACTGGACAGTCTGACGGGATGGTGTGAGAGGAGATCACCAACTGGGCTAATAGCCTTCATGAAGGATCACATACTCTGAAGAAGCATAATAGCCAACGCCAGTAGGTACGGCACCTGATGATGATACTGCACTATGATTGTGGAAGGGTACATAATGGGAAAAAGAAAGAGAGGAAGACCTAGGTGAAGATGGCTGCAAGACATTGTTGATAAACTGCAGATGGATGCATCAGCAGCAGGGCATCTTGCTTGCAACCGAGAGGCCTACAGGAGAGTTGTTAGGGAGGCAAAGTTCCGCAAGGGACATGCAAATGACTGACTAACTGACTATGATTGTACTCTTATACATGCAGGGATTGGACAATTTTCTTGCAATATCAGCCAATGATTTTTGCAAGCAACTGAGGAAAAGGAGAAGAAAAAGAATTAAAAAGCCCTGCAGAAACGATAAGAATGTGGGTATAGAACAAATAATGAACAGCAGAAATATGAAGCTGACAAACTAAAATAATACTTTGCAATATCAGACCCATTTGGTAGAATAGTAAGATTTGTATTAAAATCTAGTCCCACACTATGGACCAAAACTTACTTATTCATACTTTCAGAAGAGAAAAGGCAAATAAAAAAAGCAGAAAACAATAAGCAGGTGTGCAGCTGTTTTGTTCCCTGTGTTTGATTTTTCTTCTTATAATGCACATGCAAAAAAAAAAAATACAAGCACCAGTTTATTTAAATCTGTGTATTAAAAAGATGAAGCACATTACACATGTATATGGAATTATTAGCAGTTACTAAGAATCATACAGTACACTTCTCTTCTCACTTTACTTTTTTAAAAATTACATATATTTTCACTAACACCGCTACAGTTTAAAATTTTTCTGAAAAATCTTTACATGCTTATACGAAGAAAATATTTCTTGAATTTCATGTATTTTGCTCTGTGTTCTTCAGAAAAAAATAATTACAGAATGAAGTGACATATTTTCAAGACATGCTGATTGAACCAGATTCATTAAGGGATTGATTTTTCAGTATCAGGCATGCTGCTGTTCATGATAAACAGTTTTTTTTCTCTCTCATTTTACACATACACTCATAAAATCATGCACACACATACACACAAAAATGCACACAAACACACAGAACTGTCAAACTTCTAAATGTTATAAGATGTGATCAAATATCAGGCTCACAATCCCAGAAGTCCAGAGTCGGACAAGTACACTGAAACAGCAAAAGATTTTATTTGTGTTGATCTATAACAGTTTGTAATTTCAACCAGAAATTCCCTTTTGGCTTTTGTGTATCAGATCATGCTGAAAGGGAACAGGAGAAGAAAGATACACAATTCTGTGTGGCCAGTTAGAGCAGAAAAAGGGTCAAGATGTCAAAAGATGTGAGTTGGTACACACATGGCACAAGCCGAAAATGGAATTTCCAATTGAAATTACTATACTGTTATATGACCTACTCTGAATTCAGGTGCAGTCATAAATGCAGATGACTAAGTTTGACATGAATCCTTGCCTTTTTCACTTCCAGTTAACATTCTTTTTAAAAGTAGAAGCAGCTTATGCCAGTAATCAAAAACACAGCCGTGACACTTCAGCTTTCAACTGAATCATACAAAAGTCTAGAAATTAGAAGGGGAAAAAGCCACACTACATTTTAGATATTAAAACATATATATGGAAAAAAAATGACACACAACTCTTAGTTTGTGGATTTCTGGCCAGAAACCTAAACTGTTAGTTATCATAGCTTTACTGTACTAGTCTGTTTTCCTCTCAATATGTCAGTAGTTATATGAAACGTGTACTGTAGTCTGTCACTAAAAAAGGCCTCACAAATGGTGGTAACTTTACCTTAGAGATGTAGAAATTAACTGAGTCTTCCTGCTGTAATAGCTTGGAGAATTCTTGGTGCCTTTGTTCTCTATGCTGATGACACCTTCCGGCTGGTTTGTCACAATGAGATTACTGATCGTTTATGAAAGCAGACATAAGTTATCAAAATGCAGAGATTATGAAAACACACAAAGGATATGAAAACACATAGAAGTTATGACAACACGCAAAGTTTATCTCATAATGTTCTTGTTTTTTTAAATTGCTTTTTTTTTAATCACAGAAAATGAAGAAGTAAATAGAAAAATGTAAACAGCAAGAAACAGACAAAAATGAAAACAGTAAGAAATAGACAAAAATGAAAACAGTAAGAAACAGACAAAAATGAAAATCTCTCTCTTTAATACTCAGTGCTAATTTAAACATTTTGTAATTTCAGAGAAATAAAAAAACACTAGGACTGTATTTGGCAATAATAAAAAAAAACTTTCTTAATAGAAAATAATTTATTTACATATGAAACATTAATTTCTTTAATAAAATGATCCAATAGGAGCTAAATGTTCTCTAAATGCTACAGCCTTATTCTTTACATGGCATATCACAAATTAAAAAAAAAAAACAGCCAAATTCTGCTTTACAATAATGCTCATTTATCTACAAAATATGAAAGTACAATGAAAAGTACTAGCTCTTATTTCATTTTTATTTAAAAAATGGATGAAAGTATTGAAATAAAATTTTAAAAATTATTTTCTGAAACTTTATTCTTCATCTTTTAACAATTAATTCTACATAATCTTCCTGGCACTCCAGATACCTTTGCCAACTCTTCACTAGTTTTTGTGATGTCATCATAACAGATCTGCTCAGGGTGAGGTTTTCCTTGAGCTTAGAAAATGGATGGAAGCTCTTTAGATGATCCAACACAGTGAAGTCTTTGTCTGAAATTGTTTTCTTGTCAGCATTTGGTAAAATGTTGTCATGCTTAGGTATATGCTACCAAATCTGAGACAAAACCCTTTGAAGCAGTGGTTTCAGTCTTCTCTCACAGAAGACTTCAGAATATATAGTGTTTTCAGTCATGAATTCTGAATGTAATATACATCTTTTAGTATCTCAAAGGCTACATGTAACTGCTCCTTTCCCTCTATTTTTCAAGTTACTGATCATCATCATAATCATCAGGTGTCATGCCGACTGGCGTTGGCTATTATGCTTCTCCAAAGTACACTATCCTTCATGCAGGCCATCAGCTCAGTTGGTGATCTCCTCTCACACCATCCCATCAGACTGTCCAGTATCATTTCTCTTGGTCTTCCTCTTGATCTTCTTCCTTCTATTTTTCCTATTGTTATAATATTTTCTATGCCTCCTCTTCTCATTGCATCATAACTATTCTTGGGAACTACAAGTTACTGATCCCCTGTTTTAAAACTCAGTGACACTGCATGCTTTCTAGCACAAAAAGACATGACCAGCTCTAATTTCCAATCCCATGATCAGGGATTCTTCTCCTTCATGTGAGATGTCACATATCACTGCAAGTTCAGGATGAAAAATGTGACAATTCTGTTGAAAGAGTTTATCAACATTAGTTAGAGAGGACCATCTTCTCATACACTTCAAGCACATCCGCAGGTGCTCCAATCTCTTTCTCAATGTCTCCTTCATTATACAATATCTGACCACACCCATTCTGTACTGCCTGACCATCTTTCTGAAGCTTTTGATTAATTTTGTCTCAAAGCTGTTAAGTGAGACACAAGCCAAAGAAAAAGAGGTCAACCATGCGAAACTCTAAAGAGAACATTGCTACGAGAGGCTACATTAGTAGGTATAAAATTCCTTGACAAGGTTGAAAAATTCACTGAAAACAGAAAAACTTGGCAAACTACCATGCGACCCCTATATGACATTTAACAGCACGGAAAGGATGTAAGATGTAAGATTTTGTCTCAAGTCTTTTCAAACAGTCTTATATCACTAATGATGTCTGCCTGATCACTTGCCTGCACTTCTATGACAACTGAGCTGGCCAACTGAACTGCTCTTTCATTTCTTTTGAACCATGCATGGCCAGGTACAAAAATTAAGGTCACTTGATGGATCCATGACATCTGCAGGGATTCCAGCCTTAAAAATGCAGTTTTAATTTTCCTTAGCATGTTTGTCAAGTCACTCAGAATGCATTCTTTGCATGTCATTTTCACAGTTTATCAACAAGAATCTTGTGAGATTCATGACTCACGGTTCAAGATATTACACTTTATGGCTTGTCACAAAAGTTGATGGTGCCCCCTTCATCTTTAGTACATTCAGCTCAAGCACAGTAATGACTCTGACCGTTCTTTTCCATAAATAACTTTAACTTTGTGATGAATGCCAGTAACAGATATATTCTCTGCAAACCACGGTTCTACCACTTCACAATGCTTCACTTACACTGACGTATTCTCATTACAAATCTTCATATTTCAGCACCTCCTAAGAAAACTCACAAATCCACTAACAACTCATCACAGATTGTTGAATTTTCACCAAAAAAACAATGGCAAAATTCTTACATTTCAAAAAGTCTTCTCATGATGTTTCGAAAATGGCGCTCCTGAATTCCACATTCCATAGGAAAGTTCAGGTGGTTTGGATCCCAGATCTGTTCTACATTACGTATGACTTGCAAATGTCCAGTACTCGTAAACCAGCTCATGACTGTGTTGATGACATCACCAAATCTTTTGAACCTTTGAAAAAAAAAAAAAATGAAAACTGGGGAACTCAAGATCAGAGTTTCAATACTTACATTTTATTTTAAATGTTACATCATTACAAATATTTCAAAACAATTAATAAGAAGCACAACAGAAAGTACAATGTAAGAAAAATGTGAAAAGTAATTTAAAATGAAAGTTTTCACATTTCCTTAGTTGCGGTGGCCAGGAGGCTGATCATGTAGTTCTCACTGTATAAGTCCTTGGTAGCCTAAACTTATGAATGTTAAAGTAAATTATACAAAACCTAATTTAATCCACAAATACCAAAAAGAAGGAAATACAATGGAGTGAAACATGGTAAACTGAAAGAGAAGCTCACTGGCTGGCTCAGAGAGAATGGTTCTTCTTTATCTATTTTTTCTCCTGTTACATAAGTGCACTTGGACATTAAGAGACATGGTAAAAAAGGAATGAAATGTTAAACCAACCTGGCAGTCAAGGAAGCCCTGTCCATATATGGTCCAACCTTAACACTCCATTTGACTTCAGCTGCTTGCCAGATTTCAACTTCCTTGGCCAATTTGTCAAGGAACCATGAGCTCCTCTGGCTTATGTCTTTCAATGCTTCCACTAATTTCTGAAAATCACAGAGTATTATTGCAGTTTCCCCTCTGTTCATATTGTAATAATTACTATATATTTGTTCCAAATGCTGCTAGATCTGCAATTATTTCTGAATTTTCAAACCCCTCTTTTTTTTTCCTATTGTCATGATGTGTTCTAGTTTTCTTTTTCTCATGATGCGTCCTATAAATCTAGACTGTCTTTTCCTGAATGTTGTAATTATTTGTCTTCTTGAAATGGTCTCTCTCTCAAAATTTCTTTGTTTGATTTTCTTGCCACCCATGGTGTCTGGTGTCCTTAACATTCTTCTAAGAAACCACATTTCCATGAATTACTGACATTGCTGTATCTCTTTAGTATCTTCCAGGCTCCACCTCCGTAGATCAGAACTGGCTCTGTGTAGCACTGGAACTAACACTCAGTGACAGCGATTTTTTGCATAAAATACTTTCCATCTTTTGGAACATTATCTTTGCTTGGGTTCTACTGTTCTTTATCTCAGTTAGGTGCCATGTTCAAGACTCAAAACAACTCACTATGATTTTATGCCAATCAATATTTGAGAATGATCTGACAGCCATTCAACATGTGAGGAAGCAGCCAATCAGCATTTGAGAATATTTTAAATAACATTCAGCGCTCAAAACTACTTAATGTCAATCAGCTTCTGAGAATGATTAGTGGTAACCAATACTTACTAATAACTTGGCAACTAATCAACATTTAGAACGATACAGAGGCCACTCAGAAAATAAGGATGTTTCAGTGTTCAGTCAGACTGTAATACTGTATGAGGAATAATAATAACAGAACCATACATATGTTCAATACTCACTTCTTTGCACAGTTTCAGCTGTGAAACTTGCCTTTCCTGGATAATTTCCAGGCTCTGAACCTCAGCTGCAATTGATATGAGTTCCTCCAGAGTTCTTCCACCTTGGCCCATTTCACTGTTTTCAGAGTCTATTTGCAAATGAAATAAGGTTCTATTAAGATGTGTACATATTTAATAATATTAAATGAAGCAAACTCAGACTCAAAAGGGCCCAGTTGACAATATGGCTAAAATTGTAAATTCATTTATATAGAATTTCTTCATGTGAGATTTAGCTACCTAGTGTATTATACAAAATACCATAAATGACTTTGGATCTCACATACTTTGCAAAACTAACATGGGGGTATATGAAACACCATGAAATGTTGCTATAGGTTCTGAAATTTCATGTGAATTTCAGTTACATAAATCTTTGAAAACGGAATCTCAAGAAGAATTTTTAGACCAATTAAATATCTTATATCACAAGATCAGGGTGACATGAAGCCATGGGAGCAGGTGGTGGATGGAATGGGAGAGCAGCCAACAGATAATGTTGGTTATGGTCACCATTCTATGATGGTAGGCAGATGATCTCAATGTAGGGACAATGGCTATGATCACTGACTAGTACAGTCACTGCCCGGAAAGAAAGCAATGGTAAACTATCTTCTGGAAATATACCAAGAAAGCCAAACAACAAAAAATAAGATTTTTAAAAGCATGCATCTTTCCTATCGCAACATATGCCTGTGAGACCTGGACACTTAACAAAACAGCTCAGAAACACATAAATGCCTTTGAATGTAAATGCTACAGAAGAGTTCTTCAAATATCATGGACACAAAAAAGAACAAATATATAAATACTACAAGAATTTAATATTGAAGAAGGCTGGCTAGTAAAGAGGATTAAAGAGAAAAAACTTAAATATTTTGAACACATTAAACATCATGATAATCTAAAGAAGACCATCTTGCAAGTGTACATAATGGGACAAATAAAGAGAGGAAGACCAAGGCGAAGATGGTTGCAAGACATCGTCGATGATCTGCAAATGGATGCATCAGCAGCAGGGCATCTTGCTCACAACCGAGAGGCCTACAGGAGTGCTGATAGGAAGCAAAGTTCCGCAAGGGACATGCATATGAATGAATGAATATCACAAGAATGGAAAACCAGAAATAACAAAGAAATCCGCATGTTATTCCAGTCTCCATTTATAACTACCATTATGAAGAACGATAGACTGAGACGGTTCAGACACTTGGAGAGGATGGATGAGAATAGACAGTCAAAAAGGGCTTACACAGAAGTGATAAATGGAGGCAAACCAAGGCAACAGCGGTGTGACAACTTGGAAGATTACCTATGAGCCCTTGCAGTGGACAAATGATGGAAGAAGACTAAGAAAAGAGAGGAATGGGGACAACTTTTGTCTGCGGCAATGGCTCGGAAAGCATGTCAGTTAAAAAAAAACTTGTGGCAAACAGAATTTATCATTATATATTTTTAGCAGGAACAAATGTTTCATTTGCAAAATTATAAAATGACATTTTTTTTAAAAAAGCATCAAATATACTGAACTCTCACATTTCTAGTACCGTTTTACATTAACACGTTGACTCTGGATTAAAAGCACCAGCGAAAAATGAATTGTACGGCAAGATACCTTGAATAAGATTCTCAAAAACCACAACAAAGCTCTTCTGATCCTCGATCAGTTTTCTGGCTTGAGCAAGCTGATATTCGGCATTCTGAAAGCAAAGAATGATCATTGTTACTGTTCTGGTAAGCTTAACAGGGACACATATCTGAAAAATTTCTGAGTGATAAACCTTTAAAGACAAAAACTATGATTAAAATGTACTGATAAAAGAAGGGTTGCGGCGGTGAATCTCTACAGTACTTACACCTTTAGCTCCTCCTTCTCTATTTTCCACTGTTTCTGATTTCAACAAAAATTGATTTATGATTCAAACAAAAATTGATTTATGACTCCAACTCAAGCTTCATGACTCCAACTGACACTATACTTTTATTTTACTTTTGTACAACAAAGTTTCAAAGTAAATGATCTCGATTAGAATCTTAAAGGGATGCATTCATGTCCTTCATGACAACTTTGAAGCCAAAAGTCAAGTTCTTTCAAGCAGCTTCAAGTCCAGTCTCAAGTCAAGTCTCAAGAAGTAAAGTCTTAAGTCTATGAGTCAAAAGGCACTTTAACTGTTGGTTCCATTTACCATATCAGCAGTTTACTATAGCATTTACAAGAGGCATAAGTTTTGAAAATAAATTAAAGAAAAATGACACTTTATATATTTTATTCTTCATTTTATCAAGTATCTTAGCAGTAATTTACTCATTTTCATGTTAAACCATAATAAATCTATTAGGAAATCAATATTAATCTTTGGTCAGCATCATTTAGACTTGACTTTAGTTCTGAAAGTTCTTTATTGTCAGTTCCTTCTACTACTAAGGATAAAAGCCAATAGGCAGCCCTCCTATATTTTGAAAGTTCTGACACAAATCCAACTATCTTTCTCACTTTATGAGATGTATGCGGTCGTATGGGGATGCTACTGATGTGTCAGTGGCTAGTCATACAAATCCATCATTTTTCTGGCAACTTCGCACCAGCGTTATGTGATCTGGACTCCTTTCCTGCCATTACTCTGTTTACAATCAACAGATTTATGACATGATAACTTGATGTGGAAAAACTCAAAAGACTATTTGCCAGATAAGCCTGCATGCCCATTCATCCTTTGAAAATAAAGTTTACTCGTTCATTTATTCCTAAGTTCAGATTAGAAAGGCCTATGTCCAAGCTGTCAAGTTCTTAAATCTACCATCCTTCCTGTGCCTGTCACACATCACACTAGGCCAGCATGGTAGTTCACCAAGTTTTCCTGTTTTCAGCGAGTTTTTCAACCTCATCAAAGGATTTTATGCCTACTAATTTGGCCTCTCCCCCGTGTGGTACCCAGGATCTGCAAAGAATAGGACCACTGTACCCTACCATGCATGATCGTAAAAGGCGACTAAAGAGGGTTCGGCATAGGGCCAGCAACCCTATCTGGTAAAAAAAAACTATCAGACTGCTACAGAAACAGAAGCAAGGGAAACAACAAATGCAGGTGGAAGGAGAAATGCTTATCAGGAAACTGATATGCTACTCATCTTGGGCGACTTCAATGCAAAAGTAAGTGAGGGAAATGAAAATAGAAGAAGAATCATGGGAAGAGAAGGAATCAGAGAAATAAATGAAAATGGAGAAAGGCTGCAGTTTCTGTGAAGAAAACATGATGACCATTGGAGGGACAATTTTCCAACATAAAAACATCCATAAAATGACTTGGAGGTCCCCAGATAAAACCACAGAAAACCAAATCGATCACATACTAATAAACAACAAGTGGAAATGGACACTACAAGATGTGCAAGCAAGGAAAGGAGCAGATGTAGGAAGTGATCACAACCTTCTGGTAGCAAAAATAAAACTAAAATTAAGGAAAGCCAAAATCAGAGAACACAGAAAGACACATTTTGATACAACAAAACTGAAAGACCAGCAAACAAGGAATGAATTCTCAATAGTACTTAAGAACCACTTCAGTGTCCTACAAGACAAAGCAGAAACGGAGAAAAGTGGAATGGATAAGCAAGACCACATGGGAAAAGATAGAGCAAAGAAAGGAAATCAAGAAAAAATTACTGAACACCAAATCACAACGGCTAAAAGAAAAAGTTTTAAGTAATTATACACAAAAAGACAAAGAAGTGAAGGAATCATGCCGACAAGATAAACATCAGTATTATGACAATTTAGCAGAAACAGCAGAGAAAACAGCATATGCAAATGACATGAAAACCGTACACAAAATCACAAAGCAGATGACAGGTAACTTCAGCATAAGATGTGAGAGTGCATAAGGACACATAAGGAACAACTGGTCAGTGGAGAAAGAGAAAAAAATTGAAAGATGGAGGGAACATTTTAACACCCTACTAAACAGAACACAAGCAGCACAAACAATAGACATACCTGAAGCAAAAACGGAACTAAACATCAATACAGGACCAATAGCAATAAGTGAAGTAAAGGAGGCGATAAAGAAGCTAAAATCAGACAGGGCACCAGGTGAAGATGAAGTGACTGCTGAGATGTTGAAAGCAGAAGAAACAGAAACACCAAAACAACTTTGCTGGATATTACAACAAATTTGGGATCTAGAAAAAGCTCCAGAGGAGTGGAAAACTGGCCTTATAGTAAAACTACCAAAGAAGGGTGACCTCAGAAATTGCGGGAACTGGAGAGGCATTACCCTATTGCCACTCACCAGTAAAGTATTTTGCAGAATAATCATCAAAAGAATTGCACCAGCACTTGAGGAAAAACTTCGGAAAGAGCAGGCAGGATTTAGGAAAAGAAGATCATTCATAGACCACATATTTGTACTTAGACAAATATTAGAACAGGCAAATTAGTGGCATAGCACAACATATGCATTGTTTATAGATTTTGAGAAAGCCTTTGACAGTGTCAACAGAGATGCACTGTGGAAAATCCTAAGATGGCATGGCCTCCCCCATAAGATAGTGAATGTAATCAAAGCCCTATATGAGGGTTTTCAATGCAAAGTGATCTGTGGAGAACATACCTCCAGCAGTTTTAGGGTACAAACAGGAGTGAAGCAGGGATGTGTACTATCACCAGCATTATTTATCCTGGCAGTAGATTGGTTAATGAAGGAGGCAACATCAGACAAAAGCAGAAGATTACAATGGGCCCTTGACACAGTGCTGGAGGACCTTGACTTTGCGGACGACATTTGTCAACTATCAAGCAGCCACAAAGATATGCAAGATAAAATAAATAAGATAACTCATAATGCGAACAACATAGGACTAAAGATCAACGTAGGAAAGACAAAGTTAATGAAGCAAAATGTGAACAACAGAAATGTACTCAAAGTAGATAGCAAGTTAGTGGAGGAGGTCAACGAATTTGTATATCTTGGCAGTAGAGTAGTAGAAAATGGAGACAGCACAGAGGACATCAACAGCAGACTTACTAGACCAAACCAGGCTTTTGCAATGCTGCAAACTATATGGAAGTCTAAAAAAATGAATACGATGAATACGAAAATCAGGAGTAATGTTCTAAGTGTACTACTCTATGGAAGTGAATGCTGGAAAATCACCAAAACCATAGAAAACAAGTTGAATTCTTTCCATACTAAATGTTTACGAAGAATTAGACAAATATTTTAGCCAAACACCATAAGAAATAACATCTTGTTGGCAGAAATGCAGATGAAGCCACTGACAGCAATTATTGAGGAAAGATGCTGGTGATGGTTGGGACATGTGCTCTGAATGATTGACAACTCACTACCAAAAATAGCACTAAGATGGACACCACAGGGAAACAGAAGTAAGGGAAGACCAAAAGAGACATGGAGAAGAACAACAGAGAGGATGTCGAGCAATAGAGGGCTCACCTGGGCAAGAGCAGAAAAAAAGGCAAAGGACAGGCATTTGTGGAAATTCCTTGTGGAAGCCCCATGTGCCCTGGGCACTTAAGGTTCAGAGAGAGAGATTATTTGTGAAGAGGTTATACAACATACTCATGAAATATGCACATGAAATATACACATGAAATACTCTAATTTTATGAAGAGCTTATGATAATTCATCACTGCCAAGTTACATGTTACCTGAGTACAGTCTTCAATAAATTTCAAATCCAAGTCCTCTTCATTGGCTGATATGTTGCTTGCAGCATCCATACCTTCATCCTGTATGTGGTCTGTCTGCTATGTATATAAATATATTTTGAAACCACTTTAGCACCTTCCTACAATCCCTTTAAGCAGGTCTCACATTAATAAGCATTTAACGTACACCTACAGCCTGGGCTACAATCCATACAGAAAAAATAAACCCTTATTTCTTTCTCATAATATTGTAATAGGCAATTATAGTAAGGTTTCTTCCTACAGCAATAGAACATTTGAGAATTCAGCAATTTAAGTTGTAGAATCCAGCATTGTTTTAAACTCTTTCTAAAAACATCCTGAGAATCCCAAATTGTATTTTAAGTCAAGAACATACTGAGGATCCAGCATTGTGTTTCAAGTCCAGGAAACAGACCAGGGTTCAAACCCAGATGTGACTGAAGCCCACTATCTTGTGTCTGCAAGTCCCAGAAGCACCATAATCCATGAAATACTTCAGAAATATGCATAACACTAATCTTACAACTTACATCCTTCCTGTGTTGTTAAATCTCACATAGGGCTCGCATGGTAGTTCACCCAAGTTTTCCTGTTTTTGGTGTGCTTTTCAACCTCATCAAGGGATTTTATGCCCACTAAACTGGCCTCTCTTAACAATGTCCTCTTTAGAGTTTCACATGGTTGACCTCTTTTTCTTCGGCCTGTTGTGGTCCACTTGATAGCTTGTTTTGGGATTCTCTGGCTGTTTTTTCTCATCAAGTGAATGACATATGTCCATCTTCTTTTTCTGATCACTCATGAGACAGGTTGTTGTTTGCTCATCTGCCTTATCTCTGTGTTGTTCTTGAATTCATTCCACTTTATACGAAGTATTTTTCTTAGGCATTTGTTTTCACAAGAGTCTAATTTGTTGTTTATTTCTTTAGTTCAGATTTAAATAAACACCAAATAAATGATGCCACTCGGATCCTTTCTGCTAATGGGTCTAGTGTTGATATTTTAAAGTGACATTTCAACATCCCTCATGTAACTAAATTTCATTGAAATATCAATATTTATTTACAATATACCCTGCCCAGATACTTGGATGCAGTAACCTGAATTTACTTTTAAAGCAGCCTTTGTTTCAAAGAAAATTAGCACTTCACAAATCATTGGAAAGTTGTGCACTCAGTAACCAACTTGAAAAAAAAAATCATCTTGAAAATTACAGAAAAAGTTGTTATGTCTTACCACTGAATGGGCAAGTGCAAGCTGCTTCTCTCTTTGTAAACATCTGGCAACTTCTTCAACAAACCTGACTGCATCATCTTTAAATTCATTCTATAAAACAAAAGTACAATTAGTTTCATCAAATTTGGAATACTCTATCATCATCTTCATCTTCTCTTCACTGTAAAAAAAAATCTACAGATGTCTGAGATAAATGTGCTGATTTTAGCAGCTTTTGAAGAACCAATAATTAGACTTCTTTTTTTTTTTTAAAGCTGAAACATTTTTATTCATTAATGAAACTCACAGAAAAAGAGCATGTATATTTTTATATTTAATTTTCTATGCTTATTCCCAAAAACTGAAAAAAAAAAAGTTTAGTCTGGAACCTAGAGATATTCCATGGGGCAATGTATATGCCTCCAGATTTTGATCCGTAAGAAATCCTTAAGATTATGCTCTGTAATGTGATGTATTGTATTTAAGTCAAAATAAAACTCTCTATTTATAGAGAATATATAGCAGAAGTTACCATACTGTTGCCTTGTGCCTAGACTTCTGCTTGTATTACTTGTACCACAAGTACATAGGGCTGTACTACCATCATAAATTTTGTATGCATGTGACCACTGTCCCATTCTAAAATGACCTCGACCTCTATGTCCAGTAAATGGTAATCATCAAACATATCCTGATGTGGTCACTCTCTGTAAATCTTGATCATGTTTGCTTCTGATATTTGAGATGTTCAGTTGAAGTATAAGTTATATTGTTCTTGTTCTATCTCCCCATTATACTGTTCTTGCTCTGTCTTCCTGTTATACTGTTTTTGTTCTATCTCCATGTTATATTGTTCTTCTTCTGTCTCCATGTTATATTGTTCATTTTCTATTTCCCTGTTATATTTCTTCCTCTATCTCCGTGTTATATTGTTCATCTTTTATTTCCCTGTTATATTGTTCATCTTTTATTTCCCTGTTATATTGTTCATCTTTTATTTCCGTGTTATATTGTTCATCTTCTATCTCCCTGTTATATTTCTTCCTCTATCCCCGTGTTATATTGTTCATCTTCTATCTCCCTGTTATATTGTTCCTCTTCCGTCTCCACATTATACTCTTCTTATTGATCACACACTGACATTCTTGTATCCTCAGCCTCAGCCATCCAGGACCTGCCTCATCTGATGCATCTGCCCTTTATCAACCCCAGCTCCTTATGAAGAGGGTGCTCCTTCAGCCCAGCAACCCTGATGTATGCCAGCAACCCTGATGTATGCCAGCAACCCTGATGTATGCCAGCAACCCTGATGTATGCTCTTTACCTGAGCATGTGTTTTGACCTCACACTCGGCATACAGATCTAGATGAGTTGCCTAAAGGTGATGAGTGGTACAGGACCAACCTCAACTAACACAGGTTATCATACAAAAGGCTGTGAATGTAGAGACACCACAGGGGGCAGTTGAACTTTGGGTTCAAGGTCTCATCCAGTATCATTGTGGGTCTTCCGACACGGTAATATATACAAATGGCTCAGTGATTTAGAACAGCAGAAGTGGTTGGGGTTTTGTTGTCTACCACAATGGAAAAGTGGTGGCACAGGGTTCAGGAGCATCTGAAGTCACCACATCAAGCATGCGAATAGAAACTGAGGTTGTCGTTGGCAATGGAATGGTTGGTTGCCCATGATGTAGTTCATGGCATCATTGTGACAGATTCACAGAGTATGCTTCATAAGACTGAGAAAAAAATGCTTCGAAAAGAAGGGGTTCATCTGTTAAGCCAGTTAACTGTGATGAGCATAACGTGGCTTTATTGTCCAGGGCATGCAGAAGTGCATGGCAATGAACTGGCAGAAAGGCTTGCTGGACAGGCTAAAATAAATGGCAGGATAAGAATGGACAAGAGTGACATTGCTAAAGCCGTGTTTGATAGACAGCAGGAAAATGAAGAGCGGGGATGGAAGAACAATGTAGATGTGAAGCGACTGCTGCAGCTAGGACAAATTAAGGTTGCTAGTAGGAAATCTAAACTGTATGGCAGAAAACACATCGTAAACAACCAACATGTGATGGGAAATATTAGCGAACAGACTCCTGGATGGATGCTGCAGCATGCAGCAGAGAATATATGGGGTTGTCCTGAATGCAGTGACACCGGAGTCTGGTTTTAAACCTTTGAACTGCTCTTCTTCTACCTCCCTGTTATACTGCTCTTCTTCTACCTCCCCGTTATACTGCTCTTGCTCTATTTCCCTATTTTATTGCTTTTCTTCTGTCTCCATGTTATATTGTTCTTGCTATATCTCTCTGTTATATTTCTCTTCTCTTACCTCCATTTTATATTGCTCTTGCTCTGTTTCAATGTTATACTCTTCTTCTATTTCTATATCATATAGTTCTTCCACCTCCATTTTATATTGCTCTAGTTCTATCTCCATGTTATACTGTTCTTGTTCTATCTCCTGGAACTGTCAGCAAGATGTTCTTTGAACACAATGTGGTGAAAGTGTTGAAGTGGAAACCAGACCGTGTCTGTGAGTGATTAAGTTAAGGTGGCTTGTAGATCAATTTTGAAGCCAAAATGCGGGGGGGGGGGGGGGGGGAATGCTTCTCAGCCGATTCCAGCACAATGGGGGCAACAGCTATCCCTCTCCTACTGATCAGACATGAGCCTGTTGCTGAGAACTCCATTGGAGAGGTGGGATAGAGTCTTGGTCAGCTGTGCTTCATTGACTGTCAGTGATGCTGTCCATCTAGATTGAAGAATACTACGTGTGCTCCCATCCTTAATATCTAGAAACAATGAGGTTCAAAAATTGTACACCACATAGTCAAACATATGTGAGAAAGACTTAGAGACATACTGCTATAAGAATGAGTCAATGCTGAGAAGTTAGCATGTTGTTGCCCATGTTGCTACCTTGTGCCTAGACTTCTGCTTGTGTTACTGGAGTCCTGGATCTGCAACTTTTCTTTCTTTTATGTCCATGATTTTTTTCAACAAATTTTCATGATTAACCCAATATACTTCATTCTCATGCTCCATTTAGCTAGCCAATCAGCTTTCCTGTTTACCCTTTCAGTAGGATTTTCATGACAGACAGTTGCACTTAAAGGTTTCCACTGAGAATAAATCATGTTAAGTCATTTTTGCAATTCATGAAATTGAAACAAAAATAAAAGACTCCATTAAATTCTACCTTTTCCTTCTTAGAATTTGCATTTTTAGGTCATGAAAGTTGCACTAATATTTCATTTAATAAAATTCTTATTTTGTTTTTCATTCTTCTTTTTCCATTTACTTTCTGTGTAGTCAGGCAGGATAATGGGCTCGTGATATTTATTTTTGCTTAATATCTTTTATTACCATCATGCAATGACTGTCATGTGCACAAAGTAAACCGGCAGAAAGGCATCTAACATTTACATTTTTACATTGAATTTTCCAGAAGTAGTTTTAAACAGCACCAATGTTTCAAGCATACATGTTTTGTAACTAGGTCAGTTTGAAAGTCTTGTTAATGGATCTCTAAATCACAACCCTTTTATAAGAGACATTTCACTAAAAACACTCCACATCTGTTATTCATCATTGTACTGTCATATCAGTGGCTGTCAACACTTTTCAATCGATGATAGTTACAAGACAAAAAAAAATAGTCAAAGTACATCATAAGGCTTAAAATGTTAAAACTATCTTATCTTATATCTTATATCCTTCCCATGCCGTTAAACGTCACACAGGGCTCGCAAAGTAGTTCATCAATTTTTCCTGTCTTCGGCGAGTCTTTCAACCTCATCAAAGGATTTTATGCCTGTTAATTTGGCCTCTCTTAATAATGTCCTCTTCAGAGTTTCACGCGGTCTGCCTCTTTTTCTTCAGCCTGTTGTGTTCCACTTGATAGCTTGTTTTGGGATTCTCTGATCACTTCTTCTCATCAAGTGACCAACATAAGGTTTAAAATGTTAAAACTATACCATAAGGTTTAAAATGTTAAAAATATACCATAAGGTTTAAAATGTTAAAACTATACCATAAGGTTTAAAATGTTAAGACTATACCATAAGGTTTAAAATGTTAAAACTATTTAAAACAAAAGTAGGAACAGCTTTATTAGTTAACAACCACACAGTTGTAACATTTCATTTCACACTTTAATCACACAGGACAAAGAAATAAGGAAAGATGATAAAAAATGACTTTACATAAATAATACACAACAAATAAGAATGGAAAGATAATAGAAAAAAACAAACAAAGAGTGCAGTTAGCTGTGACTTGCAAGAAACTGCGTCTGAGAGTGCAAGATGGAGTACTCTTACATCCTTCCCGTGCTGTTAAATGTCACATAGGGCTTGTATGGTAGTTCGCCAAGTTTTTCAATTTTTGGCGAGCTTTTCAACCTCATCAAGGGATTTTACACACACTAATTTGGCCCCTCTTAACACTGTCCTCTTTAGAGTTTCACGTGGTCAACCTCTTTTTCTTCGGCCTGTTGTGTTCCACTTGATAGCTTGTTTTGGGATTCTCTGACTGTTTTGTGAATGTTTAAATGAAGACTTGAAGTGTGACAAGTTAGTAGTAAAGAGGGGGTGGGGAAATGGAAAGAAAAGAGAGGGAGGTAATCAAGCCAAGAAAGGAGATGCTGGGACAGATGAATGTGACTGAGTAGAGGGTTTGTAACCCAGCACACAGAGTTACAGGTGAGGAAAGAGTAGAATTTAGGAGAAAAAGTGGAGAAAGGGAATATTAAGTGCAGTATAAGGTTTTTTAAGTGGAGATTTTTATCATTTAAAATCAAGTAAAATTCTCTCCTGATCTTCTACACCACACCTATGGAAGACCAGTTAACAATCACCTGCATTATATCAATAAATAAAATGCTACACAAATAAACGCACGCACGCACACACACACACACAAATAAAGCTACAGAATTATGTGCACCCACTAGAATTTTACACTTATCCATCATCATGAGTGTACTGCCATCAGCAAGAGCACCTGCCAGGTGTTGATTGGGCTGCCTGATGAATTCATCTGCAGCCTCCAAGAGGGAGACATACATGGCTCTTGCTTGATCCAGACTGGTTTTATCCTGTTCCATGCAACCATTACTGACCTGGATCCTTAAATGTGATAAATTCATGAAGCACGTGAACAATACAAATAATGTGTAGTTAATAATGTAATAATAAATGAATAATAATGTAATACTAGTGTCAATAATACTAGTATGCTTGGACTTTCTGTAAACAGGGCCAATTTCAACTCCCATATAAAATCCATCTGTTTACATCCTTCATGCTCTTATAGTTACACACATAATGTAGTCTGGTGCACCTCACCTTGAAAACAGACCTCCTCTTGTTTTTAATCTAATGTGTCATTTTTTTACAGCTGCATCAACAGGGAGTCTGACAGCAGTAGATTCTGAGTCCACTGACTTCACATAAATATATGGGTTACTTTTAGTTTTGCTTTTCTGATGATAACACTTATCCATCTTCATTCTTGCGCTTAGATTATATTCATTCTTGTTATACATTATAGGTATTCGGATTATATTCATTCTTGTTATACATTATAGGTATTCGGATTATATTCATTTCTGTTATACATTATAGGTACTATTGGTACTATGATTATATTCATTCTAGTTATATATTAATGATACTTAGACTATCTTCATGTATGTTATACATTAATGGTACTTGGATTTCATGTGTGTTATGCATTAATGATAATATTCATGTATGTTATGCATTAATGATACTTGGATTATCTTCATGTATGTTACATATTAATGGTATTTGGGTTATCTTCATGTATGTTATGCATTAATGGTACTTGGACTATCTTCATGTATGTTATGCATTAATGGTACTTGGATTATCTTCATGTATGTTATACATTAATGGTACTTGGACTATCTTCATGTATGTTATACATTAATGGTACTTGGATTATCTTCATGTATGTTATACATTAATGGCACTTGGATTATCTTCATGTATGTTATGCATTAATGGGCTTTAATTATATTTCTTCATTCATTTCATATGTTAATGGTACTTGGATTTTTTAAGCTCTCATTATGCTGCCGTTACATATGAAAGAAGAATGTTACCAAATCTTATCATCATCATCAACATCATCATCATCATTACCTATCATCAACCACACAGACAAGGTTAGGTTGAGGTTGGACCTGGAGACAGCCATTTCTCTTCTTTTTTTTCAGCATGTACCAGGGTAAATTCACTTTTACCTATCTTTTGATGTTGTCCATCTATCAAAACTGTTGTCCTCCAATCCTTCAATTCTTTAACTTTTCACTCCAGTAAAGTTTTCAGTAGAACAAATTCTCAACCAAGTCTTCAACAGGAAGAGCTACATTTTTTTAAAAGATGGAATGAAAATGCCATGACAACAACGTAAACAAAGGGGAGTTAAACCACCTTTACTGTGCAACAGTCTTACCATGGCTGACTATCAATCTTCTCACTGAGATAAGTTCTTAGAAAGAAAGGGACCTTGGAGTAGACATCCACTGCTTCTTCTTTCCCTTCTTTTATCAGTCTGTTAATCACGCTCTGCATTATTCTCTTTTCTAAAGACAGAAAGAAAACATGTCTTGAAATCATACCTATACTCTGTGATATTTTTTGTGTCTTTTCATCTGATCTTTCGTCCTTGTCTTCTTCCTTATCTTCTTCTTCACCACCTTATTTTCTATTGCAGAGTTAAAATTCATGGTCATGGCAAGCCCAGCACATAGTCATCAGAAAGAAGTTTGAAATTTTTATGTGACACTCATACTGCTTCTCTATCAGGTCCACCGCTACCAGCCAGATCTGACAACACTTGACTAGCCAATGACATGTCTGGGAATTTTAATTCCATTTGCATATGGATATTTGTTTTGTATCAACAACTGTTGATCTTTTTTCAAATCACAAAACAATGGCAGGGTGAAAAAAAAAATATCAGTGCACACTACCAGGTTTCAAGAAGAGAATTTACTCATTTACGATCAGATGAAGCGGCCTGGTTGGCTCAGTTGTTAGGTGCTCGGTTTATTAATTCGGTGGTACTGGGTTGAAGTTCAGCCGTTAAATTTTTTCTGGTACATAACACAAAGGTACTGGGGTCCACCCAGCCTCTAGAAATTGAAAGCAGAGAAATCTTGGAAGGTAAATGCAACCAGGCATGATACTGGCCACATCCATCTCTCATGTGCCGAAGGTTTTGGAAATACAGGCCTAACACTGTGTTCCCAATATGCCTTACTGGCATAGAAACGGAGATTTTACTTTACAATCAAGTAAAATTGTTTTCTTTTGATTTTCTTCAAAGTTTGTATGGATGAATAATTTGCTGTGGCCTGATACAAAAGGTTCAGACAGTTCTCCACAATAAAACTGCCATGTTTGTTTGGAAATTACAAAATGACAGAAGTAAAAATGATGAAAAATAAAGAAAACTGACAGTGAAATATATGAACAAAACAAAACCAAAAAAAAGGCATCTGAAAAGACAAAATTGACACTGGAAAAGACAAAAAGAAAGAAACCTTACTGGATCACTGACATAAATGATCACACAACTTGAAGAGGAATATCTGTCAATAATGATGATGATGATGATGAACAACATCTTGTATAATAGTGAAATGTTGCTATATGAAGCTTCACTTTTGTGTCTTGATTTCTGCACTGCCAAGCTACAGACAATGCACACCTGGTCTCATGTCAATCCTGCAACAATAGTAGCCTCCCCTTCAATAATCTCATACTAAAGAAAGCCACACTTTTGAAGTAAGTATTGTTTTTTATGCACATCTGAAACAAGGACAATTTTTCATGTACCTCTCATCCAAGGACAATCTTTCATGTACCTCTGAAGCAAGGATAATTATTCATGTACTTCTGATACAAGGACAATCTTTCATGTACCTCTCATGCAAGGACAATCTTTCATGTACCTCTGAAGCAAGGATAATTTTTCATGTACTTCTGATACAAGGACAATCTTTCATGTACCTCTCATGCAAGGACAATCTTTCATGTACCTTTGAAGCAAGGACAATCTTTCATGTACCTTTGAAGCAAGAACAATCTTTCATACATCTTTTGACTGGCGTTTCTTTCTCTTCAATCTTCTCCTCACTTTACCTTTCTTCGGCTGATAAATCCAAAACATTTCCAGTTAAAGCAATTAGCACTTCTTCTTCTTCAGTGTTCAAAGTTTTTTTGTCGTGCTAAATCAGAAGCCAGGTTGCCAGGATGAAGCTCACAGTCTTTTCCAGGTCATCCTCACAACCCCATAGCTTCTCCCTTAGGTCCGAGCCCAATGGCCATGTCTGGTTCTGTAGATCTGTAAAAATCTGGCGCTCTTGGAGAACATGCTCTGTTCCTGCAGGGACATTCGTCCATACGTGAGATCTTGTACATGAGATCTTGTAGTGATATCTTGAGCCTGTAAAGATGGCCCAGCAGCCTGCAATGGCCAGTTCTTAACCAGAACAGGTCCATTTGTTGCTTCCTTTGTAACTGGTGGATTGGATCTGGTTCATTGTCTGTGCCAAGCCTCCTGGCCCACAGTTGGTCACAGCTTCATATGACGGTCTTGGGCCCCCCCTCCCGTAACTGACTTGATGGCTGCTTTGTTCCATTCTGCTACCCTGTTTGGCTAAGGCATCAGCTTTTTCATTTCCAGCAATGTCACAGTGGCAGGGTAGCCACTGCAAGGCTATTTCTATGTGTTTTGAAAGATGGTCAATTTCATTTTTCTGATTTCCTTCAGGATCTGGTCATTTTTTGGTGTTTTGTAATGCTTCCTGGAGTGATCTGCAGTCAGTGAAGGAGGTTATCTTTGTTGGTATTTGTCCATCCTCTGTAAGGTATCTCAGGGCTCTCAGGAGTGATGTTGATCCAGCCCTGTAGTTGGAGGATGTTTTGCCAGCTGGAAAGGTGCAGGGAACCTCTTTCCCATTGCTGTGATGTATTAAGAAGTCACCTCCTCTGTTTTTGACTGCATCTTTAGAAGATACTTCGGTATACAGATGGGTCCATTTGCGTGGATTGTACTTGCTGTCTATCATCTCTTGTGAGAGGGCTTTCATTTGTTGTGGGCACTGACTGTTCTTGTTCTGTATTCCTGGGATCTCAGTTTTTTTTTAGACACTTCCTTCCCTAGAGGTCTACTCTTCATAGCCTGTCAGTGGTTCTATTTCCTCTTAGCAGCTGAGTAGGTGCTCCTTGTGGTCTTGATGCAGGTTTTTCAAAATATGGCAAAAGCTACCTCTTTTTATACAATATTTTAGTAGTTGTGAAGCTTTTTGTACATAGGATGGCTTCTGTGTAGAAGTTTATTGCTGTGAACAAGTGCTTTTTTGTCTTGTCTCTCTTCAAGGGAGAGAATTCTAGCTTGTCTTTCCATTTCGTGGATTGGTGTGGTTTTTGTCCCTCCTATGGTTAGTCTGAGGCTTGTGTTCTGCGCTCTAGACAGTCTTTCTATGTTCTACACTCTAGACAGTCTTTCTATGTTCTACACTCTAGACAGTCTTTCTATGTTCTACACTCTAGACAGTCTTCCTGTGTTCTGCACTCTAGACAGTCTTCCTGTGTTCTAGACTCTAGACAGTCTTCCTGTGTTCTAGACTCTAGACAGTCTTCCTGTGTTCTACACTCTAGACAGTCTTCCTGTGTTCTACACTCTAGACAGTCTTCCTGTGTTCTGCACTCTAGACAGTCTTCCTGTGTTCTAGACTCTAGACAGTCTTCCTGTGTTCTACACTCTAGACAGTCTTCCTGTTTTCTACACTCTAGACAGTCTTCCTGTGTTCTACACTCTAGACAGTCTTCCTGTGTTCTACACTCTATATAGTCTTCCTGTGTTTGCTTTTGAGCAATTTGCACTACAGTCCTACCAGGAAGTCAGATTGATGTCCAGAATTTAAACAACCATAAAGAAGACGCTTACAAAGTTTACACAATCACATTGTTAATCTTATTCCTACATCATATGTAAACATCTTGTAATGTCATTTATAAACCATCCTCCTTGCATGTGACATAAAATATTAAGGAAAAAAACAAATGTTTAATGTGAAAAAAAAAAAAGATTTTAAGTTAACAGAGCATTTATTTGTTCATTCATTCATTCATTAGCATGTCCCTTGTGAAACTTTGCCTCCCTAACAGCTTTCTTGAAGGCCTCTCAGTTTTAAGCAAGATGGCCTGCTGCTGATGTTAGGGTGGCAATGTTCCACAAGGTATATGCTAATGAATGAATGAACAAAAAAATTTGTAAGAGTCACATCACATTAATTGTTAGAAGTCACATTACGTTTAGTTTTAGGAGTCACATCACTTTCAGTTAACGGAGTCACGCTACGACAACGGCGGTTCCACAACTACGTGACATAAACTGGCTCACTCAGGGTTCCTGTCTTCACCTGGCCCATATGTTTCGCTGGCACTAGGCTGTTTTGTGCCCTAAGTAAGGCTAACCACAAGGGTAAATAATTTGTATGAAACGGTGGTCATCAAAGGTCAGGAGAGCAACCTTATGAAGTCCGCTCTCCTTTCAGGCGAATTTCTAATTAGTCTAATTTTTTTAACAAAAGTTACCCGGAACCTATTCCCAAACTTCAGATCCACAATCAGATTGTGGGAAGCATCAAGCATCTTCGAGTTTGGGAGATTCTTGAACACTTCATCCGGCAGTCCCTTCATCAAGTTGTGGCTGATGTCCAAATGCTCCACCTTGTTGCTATCTGTGAAAAGGCTATCTGGCAAAGATGCTAGTTTGTTATTGTTCAGGCGAACAGTTTTCTCTGTTTAATCTTCTTTACTAACAGCCTTCTTCAGTATTAAATTCCTGTAGCACGGATATAATTTTTCTCTTTGTATTCATAAAGTTTGAAGGACTCTTCTACAGAATTTACATTCAAAGGCACTTGTGTGTTGCTCAGATGTTTTGTTAAATGTCAAGATCTCACAGGCATATGTTGCGAGGATAAAGATGCACGTCCTTAAAAATCTTATTTTTGTGGTTCTGTTTGTCCCTCTCCACAGATTCTTTAGTTGATTTAGCTTCTAAAGAGTGACAGATGTCCTGCTTTTAATCTATCTCACTATATCTCCATTGTCAGTAATGATTTAAGATATTCAGAACTCTCCACGACTTCCTATTTCTCCTCATTGATATATATTTCAGTTGTCATATTTGTTTTGTTAGATGTCATCAATTTAGTTTTCTTTGCATTGAGATGGAGGGGGTGGGGAGGTTGTTAGGGAAAAAAAAGAGGGGGGGTGTGTGAAAATGTAACTAGTTTTATCATTCCTTTAATGCAGAATGAACAGTAGGAATCAGACAGTTCTCCTCTTCTGTTCGGTGTGCAAGCTGTATCTATTTTCTGATATTCTTTTGGCTAGATGTATGCTCCCTGTTAGTCGTCGTCATTATTATCTTGAAAGCAGCCATTGAAGGATGGGTTACATTGTGTGTGTGTGAGAGAGAGAGAGAGAGAGAGAGGAGAGAAGTCCTAGAGTGGGGCCACGAAGCAATTCAATAACAAGGGCCACCTGGGCTCTGTTAGGTGGGTCAAAGTAGCACAACCTATTACTAGGAGCCAGGCTATATCAGAGGAACTTTGAAAGCCGCCCATTACAGATGTTGTAGCCTACAACAACTGGCAAACATCAAAAACTGTACTAAATGAACAGTACCTTAATAGCTCCTGCGACGAAGAAATTGTGCAGTGCCTCCAGTGTGAAAACAATCACATAAAGCGTGTTCACAGATCGAAGTATCACAACCACTAGCTAGAGCATGTCTGAATTCAGCCCGCGCAGAACATAAGCTGAATCTAAAATGTGTTACACAAAGCGGAAGCTTAATGACTTCACGCAAGGTGACGGTGTCCTATAAGATGTCAATCCGCTGTAAAACACATTTCCTGGAAGACGAGTCTATAAATAGAAAGGTAAAGGTGGGTCATGTGACTTTACGATCACGTGGTGTCGTCAGGTGTAAAATCAGTTCATTCATTCATTTGGATGTTCCTTGCGGAACTTTGGCTCTCTAACAGCACTCCTGTAGGCCTCTCGGTTGTGAGCAAGATGCCCTGCTGCTGATGCATCCATTTGCAGATTATCAACGATGTCTTGCAACCATCTTCGCCTTGGTCTTCCTCTCTTTCTTTTTCCCATTATGTACCCTTCCAAGACGGTCTTTTCTAGAGCATCATGATGTTTAATGTGTCCAAAATATTCAAGTTTTCTTTTTTTAAATCCTCTTTACTAGCCAGCCTTCTTCAATACTAAGTTCTTGTAGTATGGATATATTTGTTCTTTTCTGTATCTATGATATTTGAAGAACTCTTCTGTAGCATTTACATTCAAAGGCATTTATATGTTTCTCAGCTGTTTTGCTAAGTGTTCAGGTCTCACAGGCATATGTTGTGATGAGAAAGATGCATGCCCATAAAAATCTTATTTTTTGTAGTTCTGTCTGTTCCTCTCCACAGATTCTTTAGTTGTTTTACTTTCTGAAGAGCGATAGATGTCCTCCTTTTAATTTCCCTCATTGTATCTCCATTATTAGTTAGTAATGATCCAAGATATTCAAAACTCTCCACTTCTTCCAGTTTTTCTTCATTGATACATATATCAGCTGCCTTGTTTGTTTCGTCAGTTGTCATCAATTTAGTTTTCTTCGCATTAAGATAAGAGGTTTTGCTCTTCGCTGTTCTTACAGACTGACATAATTAGTTTTTCCATTCCTTTTTGTGTTGTGCACAGTAATACTGTGTCATCAGCATATCTAATCTCTGGTATTTCACAACCTCCAATTGTTATGGCATCGTAATATTCTTTGTCTACATCTTCTCTAACATTCCTCATTATATTTTCAGTATACAAGTTAAATAAGTAGGGTGACAATATGCACCCCTGACGGATCCCTTGTTTACTCATTCCGTGCGTATGGTCGAATTTTCGACACTTCCGGTGGTCCCAAGCTACCGTATGGTCGAAAATTCGACAATCATTGTTCCATTAAAACAAACGGTGTAACATTTATATTGTACAGATTTCGTCCGCGATTCCGGTGACACTTTCAAAATGGAGAATGCGTGCCTAGTTACGAGCGATGCCGAGCGAGAACAAGGACGCGAGGCATGGAAATTTTGCAATTTTTGACGATGTAGATAGGGGTATGGACATAGCCTATGGCCACCCCGCTGCTCATGAATGTTTTCTAAGTAGATTTAGACATATTTAGACGACTGAAGAAGTAGTTAGGAGTGGTTAGGAGGTTATTTCAGACATTCAGTAAGCGAAAATGCCATACGGAGTCACAATACGCGATCGATAAGTAGATCTACACATCTTAGATGGTAAGTAGGGGTAAGTAGCGCGAATCTAGACCTAGCCGATGGTGAGCTGGCCACAATCAGTGTCTAAAAACATCACATTACTTCTTTTTTCCTAAAAAAAACTCTGCATTTCTGAAATTCTTATTCATTTAGCTATACTTTGACACATATTACGTATAAGGAAGTAAATGGAAATACTGTTTTCCATCCCATTTTACAACTAGACCCCCTTACTAACCAAGACCCGCGTTTTACTCCCGCACGCAACGACGCGTCCGTGTTTCTTCTTCCCGCACGAAGTTGCTGTTTCACCATTTATTCTTACTTCTGCTTGTTGGTCTAGATACAGCAGTGATGTTAGTTGTATCAAATGTAAAATCAGTACATACTGCATATTGAGGCGGCCAGAGCATGCAAGTACTCAGCAGTCAGCGACCAATAACTGAGTGCTCACTGCAGGGTTAGCAACCACAGCCGAGCCAAGACTCTATCCCACCTCTCCGTCTGTGTCCCCACTTATCAGGCTGTGTCGGCTAACGGGGGGCAGGGATCGCTATTGCTCCATGAGACTGCTAAAGAAGAACTGCACCTTTTTTTTTTAAAGCTGGATTTGAGATCCGCAAAAAACGGCTGACGTAACCCACTTCCCATCCGACACGATACCTATGCATCAGTATCTTCACCGTGTGGGCTGCAAAGGCCATCTTACACGCAGTTTCATAAAGGTAGAACAATAACAATATTGCATGTTATGCTGTTGTTGATTTTCTTGGGAATGGAAGATGTCTCACGCAAGCCGGGGATGCAGGCATCGGTTGCCCTAGGAACGTTTAACCCATGCAGAGCCGCTTTGCCAGGGCGTAGATCTCGTCTTACTGAATGGCCTCGTGGCTATGTAAATACGCGTAAATATATGCACATTCTCTGGGGCTGTTGTGAAAACCAAGAGAAGAATGCAGAATATCTTGGAAACCGGAGAGTTAGATATAAGACAATTAAATATCCGGACAGTTAGATACCCGGGATAAAATAAGATACCCGGACAGTCATACACGAAAATATTAATGTTAATTGTTTTTGGTGTTAACTTCTTTATTTTCTCGCTATACACAGTTTTATAATATTATTGTTGATGTTACTTGCAATTCTTTCTTGTTTGTATCAAGTTTTGTTCTTATTTTTCTTTTACTTCTTCTTCTTCTTCTTATTATTATTATTATTATTATTATTATCATAAGAGGGTTTTGGACTAGAAATAACAATTTAGGCAAGACCCTCCTTCATCTCCATTAAGTTTCAGTTTTATGTCGTTGGCCAAGACCCTGTTTGATCTGCCAGGAATTTCTGAGACACTACTTCCTCTTCTATGAATTCCTGTCATTAATCAAGACCTGAAATTCCTATTTTTAATCAAGACCCTAAATTCCTGTCATTAGTCAATAACATATTTCATCCACTTGGAATTCCTGTCACTAGTCACGACCCTAATTCATTTTCTGTTTCAGTTTTCTGTAATTTGTCAGAACCTTATTTCATTTTCTCGAAGTTTGTCTTCTGACGCTCGATAAAGCATTCTTCGTTTCCACCAAAGTTTCCATAAACGCAATAAAAAGAAAAAAAAATATTCTACATCTAGGCCGTTATTATTTCACAACCTGACAACCAGGTTTCTCCCAGTGGTGGAGTTTGATGATCAGCTTTTCTTTCCATTTTGTTCAGGCCGTGTGCGGGAAGACGTTGACGATCATACTTTTTCATGTTATGCAGTCCTAGTTTTGCTAACTAATAAGACCACGTGTCTCTCGTTTCCTGTGATATTTGCTTAACTGGTTCATATACTTTTCACTTTTTACTTTTTACTTTTTTTAATACTACAAGAACTTAATATTGAAGAAGGCTGGCTAGTAAAAATGATTAAAAAGAGAAAACTTAAATATTTTAGACACATTAAATGTCATAATAATCTAGAGAAGACCGTCTTGGAAGGGTACATAATGGGAAAAAGAAAGAGAAGAAGACCAAGGCGAAGATGGCTGCAAGATATCGTTGATGATCTGCAAATGGATGCATCAGCAGTAGGCCATCTTGCTCACAACAGAGAGGCCTACAGGAGAGCTATTGTAGCATAGCCTTGTAAGTAATGATTATAGTTATTATTATTATTATTATTATTATTATTATTGTTAATGAATATGATTACGAAAATATACTGTAAAGAAAATAGTAACATCGAAGAGCGACAGAGAAAAATGGAAAGGAAAGGAAGAGAAAGGTATAGAACTTCCATGACACTAGAACAAGACGCGGACAAAAGTAAACAGTGGAAACAGTGAATAGAAAAAGACAAGACACAGTGACGCTGACATGTAGGAAAGACAAAGGAAGAACGCCAAAAAGTATGATGGTCCAGTGATAATAAAGCAGTGACTGGACGTTGACACGAGTAAACAAAATAGAAAAGACAAATAGAAAAGGCAGATACAATGAAAAGCGAGGACACAATAAAACATCCGACATGAAATAGCAAGATAATGACTTAGGTAAATAACAATTGTATAGACGGAGTTGACACTTGACACGCGTTGTGATGCAATTGCACACAGTTTTTAAATAAACAAGTGACCAACTCGGCCAGCTGACCAATTAAATATTTAGAGGCGTGGGCTATTGGACAATTGACTTACGACATATAAGTCACGGGTCAGTTTGAATGACAGACAATCAGAACGCTCATGGGAACCAGTGGACATCTGAAGGGTGGAGCCAAAATTCTTACTGGTTAATCCATCAAGCTGCACTTGAAGATAAAAAGGAGACAGGAACAGGACGAAGAAAGAAGGAGTACCAAGTACAGTGGGGAACGAAGAAGAAGAAGAGACAGAGGAGGGAGCCCGAAGACGGAAGAACAGACAAAAAGAACAAGGAAGAAAAACCAAGAACGAACTAAGAAGAGAGAACGAGGAGAGAGGAGACAGAGGACGGAGCCCGAAGACGGAGGAACAAGGACAGTCAGTGAACTGAGACCGGTCCAGACAAGAGAAGAAGAGAAGATGGAGGAACAAGGATGGTCAGTGAACTGAAACTGGTCCGCACAAGAGAAGACGGAGGAACAAGGATGGTCAGTGAACTGAAACTGGTCCGCACAAGAGAAGAAGAGAAGACGGAGGAACAAGGACGGTCAGTGAACTGAAACCGGTCCACACAAGAGAAGAAGAGAAGATGGAGGAACAAGGACAGTCAGTGAACTGAGACCGGTCCGCACAAGAGAAGAAGAGAAGATGGAGGAACAAGGACAGTCAGTGAACTGAGACCGGTCCACACAAGAGAAGAAGAGAAGACGGAGGAACAAGGACAGTCAGTGAACTGAGACCGGTCCACACAAGAGAAGAAGAGAAGACGGAGGAACAAGGACAGTCAGTGAACTGAGACCGGTCCACACAAGAGAAGAAGAGAAGGACAGACAATCAGAGAAGAACAGCAGAAGGAGAACACACACCAGAGACGACAAGAGAGAGAAAGAAGACTTAGGTAACGACAGTTGGAATAGATGGACAATTATAGCAATAGATACTCAGGAAAAGCAGTCTTGCAGTAGTAGTTCTAGGACAGATTGAAGATGTGTTTCAAGTGATTTAAGTAATATGAGTATTTGTTGACTGTGAAACTTCGAGTACAGTGATTTAATCGTGTAACTGATTGACCACGTGTTTCTGATGGAATATAGTACATACTTTAGAACTGTTCTCGTATCAAGTGTAAAATAATGTGAAGATGAGAACACTGAGAAATCCTGCATGTAGAATATGATAGTTTGATACTGATGTGCTTCAACGATGAAACTAACGAAGATTATGTCATATTGCATCTTAGTACAAGTGATGTTGTGAATTGTAAGTCAAATATCTTAATTTGTCAGAATTAAATGAAATATGTAGAGAACATCTTCGGACTTGCTCTCCTCTGATTATTGAAGTAGCAGTGCTTGTGAAACCTACTCTAAACAACAGAAATCTGGATGTGTGTGAAGATATCCTCAGAAATATTCACCAATATCATCGATAAAGGTGGCAGGATTACAAAGCATATTAATAAAAAAAAAGAAGAATTACAAGAAAGAAGAACCCTACCTCAGAAAGACAATATTATACTGTTAGGGAGGTAAAGTTCCTCAAGGGACATGCAAATGACTGACTGACTGACTTTTTACTTTTTTCCTTTGAGTTTCTCAGAGACTGATGAATAATCTTACACTAGTTGATTCAAGTATGGCGATGGTTTCCCTTTGCGTTCCATCGGTTTGGTATAGTTTTCTCCATTCTGAAGGAGGGTAGTTTCTTTTCTTTACAGACATCTTTCCATTCACACTAAAGATCATATTTTCACTACAGACATCTTTCCATTCACATTCAAGGTCATATTTTCACTGCAGACATCTTTCCATTCACATTCAAGGTCATATTTTCACTGCAGACATCTTTCCATTCACATTCAAGGTCATATTTTCACTGCAGAAATCTTTCCATTCACACTAAAGGTCATGTTTTCACTGCAGACATCTTTCCATTCACATTCAAGGTTATATTTTCACTTCAGAAATCTTTCTATTCACACTCAATGCAATAATTTCACTACAAACATGTTTCCGTTACATCAAGATCAAGGTCATATTTTAACAACAACAACAACAACAAATCATATTCATACAACTGGGTTTCATACGTTTTTATTGCATTTGAAACAGTCTCGTGTTCAGTGAAACAGACAATGAATATGACATTGTTATGGAGATTTAGAGAATGTGGAGGGGGGGGGAGGCGGGAGACCGATTCAAACAAATTTGAGCAAATAAACTAGCAGCAGTGAAAGGATTTACATGATATAGATAATAATGCGTCATCCCTAGAGTTTATAACGGCGTTTTCAGCTTCTGTATTTGATTTATGCAATTGCTCTGTTGTACCTGTATGTATAACAAAGATGGTCAAAATATACATTTTGTGCATCGAACACGTGGTTTTGTTTCGTTTTGTTTTCGTAGTAATTTTTTGTTCAAACTTTCCTCCTTGAATTCTGCGCTGATCTTAAGTTTTCCGTGTTCGTGGCCTAAGGTGGCTTGGCAAATTGCTCAGTATTTTCAATCATCAAGTGTGAACAATTATTTTTGTGCCTTTTTTCGAATTTTTATAATTCAATTTTATCGGAATTTTTATTTTTTTTATTCTTAAGAACTAATGATATATATTTGAAAACTCAGCTTGTAAGTATGTACATTTTATGTATTACAAGTTATAACAAAATATTATATACAACAGTGTACAGAATTATATTTAAAAAAACATTTGTCCACTACAAAAAATATGAAGCAATACAATTATACAGGTTGATTTTTTTTTTACAGCTTGTTAGCGCAAAGATAACTAACTCTGCATGCATAATCGATAATTTTATGAAAAGATTTTGTGTTTGAGAACGCTTGCACAGTTTTAAGTAATAAAACTATATTTTCATTTCTTATCCCAACATTAATTATGTCAGTCCGTAAGAGCAAAACATCTATCTTAATGCGAAGAAAACTAAATTGATGACAACTGACAAAACAAACAAGCCATCTGATATATGTATCAATGAGGAAAAATTGGAAGAAGTGGAGAATTTTTAATATCTTGGATCACTACTAACTAATAATGGAAATACAGTGAGGGAATTTAAAAGGAGAACATCTATTGCTCTTCAGAAAGTAAAACAACTAAAGAATCTGTGGAGAGGAACAGACAGAACCACGAAAATAAGATTTTTAAGGGCATGCATCTTTCCCATCGCAACATATGCCTGTGATACCTGAACACTTAACGAAACAGCTGAGAAACACATAAATGCCTTTGAATGTAAATGCTACAGAAGAGTTCTTCAAATACCATGGATACAAAACAGAACAAATATATCCATACTACAAGAACTTAATATTGAAGAAGGCTGGCTAGTAAAGAGGATTTAAAAAAAGAAAACTTGAATAATTTGGACACATTAAACAAAGAAAACTTGAATATTTTGGACATATTAAACATCATGATGCTCTAGAGAAGACCGTCTTGGAAGGGTACATAATGAGGAGAAGAAAGAGAGGAAGACCAAGGCGAAGATGGCTGCAAGACATCGTTGATAATCTGCAAATGGATGCATCAGAAGCAGGCCATCTTGCTCGCAACCGAGAGGCCTAGAGGAGAGCTGTTAGGGAGGCAAAGTTCCGCAAGGGACATGCAAATGAATGAATGAATGATCCCACTATTTTGACAGATTATATCTACTGTGGTCATCTCAAAGAAAAGAATACCACCAAAATGTAGCATTACCATCGATGGCACAAGTCTGAAACAAACTGATAGATTCAAGTATTTAGGAACAATTACAACAGCTGATGAGAAATGTCACAACGAAATAAAAAGCAGACATGCTCAGGCCAAGTCAGCATTCCAGAAAATGAGAAACATCTTGTGCAACAGATCCATATCAATGGAAACAAGATTCTGAGTATTTAAATCCTACATCGAGCCAATTTTGTTTTATGGACGTGAAGCATGGTCCACGAATAAAGAGAGTACAGCGAGAAATGGAGGCCATGGAAATGTGGTTCAAAAGAAGGATGTTGAAGGTACCATGGACAGCTAAGAAAACCAACGAAGAAGTCTTAAGAGACGCTGGAATTAAAAGGCAAATTACAGCAAAAATCAAGGCAGACAAGCGAGATTTATAGGACATTTTCTGAGAAGAGGAAAATTGGAACACATTGTGGCAACTGGAAAAATTGAGGGAAGAAGAGACAGGGGAAGACAGAGAGAGAGAGAGAGAAGTTACTGGATGGGCTGTTAGTGAGGCTAGGAAGAAAGTCACCGGCGGATCTCATAATCAAGTCTAAAGACAGGGAATCGTGGAGAGAAATGATCGCCTACGCCACGCGGCACGGCACTTGATTGATTGGCATCTACTGTGTATTAGTACATAAGCTTATACAAGGACTTCAGCGCTGAAGATTTCCTCGTCCTGTCCAACTTCTGCCACATGAATTCACAGACTGTAGGCTAAGTACATTTTTTCTCTTTACTAATATGCAAGCTATGACACTCTGCTTTCCTCTGACATGAGCGGTGGTGTAGTGGTTAGTGAACTCCCCTGCTGGGGGTGGGGGTGGGGATGGGGAATGGCACCGAGGTCAACCCAGCCTAAAAAAAATGGGTACCTGGGGTTTTCCTAGGAAAACAAAGACAGCGAGGGCAGATACTGGCATCCCCACCTCAAATGCTGTAGTGGCATGGAAATGTGAAGGCACTAACACTTCACACCCCGCTACGGCGTGCAAATGCTACGGGGCACAGATTTTCAAACATGGAAACTAGATTTTCTCTTCTTTTTGTCCGACTCATATGTTCCTGTTTGATCAAGATGACAATTATGACATCATAACTTGTCCTTTGACTTACTGCTGAACAAAGCCACCTGAACCATGTCTAAAAACAAACAAACACGGTTTTGTGTGTATTTATACACTTAGATATATGCATAACTGAGAAAGAAAAAATACTATGTCAGGTGCAGTGATTTAAAATCGTCTTTTATGTGACATTTATGATGTTTGCTACTTGTTATCTTCTTCTTTTTGAGATTTCTGTTTTCATATGAGCACTCAGACATGCACATGAGACGGTGTACAACAGTGCCCACAACACTATAGCAGTGCCCACAACACTATAGTTGTTCGAAAAGAAACACTTTCCTAAAAATGTGTAAGGAATTGTTGCAGTAATTTCCGCAAAATAAACATATTTTTTAAAGTCAAATTAAATTCAGAAAGTCTGGTGTACATTTGTAGAGATCATGTGAAAGTAATCTGTATCGTTTTCTCTGCATTTTCCATAGAAATATTCTCTTTACATACTGTATATGTATATGCTTGTCCTTTACCTCAGCCTAGGCAGTTAAGATGCTATGTTGGATCGGTTTCTGTTGCCCATGGCTGAATAAAATATAAAATACATTTTGAAAAAAAACTTTTTCTTTACAAACCTATACTCTGGACTGTTTGGTTGAGAAACTGGATCATTTTATGAAGTTCCTTGTGAAGCGAGAATAATACAGCCAAAGTTCCCTGTGAAGCAAGAATATCTACAGCCAAAGTTCCCTGTGAAGCGAGAATAACTACAGCCAAAGTTCCTTGTGAAGCGAGAATAACTACAGCTACAGTTCCTTGTGAAGCGAGAATAATGCAGCCAAAGTTCCCTGTGAAAGGAGAATAAGTAAGGCTCATTGTGAATAACTACAGCCAAAGTTCCATGTGAAAGGAGAATAAGTACAGCCAAACTTCACTGTGAATAATTACAGCCAAAGTTCCCCGTGAAGCAGGAATAACTACAGCCAAAGTTCCCTGTGAAAAGAGAATAAGTATAGTCAAAGTTCCTTGTGAATACTACAGCCAAATTTCTCTGTGAGGCAAGAATGACTACAGCCAAACTTCCCTGTGAAAATAGAATAAGTATAGCCAAAGTTCCCTGTGAAGCATAAATGACTATACCCAATCGGAGATGCCTTCACTGGCTAAAAAAGGTTGCGAAGTGGCTCGACGACCAATTCCAGGACCCCGACGTGTCTGTTCAATGCTTTCATACTCTCCTTGAGCTCGGTCCACCCTCTCTAGCGACGCCTGGCTGCTGTAATCCTGTGGAAGGTAGTTATAACTCTGAGATCGTTGACGATATGAGACGTTGTCGCCAGCATCGTCGTTACGAGTACGGATATAGTTTTTTGGATCGTTCTCGTCAATGAAGCGAACTTCTGGTGGGTATCGATACATGTCGTGAGTATTAGCCTTTTCTACTATTCTAAATTCTCTTCCTAAAGGTAGAGTTGAGTAGCCGTCCATCCTGTAATACTGACCTCTGGAGTCCCTGTGGCCCTGGGTGGCCCATCCATGGGGGATATTCCAGGAATACGTGCTATCCCAGTGGCCGGGTATGGCATTGATGGACGAGATAATATAAGGGCCTCTCCTGTCTGACGTGTACCGATACCGCGGATCTCTCTCGTAGTAAAACCTACCGTCGAGGTCTCTCACAAGCTGGGCCTCACTTGGGAAATCCTGGTAGCGTGACGGGGCTTCACGCGAGGATTCTGATTGCCTGTTTGGACGGTACATGTGGAAGATCTCGCTCGAACTCCTTCCTATTTCAGTTTCAGTGTCGGCTCTCTTCTGGTTAGACCCTGCCTGTGTTGAATCGGTCCGTCCGTTAGACTTTTCATCATTCACGCCTCTTCGTCGCTTTCCATTTTCTTCGCTACCCACATCATCTCTATTTAGTCTCTCGTAATGGCTTCCTCCGCCTTTCCTTGTCTCTGTCCCTACATTCCTCTCGCCGACTTTAACCCTCTCTATTTCGTTCCCTTTATCAGATCGACTGCTGCTCTTTTCCCGCTCTGACCTTTGACCGGTCCCTGACCAAGGGACATAACCATGTCCTGTATCTATTCCTTTCTTGTGGTAAACTCGTCTCTCAGATCTGTCTATGATATCCTGTATGCCTGCAGAGACCACGTGATCAGACGTACTGAGGAAATCTACCTTCTTTATTAGCTTTTTTCTTTCTTCTTCTTCTGCAATTTTTCTGCGCCGCTGAGCTCTACGATTCTGAATTTTTTTGCAAAAACGATAAACAAAACAGCTGATTAACGCGATCACCGTAAGGACAATGAATGTGGAACAAAACGCAACTGCATACAACAAGGTTTTGTCGCATTCAAATTCATCAGCGGACCAGGCTAGAATATGCATTCCGAATCTCCGACTAGGGGAACGGCAGCTGTAAGCCGTGGAATTTGTATCGTACAGGCCAGGAATAAGTACATCGGTTGTCTGGAGCCAGTCTTTGAGCTCAAGCGTACCACAGCCGCAGTGGAAGGGATTGCTGGAGAGATCGATGTGTTTTAGATCATTCAAGTCCTTGAATACATTAGGGTTGATGTTCTGGAGTCGATTGTGGCTCAAAGTCAAAGACTGTATTTTCAGAAGTGGCAAGAACATGGACACGTTCAGGCGAGGGATATCGTTATACCCTAGATCTAAGGTCGTTAGAAGCTCTAGCCCGCGGAACAGTTCAAACCACGGGTTGGTGCCCAGCAGATTGTGCGAGATATTCAAGTGCTTTAAACCTGTGAGGTACTGAAGCAGGTCTTCGTGCAGCGTGCTCAGCTTGTTGTGGGATAGGTCCAGCTCTTCGAGGCCAGTCATGCCATGAAATGCTTGGTCGTCTATCTTCGTCAGTTCATTGTGGCTCAAGAATAATTTCTGAGTAGCTACCCAGTGGAAGAAATATAATTCTTTCAGGAAGTTATGAGACAGATCGATGACGAGGGATGACTGAGGCAAGAATGCCTGATGGTCGAAAGTTGTTATATTGTTTCTGCTGAAGTTTACAAGTTTAAGAAATCTTGCATCTTTAAATAAAAAACTGCCTACAGATCTAATGTTGTTATGGCTCAGATCAACAGTTTCTAGTTTTTCTGCGTTTTCGATTGCATGGAACTCGATAAGTCTGTTGGAATGATAATCGAGAAATTGAAGATTTGGTGTGCTTTTTGGGAGAACAGCCGAGCTCAACATGTTGTTACTGACGTTCAGGTAACGCAAGTTCGCCAGTGACGAGAGATCCACTCTGGAAGATTCGCTTAGTTTGTTATGAGACAGGTCTAACGTGGTTAGGTTCGACCACTGAGCCACGGCATCTCCCTGAAAAGATTCCATTCTGTTGTGGGAAACATTGAGAGCCTGGAGACTGTTAAGGGTGGAGAATCCTTCGCCAATCCTCTGTAGCTCGTTCCGACTAAGATCCAAGACTTGAATGCTTCTCGCTGTTGAGAACGTTCCCTCCGTCAAGTCGTTTATGCGGTTGAAAGACAAGTTTAGAAACGTCACTGAGAACTCCCCAGAGAAAAGTGAATCTATCGTAGTTAGATTCATGTATGCTAGCGATAGCCTGTCCAGCCCTCGACTTAAAAGCTCCTTCACGACGTTTACCAGGCTTTCCTTGGGCACGGCTCCGTTACCTGACAGGTCAAGGTCCTGAATGTTGTGTATGTCAGAGAAGGCATTTTCCTCTACTGATGAGATCCGGCAAAAAGCGAGGTTGATCGTTCTGTTGATGTCGGCTTCCCACTCGGAAGCTGCCTCGAACGACTCTTTCTTGATTGCCGTTATTTGGTTGTGAGAGAGGTCTATCACCTGAAGGCGTTTGGGAACCTGGAAGAATTGTTCAGACAAAATCAAGAATTACTTCCCCTACTCTCTACCATTCCTTGTCTACTTAACTGTCTGAATGCTGTCTGTTTGTATGTCTGAATGCTGTCTGCTTGTCTGTCTGAAAGCTGTCTACTTGTCTGTCCGAATGATGTATGTCTGAATGCAGTCTGTCTGCCTGTTTACATGTTCCTCAGTCTCTAAATCGACATACCTGGCTCTAAATCTGTTTAGAGTGTAATTATCTTTAACTTTGAATATTGTTCGTAATTGTATAGCTACTTCTATGTTTGTATATCGCCGGTCTAACTGTCTCTACGTTTGTATATCACTAGTCTAACAATCTCTACGTTTGTATATCACTAGTCTAACAATCTCTACGTTTGTATATCACTAGTCTAACAATCTCTACGTTTGTATATCACTAGTCTAACAATCTCTACGTTTGTATATCACTAGTCTAACAATCTCTACGTTTGTATATCACTTGTCTAACAATCTCTACGTTTGTATATCGCTGGTGATAACGCTACACTCCGTAATAACCGCACCAGGCAAGGGATCTGTAACATCAACCTCCGAGCATACTTCTATCCTTCCTCACCTGGCGTGACCAACGTTGTATGTAACAGTTTTTGTTTTCCTTATATCATGCAAACGATTAGAAGCACGTCACATGGCTATGTTATGTAATATTTTAATACATAAATGTCAGAGACACATCGCATTAATCTGAAGGAGTCACATCACACCAATTTTAAAGAGTCACATCACATTAAGTTTTAGGATAATATGACACTAATTTTTAGGAGTCTCATCACACTATTTGTTAGGAGTCATATCACATTAATTCTAGGATAATATGACACTACTTATTAGGATAACGTAGCATTAATTTTTATGAGTCATCGCACATTAATTTTTAAGAATCACATCACATTAATTGTTAGAAGTCACATTATGTTCAGTTAACGGAGTCACATAACGTTCAGTTAACAGAGTCACATAACGTTCAGTTAACGGAGTCACATAACGTTCAGTTAACGGAATCACATAACGTTCAGTTAACGGAGTCACATCACTTTCAGTTAACGGAGTCACATCACTTTCAGTTAACGGAGTCACATCACTTTCAGTTAACGGAGTCACATCACTTTCAGTTAACGGAGTCACACTACGACAACGGCGGTTCCACAACTACATGAAATAAACTGGCTCACTCCCTGTCTTCCTGTCTTCACCTGGCCCATATGTTTCGCTGGCACCAGGCTGTTTTGTGCCCTAAGTAAGGCTAACCACAAGGCTAAATAATTTGTATGAAACGGTGCTCATTAAAGGTCAGGAGAGCAACCTTCTGAAGTCCGCTCTCCTTTCAGGCGAATTTCTAATCAGATCCAGCTTGTATGTGCTTTCTTTTTTTTTCTGTTAACGACGTACCGTCTCTCTGTCTCTCTCTGTATCTCTCTCTGTCTCTCTCTGTATCTCTCTCTGTCTCTCTCTGTATCTCTCTCTGTCTCTCTCTGTATCTCTCTCTGTCTCTCTCTGTATCTCTCTCTGTCTCTCTGTATCTCTCTCTGTCTCTCTCTGTATCTCTCTCTGTCTCTCTCTGTATCTCTCTCTGTCTCTCTCTGTATCTCTCTCTGTCTCTCTGTATCTCTCTCTGTCTCTCTCTGTATCTCTCTCTGTCTCTCTCTGTATCTCTCTCTGTCTCTCTCTGTATCTCTCTCTGTCTCTCTCTGTATCTCTCTCTGTCTCTCTGTATCTCTCTCTGTCTCTCTGTATCTCTCACTGTCTCGCTCAGCCTCTGTCTCTATGTGAGTGTGTGTGTTTGTGTGTGTCTCTTTGTCTCATTTGTCACATTTATATATGTAGGTAGTTACTTTCTATATTGAGTGCAGAGATAAGAGTGAGATGTGAATGTTATACTTTAATTGTATTTTATGTCTCTCAGATTTCCCATGTTAGTTATGCTGGTTATATGAGCAGAATATTTGTAGAATGTCTGGAACAGAGTGAAAGTTGTATGATAAAGGGCAGAATGTCAGACGAGTCTGCGTGCCCAGTTCTTAACCCATTGGAAATAAAGATCAATCAATCAATCAATTATTCAATCTCTCTCTGTGTCTTTGTCTCTCTGTCTCTGTCCGTCTGTCTGTCTGTCTGTCTGTCTGTCTGTCTGTCTGTCTCTCTCTCTCTCTCTCTCTCTCTCTCACATATCACCTCATTTGATTTTTAACAAAAAGTTACCCGGAACCTGTTCCCAAACTTCAGATCCACAATCAGATTGTGGGAAGCGCCGAGCGTCTTCAAGTTTGGGAGATTCTTAAACACTTCATCCGGCAGTCCCTTCATCAAGTTGTGGCTGATGTCCAAGTGCTCCACCTTGTTGCTATCTGTGAAAAGGCTATCTGGCATGTAACAGTTTTTTTTTTCCTTATATCATGCAAACGATTAGAAGCACGTCACATGACTATGTTATGTAATATTTTAATACATAAATGTCAGAGACACATCGCATTAATCTGAAGGAGTCACATCACACCAATTTTAAAGAGTCACATCACATTAAGTTTTAGGATAATATGACACTAATTTTTAGGAGTCTCATCACACTATTTTTTAGGAGTCATATCACATTAATTCTAGGATAATATGGCACTACTTTGTAGGATAACGTTGCATTAATTTTTATGAGTCATCGCACATTAATTTTTAAGAGTCACATCACATTAATTGTTAGAAGTCACATTACATTTACTTTTAGGAGTCACATAACGTTCAGTTTAACGGAGTCACACTATAAACAACGCCGGTTCCACAACTACATGACATAAGCTGTCTCACTCAGGGTTCCTGTCTTCACCTGGCTCATATGTTTCGCTGGCACCAGGCTGTTTTGCGCCCTAAGTAAGGCTAACCACAAGGCTAAATAATTTGTATGAAACGGTGGTCATCAAGGGTCAGTAGCGCGGGCCGCTGAGGTCCGCTCTCTTTTCAGGCGAATTTCTAATCAGACTAATGAAAGACCCAGCTATATGTGTTTTGACGTTTTTCTATTAACGACGTACCGTCTCTCTCTGTCTCTCTGTATCTCTCTGTCTCTCTGTATCTCTCTCTTTATCTGTATCTCTCTGTATCTCTCTGTCTCTCTGTCTCTCTGTCTCTCTGTATCTCTCTGTCTCTCTGTATCTCTCTGTCTCTCTGTATCTCTGTATCTCTCTCTGTCTCTCTGTATCTCTGTATCTCTCTCTGTATCTCTGTATCTCTCTCTGTATCTCTCTCTGTCTCTCTGTATCTCTCTCTGTCTCTCTGTATCTCTCTCTGTCTCTCTGTATCTCTGTATCTCTCTCTGTATCTCTGTATCTCTCTCTGTCTCTCTGTCTCTCTATATCTCTCTCTGTATCTCTCTCTGTCTCTCTGTATCTCTGTATCTCTCTCTGTTTCTCTGTATCTCTGTATCTCTCTCTGTCTCTCTGTATCTCTCTCTGTCTCTCTGTATCTCTCTCTGTCTCTCTCTGTCTGTCTCTCTGTCTCTCTCTGTCTGTCTCTCTGTCTCTCTGTCTGTCTCTCTGTCTCTCTCTGTCTGTCTCTCTGTCTCTCTGTCTGTCTCTGTCTCTCTGTCTGTCTCTCTGTCTGTCTCTCTGTCTCTCTGTCTGTCTCTGTCTCTCTGTCTGTCTCTCTCTCTGTCTCTCTGTCTGTCTCTGTCTCTCTGTCTGTCTGTCTCTCTCTCTCTCTCTCTCTCTCTCTCTCTCTCTCTCTCTCTCTCTTACTGTCTCACATATATCGCCTCATTTGATTTTTAACACAAGTTACCCGGAACCTGTTCCCAAACTTCAGATCCACAATCAGATTGTGAGAAGCGCCGAGCGTCTTCAAGTTTGGGAGATTCTTAAACACTTCATCCGGCAGTCCCTTCATCAAGTTGTGGCTGATGTCCAAATGCTCCACCTTGTTGCTATCTGTGAAAAGGCTATCTGGCAAAGATGCTAGTTTGTTATTGTTCAGGCGAACTGTGCGGAGCTCAAGCATTCCACTAAATGTACAGCCTAGCAAGCGTGTCAGCCCGTTGTGAGAGAGGTCAAGATACGTCAAATTTCGCATCTGCACGAAAGTGGAATTTATTATAGGGCCTAGTGCATTGTGGCTTAGGTCCAATGTCAAGGTTGACGCCGGTGTAACTGGGAGGTTTACAAGTTGTATATTGGAACAGGTGATTGTCAGGTTTCGATGACTTCCACACGTACAAGACTGCGGGCATTCGAAAGCTGTGGCACTGAAGATGCAAAGAAAGAACAGGAGGAGTACGTGGCACCTCATTACGGCGGGTCACGAAGTATCCAGTCGATGTTTGGATGTGGAAGAAAGCGGATCACCCACTAAAGCTGTGATCAGGTTCCGCTGATTCGAGAATTTATTATTCCTCTAGATGTGTTTCTGGTGCACTTCTCAAACAGCCATGGCTGAGAGGAAAGTTGTTCCTGGTGTATCCAATAAATCTCTCATGATGGTTGCCTAGAAGAGAAGAGATACAGTCCTTCATCATTTACGACAACTCTTACGTTGTAAAGACAAGAAATAGAATGGTTATATTTCATATAATTCTTCTTCTTCCTCTGCGTTCAGTTTCGTATGCTCAGCTTTCCAAACAGGGAGTCGGGTTGTCTCCATGAATCCCGCTATCAGCAGGAGGTCTTCGCAGGAACCCCAGAGTTTCTTCTCTGAGCTTCTCTCTCGGGGCCATACCTGGGCTCCTGGGTCTCTGTATATGGCGCATGTGTGGTATGTGTTCGGGGGGTCTAGGGGTCGGTTCGAAACATGCATTGTGGCTGTTGGCGAAGTCTTTATCTATATTACTTATAACTATGCTATGAAAGAAGAAATACACCAATGATCATTTATACCACAAAATATTACATACTCGTATAATTATGCTATAAGAAAAAAACAAGCAATGGTCATTTTGTCATTTAAGTCACTTACAGCACTCAGTAATACATGTAATTGTGCTATAAGAGAAAAACATAGCAAAGTAATTTACACCATCCAGTATTACATGTAATTGTGCTATAAGAGAAAAACATAACAAAGATAATTTACAGCACCCAATATTACATATAAATGTGCTATAAGCGAAGAAATATAATGTGCTATAAGAAAAATATAGCAATGATTATTTATAGCGCTCAGTCTTACATATAACTGTGCTTTAAGAGAAGATATGTGATAATAACCATTTATGACAGCTAACGCTACATATAGCCCTGACACACAAAATTTATACGACGTAATTTATAATTTAAAACAGACTTATCTGGATTTTTGAAGCAGGACTAGCAGTCGTGGGTGGATATACGAGAAATGGCACTTTTTCAGTTTAGAAAACATTTTTCAAGTATTTAGATGTTAGCTGTCCTGGAGTTTGCCTCATATTTTTTCATGAATGGCTTTTCTCACGAGTGGAATATTGTATGGTCTTCAATGTGTTCTATTATTCCCTATTTTGTTTCAAATCGAACACTTTTAGACACTTTTTTTTCAAGTGTAATAATATCGTCTGTTTATTTAAGTCATTTATAATTTCATGAAAGATCAGATTGAATGAAAACATTTGCTGTCTTTTGGTACTTAGAATAGAAATCAGGAAAGCTAATCTTAAACATCGGTGAACAATCTGCAGGCAAAGTGACAAACGGGAAATGGTTTTATTTTAATGTTTTATTCCGGACTTCTATTACTGTGGTCTCGGTAAATAAACATTTCCCTTGTTTCAAGACGTGTCCCTTATTGTCCTGCATTCTCAGCTTTGATCGCAGCATGTTCAGAAATACCTAGAATTTTAAAATTATCTTTGTGGAGATTTTCTAGAACATTCACTCTGATGAGAAGTACAACAAGTAGGCCCAACTGGCACATCTGTAAGTCAAGTTATAATCCTTGACCAGTGATTTCACATTTTTGGTTAAAATTTAATTTAACTTTACTGCGCATTCTAGTGATAACCGGGGACAGACCAAGAGGCAGACCGAGGCAAGGGTGGCATGACAACCTGGAAGAAGACCTACCAGCCCTTGGAGTGGACAACTGGCAGGAGAAGACTAAGAATAGAGAGGAAGGGAGACAACTGGCAGGAGAAGACTAAGAATAGAGAGGAATAGAGACAACTGGCAGGAGAAGACCTAAGAATAGAGAGGAAGGGAGACAACTGGCAGGAGAAGACTAAGAATAGAGAGGAATAGAAACAACTGGCAGGAGAAGACTAAGAATAGAGAGGAAGGGAGACAACTGACAGGAGAAGACTAAGAATAGACAGGAATAGAGACAACTGGCAGGAGAAGACTAAGAATAGAGAGGAATAGAAACAACTGGCAGGAGAAGACTAAGAATAGAGAGGAAGGGAGACAACTGACAGGAGAAGACTAAGAATAGAGAGGAATAGAGACAACTGGCAGGAGAAGACCTAAGAATAGAGAAGAAAGGAGACAACTGGCAGGAGAAGACTAAGAATAGAGAGGAAAGGGGACAACTGGCAGGAGAAGACCTAAGAATAGAGAGAATAGAGACAACTGGCAGGAGAGACTAAGAAAAGAGAGGAATAGAGACAACTGGCAGGAGAAGACTAAGAATAGAGAGGAAGGGAGACAACTGACAGGAGAAGACTAAGAATAGAGAGGAATAGAGACAACTGGCAGGAGAAGACTAAGAATAGAGAGGAAGGGAGACAACTGGCAGGAGAAAACCTAAGAATAGAGAGGAAGGGAGACAACTGGCAGGAGAAGACTAAGAATAAAGAGGAATAGAAACAACTGGCAGGAGAAGACTAAGAATAGAGAGGAAGGGAGACAACTGACAGGAGAAGACTAAGAATAGAGAGGAATAGAGACAACTGGCAGGAGAAGACTAAGAATAGAGAGGAATAGAAACAACTGGCAGGAGAAGACTAAGAATAGAGAGGAAGGGAGACAACTGACAGGAGAAGACTAAGAATAGAGAGGAATAGAGACAACTGGCAGGAGAAGACCTAAGAATAGAGAAGAAAGGAGACAACTGGCAGGAGAAGACTAAGAATAGAGAGGAAAGGGGACAACTTGCAGGAGAAGACCTAAGAATAAAGAGGAATAGAGACAACTGGCAGGAGAAGACTAAGAAAAGAGAGGAATAGAGACAACTGGCAGGAGAAGACTAAGAATAGAGAGGAAGGGAGACAACTGACAGGAGAAGACTAAGAATAGAGAGGAATAGAGACAACTGGCAGGAGATTACCTAAGAATAGAGAAGAAGGGAGACAACTGGCAGGAGAAGACTAAGAATAGAAAGAAAGGGAGACAACTGGCAGGAGAAGACCTAAGAATAGAGAGGAATAGAGACAACTGGCAGGAGAAGACTAAGAAAAGAGAGGAATAGAGACAACTGGCAGGAGAAGACTAAGAATAGAGAGGAATAGAGACAACTGGCAGGAGAAGACTAAGAATAGAGAGGAATAGAGACAACTGGCAGGAGAAGACTAAGAATAGAGAGGAAGGGAGACAACTGGCAGAAGAAGATTAAGAATAGAGAGGAATAGAGACAACTGGCAGAAGAGGACTAAGAATAGAGAGAAATGGAGACAACTGGCAGGAGAAGACTAAGAATAGAGAAGAAGGGAGATAACTGGCAGGAGAAGACTAAGAATAGAGAGGAAGGGAGACAACTGGCAAGAGAAGACTATCAACAGAGAGGAATAGAGACAACTGGCAGGAGAAGACTAAGAACAGAGAGGAAGGGAGACAACTGGTTGAACAAGACTAAGAACAGAGAGGAAGGGAGACAACTGGCAGTAGAAGACTAAGAATAGAGAGGAAGAGACAACTGGCAGGAGAAGACTATCACCAGAGAGGAAGGAAGACAAAATCTTGTCTGGAGCAATGAGCTGCAATGCTTGTGAAATTTGAATGAATGAATTACTGCACTCTCTCACTCTGTCTCTCTCTCTCTCTCTCGCTCTCTTTCTCTCTCGCTCTCACTCTCTCTCGCTCTCACTCTCTTTCTCGCTCCCCCCTCACCCCCCAGCCAAACCATTTGTACGCTAGATTAATTGTCCCATATTTGAACTTAACAAAAGATTGTGTGTGTGAAACACTAAAAGCCAAGGAATTTCCTGAAAGGACAAACAAGGAAACTGCAGCATTATCAGCAAGGCTGGCTGCTCCGTGTTGGAAATATCTCAGGAAACATCAAAACACTTCCACCATAAACATCTTTTGGTGAGATAAATAAAATAAAATAAATGCACATTTCATTACCAGGAACCCACATTTAGAATATGGCTCAACATCTTGGTGCACAGCATCAAACACTACGCTGCATAATCTAGACAAGGTTCAAAATCTGTCACTACGGATTATCACAGGTGCCATGAGGTCCACACCAATAGTAGAAGTGCAGAAAATAGTTGGTGTTCAACCGCTAAAGGAACGTAGAGACACAAAAGTCATGACTATGGGAGAGAAATTCCTTAGCTCTGTAAGCCATCCCCTGAAGGAGAGATTCAATAACTTGGCATTAAGACGGCTTAAAAGAAGCAGCTTCATTCACCAGGCCAAGCGTATGCGTAAGCTGATACCTGACCTTCCAACTGTAGTCGCTCCATTATCATCTGTACCAGAGCATACACCATGGAAAGAAGCAGATTATACACAAATAACTATTCAGACTGAAGTGAAAGGTGTGCAGAATGGTGAGATGCAAAGCAGCCTTGTAAGATCAACAGCCACACTTAGTGTGCTAGATGACAAATATCCATGTGACACCTGGATACGTGTGTATACAGATGGATCTGCACACAATGCCATAAAGAATGGAGGGGCAGGAGCACATATTGAATATCCAAACAACACCACTGACAAGATTTCCATACCCACTGGAAAATACTGCAACAACTTTGATGCAGAAGTTAGGGCAATTATTGCTGCAGTTGAAAAACTATCAGACTCCAGAATTGATACATGTCCTGTAGTAATTCTCACAGATGCAAGATCAGTACTGGAAGCTCTTCAGTGCAACAAACTATCAGACCTTAAGGATCCCTTGTCAAAAATTGGCTTACAACAAGGAGTCACTTTGCAATGGATTCCCTCCCACTGTGGGATACCAGGCAATGAGAAAGCTGACCATCTGGCCAAAGAGGGCACTGAAATGGAGCAACCAGACATACCAGTCACCTATAATCAGAAGAAAAGCATGATAAAAACCTACAGGAAGTCACAAACACCACCACATGATGACTATCACATGCTAAACAGAAAGGAACAAGTCACCATCTTCCGTCTCCGAACAGGACACACCCGACTCCGAAGTCATATGTATACAAAGTTTAAGGTTGGTACTACTAATCTATGTACATGTGCCCAGGTGCCCCAAACTGTGGAACATATCCTCCAGAACTGCATCAACTATGAGACACTGAGAAATAATTACTGGCCCAGTGAAACCACTAAAGAAGATAAGCTCTACGGTTCCATACATGAATTACAAAAAACAGTGAAATTTATCCAAGAGACAGGACTGCAGATATAGACAGACAGTGCGAACAAAGAAGAAGAAGAAGAAGATTACCAGGAAAAAAGGGAAAAAGATAAAAACTTCAACAAAATTTGTAGACAAGTCCGAGCTAAATTACCCTTAGGAAAAATCAGTTTATTGAAATTTATAAGCTTTTTCTTTTAAACCTCTAAGGGTATACTCCCCCATTTTTTCTGTGTTTAAACTACTAATGATGATAATACACGTTAAAATATGCAAATTGCTATCGTACTTACTTGTTTGCCTTTATAGAAATGTTTTTAAGTATACATAATAAAACAGCCATGACGTGCATCATTAGCAGTTTGAAAAAAGTCAACTTTACAAATGACGAACACCAGCAGTATATTTTGAGCAGAGATGTAGAGTTGTCAGAATGGCCGAAAGACTGACAATGAAATTTGCCACAGCCTTGATGTTGCTAATCTCTTAATTTGGTCGCTTCGGTTCCGCCCACACGTCCTTTCGTGAGAAAACAAATCAGCGAATTTCAGAAACACTCGGATCAAGTTGCTCGGTTTTGTTATCGGCGTTAACCCTTAGTTTTCTTACTGGCGTTAAGCCTTGGTTTTCTTACTAGCATTAAGCCTTGGTTTTCTGACTGCCATTAACCCTTTGTTTTCTTACTGGCATTAAGCCTTGGTTTTCTTACTAGCATTAAGCCTTGGTTTTCTGACTGCCATTAACCCTTTGTTTTCTTACTGGCATTAAGCCTTGGTTTTCTTACTGGTATGGTGTTCTTATTGGCGTTAACCCTTGGTTTTCTTATTGGCGTTAATCCTTGGTTTTCTTATTGGCGTTAATCCTTGGTTTTCTTATTGGCGTTAATCCTTGGTTTTCTTATTGGCGTTAATCCTTGGTTTTCTGACTGCCATTAACCGTTGGTTTTCTTACTGGCGTCAAACTTTTGTTTTGTTTCTGACATCAAACCTTGATTTTGCTACTGTCATTAAACCTTGGTTTTTGTTACTGTTCCAAGAACAGGGATGACTGGAGAGCCGTTATCCGTGCCCTATGCTCTCAAGGGAGTGATGATGATGATGACGACGACGACGATGACGATAATGATGATGATGATGATGATTAACATTTGATTTTTGTTAGTTACATTAAACCTTGGTTTTGTTACTGGCATTAAACATTGCTGGAAAATCACCAAAACCATAGAAAACAGGTTGAATTCTTTCCAGACTAAATGTTTACGAAGAATTTAAAAAATATTTTGGTCAAACACCATAAGAAATAGCATCTTGTTGGCAGAGATGCAGATGAAGCCACTGACAACAATTATTGAGGAAAGACGCTGGCGATGGTTGGGACATGTGCTCCGAATGACTGACAACTCACTACCAAAAATAACACTAAGATGGACACCACAGGGGAACAGAAGTAAGGGTAGACCAAAAGAGACATGGAGAAGAACAACAGAAAGGATGTTGAGCAATAGAGGGCTCACCTAGGCAAGAGCAGAAAAAAAGGCAAAGGACAGGCATTTGTGGAAAACCCTTGCGGAAGCCCCATGTGCCCTGGGCACTTAAGGCTCAGAGAGAGAGAGAGAGAGAGATTAAACATTGGTTTGTGTTACTGACTTCAAACTTTGGTTTTGTTACTGGCACTACCATTTGATTTTTGTTACTGGCATTAAACCTTGGTTTTTGTTACTGGCATTTGACACTGGTTTTGTGACCGACATTAAGCCTTGTTTTGCGACAGATATTTGTCCTATACCGTGTTACCCTCCATCTCCGACGCTTACATGCTGATTCCGTACCAACATTTTGGCAAAGTTTGGCGGTAACTGTGTCCTATTATTTTTCCAACTTGTCACTTTCTGATAAAACTTGTCTGTAACTTATGCGGAGGTCCGTGAACTGAGTCTTCATTGTATACTAAAATCACTGTGGTTTTTATGTAACATTCTGAAAATGTTGTGGTTTTTACGTAACATTCTGAAAATGTTGTGGTTTTTATGTAACATTCTGAAAATGTTGTGGTTTTTATGTAACATTCTGAAAATGTTGTGGTTTTTATGTAACATTCTGAAAATATTGTGCTTATTTAATATTTTGAGAATATTACAGTTTTCGGGTAACATTTGCACTGGAAAGTTCTGCCTTGCTTAAAAAAAAAAAAAGAACAAATGTAGGTTTTATTGTTTATTTATATTCTATTAAAATCATCATGGCGGCTATTTTAAATACTCTTTTAAGGCTTCATTTTCTTGAAAACTTTTTTTCCCTTCCTTCATCAAAAAGACACGAACCCTCGCCTCCCCTGCCCTTTGAGGCACCGCTTAAAAGTTTATGCCTTTCTAGTATCCGCCTTGTTCATTTAGACACTTGTGCATACACGGGCACGTACGGAAAGAGAGAAAGAAATACCTCAGAGGAACAGAGGAAATGTAATAATTAAATAGAAAAAGGGAGAAAAGATAAAAGGAAGAGGGAATACGCGCGTTATTGTGTTAGCAACGTTCAGTTCTGGTTCAGAAATGCGCATCCCATTCCGTTACAAAACACGGTAAGGCAGAGGTGGGCAAACCTGGTCGCCAATGACCATTTGTTGCCAATGGTCATAAAAGTGTGACTTTTTTGTGTTGAAATTATTGTTCATAAAACTTTATTATTCTTTGCTCTTATTTCGGTGCTGACGTTATTCCATGTATATATCAACTGTTTGAATTTCACTCATTCTGTCACACAGCAATAGGCGGCAACAGAGACCTATGTGACATCAAGATTACCCTTATAAATCATCAGTTATATTCAAACTCATTTTCACAAGACGTTATTAATCCATTACATTCATGGCTGCTTCCACGCCAAAACTTAGCAGTCACATACTGATCTGTAAGCTGAGATGTCTTGATTGATTTGTAAGCTGAGATGTCTTGATTGATCTGTAAGCTGAGATGTCTTGATTGATCTGTAAGCTGAGATGTCTTGATTGATCTGTAAGCTGAGATGTCTTGATTGATCTGTAAGCTGAGATGTCTTGATTGATCTGTCTGAGAGAGGTTTTTCTTACCTCCTGTTCAGTTTTGCAAGTTTTGTTTATTCTTTGCCCGTCGGTATACAAATTGACATATGCTGCCACCAACTACACTTCAGTGCTCCGGTTTTAGAACCTGGTCAGTCAAATTATCTGTTTAAATTCTGATCAACCCACATGGGGGTAATACTAGGTAGTTTAAACTACACCAGCTTTCGGTATCAAAGTTTTATCAGAGATCAAGAGAACTCTTCCTGTCTCCGTCCAAAAATTCCATCTTGGGGATCTCTGCAGTGTTAAATGTTAGGTAGCTGATGAAAGCAGAATCCTTAGTTAGCAAATTTGTGAGTTTCCTTTGGTGAAAGCACTCACTCCCCACTAAGAGAAGCCATGTGACCAGCCATGACATTTTATCAGAAAGCACTCACTCTCCACTAAGAGAAGCCATGTGACCAGCCATGACATTTTATCAGAAAGCACTCACTCTCCACTAAGAGAAGCCATGTGACCAGCCATGACATTTTATTAGAAAGCACTCACTCTCCACTAAGAGAAGCCATGTGACCAGCCATGACATTTTATTAGAAAGCACTCACTCTCCACTAAGAGAAGCCATGTGACCAGCCATGACATTTTATTAGAAAGCACTCACTCTCCACTAAGAGAAGCCATGTGACCAGCCATGACATTTTATCAGAAAGCACTCTGTTCGCCACTACCTCCTCCTACTCCCCCGTTAAATTCTCATAAAAGTGTGACGATCTCCCCTGTTAAATTCTCATAAAAGTGTGATGATCTCCCCCGCTAATTTCTCATAAAAGTGTGACGATCTCCCCCGCTAAATTCTCATAAAAGTGTGACGATCTCCCCCGCTAAATTCTCATAAAAGTGTGATGATCTCCCCCGCTAAATTCTCATAAAAGTGTGACGATCTCCCCCGCTAAATTCTCATAAAAGTGTGACGATCTCCTCTGCTAAATTCTCATAAAAGTGTGACGATCTCCCCTGCTAAATTCTCATAAAAGTGTGACAATCTCCCCTGCTAAATTCTCATAAAAGTGTGACGGTCTCCCCCGCTAAATTCTCATAAAAGTGTGACGATCTCCCCTGCTAAATTCTCATAAAAGTGTGACGGTCTAATAGTTTCTGTGTAACATTTCCTGCATCTAAATGTTTCTTAACTTTTTCCTGAAAGTATGCTCTTGTTGTAGTTTGAAACAGAGTGACTCGGAACTAACATATCACAACGCGGAATGCGTGTGTTTCTATTACCGGACATGCTGTTGCAAATGCATAAAAGGAAGCAAAGCAGTATTTCAGTTTTTTAAGTCAAGTTTTAAGACACGTCCGTTATTTTCTCTTCTAAGCTGCTTGAAACACCGAGGCGGAGGGTGCTACGGTTCAGTCCCTTCTTTTGTATACAGCGGAATCTATTTTTTTTCCACAGTCTTCGCATTCCATTTTGTTATGTCAATTTCCAAGCAAAACTGTATTGTCCCAAGAGTTTATATATATATATATATATATATATATATATATATATATATATATATATATATATCTGAACCTTAAGTGCCCAGGGCACATGGAGGGTTTTCCACAAATGCCTGTCCTTTGCCTTTTTTCTGCTCTTGCCCAAGTGAGCCCTCTATTGCTCAACATCCTCTCTGTTGTTCTTCTCCATGTCTCTTTTGGTCTACCCTTACTTCTGTTCCCCTGTGGTGTCCATCTTAGTGCTGTTTTTTGGTAGTAAGTTATCAGTCTTTCGGAGCACATGTCCCAGCCATCACCAGCGTCTTTCCTCAATAACTGTTGTCATCTGCATTTCCGCCAACAAGATATTATTTCTTATGGTGTTTGGCCAAAATATTTTTCTAATTCTTCGTAAACATTTAGTCTGGAAAGAATTCAACATTGCGTTCCAATTTTCATCTTATTATTCCAGTATTATTGTAACTTATAAAAGAAATGGAATGTAAAAATGTTCATATATTATTTATATTTCTTTACAATACATTTCTGTTTCTTACTTTTTTCCCTAAAAATGGAATTCAGACATGTGTTGAATTAACTCTTTCAAAAGTATAATACTTTTTATAATTTCTTTTTATTATGTATTCAATTGCTTTTTAATAATATTGGGAATATTATGTTGTATATCAGGCAAATGAGTGGCATAGCACAACATATGTATTGTTTATAGATTTTGAGAAAGCCTTTGACAGTGTCAACAGAGATGCACTGTGGAAAATCCCAAGATGGCATGGCCTCCCCCATAAGATAGTGAATGTAATCAAAGCCCTATACGAGGGTTTTCAGTGTAAAGTTATCTGTGGAGAACATACCTCCAGCAGCTTTAGGGTAAAAACAGGAGTGAAACAGGGATATGTACTATCACTAACATTATTTATCTTGGCAGTAGACTGGTTAATGAAGGAGGCAACATCAGACAAACGCAGAGGATTACAATGGACCCTTGACACAGTGCTGGAGGACCTTGACTTTGCGGATGACATTTGTCTACTATCAAGCAGCCACAAAGAATCGCAAGATAAAATAAACAAGCTAACTCAGAATGCAAACAACATAGGATTAAAGATCAACGTAGGAAAGACAAAGTTAATGAAGCAAAATATGAACAACAGAAATGTACTCAGAGTAGATAGCAAGTTAGTGGAGGAAGTCAACGAATTTGTATACCTTGGCAGTAAAGTAGTAGAAAATGGAGACAGCACAGAGGACATCAACAGCAGACTTATTAGAGCAAACCAGGCTTTTGTAATGCTGCAGACTATATGGAAATAAAACAAAAACAAAAACAAAAACAAAAAAACTAAGCATAAATATAAAAATCAGGATATTTAAGAGTAATGTTCTAAGTATACTACTCTATGGAAGTGAATACTGGAAAATCACCAAAACCATAGAAAACAAGTTGAATTCTTTCCAGACTAAATGTTTACGAAGAATTAGAAAAATATTTTGGTCAAACATTATAAGAAATAACATCTTGCTGGCAGAAATGCAGATGAAGCCACTGACAGCAATTATTGAGGAAAGACGCTGGCGATGGTTGGGACATGTGCTCCGAATGACTGACAACTCACTACCAAAAATAGCACTAAGATGGGCACCACATAGGAACAGAAGTAAGGGTAGACCAAAAGAGACATGGAGAAAAGCACCAGAAAGGATGTTGAGCAATAGAGGGTTCAACTGGGCAAGAGCAGAAAAAAATGGCAAAGTACAGGCATTTGTGGAAAACCTTTGCGGAAGCCCCATGTGCCTTGGGCACTTAAGGCTCATAGAGAGAGAGAGAGAGAGAGAGAGAGAGAGAGAGAGGAGAGAGAGAGATATGCTGTATACGTCATTGCCAGCCATATCAGCGATAAAGTAACTCAGAGTTGCTCACCCCTGATTAACGAGACGAAACGTCATAGCTCAAGTAGACGCCCCTTAATTTCAAATCCGCGTGACCGACTTTCTAGGTCTCACAGTTCCTAACTTCCTCTGTGCAAAAGTCGAGGATCTTCGTGTCTTGTCCTGCTTGTCTGTAACTATCAGGCCAGGCAACATGACACTCTGCTATCATAACTGTTCGTGATTACATTGTTGTTTGTTGTGACATAGTGTGATATCTGTGGTTATGGCAATCGATGTACTTGTTTCACAGCGGTATATACTTCAACTCCACCTACCAATTTTATGACTTCTTCTTCTTCTTCTCATTATTGATTCTGTGTTATCTTTGGGTTTTCCATGGCAAGATATTTTTGGTTTCTAGCATGGATGGATGGATGGATGGATGGATGGATGTGTGCTCGCTCGCCCATATACACAAAACAAACACACATTGCTTGGTCAGTTCTTCTCTCCTTTTGTACCCCTATCTGAGCCACAGACCACCAACAAGGACTCTCTATATGTTTCTGTCCTGGACTATTTCTTCTATCCATCTCCAAATGTAGTCCATCTTTTTTTTTAAAATCTCTGCTTTAAGATTCCTTCGCCAAGCGTTTTCTCTGTCTTTCTTGTTTCCTCTTTCCTTTAGGGACTACAGTTGTCACCTTGTCTGGTTATGTTTGTGGTAGGTTTTCAAACTGTGTACCCTATCCATCTCCAACGTCTTTTCGCTATCATTTCTTTCACCGTGTGTTAGTTCGTTTTCTGCCATAGCTCTTCATTCCTAATGTTACCTGGTCATCTAATCTGAAGGATCTTCCCTAAGCATGTGTTTACAAAGGTCATACATGATCCATTCGCTGGGCGAGTGCCATATTTCAACTGTAAATCTGCCAGTCTAGTGAAGGCAAACATAGATCACACAAAGGTATGGTTGGCCGCATGTCAACATATTTAGTACAGCAGTTATCATTCTTATGTGCGGGTTGCCGATTCTGACAGTGTCACCTACATAACAATAATAATGATGATGGTGGTGGTAGTGGTGGTGGTGGTGGTGGTGATAGTGCTGATGATGATGGTGGTGGTAGTGGTGGTGGTGGTAGTGGTGGTGGTGGTGATAGTGGTGGTGGTGATAGTGGTAGTGATAGTGGTGGTGGTAGTGATAGTGGTGGTGGTAGTGGTGGTGGTTGTAGTGGTGGTGGTGGTGATAGTAGTGGTGGTGGTGGTGATAGTAGTGGTGATGGTGGTAGTGACAGAAGTGGTGGTGGTGATAGTGCTGATGGTGGTGATAGTGCTGGTGGTGGTATTGGTGGTGGTGATGGTGGTGGTAGTGGTAGTGGTGGTAGTGGTGGTGGTGATAGTAGTGGTGGTGGTGGTGATAGTGCTGCTGGTGATGGTGATGATAGTGGTGATAGCAGTGGTGGTGGTGGTGATAGTGCTGATGGTGGTGGTGGTGATAGTGGTGATAATAGTGGTAGTGGTGGTGATAGTGGTGGTGGTAGTGGTGGTGATAGTTCTGATGGTGGTGGTGGTGATAGTGGTGGTGGTAGTAGTGGTGGTGATAGTGGTGGTAATGGTGGTGGTGGTGGTGGTGGTGGTGGCGGTGGTTGAAACAACATAAGTAAATAATAAATAATCTCCAACTTGGATACAAAGAAATATCTAGAACAGTTCTAGTTCCGCAGCTAACAGGAGACATTCCTAGACATGGCTCACTTACATGACCTGCACACTTTGTCCATCATTTCTCCTAATTCTAAGTGCCGTGCCGCGTGGTGTAGGCGATCTCCACATTTCCCTGTCTTTTGCCTTGATTATGAGATCCGCCGGTGACTTTCTTCCTAACCACACTGACAGCCCATCCAGTAACTTCTCTCCCTGTCTTCCCCTGTCTCTTCTTTCCTCAATTTTTCCAGTTGCCACAGTGTTCCAATTTTCCTCTTCTCAAGAAATGTCCTATAAATCTCGCTTCTCTGCCTCTGATCTTTGCTATAAGTAGCCACTTAACTCTAACGTCTTTTCAGACTTCTTCGTTGATTTTCTTGGCTGTCCATGGCACGGTCAAAGTCCTTCTTATAAACCACATTTCTATGGCCTCCATTTCTCGCTGTACTACATTTCTCCTAAGTTTATATAAAAAGCGACGTTTTAGAAGAAATCCACTAAAATTAAGGAACCAGAACTCAGGAATTACTGACGGGAAAACTGACTACCGTATTACTTCCCTGGAAATGCAGGCTTTGTGTTCACCGGAATCGACGATGTGATCTGGAAACAAACTTAGCAAGTTGTAAACAACGAGGCTTACGCACAGTAATGTGATAGAATACGGTATGAATGATTAGCCTCTAAAATTAGGAGCTGACTGGCTATGACTCGAACCCAGAGTCTGTATGTGCTCCATTAATGAATAAAACTTCCAAGCAGTAATTCTGACAGGTGACACAAGAGAAACCATCAAAGATGTTCTGCTTGTTGATGTGGCTCCTTTGTCTCTTGGCATAGAAACTGCAGGAGGAGTTATGACCTCACTGAGTAGACGCAGCACCACCTTCCCCACCAAAACATTCCAGACCTTCACTATCTACACTGACAACCAGCCAGGTGTGGACATTCAGGTGTATGAAGGTGAACGTCCCATGACAAAGGACGATAACCTCCTGGGAAAGTTCCACTTGACTGGCACCCCACCTGTACCTCAGATAGAAGTAACATTTGACAGTGATGCCAATGGAATTCTAAATGTTACAGCCACAGACAAGAGCACTGGAAAATCCAGTAATATTACCATTAATATTACCATACAAGGGTCGTTTGAGCCATGCAGAGATTGACGAATGTTGGCCAATGCAGAGAAGCACAAAGTTGAAGATGAGAAGCAACAGGAATGTGTGACTGCCAGAAACCATTTGGAGAACTTCGTCTTCAGTGTCAAACAGGCAGCAGACTCTGCTGGGGACAAACTGTCCAGTTCTGACAAAGACACTGTTCTTAATGCTTGCAATGACATGCTGCAATGACTGGACAATAATTCACTCGCTGAGGATGAAGAGTTTGAAGATCATTGAAATCGGGCGGATTAATTCATCAAAGATGGCTCAACTGCATTCTCAGGGACAGAATGGGCCTTCATAGAACTGTGGATATCCTGATAGTCAGTCCTACAGTTGTAGTAGTGGCCTGACAGTTGTAGTAGTTGCCTGACAGTTGTAGTAGTGGCCTGACAGTTGTAGTAGTGGCCTGACAGTTGTAGTAGTTGCCTGACAGTTGTAGTAGTGGCCTGACAGTTGTAGTAGTGGCCTGACAGTTGTAGTAGTGGCCTGACAGTTGTAGTAGTGGCCTGACAGTTGTAGTAGTGGCCTGACAGTTGTAGTAGTGGCCTGACAGTTGTAGTAGTGGCCTGACAGTTGTAGTAGTGGCCTGACAGTTGTAGTAGTGGCCTGACAGTTGTAGTAGTTGCCTGACAGTTGTAGTAGTTGCCTGACAGTTGTAGTAGTGGCCTGACAGTTGAAGAACTTTTTCATTCCTTTGCATGTCCCTTGCGGAACTTTGCCTCCCAAACAGCACTCCTGTAGGCCTCTCGGTTGTGAGCAAGATGGCCTGCTGCTGCTGCATCCATTTCCAGATCATCAACGATGTCTTGCAGCCATCTTCGTTTCGGTCTTCCTCTTTTTCTTTTTCCCATTATGTATCCTTCCAATACGGTCTTCTCTAAATTATCATGACGTTTAATGTGGCCAAAATATTTCAGTTTTCTCTCTTTAATCCTCTTTACTAGCCAGCCTTCTTCAATATTAAGCTCTTGTAGTATAGATATATTTGTTCTTTTTTGTGTCCATGATATTTGGAGAACTCTTCTATAGCATTTACATTCAAAGGCATTTATGTGCTTCTCAGCTGTTTTGTTAAATGTCCAGGTCTCACAGGCATATGTTGCGATGGGAAAGATGCATGCCCTTAAGAATCTTATTTTTGTGGTTCTGTCTGCTCCTCTCCACAGATTCTTTATTTGTTTTACTTTCTGAAGAGCAATAGATGTCCTCTTTTTAATTTCCCTCATTGTATCTCCATTATTAGTTAGTAGTGATCCAAGATATTCAAAACTCTCCACTTCTTCCAGTTTTTCCTCACTGATACATATTTCAGTTGCCTTGTTTGTTTTGTCAGTTGTCATCACTTTAGTTTTCTTTGCATTAAGATAGAGGTTCTGCTCTTCGCTGTTCTTGCGGACTGACATAATTAGTTTTTCCATTCCTTCTTGTGTTGTGGACAGCAATACTGTGTCATCAGCATATCTAATCTCTGGTATTTCATAACCTCCAACTGTTATGGCATCGTAATATTCTTTGTCGATATCTTCTCTAACATTCCTCATTATATTTACTAATATAAATTACTTTTTCTTTTATAACCAGAATTTTGTTGTGCAATTCTAGTACATTGCTCAATTTCTATAATGTAAATTTTAATATATTGTTCCATTTCTATAATGTAAATTTTAATATATTGTTCTATTTCTATAATGTAAATTTTAATATATTGTTCTATTTCTATAATGTAAATTTTAACATATTGTTCTCTTTACATAATGTAAATTTCCTTTAATGTTTTTTAAACAGCTAAATATAATATCTTACATGATGTTTTGAAATGATTAATCCTATGTTTGTTGACAATGTTGAAATACTTTGTTAACAGTGTTGTTAACAGTAGCAAACATTTAATACACTGAAAATATACTATTGTGTTTTATTTTTTGTTTTTTTTAACTGCTGTATGTCTGACTTATTTATCTTTCTCTCTTACACAAATAGCTACGTATGTGTGAGAAAATGTTGAACTTGCTGTCTGTTAAATAAATCAACAATTTGAAAACATGTTAAAATAAATCCACAATTTGAAAATCTTGAATAAATCCACAAGTTTAAAGCAAATCCACAAGTTTAAAACATGTTAAAATAAACCCACAAGTTCAAAATGTGTTAAAATAAATCCACAAGTTTAAAACATTAAAATAAATCAACAGGTTTAAAACAAAATAAATCTGCATGTTGAAAACATTAAAATAAATGCACAAGTTGAAAACACATTAAAATAAATCCACAAGTTGAAAACATATTAAAATAAATGCACAAGTTGAAAACACATTAAAATAAATCCACAAGTTGAAAACATATTAAAATAAATCCACAAGTTGAAAACACATTAAAATAAATCCACAAGTTGAAAACATATTAAAATAAATCCACAAGTTGAAAATATGTCAAAAGAAATTTTGATTACTAACATCCAGGAGACTGTTAGACTGTTACTTGCAATCTCCATCACAAATTGTCTGGAACTTTTTTTCATGCCATAACTGATTGACCGATCTTTATTTCCAACGGGTTAAGAATTGGGCACGTAGGCCCCATCTGACACTCTGCCCTTTATCACACAACTTTCTGTTCCCCCATGGCAAGAAAGGAGCAAATTTTACTCATGCTTTATTAGAGTGTGTTCAGCAGTCCGCAGCTGATATCAGGATTAGCTAACTGGCTAATCAAGACCCTATAATACTCCCAGTGATGTCTCCTGAAAACAGAACAGTCTGGCCGAGTGAATATGGATCACATTGGAAGGACTTTGGCCATATCAGAAGACATAAGCATACTGAAGATCGTACCCGAAGGAAATATAGAAGCGGAAATGGTGAGAGGTAGACAGAGATGTAGATGGGAAGATAACATACGAGAGTGGACAGGATACAACCTGGCTGATTTCATCATCAATGTGAGGAAACTGGAGAATCATTATCACCAACCTTCGCCCCGAAGACAGCACATGATAATGATGATGATGATGATGACGATGATGCTTTGTGAATTCAAGACTGTCATTTATAGCAAACTAATTTCTCACATAATCAGACTGGACTGTTGGCTTCAATATGGTCATTCCAGATATCCCATCTGTAAAGTTTTAACATCTAATATTGATTGAATATAATTTATTTCTCCTTTTAAATGAAAAGATGTTTGGAAAAATATGCATTGAATTTTTTCTCGTATTGTCATCAGATCTATAAAAAAAATTGACATCTATAATAAAGTTTATTTTAAATGAAAGATTCAAGTAAGTTCGAATTGTGTATTTAATAATTTTTATTAGCTTCTATGTTAAACACCGAAACGTCACTTGACGTAAAGGTCACAGGTCATAAGGCTATGATCATTGCCTCACTTTCAAACGGCTATTTCTGATCAAACATGGCGACCACCGAGTGACGGAGGAAGTGGGTAGCTTTCTTTGAAGAGATATTCTGGCAGAGGCCATATATCGTCCTCTGTACCTGGAATATGAAATCTGTATGCTTTCATGTGCCCTGCCTTCCTTTGTGCTGGATATGAAGTTCATTTTGGATTATAGCGCAAACGCGGGCTCGTTCTGAAGCTTGAAGTAGCGGCTAGAAAGAGTTCAGACGTCGTAAGATGGGAGCACAGACAAGCAAAGAACCGAAGACGCCTTCAGTCAAGATCAAAATAAAGCCAGCGAAGGAGCCAAGAGTCTCTCAGGGAAATATCTTTGCTGAGCATTCAGGTAAAATTATGCCGATTTTTACAATAGAATTATAGTTTTCTTTCCTATCCCTTCTTATGTACCGCACAGAAACTATGACGTATAGTTGAAATGTTTTCTTTCTTTCTTGGCGCACCGATAAAGAGTATACATTTTTTTCATGCAAAAGGAATCTGTTTTCAGATGTATCTTCTGCGTATGCGTTTATCTAAATATGTATTTCAAATTACATTTACCCAGTCTGGAAAGAAAAACAAACGAAATGATTAGGGGTTTCAGAACATTTTAAAAAAAAAAAAAGACAAAACTGTTAGATTAAGGTAACCAGAACTCTTGAGAGGTTACAGAACCTGGTCTCTTTCTCTCTCTGAACCTTAAGTGCCCAGGGCACATGGGGCTTCCGCAAGGGTTTTCCACAAATGCCTGTCCTTCGCCTTTTTTTCTGCTCTTGCCCAGGTGAGCCCTCTATTGCTCAACATCCTTTCTGTTGTTCTTCTCCATGTCTCTTTTGGTCTACCCTTACTTCTGCTCCCCTGTGGTGTCCATCTTAGTGCTATTTTTGGTAGTGAGTTGTCAGTCATTCGGAGCACATGTCCCAACCATCGCCAGCGTCTTTCCTCAATTGTCAGTGGTTTCATCTGCATTTCTGCTAATAAAATGTTATTTCTTATGGTGTTTGGCCAAAATATTACAGAACCTGGTAATCACAGGAAAACTCAAGAAAAGAAAAGAGAAGGAAGGTTAAGAGAAAAGTATTATCTTAGCAGGCTGACCAAATGGCATGAGAAGCAACAAGCAAGCAAGCAAACTAACAGGAAACACTGCAGAAAAAAAGTGGAAGATCATCGGTCCTTGTCTGCATGACATTTAATGAATATCATATTAAATATTAAGCTGTTTCAGTATTTCTGAAGGTGGAAAAGTATACAGTATTTCAGTTTTTCAAAAGTTTGAGAAAAATTATTTTAAGGATAATATTTTTATGAGATCAAAGAGGGATAACACAGTTATCAGGACTGGGTAACCACATATGACCAAGATCCTCATCACCTCTCTGCTTCTCATGCTAACTTTTTGATGCGTTAATCCTGTGGCCAACCATCACACACTTCTGTGCTTCTAATGCTGACTTTTTGATGCATTAATTAATTCTGTGGCTAACCATCACATGCCTCTGTGCTACTCATGGTAGCATTCTGATGCACTTATCCTGTGGCAAGTGATGAGGTAGAGCTTGACACTGTGGTAGTGGAGCCTGCTGAAAAGCTCATTTTTTTGTCCACCATAAGCAAAGTAGCGTATCTCACTCCCTATCCTACACGATAGCTGGACTTCAGCATCTGAAAGCAGCTTCCGAGAGCTTAAGTATAGAGTTTGTGTGGGAAGCGTGAGAGACAAGAAAAGAGTAATTTGAATAGTGAAGATGAGACTTGGGCTATAAAGCTGTTATTTTATGGGGTTATGGTCTGGTAGCTGTCTCATTTTATGCTGAAGTATTATGTATGTGTTTGTTATCCATCTCATGCTGAAGTATTATGTATGTGTTTAAACTAGGAAAAAAGTAGGAACAGCTTTATTAATTAACAAGCGCACAGTTGTGACGTTTTGGTTTGAACCGTAATCATACAAAAAACACACAGAGTGAAGAAATGGAGAAAGAAGATAAAATATGAATTCACACGAATGCTATGTAAAAAGTAGGAACTGAAAGAAATAGAATAAATAAAATAAAAATGGAGTACTTAGCTGTGGCTTGTAAGAGGCTGTGCCAGAAATGTGCATGGTGGAGTGTTGAGAATGTTTAACCAGAGACTTGTAATGTGTGATAGGTGGGTTGTAAAGTGGGGGAGGGAGGAACCACAGAAAGAGGAGAGGTAATGGTAATCTAGCCGGGATACGGTGGAATAGGAGGTTGCAGTTGGGGTGGAGGGGTTGTAATCTGATGCCATGAGGAGGTTTCGAAATATGTGTAGCAAGTAAGAAAGGAGTGGAACAACTTTTGATGCAGTCAGACTGTACCAGCACCACACCTATCACATCTTTCTCCTTGATGTCTGCTCCCTTTACACCTCTATCCCCAGTGAGGAGGGACTGTAGCACTCTGCTGTTTTCTTCATAAAGACTCTTACTCCACCACCAACAGTGATGCCATAATAAGACTTGGAGAGCTGGTACTCAACCTAAATTCCTTTGAACTCAGTGGCAGATACTTTGACCACATCAGTGGTGTCACCATGGGAATGAAAATGGGTCCCAGTTATGTATGCTTATTTATTTATGAGTTTCCTGGAAGTCAAATTATGGGAAACCTACGCTAGCAGACTCCCAGAATTCTATAAAAAGTACATCGATGGTGGGAATGGAGTCAACAGTGTGCCAAAGGAAGAGCTACAAAGTTTTATTGAATTTGCCAACTCACTTAATGAGAACATCAGATTCACCTGTGAAATTTCTGACAAGTCTGTCAACTTTTTAGACATCAGAATATCTGCTGGCACGAACAGTCTTGTCACCTCTGTATTTTACAAGCCCACTGACAGCCACACCTATTTACTTTACACCTCTCATTCTGAAACTTGTTCATCACCACTATCCAGGAAATGACCTTTGGAAAGCATTTAACCGTATCCAAAAAGTGAGCCGTGAAGAGACATTCAGGAAAAAAGCTGTAACCTCATCTGACATAGTCAAATTCATACTTCCATTTCACCCACATGGTCAGATCCACATGGTCAGATGGTTAAGAAAATTCTTGATCGTCATCTACCACTTATCCAACTCGACCCTGATACCCATGGCGTCTTCTCTGATCCACCCCTATTAGCATACAGATGGGAACCAAGTCTTAAGAACATCCACAGCCATCTGCAGTGGATTCTTGCACATGTTGGCACCAGAAAATGTAACCGCCCTTGCTGTGTTACCTGCCCTGTAGTCTGGGAAATGAAAACAATCACCTTTCTCAGAACTATCCTCACTCTCCATGAGGGACTCACATGTGAGTCCTATAATGTGATATATGCCATTGTATGCAAAATACGCAGGACAACTTATATTGGTGAAACTGATCTCAGATTAGGTGACTGCATGCAGAAACATCCGTATGATATCACCCAGCATTCTTCAAAACTGGTCCTTATATTTTATCTTCTTTCTCTATTTCTTCACCCTGTATGTTTTGTATGATTAAGGTTCACACCGAGGCATCACAACTGTGTGCTTGTTAGTTAGTAAAGCTGTTCCTACTTTTTTTTTTCTAGTTTATACATTTTGTTATCACAGCTTTACATCTGTGGGTTCATGTATAGTTAATTACTTTGTTATGTATACATATACACTAATTATTCGTATGTATGTGTTTGTTGTCCATCTCATGCTGAAGTATTATGTATGTGTTTATTATCCATCTCATGGTGAAGTATTATGTATGTGTTTATTATCCATCTCATGCTGATGTATTATGTATGTGTTTATTATCCATCTGGTGGTGATGTATTATGTATGTGTTTATTATCCATCTAATGGTGAAGTATTGTGTATGTGTTTATTATCCATTTGGTGGTGATGTATTATGTATATGTTTGTTATCCATCTCATGCTGAAGTATTATGTATGTGTTTATTATCCATCTCATATTGAAGTATTATGTATGTGTTTATTATCCATCTCATATTGAAGTATTATGTATGTGTTTATTATCCATCTCATGCTGATGTATTATGTATGTGTTTATTATCCATCTGGTGGTGATGTATTATGTATGTGTTTATTATCCATCTAATGGTGAAGTATTGTGTATGTGTTTATGATCCATTTGGTGGTGATGTATTATGTATATGTTTGTTATCCATCTCATGCTGAAGTATTATGTATGTGTTTATTATCCATCTCATATTGAAGTATTATGTATGTGTTTATTATCCATGTCTTGCTGAAGTATTGTGTATGTGTTTATTATCCATCCGGTGGTAAAGAATTATATAGGTTAGGATTGCCCAGTGTCAAAGCATCCAAAGGTTACAGTTATATCCAAGTATCAGGTGGTAAATCAACTAACTTTTGTTGAATTACATAACATACTTTGGGGGGACTTTACTGTTGACCGCATGATCATCTGGATTAATGTTGATTTCCTTCTTTAAGCCTAAAAATAAAACAGATTGGTTTTTTTTTTTTTCTAACAATATTAATTTGAATAAACTAAATTAGATTTTCATAATAACCTGACAGACTATGAAAGATGTTTTCTTTCTTGAAAGTGGGAGTGGCCTGATTGATGGTGGATAGAAGGCAGCGATTTCACTGACCTAACAGCACACTGTGCTGAACACTTCTTCTTTCTAGAACCAATTTGCTATCTATATCTGTAGTTCTGTTTCTTGGATAAATTGGGCAGTTGTTTGTTATTCCTGTACAGAACTGTGAAACTTAGCTTCTTGGTTATTTTCACTGAGCTAATAGGTGCCACTTGGGTAATTTCACTGAGCTAATAGGTGCCACTTGGGTAATTTCACTGAGCTAGTAGGTGCCACTTGTGTAATTTCACTGAGCTAATAGGTGCATCTTGGGTAATTTCACTGAGCTAATAGGTGCATCTTGGGTAATTTCACTGAGCTAATAGGTGCATCTTGGATAATTTCACTGAGCTAATAGGTGCATCTTGGATAATTTCACTGAGCTAATAGGTGCATCATGGGTAATTTCACTGAGCTAATAGGTGCATCTTTGATAATTTCACTGAGCTAATAGGTGCATCTTTGATAATTTCACTGAGCTAATAGGTGCATCTTGGATAATTTCACTGAGCTAATAGGTGCATCATGGATAATTTCACTGAGCTAATAGGTGCATCTTGGGTAATTTCACTGAGCTAATAGGTGCATCTTGGGTAATTTCACTGAGCCAGTAGGAGCATCTTGGGTAATTTCACTGAGCTAATAGGTGCATCTTGGGTAATTTCACTGAGCTAATAGGTGCATCTTGGGTAATTTCACTGATCTAATAGGAGCAGCTTGGGTAATTTTACTGAGCCAGTAGGTTGAGAGTTTTATTGTTTGAGATTGTGTTCCTGCCTGCTACACAATGTGGGCCGCACTCATGTGACAGGTCTGTTTCCATCCAGGAAGTGAGTTAAAGCCTTGACTTCCTTAGTTCGCCAGACTGTCGGTCATAGCTTGAACTTAATTAACTTCCTTCAGTACGTTGCATGCTGATTAATCACCTGTGTTGCTACAAAGCTGATTAATAGAAGGAGAAAAAAAACATTTGTTAGAACTGTTAAGAGACAGATGATAAAGATATGAGAGATGGCGTGTTAGAGAAAGATGCAGCAGATTTCCTGGACAGACAGAAAAACAAACGAAGGTCTCAGAGAAGTTTCAGAACAACTGAAACTAGTTCAAATTGTAATGAAAGGAAAGTCAAAATATATTGGAAATGTGAGAAAGCAGAAGTTAGAGAACCTAGTAATGCTTGAAAAATTCAAGGGAAAAAGAAGAAGAGGGAGGCCAAGAGAAAAATGTTTCAGCCATCTGACTAAGTGTCATGAAAAACAAAAACGCGTGAGTTGTTGGAAAACAGCAAACATTGCTATGATAGAGAAGCATGATGGTGTGAGGCAGGGCAGGTCATTTTATGATTTAAGCCAAACCCTCCACACCTCAGCCATAAATGGCACATTTCTACCGACTTCTTACACCTCCGCTATAAATGACACATTTCTACCGACTTCTTACACCTCAGCTATAAATGACACATTTCTGCCGACTTCTTACACCTCCGCTATAAATGACACATTTCTACCGACTTCTTACACCTCCGCTATAAATGACACATTTCTACCGACTTCTTACACCTCAGCTATAAATGACACATTTCTACCGACTTCTTACACCTCAGCCATAAATGACACATTTCTACCGACTTCTTACACCTCCGCTATAAATGACACATTTCTACCGACTTCTTACACATCAGCTATAAATGACACATTTCTGCCGACTTCTTACACCTCCGCTATAAATGACACATTTCTGCCGACTTCTTACACCTCCGCTATAAATGACAAATTTCTACCGACTTCTTACACCTCAGCTATAAATGACACATTTCTACCGACTTCTTACACCTCCGCTATAAATGACACATTTCTACCGACTTCTTACACCTCCGCTATAAATGACACATTTCTACCGACTTCTTACACCTCCGCTATAAATGACACATTTCTACCGACTTCTTACACCTCCGCTATAAATGACACATTTCTACCGACTTCTTACACTTCAGCTATAAATGACACATTTCTACCGACTTCTTACACTTCAGCTATAAATGACACATTTCTGCCGACTTCTTACACCTCAGCTATAAATGACACATTTCTACTGACTTTTTTAACACCTCAGCTATCAGTGACACATTTCTACTGACTTCTTACACCTCAGCTATCAATGACACATTTCTACCGACTTCTTACACCTCAGCTATAAATGACACATTTCTACCGACTTTTTTAACACCTCAGCTATCAGTGACACATTTCTACTGACTTCTTACACCTCAGCTATCAATGACACATTTCTACCAACTTCTTACACCTCAGCTATAAATGACACATTTCTACCGATTTCTTACACCTCCTCTATAAATGACACATTTCTACTGACTTTTTTAACATCTCAGCTATAAATGACACATTTCTACTGACGTCTTACACCTCAGCTATAAATGACACATTTCTACTGACTTTTTTAACACCTCAGCTATCAATGACACATTTCTACTGACTTCTTACACCTCAGCTATCAATGACACATTTCTACCGACTTCTTACACCTCAGCTATAAATGACACATTTCTACCGACTTCTTACACCTCAGCTATAAATGACACATTTCTACCGACTTCTTACACCTCCTCTATAAATGACACATTTCTACCGACTTCTTACACCTCAGCTATAAATGACACATTTCTACCGACTTCTTACACCTCAGCCTTAAATTACACATTGATACACAAACCTAACTCCACAAAAAAAGAGAACTGCTTCCAACAGCGGAGCCTAGATTTTAGTGCCGGCGATGACAGACCTCGAAGTTCAACCTGACCACAAGGCCAGGACAACGTGAACTACACTGCCGATACAATAATATTCGGGCCGATAACTCTGGAGTAACGGACTTGTCAGTGCCACAAGAGACGGCGTCTGTACAGATTTAGTGCAGCGCTTAATATGGCTTCCTGTAAAGAACGGAAAGTATTTACCAGCACGAGTTAGTACACACAGAGCTACGGCTTTCTCGTTTCTTTCTGTTTCCTTGTTGTGTTTGAGAACACTTAGATCTGCTTCATGGGCCGCTTCCAGCGCAGACAGTGGCATGTACAAGTGCTAGATCTTCCCTTGATTGTACATCAATGTGTGTGTGTGCGCGCGTTTAGTATACTTCAGTATGCATCTTTTTTTTCAGAAACAGTTCTGTGGCGAAATTGGTAGGTTTTTTTTTTAGAGTGGAGCGCATAGAAGCCGGATTAGCAACCAGTTTGAGAGACTGTTCGCTACGTAATTGTTTTTTTAATATATAAGAATTTGGATATAGTGTAAGGAAAGAGGAGTAAGGGAAGCGTGCCTCGTCTTGTGTTCTCTCTTTTCTCATATACCTGTCAGTGTTGAGGGGGGCGGAGCTCAGCGGTGTCGGCTCTTTCTCTGTGTGAGAATTATCCTCAGGTGTTTGTACTTGTTTCATGGCCCGCTTCGGTGCTCTAGAAGTTAGTGCGGTCAACCCGCGCGGAGGTCGTTGGTTCAGGTTTGGCTTTTCTGGTCAATAGCTGTGGAAATGGGTAGCTGGTTCTTTCTGAAACTGGGGAAGTAAAGGCTGTCAGACACGACAGTCGGCCGTACCAGCCTGTGTGGTGCGGTCAAGCCAAGGAAAATACCGACCACTAGCACACTATCCCAGAGCGCCTGTATGGCTTAACCGGACATTTTCTTTGTCTTTGAAGGTACCGATCTGGCCACGTAAGACTTGTCTTGATCGTATGTGCCCTGTGCCAGGTGCTCGCATAATGTCCAACGTAAATGTGATGGAGGGCAAGGTTAAAATTCTCATTTCCACGCCATTGAGGCATATAGGGAATACGGTGTTGGGCTCGTATTTCCAAGACCATCAGCACATGAAAGTGTGATATGCTCGGTACCACGCTTGGCCGTATTTACCTTCCCAGATTTCCCTGGCACCCTTTCTTGGAGGCTGGGTGGAGCCCGGGACATTGTTGGTGTGTACCAGGAAAAACATCCCGCTAATGTGACTTGAACCGGGTACCCCCCAGATTAGTAGACTGAGTACGGGGACCAGTCAGCCAGAACTGACTTTGATCTTGTCCTGCCTCTTCTGCTGCTGCTCATTGTAACAGGCTGTTGGCCTGGCCCAGGGGATGAACCCTCCGGAGAAGTTTGCTGCTTGGATCTACTCCGTCTCCCCAGATGACAACTCGTACTCTTCTTCTTATATCTTATATCCTTCCCGTGCCGTTAAATGTCACATAGGACTCGCAAAGTAGTTCGCCAATTTTTCCTGTCTTCGGCGAGTCTTTCAACCTCATCAAAGGATTTTATGCCTGTTAATTTGGCCTCTCTTAATAATGTCCTCTTCAGAGTTTCACGCTGTCTGCCTCTTTTTATTCGGCCTGTTGTGTTCCACATGATAGCTTGTTTTGGGATTCTCTGATCATTTCTTCTCATCAAGTGACCAACATATGTCCATCTCCTTTTCCTGATCACCCATGAGACTAGTTGTTGTTCAGTCATCTGTCTTATCTCCGCATTGTTCTTGAATTCATTCCACCTGATGCACTCTTCTAGGTGACTCATTATCGGCGGATGTTGTGTTGTTATTGTTGTTATTAACCCTTGTGCTGGTCGTGCGTTGATAAGATTAGCACGTTGATTGCAGCTCCTGGCTGTAATGTTAAAAAAAAACCCCGGGATGGAGATAGAAACAACCCAGAAGCGGATTTAGTGTCGGGGGCTTGTCAGGAAAGAGGGAACTGATTTCCTTTGTTTCTTCAGATTACATTGCTTGAGATTGTTTGTTGTTTTTTTTTTTTTTTCTAAACAGAAACTTCTCGTTATTCCGTGCGATGTTCATGTCTTAGATTTCAGCGGGAGAGAGAAGGAGAGAATAGAACATCTAGCGCCTTGAATATACATTAGAGACGAGTAAAGAAGACTGTTGTCCCAGCTGTGACTAAAGGCTGAGGAGAAGTTGCAGGACGCGTGAGAGATAGAAAAATAACGAGAGAATGACCGTGACTCCCCCCGTGTGGTACCCGGGATCTGCAAAGAATAGGACCACTGTACCCTACCACGCATGATCGTAAAAGGCGACTAAGGAGGGTTCGGCATAGGGCCAGCAACCCTATCTGGTAAAAAAAACTATCAGACTGCTACAGAAACGGAAGCAAGGGAAAAAACAAATGCAGGTGGAAGGAGAAATGCGTATCAGGAAACTGAGCCCATGAAGGTTGTGGATGAAAGCCAGCCACTGGAAGTCCCCAGCCCGACTGCAGACCTCCTGGAACCTAAACACAAGATACAAATAGGCAACTGGAATGTAAGAACACTAAACCAGACTGGAAAACTAGCACAAACCATCAAGGAAATGCACAGATACAAACTAGACATACTAGGAATACAAGAAGCAAGATGGACAGGACAAGGCAGAAGGAAATTAACAACACAGCACACAGAAGATACAATAATATGGTCAGGTAAAGAAGATCTTCATGAAGGAGGAGTAGCATTGATTATAACAAAAGAAGCATCAAGAGCATTGCAGAAATGTACCCCAATAAATGAGAGATTATTATATGCACGGTTCAACTCAAGATTCACGAAACTGTCTATTATAGTTTGTTATGCACCAACAGAAGCAGCTGAAGAGGAATTAAAAGAAGATTTTTACAACAGCCTCCAAGCAACAGTAGAAACAATACCCAAGCATGATATGCTACTCATCTTGGGCGACTTCAATGCAAAAGTAGGTGAAGGAAATGAAGATAGAAGAAGAATCATGGGAAGAGAAGGAATCGGAGAAATAAATGAAAATGGAGAAAGACTGTGCAGTTTCTGTGAAGAAAACATGATGACCATCAGAGGGACAATTTTCCAACACAAAAACATCCATAAGGTGACTTGGAGGTCACCAGATAAAACCACAGAAAACCAATCGATCACATACTAATAAACAACAACTGGAAACGGTCACTACAAGATGTGCGAGCAAGGAAAGGAGCAGATGTAGGAAGTGATCACAACCTTCTGGTAGCAAAAATAAAACTAAAATTAAGGAAAGCCAAAATCGGAGAACACAGAAAGATACATTTTGATACAAGAAAATTGATAGACTACCAAACAAGAAATGAATTCTCAATAGTACTTAAGAACCGCTTCAGTGTCCTACAAGACGAAACAGAAATGTCCATATTAGAGTTCAGTAAAACACTACAGGAAACAGCAAAAGAGGTGCTGGGATATCGGAAAAGGAGAAAAGAGGAATGGATAAGCGAGACCACATGGGAAAAGATAGAACAAAGAAAAGAAATCAAGAAAAAATTACTGAACACCAAATCACAACGGCTTAAAGAACGAGTTTTAAGTAATTATGCACAAAAAGACAAAGAAGTGAAGGAATCATGCCGTCAAGATAAACGTCAATATTATGACAACTTAGCAGAAACAGCAGAGAAAGCAGCATATACAAATGACATGAAAACCATATATAAAATCACAAAGCAGATGACAGGTAACTTCAGCACAAGATGTGAAAGTGCAGTAAGAACACAAAATGGACAACTGGTCAGTGGAAAAAGAGAAAAAATTGAAAGATGGAGGGAACACTTTAACACCCTACTAAACAGAACACAAGCAGCACAAACAATAGACATACCTGAAGCAAAAACGGAACTAAACATCAATACAGGACCAATAACAATAAGTGAAGTAAAGGAGGCGATAAAGAAGCTAAAATCAGACAGGGCACCAGGTGAAGATGAAGTGACTGCTGAGATGTTGAAAGCAGAAGAAACAGAATCACCTAAACAACTTTGCCGGATATTACAACACATTTGGGATCTAGAAAAAGCCCCAGAGGAGTGGAAAACTGGGCTTATAGTAAAACTACCAAAGAAGGGTGACCTCAGAGATTGCGGGAACTGGAGAGGCATTACCCTACTGCCACTCACCAGTAAAGTATTTTGCAGAATAATCATCAACAGAATTGTACCAACACTTGAGGAAAAACTTCGGAAAGAGCAGGCAGGATTTAGGAAAGGAAGATCATGCATAGACCACATATTTGTACTTAGACAAATATTAGAACAGGCAAATGAGTGGCATAGCACAACATATGCATTATTCATAGATTTTGAGAAAGCCTTTGACAGTGTCAACAGAGATGCACTGTGGAAAATCCTAAGATGGCATGGCCTCCCCCATAAAATAGTTAATGTAATCAAAGCCCTATACGAGGGTTTTCAGTGCAAAGTAATCTGTGGAGAACATATCTCCAGCAGCATTATGGTACAAACAGGAGTGAAACAGGGATGCGTACTATCACCAACGTTATTTATCTTGGCAGTAGACTGGTTAATGAAGGAGGCAACATCAGACAAACTCAGAGGATTACAATGGACCCTTGACACAGTGCAGGAGGACCTTGACTTTGCGGACGACATTTGTCTATTATCAAGCAGTCACAAAGATATGCAAGAAAAAATAAACAAGCTAACTCAGAATGCAAACAACATAGGACTAAAGATCAGCGTAGGGAAGACAAATTTAATGAAGCAAAATGTGAACAACAGAAATGTACTCAGAGTAGATAGCAAGTTAGTGGAGGAGGTCAACGAATTTGTATACCTTGGCAGTAAAGTAGTAGAAAATGGAGACAGCACAGAGGACATCAACAGCAGACTTACTAGAGCAAACCAGGCTTTTGCAATGCTGCAGACTATATGGAAATAAAAAAAAACTAAGCATAAATATGAAAATCAGGATATTTAAGAGTAATGTTCTAAGTGTACTACTCTATGGAAGTGAATGCTGGAAAATCACCAAAACCATAGAAAACAAGTTGAATTCTTTCCATACTAAATGTTTACGAAGAATTAGAGAAATATTTTGGCCAAACACTATAAGAAATAACATCTTATTAGCAGAAATACAGATGAAGCAACTGACAGCAATTATTGAGGAAAGACGCTGGCGATGGTTGGGACATGTGCTCCGAATGACTGACAACTCACTACCAAAAATAGCACTAAGGTGGACACCACAGGGGAACAGAAGTAAGGGTAGACCAAAAGAGACATGGAGAAGAACAACAGAAAGGATGTTGAGCAATAGAGGGCTCACCTGGGCAAGAGCAGAAAAAAAGGCGAGGGACAGGCATTTGTGGAAAACCCTTGCGGAAGCCCCATGTGCCCTGGGCACTTAAGGTTCAGAGAGAGAGACCGTGACTCGAACCTCGGACTCTGATGGCGGGGGCAACCGTCTAGCCGAGAGGTTATACGTGTTGGGAGCTCAGAGATGGCCTTGTCCTCTCCCAGCCAAGCGGTTGCTCGTCCTACCGGAGCCCCGGGTTGGAGTGACACTTTTTCTGGTACTATTTTTCTTTCTCTCGCGTCTAAAATTCTTCCTATTTTTCTTTCTCTCGCGTCTAAAATTCTTCCTATTTTTCTTTCTCTCGCGTCTAAAATTCTTCCTATTTTTCTTTCTCTCGCGTCTAAAATTCTTCCTATTTCTGGCCCTGCCACTTTACCGTACGGAAAGCTGGTTGTTTGATATTCACAGTATAATAATGGAGCTTACTGCAGCCGAGGAAGGCCCGCGAATGGTCAGCTTAATGGAGGGTGAAGAGTGTACTGCGGGTAGAAGAGTTGTAGAAGAGCTCTAGATCAGTGCGCATGGTACCACGCTTGTGCGTGTCTGGTGCCAAATGATTGAACTCAGCTTTGGTTGTCAAGAACAACGGACTCGGGCATTGTTTGTCAAGAACAACAGACACAAGCATTGGTTGTCAAGAACAACGGACTCGGGCAGTGGTTGTCAAGAACAACAGACACAAGCATTGGTTGTCAAGAACAACGGACTCGGGCATTGATTGTCAAGAACAACGGATTCGGGCATTTGTTGTCAAGAACAACAGACTCAAGCATTGGTTGTCAAGAACAACAGACTCGGGCATTGATTGTCAAGAACAACGGATTCGGGCATTGGTTGTCAAGAACAACAGACACAAGCATTGGTTGTCAAGAACAACGGACTCGGGCATTGATTGTCAAGAACAACGGATTCGGGCATTGGTTGTCAAGAACAACGGATTCGGGCATTGATTGTCAAGAACATCGGACTCGGGCATTGATTGTCAAGAACAACGGATTCGGGCATTGGTTATCAAGAACTATAGACTCAAGCATTGGTTGTCAAGAACAGGCTCGAGCGTAAGTGTCAGAGTGAAGTAGCCGACCTGGTCTAGGCGACGCCATTATGTGGCATGATGTGTTATCATCAAAATCGTGTTGCTACACTTGTTATGTGGCATGATGTGTTATCATCAAAATCGTGTTGCTACACTTGTTATGTGGCATGATGTATTATCATCAAAATCGTGTTGCTACACTTGTTATGTGGCATGATGTATTATCATCAAAATCGTGTTGCTACACTTGGTAGAGAACAAACTTCATAATACAAGGCGTAATAATAATGTTTTAAAAATGTTTTCCGTAAAGCAGGTTTAATATAAAAAAAAAAATTTAAGTCCTGAATTTCCATGACCAAATTTACTTCACTCAGAATTCATTATAGATACACACACTTCCGGATTAATGGTTTATACTAAATTTAGTCATGGAAGTTCTGGAATTGAGTTTTATTAAATTTTCATACTTCGCGGAACATAAATCCAAGATTCAGAAAGGAACCAACAAAACAACGGCCCCAAAATTACAAGAACCCCCGATCAGCAGTAGGGCCCACCCAGACACCCAGGTGAAGCTGTTTCTCGTCTGATGGTAGGGCGTTACCTGCGGGAGAGTACTTGCCTTGGCAGGGCCTGTATTTATGCTTGTTAATTGCCCATGTCAGCATCACTGATTGAATAAATAGATACCACACCTTCATGGCAGGTCTCTCGGCTTTCTGGAGGTGAATTGTCTGCTATGAGGTTCCCACGGTGGTTCTCAACCTTTGCAGGGACATGGTCCCATAAAACCAACGATAATTTTGCCGCCAACTTCACCGCGTGGTATTAAATTCAAACTTTTCCAAAGTTAATATTACGAGGATGTGTATGTTTGGGTTCTTTGTGGTGTACAAATGCAGACTTTAATAAACGAATCACCACTTGACCCCTTTTCTTCAGCAGGCGGGGAACCGGCGCCCCAACATGTGCCTGGTATGCTTTGTAAGTTTGGCTGATTAGGTCGTAACTGTATCTCTTCACCTGGAACGCATGTGCAGAGATGGCAATCCTGACGGTGTTATAAGACGCTTTGAGCGGGGATGGGGATGCGTGTATACACTATATACAGTGCCAGTGTTGACAGTTATGCACGGAAGCATTTTCAGTCAAATAAGTGATAATTTCCTAGCGTGTGTGTGATCGGTGAAGTATAAGTACATTTTAATCTGTGAAGTGAGCGTCGGTGTTGCATTTCTGTTTCTTATTTTAGTTTTTTTGCTCTAAATTAACTTGCGTCAGTTGCTGTTATGCTGCAGACACATAGGTTGCTGTTATGCTGCAGCCACATAGGTCGCTGTTATGCTGCAGCCACATAGGTCGCTGTTATGCTGCAGACACATAAGTAGCTGTTATGCTGCAGACACATAGGTCGTTGTTATGCTGCAGACACATAGGTCGCTGTTATGCTGCAGAAACATAGGTCGCTGTTATGCTGCAGTACCCAGCCGACCTACAAGACAGTAGGGTGGGGTCTTTCTTAGTCTGTCCCCAGCCGACACACAAGACAGTAGGTTGGGATCTCTCTTAGTCTGTCCCCAGCTGACACACAAGACAGTAGGTTGGGGTCTCTCTTAGTTTGTCCCCAGCCGACACACAAGACAGTAGGTTGGGGTCTCTCTTAGTCTGTCCCCAGCTGACACACAAGACAGTAGGTTGGGGTCTCTCTTAGTCTGTCCCCAGCCGACCTACAAGACAGTAGGTTGGGGTCTCTCTTAGTCTGTCCCCAGCTGACACACAAGACAGTAGTTTGGGGTCTCTCTTAGTCTGTCCCCAGCCGACACACAAGACAGTAGGTTGGGGTCTCTCTTAGTCTGCCCCTAACCGACCTACAAGACAGTAGGTTGGGGTCTCTCTTAGTCTGCCCCTAACCGACCTACAAGACAGTAGGTTGGGGTCTCTCTTAGTCTGCCCCTAACCGACCTACAAGACAGTAGGTTGGGGTCTCTCTTAGTCTGCCCCTAACCGACTTACAAGACAGTAGGTTGGGATCTCTCTTAGTCTGTCCCCAGCCGACACACAAGACAGTAGGTTGAGATCTCTCTTAGTCTTTTCCCAGCCGACCTACAAGATAGTAGGTTGGGATCTCTCTTAGTCTGTCCCTAGCCGACCTACAAGACAGTATGTTGGGATCTCTCTTAGTCTGTCCCCAGCCGACCTACAAGATAGTAGGTTGGGGTCTCTCTTAGTCTGTCCCCAGCCGACCTACAAGACAGTAGGCTGGGGTCTCTCTTAGTCTGAACTCTCCCCCTTTCTGGCTTGGTAGTCCCGACCAGTAGCTACTCTGCTGCCGGCATGTCCTCTTGCGATCATTAGGACACTCAGAACCTACCACGGCATCACAAGGCAAGGACGGGTGGGTGGAAGGCGTTGAGATGGAAGACATATAAGCTTATTCGATGCTGTGAGTTGAGTGTCTGTGTATAACTTGATTATCTTGACAGAACACCCTACTAAATGTTGAGAAAGGAACCAACAAAACAACAACAACAACAACAAAAAAGGCCCCAAAATTACAAGAACCCCCGATCAGCAGTAGGGCCCACCCAGACACCCAGGTGAAGCTGTTTCTCGTCTGATGGTAGGGCGTTACCTGCGGGAGAGTACTTGCCTTGGCAGGGCCTGTATTTATGCTTGTTAATTGCCCATGTCAGCATCACTGATTGAATAAATAGATACCACACCTTCATGGCAGGTCTCTCGGCTTTCTGGAGGTGAATTGTCTGCTATGAGGTTCCCACGGTGGTTCTCAACCTTTGCAGGGACATGGTCCCATAAAACCAACGATAATTTTGCCGCCAACTTCACCGCGTGGTATTAAATTCAAACTTTTCCAAAGTTAATATTACGAGGATGTGTATGTTTGGGTTCTTTGTGGTGTACAAATGCAGACTTTAATAAACGAATCACCACTTGACCCCTTTTCTTCAGCAGGCGGGGAACCGGCGCCCCAACATGTGCCTGGTATGCTTTGTAAGTTTGGCTGATTAGGTCGTAACTGTATCTCTTCACCTGGAACGCATGTGCAGAGATGGCAATCCTGACGATGGAACCGTGTTATAAGACGCTTTGAGCGGGGATGGGGATGCGTGTATACACTATATACAATGCCAGTGTTGACAGTTATGCACGGAAGCATTTTCAGTCAAATAAGTGATAATTTCCTAGCGTGTGTGTGATCGGTGAAGTATAAGTACATTTTAATCTGTGAAGTGAGCGTCAGTGTTGCATTTCTGTTTCTTATTTTAGTTTTTTTGCTCTAAATTAACTTGCGTCAGTTGCTGTTATGCTGCAGACACATAGGTCGCTGTTATGCTGCAGCCACATAGGTCGCTGTTATGCTGCAGACACATAGGTCGCTGTTATGCTGCAGACACATAGGTCGCTGTTATGCTGCAGACACATAGGTCGCTGTTATGCTGCAGACACATAGGTCGCTGTTATGCTGCAGACACATAGGTCGCTGTTATGCTGCAGACACATAGGTCGCTGTTATGCTGCAGACACATAGGTCGCTGTTATGCTGCAGTACCCAGCCGACCTACAAGATAGTAGGTTGGGGTCTTTCTTAGTCTGTCCCCAGCCGACACACAAGACAGTAGGTTGGGGTCTCTCTTAGTCTGTCCCCAGCTGACACACAAGACAGTAGGTTGGGGTCTCTCTTAGTTTGTCCCCAGCCGACACACAAGACAGTAGGTTGGGGTCTCTCTTAGTCTGTCCCCAGCTGACACACAAGACAGTAGGTTGGGGTCTCTCTTAGTCTGTCCCCAGCCGACCTACAAGACAGTAGGTTGGGGTCTCTCTTAGTCTGTCCCCAGCTGACACACAAGACAGTAGTTTGGGGTCTCTCTTAGTCTGTCCCCAGCCGACACACAAGACAGTAGGTTGGGGTCTCTCTTAGTCTGCCCCTAACCGACCTACAAGACAGTAGGTTGGGGTCTCTCTTAGTCTGCCCCTAACCGACCTACAAGACAGTAGGTTGGGGTCTCTCTTAGTCTGCCCCTAACCGACCTACAAGACAGTAGGTTGGGGTCTCTCTTAGTCTGCCCCTAACCGACTTACAAGACAGTAGGTTGGGATCTCTCTTAGTCTGTCCCCAGCCGACACACAAGACAGTAGGTTGAGATCTCTCTTAGTCTTTTCCCAGCCGACCTACAAGATAGTAGGTTGGGATCTCTCTTAGTCTGTCCCTAGCCGACCTACAAGACAGTATGTTGGGATCTCTCTTAGTCTGTCCCCAGCCGACCTACAAGATAGTAGGTTGGGGTCTCTCTTAGTCTGTCCCCAGCCGACCTACAAGATAGTAGGTTGGGATCTCTCTTAGTCTGTCCCTAGCCGACCTACAAGATAGTAGGTTGGGATCTCTCTTAGTCTGTCCCCAGCCGACCTACAAGACAGTAGGCTGGGGTCTCTCTTAGTCTGAACTCTCCCCCTTTCTGGCTTGGTAGTCCCGACCAGTAGCTACTCTGCTGCCGGCATGTCCTCTTGCGATCATTAGGACACTCAGAACCTACCACGGCATCACAAGGACAGGACGGGTGGGTGGAAGGCATTGAGATGGAAGACATATAAGCTTATTCGATGCTGTGAGTTGAGTGTCTGTGTATAACTTGATTATCTTGACAGAACACCCTACTAAATGTTGAGATGTGTGCAGCGCCTCTCTCTCTCTCTCTCTCTCTCTCTCTCCTCTCTCCTCTCTCTCTCTCTCTCATCTCATCCTACGGTGTTCTGTTTTCATGGCCAGATCATGCCCAGGTTGGCCGAGCAGTACAAGAAACTTAATACTGTCAGATCACAGTGTCGGGCGGGCAGATCAGGAACTATGACGTCCAGTGATAACTTGGTTGTGTAGGATCAGTGACGCGTGCTGGGATAGTGTCCATCAACTGGGAACTCCAACTTCCGGTTATCATGGGGAAATAAGAATTATACAAAGAAAGAACCATTAACCGGCTGTAATTTCTGCTCTCTGTCTCTCTCGTTTGTTTGTTTGGTTTTTTTTAAAACCAAATTGTAACTAAACCCCCCCCCCCCTTTTCCACTTTCAGTGAACCGTAGACCGTATGGGACTACGTGAAAATCCTGTTGTGGCTTAATACACTAACAAGCGTGTGAACAGTGAATAGTGTCTTGCGGGTGGACAGGTATTGTCCGCTGTTACCGGCACTTCCCTAACACAAGTAACTAACCTCCAGCTTCTTTCAACCAGTCTAGAACAGCGGTTCCCAAGTTTGTTTGTTTTTTCCCAGACTGCTGGGTACTTGGTAGAGAACATTTCTGCCGTGGCTCATCTGCCGGACTGTCAGCAGTTGACCATGATCACACGCTGCCGTGGCTCATCTGCCGGACTGTCAGCAGTTGACCATGATCACACGCTGCCGTGGCTCATCTGCCGGACTGTCAGCAGTTGACCATGATCACACGCTACGGGGACTGTACACTGACAAATAAGAGCAGAAAGTTGTCAGCGAAGTTAAGTTTTATTATACAAGCTTCCTGCTGGTTGAGAAGGCGAGAACATCCAGCCCCGTCATTTCAAAGCGTGTGTGTTCTAAGTGTGCTTAGAGGTCTGCTTGTGTCGTACGTCTCACTTAACCACTAGCTCGTGTGTTCACGTTGTAAGCCTGTCTTAACCACCCAGGGCTGGAATTCCGGCTTGGTGTAATTACTTCACTCGGGTTAGACTTGTAGTTTAGTGCTGCTGCTGTTGCTGCATTTTGCTATCAAATGCCAGACTCGCGAAGCCGCTATATTTGCAGGTACATTGAAGTTTAACTCTTATGATTGTAGCTTGTTTCAGGTCAAGGCCGTCCTGGATCGAATGTTAGGGTTTTCTTTCATAGTACAGGCTATATTGTCAGTAGTAGGTTTTTTTTTTCACTTGATGTCATCAGTTCGTCTTGGCCTTGTTGCTTTGTGTGAGAGGTGAGTTACGACAAATCATATGTCTCCTAAACGAGATTATTGTTTGATATTTAATTTGAAGCTGTTCAGCTGTGGTGGAATGTTTGATAGGAAAAGATCTGAGGACATCGTCCCTGCGAATTCTAGCACTTGCTTATAATGCTCCTCCTCCTCCTCCTTTGTCACCGTTATGCGCCTCGCGAGGGCCAGCACATCCGTCTTCGGTTCGGCGTATTTTAGGAGTAGGTTTACCTACCCGTTCCACTTGACTCGGCGAGACTAGTCAGTTTCCACGGGGCATAACTGGGAGCTAGGATAGTGTCTTACCTGTTCTGACGCCAGTTACTGGCCGCTGTTTCATTCAACGTTTGTTTTGTTTTAATCGATACACATTTTTGTTTAACACATGGGGTTTTTTTGTTGGGGGGGGGGGGGGGTCACGAACGCACATGTACTGGTCCATGTAGCAAATACTACCGATTTTTAAAAAATACCCACAAGGGCTCGCTAGATTTACCAGCTCGCGGTGGTGAGAGTTTGTAGATTAAAATCTACTTAGCTTGGGTGGAAGGACCACTGTTGATCATGGTAACCTTCCGGGTGATTTTTTAAATTCATAAATAAGTGCATTTGAAGGGAGGAAGTGCGAAAGTTACCATCGGCTTCACGGGGTCTGTGCACTGAAAATGGTTGAGAACCGCTGCGTTGTGAAATCGCGCAACAGTAATCTCTTCTCCTCTATCCCTTATACACGCATTCTCTCTCTCTCTCTCTCTCTCTCTCTCTCTCTCTCTCTCTCTCTCTCTCATCTTTTTTTAAAAAATATCTTAAGATTTAGGTTCCCTCCCTTGTACGCGTTTCTATCCCTTGATTACAGTAGGATAGCAGCCCCATTGGTAGCAGACAAAACTTGGTAGCACAGTCAGCAGGACACGTGTAAACTACCAGAGACTTGCAGTAGGCCGTGACACCCGCCCACAGCGGGACGTTGGAATCATTAATAAGAAAGGAAACAGTTTCAGTAGCGGTCTCCATCAGGCCATAGTTTCGCCCGCCTATGTCAGAATCATCAAATATTCTGCATGAGAAATCTTTGAATCGCGGGTTCTTAATCTTTGTGTAGACAGGACGCTGCTGTGGTGTTGGACCAGGAGACTGACTCCTTGCTGAGGACACTGACCTAAAGTAACATACAACCAGTTCTTAGTTCTGCTGGTCGGGGTGGGAGCGGTAAGAGCCCCTGCAGACAAAGTACCCGCCAGGTGATGTTCCGTTTGTTGGAGTCCAATCGAGGACGGACAAGATCACCACGGACCACCACCTGTAAACAGATATCGTGGACCAACACAAGCGATTCAGACTGCAGCTGTATGCTTCAGCAATTCTATTCGCCGTCTGACACTTTTCAGGTCTCTCTCTCTCTCTCTCTCTCTCTCTCGATACTTCTTGTTTGCATCGATTCCACAATAACGCTGCCACTCACAGCAGACCCGTCCCGTCTAAGTTTATTTGGAGATTCAGCCTGGGTCAGTGAATGCACGGCTCTTTCTCCTCCCCGCTGCTGTGCTGTTCCGTAGGGCTGCTTTTGTGTGACTACAGACCCTCGATGGATTGTTGGATATGTCCTCATTCATGAAGATGTCAGAGTTACGGCAGCCATCGGCTGTGTTTTTACTTTACGTGTGGATAACTAGGGACAGAACAACTGAAAGTGTGGATAACTAGGGACAGAACAACTGAAAATGTGGATAACTAGGGACAGAACAACTGAAAATGTGGATAACTAGGGAGAGAACAGCTGAAAATGTGGATAACTAGGGAGAGAACAGCTGAAAATGTGGATAACTAGGGAGAGAACAGCTGAAATAAAACTTGTTATCTAATACTTGATGACCTACAGCAAGTCTCATATTCTTAGCCAGATTGTGTCAGTCTTTTACTAGAAACATTACAACAAAGTCCGGGCAGTGCTCAGCTTTGTGTACTGGATACTATCACATTTATATTTGTCACTCAAGACATGGCTATGAAAGTCTCATTGCCATCATTATGTTGATCATATTTGTCACTCAGGACATGGCTATCAAAACCTCATTTAGTTCTACATCGTTTTTTCTCCATTTGTACTCTTCAGTGATCAAAACACATTCATGGAATTTAATGGACATGGTTAAACTGACATAAAATCATCCACTTCTGTAGTTTGCTAGATTGATTTATGTGTTTTCCCAGCCCTGAAGATTGATTACATGTACACTTGTTGGTTTACAAAATGTTTATCCTGCCATTGTGTAATGTTAATGATTAGTTCATGGTTTAGCCCACTTACTGCATTTTTTTCCACACTAATTGATGGTTTAGTTCTTTTTTTTTGTTGTTGTTTAAATGTTTGAGCATATATATTTTGAATCGATCAGTATATAATAGAGTACTGATCTCATTCACTTCACTGGTTCATGGTTTTGCAGTCACTTATCTATAAAGCTCAGACTGTGGGGTGATCGGATGCAAAGAAGTCACTGGTAAACAATCACCACATTTTTTTTTTATCTTGAATACTGAGAGCAATGAGACATGTGGATAGAATTGTGTCGATTTTTTTCTGGTTGTTTGTAGATTGTTGTGTGTTGATGTTTTCTGGTTTTTTATAGATTGTTATGTGTCAGTGTTTTCTGGTTGTTTGTAGATAGTTATTTAAGTGTTCTCTGGTTGTGTGTAGATGGTTACATCACTGTTTTATGGTTATGTGTAGTTATGCCAGTGTTTTTTTTTGTTGTTTGTAGATAGTTGTGTCATTTTTTTCTGGTTGTTTGTAGGTAGTTATGTCAATGTTTTCTGATTGTTTGTAGATAGTTATATCAGTGTTTTATGGTTGTGTGTAGTTATGCCAGTGTTTTTTTTAGTTGTTTGTAGATAGTTTGTGTCTTGATGTTTTCTGGTTATTTGTCGATAGTTAATGTCAGATCTTTTGGGTTGTTTGTGGATGTTATATGCCAGTTTTTTGGTTGTTTTTAGGTAGTTAGTGTTAGTGTTTTCTGGTACATAGTTACATGTCAGCGTTTTCTGGTTGTTTAGTTATAGCATCAAAGAGCTTTTTTAATGGATATTTCTTGTGACAGTGTGCACTTCTGTTCATTATTTAGAGTGGCATTGATAGAGTACATATTTTCTAAATGTTATGAGGTCTTTATTATCTGGTGCATGAGGAGACACTGTTTTTCTATGGCTGTTTCATTGTATTAGTTGTTCTTTGCTACATTAGTGAGTTAGTTTCTGGAGCAGTTTTCTATCTCTTTTTGCTTATAGAAGTCTAGCTTTGTGGTCTGGTTTATGTTTAGAAGTTTCAGTTTCATTCAAGTGCCTTGCCGCGCGGCGTAGGCGATCATTTCTCTCCACAGTTACCTTTATTTGGACTTTATTATGAGATCCACCTGTGACTTTCTTCCTAGCCACACTGACAGCCCATCCAGTAACTTCTCTTTCTGTCTTCCTCTGTCTCTTCTTCGTTCAATTTTTCCAGTTGCTACAGTGTGTTCCAATTTTCTTCTTCTAGGGAAATGTCCTATAAATCTCGCTTGTCTGCCTCTGATCTTTGCTATAATTTGCTTTTTAACTCCAGCCTCTCTTAAGACTTATTCATTGGTTTTCTTGGCTGTCCATGGTACCTTCAACATCCTTCTTATAAACTACATCTCCATGGCCTACATTTCTCACTGTATTTTCTTATTCATAGACCCTGCTTCACACCCATAAAACAAAATTGGTTTTATATAACATTTAAGTTCTTGAAATCTTGTTTCCATTGATATGGATCTGTTGCACAAGATGTTTCTCATTGTCTGGAATGCTGACTTTACCTGAGCACATCTGCTTTTTATTTCGTTGTGACATTTCCCATCAGTTGTTATAATTGTTACTAAGTACTTGAATCTATCAACTTGTTTCAGATTTGTGCCATTGATGGTAATGCTACATTTTGGTGGTATTCTTTTCTTTGAGATGATCATAACTTCAGTCTTCTTTTTGTTCAAGCTGAGACCTTTATTTCTACTTTAGCGAACCACAACGTCCAGAAGAGCCTGTAGCTCCCCTTCACTTTTAGCAATCAGGACTGTGTCATCTGCATATCTTAAGTTGTTACGGTTGTACCCGCCAACTGATATCCTGGTAAACTCTCTATATTTCTCATTATGTTTTTGCAGTACCAGGAAAAGAGGTCAGGAGATAAAACACATCCATGTCTCACTCTAAATTTTATGTCTTGGAATGCTCCTATCTGGTTCTCAACCTTCATTGCTGCTGATTGCTGCCAGTACATGTTTTTGACGAGTTTCAGATCTTTCCCATCTATGTTGATGTCTTCAGCATTCTTATAACTCTGTGTGCCTCACTTTATCAGATGCTTTACAGTGGTCTATGAAGCATAGGTATAGGTCCATCTTTACTTGATTCTAAGGACTGTAATAGCTGGAGGAGGGGTGGAGGATAAGCTCTCCACTTCAATTAAATGTCTCCAAGGCATGCGTCTCAAATAGCCTCGGACAATCCAAGTCCAGCTCCTGGCCTTCTCGTGGCAGAATTGTTTAAACTGACAGGAGAAGAGGTGAAAGGTGAGTATCTGAAAGCCAGATGCTTCGGGTAGATGAGACTCATTAGTCTTTGTTGGTAGCTCATCTAGGAGAAGGGAAAACTGATTTCAAACCCCCTGCTGCCTTGTAGGGTAGGCTCTGGCCAGAGTCAAAGGTTAATGGAGTAAACCATAAACAAACCGGTGGAAGGCAAGGGGAAACCAACATTGTACATTCCCAAGAACTTTCATGACAATCCACAATTCTTTGAATCATAACAATGTTAATGGGGGTTCCAGTGGAACCACCTCGTCTGGTAGGGACTATCACATGTGACAAGTGATACCAGATCGTCACCCAACTTCTGTACGCAAAGAAAACACAAGTAACACCACAGTAATTGCAACATGGAACATTAGAACACTAACAGAACTTGGAAGACTGGAAAACATGGAACAAGAAATGAAAAGAATGAAAATTAACATCCTTGGTTTATGTGGAGAGATCATAAAGAATTAGAAGTGTCTGAGCATTTTATCAGTCATCAGCACATCACATTTGTGTTTTTAGTTAATGAGTAGTTTGTCTTACCTGTTTGATAGTTTGTCTTACCTGTTTAATGGTCTGTCTTACCTGTTTGATAGTTTGTCTTACCTGTTTGATGGTTTGTCTTACCTGTTTGATGGTCTGTCTTACCTGTTTAATGGTCTGTCTTACCTGTTTGATGGTCTGTCTTACCTGTTTGATGGTCTGTCTTACCTGTTTGATAGTTTGTCCTACCTAACTCACAGAATATTTTCTGCTTGACATGTTTGTTATGGAGTGATATATCTTTTATGTTTGTTAGTTTGGTTGATAGCTCTGTCTTCACTGTTTGGTAGAAGTCTTGCAGCCTTAGTTGATGAGATGCCTCATTTTGTCTGTTTACCAGAAGCCTTGCTTCAGCACAGACCGTTGCCTGATGCACCACTTGGAGGAACTAGATGGATGTCCAAGGAAAACCTTTTGTCTGTCAGTGTGGAGGATGACCCAACCTTGTTTGTAGCTCTCTACGATTTCCAGGCAGGGGGAGACAACCAGTTGAGTATATCAAAAGGTGAATTCTGTTTATATTCTGTTTCTTTAACATCCTTGGTATTGTTTGCCCAGAAAAGGCCACTAGTTGTTTTGTGTTACGGTTTACAGCTAGTCCGCCGTACCTCTAGGTCAGCGCATCCACATTAGGCCAGGTTATAGTATGTTATCAAGGGACAGCACTGGGAGGTTGTGGGTCTTGGTCTTGGTCAGCCATGGTTCATCAGTCCTGAGGACCATCTTGTTCGGCTTGTGTAGTGTGTCATCTTTAACGTGACCTGTCACTGATATGTCCACATCATTGTACTCAAATCTGTAGCATATCTCGTTCAGTCTCCAATCTCATCCATCCTAAGCTTTGGAAATCTGTCTTAAATGTTGACCTCTGCATATTTTCAAGTCTGTTTCTTGTACATTCTGCTAGATATTTCCTCTATCTTGCTCCATTTAGTGATGTCTTTGGTCTAGTTTCTCTCGTATCACTCAGCATGCCTGGAAACTACAAATTCAGGAGAGGGGATGGAAGGAAAAGGGAATGGCAGAGAGCACCAGACAATAAATTGAGCAAAACAGTTTTTAGGAACACTGAAAGGCAAGGAGGTAGCAGCCTGGCAAAAAGCTTGAGAACCCTTGTACTAAACTTATGTTGTTTGCATTGAAGGGAAAGTTTAGAGATGGAAAACCTGCACATGCGATCCAAAAACTTTAGTTTTTTTGTTTATTCCTTTATTCCATGTATTGTGTTGGCAGGATGTTGCAGGTTTGTTTGTTTGTTTGTTTTTATCCCAGTCAAATGTTTATGTTTTCATGAGAAAAGGCAGGCAGAACACACCATGACAGAAGGAAAGTTATAGGAGGGGGGAGGCTGAGGTAAACCAAGAGAGAAAAGCCTGAATGGATTGGCAAGATGGCATGGAAAGAGGATAAAACAGCTCATTGAGACATCAGAAAACAGAGAGTTGTGGAGATTTACAGCCATCTATTCCAGTAGGCACAGCGTTTATTAGACATATATTTATACGATAGCTGCAGTTATCTGAAGTGTAACAAGAAATGTTAATATGATAAATGCTTTATAGATGGTTGGTTGTCAGCTGTAACACCGGATAATCTCCAAAGTTAAAACGGAACACAACAAATCACAGTTTTCAGACTTTGAACAGGAGACTGCAGACTACAAGTCTATCTGCACAATCTGTAGGCTGCTCATACTCTGCTTTGTACATGCCAAAATGGTCTTCAGCTCCCAGAACATGTCCTGCAGACCTGCACCCTCTACAGAGATCTAAGAGTTCAAGCCTGGCCCACAGGAAGAGAGCATAGATGAAAAACTGTGGGGAACACATGAAGAACTCCAGCTGATGATGGGATTCATGAAGGCAACCTATGTCTTTGTCTGGATATTTGAGCATATGAAACTGAGGGCCTAGTAAAGAGGAAAAGGAAGATGTATAATCTGTTAATTTTTTTTTTTTAATCAACCCCAAGTGGAACACAGGCTCTCAGTCGCTCATCATTAGGTCTTCCATTTCTGTGTTTTTGGTGATATTTTTGCCAGTTATCAGATTTATTGTCTTTATTGACAGACCTGATCAACCTATGGGTTGCTCTCTGCAGAGAGCAAGAACTGAGTTGTCACAACAGTTGAGGGTCTTCTGTAACACACGAATAATGGTGTAGAATTCATCATCACCGCTCAGAAAACATTTAACCATATCCAGAAAGTGAGCTACGAAGAAGCATTCAGGAAAAAAACCCTGTAACCTCATCCAACAGAGTCAAATTAATACTTCCATTTCACCCGCATGGTTATACGGTTAAGAAAATTCCTTATTGCCATCTGCCACAAATCCAACTTGATCCATTACTCACAGCATTTTCTCTGATTTACCCCTATTAGCATACAAACGGGGACCAAATCTTAAGGACATCCTTGTCCACAGTCACCTGAAGTGGAATCTTGCACATGTTGGCACCAGAAAATGTAACTGCCCTCGCTGTGTTACCTGCCCTGTAGTCTGGGAAATGCAAATGATAACCTTTTCCAAAACTATCCTCACTGTCCATGAGCGATTCACATACGAGTCCTGTAATGTGATATATGCCATCGTATGCAAACGATGCAGAATAACTTATATTGGTGAAACTGGTCTCAGATTAGGTGACCGCATGCAGAAACATCTGTCTGATATCACCCAGTATGCTTTGAAATCAGTCCCTAATCATTTCAATGGCCCCGACCAAAGAGGCAAATCTGATTTTCTGGTAACACACATCAAACAATGCCACACCAATGACAGTAGCTGCCAAGTGCTTGAGAACAACTACATTCAGGAATATGGGATGCTGGAACGACATGGTTTGAACTTGCAGTTCAGTTACACCTGACATTCCCCTCCCCTATAATCATATTCCATCTGCACCAAGTTCCACTCCTTTCTCACTTGCTAAATATATTTCAAAACCACCTCATAGCATCAGAATACAACCCCTCTACCCCAGCTATAAATAATTACCTGTTCCATCTTCTCCCAGCTAGATTACCATTATACCACTCTCTCCTCTTTCTGCGGTTCCCCCCCCCCCCCACCCCCAGAGGTTTGACAGACTCATAGTATTATGGTCATTGGCATGAAATTTGACAGGCTCATGTTCTTATTGACATGAGATCTGACAGGCTCATGTTCTTATTGACATAAGATTTGACAGGCTCATAGTATTATGGTCTTTGACATGAGGTGTGACAGGCTCATGTTCTTGGCATGAGATTGGACAGGCTCATCTTCTTATTTGCATGAGGTTTGACAGGCTCATGTTCTTATTGACATGAGATTTGACAGGCTCATGTTCTTATTGGCCTGAGATTTAACAGGCTCATGTTCTTATTGGCATGAGATTTGACAGGCTCATGTTCTTATTGGTATGATATTTGACAGGCTCATGTTCTTATTGACATGAGATTTGACAGGCTGATGGTTATTGACATGAGATTTGACAGGCTCATGTTCTTATTGACATGAGATTTGACAGGCTGATGGTTATTGACATGAGATTTGACAGGCTCATAATCATGTTCTTATTGGCATGAGATTTGACAGGCTCATAATCATATTCTTATTGGCATGATATTTGACAGGCTCATGTTCTTATTGACATGAGATTTGACAGGCTGATGGTTATTGACATGAGATTTGACAGGCTCATAATCATGTTCTTATTGACATGAGATTTGACAGGCTCATAATCATATTCTTATTGGCATGATATTTGACAGGCTCATGTTCTTATTGACATGAGATTTGACAGGCTGATGGTTATTGACATGAGATTTGACAGGCTCATAATCATATTCTTATTGGCATGAGATTTGACAGGCTCATAATAATGTTCTTATTGACATGAGATTTGACAGGCTCATAATCATGTTCTTATTGACATGAGATTTGACAGGCTCATAATCATGTTCTTATTGACATGAGATTTGACAGGCTCATAATCATATTCTTATTGGCATGAGATTTGACAGGCTCATAATAAGGTTCTTATTGACATGAGATCTGACAGGCTTATAATCATATTCTTATTGACATAAGATTTGATAGGCTGAAGGTTATTGACATGAGATTTGACAGGCTCATAATCATGTTCTTGTTTACATTAGATCCGGCAGGCTCATAGTCATGTGGTCATTGACATGAGATTTGGCTGACGGAATGTTTTGTGGTCATTAAAAGCGTAAGTCAGTGACAGACTGGCCATATAACTGTCATTTTTGTGTGACCCACATTTCTGTTCCAGGTGAGATGGTGACGATGATAGCCTACAACAACAGCGGGGAATGGTGTGAGGTCCGCAACAGAGCTGGTCAGGGAGGATGGGTTCCCAGTAACTACATCGGACCAGCAAACAGCGTGGACAAGTTTTCCTGGTATCACGGCCCTATTTCCAGGAATGCTTCTGAGTACTTGCTCAGCTCGGGGATCAACGGCAGTTTTCTTGTTAGGGAAAGTGAAAGCAGCCCAGGTCAGAGGTCAATATCTGTCCGCTTTGAGGGAAGAGTTTATCATTATAGAATTAGTGAGGATTCTGATGGGAAGGTTTGTAGTATACAAGCTTTATCTTTGCTTTCAAACTGTATATCTGTCTTTCATTATGTCTTACGTTGCATTTGAATTTATTGTTGATTTTAAGGATAGTATTGGCTGAAGTGATAAAATATTAAAAAGTAGGAGCAGCTTTATTACTTAACAGTTACAAAGTTTTGACATTTCGGCATGAGCCTTAATCATACAAAAACATACAGGATGAAGAAATAGAGAGAGGAGATAAAGTATAGATTCACATGAATACTAATATAAAAAAAAAAAATTTTTTTTTAAAAAGAGTACATAGCTGTAAATTGTAAGGTGTGGCTTGTCCGGCGGTGTGTGTCAGGAACGGATTTAGTAGAACGTGGAGACTGTTTAAATAGAGACCTGTGACAAATAAAGAATCTGTGGAGAGGAGCAGACAGAACCACAAAAATAAGATTTTTAAGGACATGCATCTTTCCTATCGCAACATATGCCTGTGAGACCTGGACACTTAACAAAACAGCTGAGAAGCACATAAATGCCTTTGAATGTAAATGCTATAGAAGAGTTCTCCAAATATCGTGGACACAAAAAAGAACAAATATATCTATACTACAAGAGCTTAATATTGAAGAAGGCTGGCTAGTAAAGAGGATTAAAGAGAGAAAACTTAAATATTTTGGACACATTAAACGTCATGATAATTTAGAGAAGACCGTATTGGAAGGATACATAATGGGAAAAAGAAAAAGAGGAAGACCGAAACAAAGATGGCTGCAAGACATCGTTGATGATCTGGAAATGGATGCAGCAGCAGCAGGCCATCTTGCTCACAACCGAGAGGCCTACAGGAGTGCTGTTTGGGAGGCAAAGTTCCGCAAGGGACATGCAAAGGAATGAATGAATGAATGAATGACATGTGGTCGGTGGGTTGTAACTGGGGGTGGTGGATGGGGAACCAGGGAGGGGAGAGAGAGTGATACAGTATTGACCTAGCTGGGAGAAGTTGAAACAGATGATTGGGGAAGAGGGGTTGCAGAGTGATGCTGTGAGAAAGTTTGAAAAGTAAGAAGGGGTGGACTTAGTGGAGAGGTACTATAATGATTGAAGAGAATGTTAAGTGTAGCTAAACAGCCAGTTTAACCCATGTGGCTCCAGCGTCCCATAATTTTGAATGCAACAGTTCTCAAGTGCCAGGCAGCTTGTGTCATCTGCGTGACATTGTTCGATGTTTGATGATACATATTGTATCACTCTCTCTCCCCTCCCTGGTTCCCCATCCACCACCCCCAGTTACAACCCACCGACCACATATCACAGGCCTCTATTTAAACAGTCTCCACCTTCTACTAAATCCATTCCTGACACACACCGCCGGACAAGCCACACCTTACAATTTACAGCTAAGTACTCTTTTTAAAAAAAATTTTTTTTTTATGTTAGTATTCATGTGAATCTATACTTTATCTCCTGTCTCTATTTCTTCATCCTGTATGTTTTTGTATGATTAAGGCTCACACCGAAACGTCACATCATTGTAAATGTTAAGTAATAAAGCTGCTCCTACTTTTTCCTATTTTATACATTCTGGTATCACAGCTTTTCTGCAGTGCTTCGTGTATAGTTATATACTTATACACTAATTATTGTGTGTGGCTGAAGTGATAGTGACGCTGTCTCTGGCTCAGTCTTTGACTGAAGGTGGTAGGGTCAACTCCTCTTGCCGTTACCCTCCAGCTGACCCAGCTGTACGAATGGGCAGGTTCACTGAGAGGAGGGATCCATTTGATGCATCACCAGGGGTCCTGGATGCATTCCTTGTTTAGTGGATGAAAACGGAACGGTTAATCAGTAGTATATGGCCAGTCCACATATATTCATATACATATATATTGACATATACTTTACATTTTCCTCTTATGTTTATTTATTTAAAATTCATGCTGATAAAACATAAATAACAATAATATGCATCTAAATTGTTTGAATGCTCCTTCTCTTCCCCCCCCCAATGTAAAATAAGTAGGAAATAGAACATATAATTAGTGTTAGGATAAACTATTACCTTAAACTATTACCTTTAAATAAAAGGGGTATTTGATTTTATATGTAAGTGTGCACATGTCTGCTCATATTTATTAGTTATAAAATATGTGATCGTAATTGTAACAAGTGCCCAGTATCCTTTTGTTGATTTGTCCAGGTTTTTGTGACTCAAGAGCACCGCTTCAACACTCTGGGAGAACTAGTGCACCATCATTCCATCCACGCCGACGGCCTTGTCACTACTTTACTGTACCCTGCACCAAAACGGCAAAAACCAACTGTATTTGGAGTCAGTCCCGAGCCAGACAGATGGGAGATTGAGAGAACAGAAATTGCCATGAAACACAGGCTTGGTAAGTTATGCTTCTACATTAGTGGAAATACGTTTTAAAAGTCCGTGAGTGCGGTCAGAAAGCAGAAGGTGCGCATTACTTCTTTAGCAGATTCCACCACCAAGAGGGCTGTTGCAATCCCAGCCCTGTTAGCCAGCTGGGCCTGTTACTGGGGTGCCAACGGAGAGGTGGGACAGGGTTTTGGCCAGCTGTGATTCACCAGTCCTGATGCTGGCATGTCAGCTACGATTCACCAGTCATGATGCTGGCACATCGGCTATGATTCACCAGTCCTGAAGCCAGGCACGTCAGCTATGATTCACCAGTCCTGATGCCGGCACGTCAGCTATGATTCACCAGTCCTGATGCCGGCACGTCAGCTATGATTCACCAGTCCTGATGCCGGCACGTCAGCTACGATTCACCAGTCCTGATGCCGGGCACGTCAGCTATGATTCACCAGTCCTGATGCCGACACGTCAGCTATGATTCACCAGTCCTGATGCTGGCACATCAGCTATGGGTCGCTGATTGCCAAAATGGATGTCATTGCCCCCTTTAGCTTCTACAAAAAGTTGTAGGCTTTTCCTTTGTCATTTTCCTTCTCAGGTGGGTGTTCTCTTGAATGTCTAGCACAGATTATGTTTTATATTTATAGATCAGGTGGATGTTCTCTTGAATGTCTAGCACAGATTATGTTTTATATTTATAGATCAGGTGGATGTTCTCTTGAATGTCTAGCACAGATTATGTTTTATATTTATAGATCAGGTGGATGTTCTCTTGAATGTCTAGCACAGATTATGTTTTATATTTATAGATCAGGTGGGTGTTCTCTTGAATGTCTAGCACAGATTATGTTTTATATTTATAGATCAGGTGGATGTTCTCTTGAATGTCTAGCACAGATTATGTTTTATATTTATAGATCAGGTGGATGTTCTCTGAATGTCTAGCACAGATTATGTTTTATATTTATAGATCAGGTGGTGTTCTCTTGAATGTCTAGCACAGATTATGTTTTATATTTATAGATCAGGTGGATGTTCTCTTGAATGTCTAGCACAGATTATGTTTTATATTATAGATCAGGTGGATGTTCTCTTGAATGTCTAGCACAGATTATGTTTTATATTTATAGATCAGGTGGAGTTCTCTTGAATGTCTAGCACAGATTATGTTTTATATTATAGATCAGGGGATGTTCTCTTGAATGTCTAGCACAGATTATGTTTTATATTTATAGATCAGGTGGATGTTCTCTTGAATGTCTAGCACAGATTATGTTTTATATTTATAGATCAGGTGGATGTTCTCTTGAATGTCTAGCACAGATTATGTTTTATATTTATAGATCAGGTGGATGTTCTCTTGAATGTCTAGCACAGATTATTTTTATATTTATAGATCAGGTGGTGTTCTCTTGAATGTCTAGCACAGATTATGTTTTATATTATAGATCAGGTGGATGTTCTCTTGAATGTCTAGCACAGATTATTTTTATATTTATAGATCAGTGGATGTTCTCTGAATGTCTAGCACAGATTATGTTTTATATTTATAGATCAGGTGGGTGTTCTCTTGAATGTCTAGCACAGATTATGTTTTATATTTATAGATCAGGTGGATGTTCTCTTGAATGTCTAGCACAGATTATGTTTTATATTTATAGATCAGGTGGGTGTTCTCTTGAATGTCTAGCACAGATTATGTTTTATATTTATAGATCAAATGGGTGTTCTCTTGAATGTCTAGCACAGATTGTGTTTTATATTTATAGATCAGGTGGGTGTTCTCTTGAATGTCTAGCACGGATTATGTTTTATATTTATAGATCAAATGGATGTTCTCTTGAATGTCTAGCACAGATTATGTTTTATATTTATAGATCAAATGGATGTTCTCTTGAATGTCTAGCACAGATTATGTTTTATATTTATAGATCAAATGGATGTTCTCTTGAATGTCTAGCACAGATTATGTTTTATATTTATAGATCAAATGGATGTTCTCTTGAATGTCTAGTACAGATTATGTTTTATATTTATAGATCAGGTGGGTGTTCTCTTGAATGTCTAGCACAGATTATGTTTTATATTTATAGATCAAATGGATGTTCTCTTGAATGTCTAGCACAGATTATGTTTTATATTATAGATCAGGTGGATGTTCTCTTGAATGTCTAGCACAGATTATGTTTTATATTTATAGATCAGGTGGGTGTTCTCTTGAATGTCTAGCACAGATTATGTTTTATATTTATAGATCAGGGGATGTTCTCTTGAATGTCTAGCACAGATTATGTTTTATATTATAGATCAGGTGGGTGTTCTCTTGAATGTCTAGCACAGATTATGTTTTATATTTATAGATCAGGTGGGTGTTCTCTTGAATGTCTAGCACAGATTATGTTTTATATTTATAGATCAGGTGGATGTTCTCTGAATGTCTAGCACAGATATGTTTTATATTTATAGATCAGGTGGATGTTCTCTTGAATGTCTAGCACAGATTATGTTTTATATTTATAGATCAAATGGATGTTCTCTTGAATGTCTAGTACAGATTATGTTTTATATTTATAGATCAGGTGGGTGTTCTCTTGAATGTCTAGCACAGATTATGTTTTATATTTATAGATCAAATGGATGTTCTCTTGAATGTCTAGCACAGATTATGTTTTATATTTATAGATCAAATGGATGTTCTCTTGAATGTCTAGCACAGATTATGTTTTATATTTATAGATCAGGTGGATGTTCTCTTGAATGTCTAGCACAGATTGTGTTTTATATTTATAGATCAAATGGATGTTCTCTTGAATGTCTAGCACAGATTATGTTTTATATTTATAGATCAGGTGGATGTTCTCTTGAATGTCTAGCACAGATTATGTTTTATATTTATAGATCATGTGGATGTTCTCTTGAATGTCTAGCACAGATTCATTCATTCATTCATTTGCATGTCCCTTGCGGAACTTTGCCTCCCAAACAGCACCCCTGTAGGCCTCTCGGTTGAGAGCAAGATGGCCTGCCGCTGATGCATTCATTTGCAGATTCTCAATGATGTCTTGCAGCCATCTTCGCCTTGGTCTTCCTCTTTCTTTTTCCCATATGTACCCTTCCAAGATGGTCTTCTCTAGATTATCATGACGTTTAATGTGTCCAAAATATTTAAGTTTTCTCTGTTTAATCCTATTTACTAGCCAGCCTTCTTCAGTATTAAGCTCTTTATATTCATTATATTATCTTATATTGAATATATCTTCTTCTTCTTCGTTCACTTCTACCACCAAAAACCGCACTGTGAACCTACTGAATTCACGCCTGTGGTCCTCGTTAGGTCCCGTGTGTGGTCCAAAATAGACCACACGAGATCCACGAAAGGACCACAAGGGGTTCAGAGTATCACAGTGCTTTAGCCTGTATTCTTGGTGGGTCTCGGAAGCGGGATTGCGTGACACCGTGGTTTTCATTGCACCAGTTTGGTCTAGGGTTGGACTTTCTCACCGGAAGACCTCAACGTGTTTGGAATATCAGTGCATCCCCGCTGGGTGAGAGGCGTTAGCCCACCCAGGCCAGAGTTGGACTTTCTCACCGGAAAACCTCGACGTGTTTTGAGATACCCGTGTATCACCGCCGGGTGAGAGGTGGTTGCCCATCCAGTCCAGGGTTGGACTTTCTCACCGGAAAACCTCAGCATGATTAGGATACGCAGACATCCCCGCCGGGTGAGAGGTGGTTGCCTATCTAGACTTCCCTGGTCCAGTGTCTCCGACTTCAGCATTTTGCGGTCATGGCCGCTACCCTTCCTAGTTGTGACCAGGATGGAGCTTTTGTCCAGGAGGACGAATCCTCGCCACTAGTGACTTCTACCCCTGGGTTGAGCCGGTTTAGGCATTTCCCAGTATGGGCGTGTTTGGGACGGGACCGACCTCTAGGGCAGAGGTACTCTGACATTCATAGCCTTCAAGATTCACCCCTGGTATGAGCCGGTTTAGGCAAAATTCACCAGTATGGGTGTTTATCAGGCGTTACCGACCTCTAGAGCGGAGGTGGCATGACATGTCTAGCCATCGAGTTCCAACCCTGGTGTGTGCCGGTTTATGCATATTTCACCAGTGTAGGTGTATTTCGGACGTAGGCGGCCTCTAGAGCAGAGGTGCCGTGGTATAGCTCTCGTAGCGATACTACTGGACATACCAGGTTAAACTTCACTTTCCACCACCTTTTCCCATCGGCGCCGCACAGCAACCTTTATTTCCGCATTTACTTCCTTAACCGGGAGGAGCTTCACTCCACGCGCGGCATTTGAAGAGTCAAGCCAGCAGTGACTTAACCTCTGGGACAAGCCGGTTCATGCATTTCAACCGATATGACTGCACTCAGGACGTGGCCGACCTCCAGACCAGAGGTGCCGTGATTTGACTGTTTGCTTCGCTTCATCCCCTCAACCACCCTTTCCGCAGTGATGCTGCGCGGCAACCTCATTTGCACATTTCTTCATTGGCCGGGAAGAGCACCGCTCCACGCACGGCAGCTGAAGATCTCGCCAACAACGGATTGAATATATGATCTCTTGATCCTCTTCCTTGCCTGAAACCAGCTTGGACCATATTGACTTCTTCTATTTTCTTTCGAAGTCTGCCCACTATGATTTTTAACAGAATTTTACTGGCATGACAAATCAGGGCACAGATTATGTTTTATATTTATAGATCAAATGGATGTTCTCTTGAATGTCCAGAAGAATGAGCTATTACGCTTTGTATGTATTTGTCAGGTGGTGGACAGTATGGTGATGTATATGAGGCAGTGTGGAAACCTTACAATAAAACTGTTGCTGTGAAAACCTTGAAGGAGGACACCATGGCCCTGAAGGACTTCCTGGAGGAGGCGGCCATCATGAAGGAGATGAAGCACCCTAACCTGGTGCAGCTCTTAGGTAAGAGAAGCTCCCAGGACGCTGGCCAGGAGGTCCTAAGCTTTTATGATAGAACATTTGACGTCTTTTCTCACGAGCTTTTATGATAGAACATTTGATGTCTTTTCTCACGAGCTTTTATGATAGAACATTTGACGTCTTTTCTCACGAGCTTTTATGATAGAACATTTGACGTCTTTTCTCGCAAGCTTTTATGATAGAACATTTTACATCTTTTCTCACGTTTTCTCTTTGCTACTTCTACAGAAACTAATCGCTGGCTGTTTCATCATAGATTATCTTTCAGGTTGATATGAAGCACAAGTCTTCAGCCAGTACAGCTTCCATAATATAGCTTCTTGTTTTCACAGTCGAAATATTTGTATAGTAGAAAGTTTGAAAGTCTGTGTAGGTTAGAGTCACATGTATAATTTATGAGGCGCTTGCAGTTAGGCAGTATTGTTTTCATTTATATGAGATTTACACTTAAAGTTATGGTGATTGTATGATTGAAAGTATTTCGTGGGATGAGAGTTGTATTGGTTTTGTTATCTCGAAGGTTGCGAGAGACATTTTTGTGCCTGTTTCTGCAGGTGTTTGTACAAGAGAACCGCCCTTCTATATCGTGACAGAGTTCATGCCAGGAGGGAACCTGCTGGACTATCTCCGTGGCTCTAACAAAGATGACATAGGACCTACGGTCCTCATGTACATGGCCACCCAGATTGCTTCGGCCATGGCTTACCTGGAAGCCAGAAGTTTTATTCACAGGTCTGTGGGCTTGGAGATGATTTTTTTTGTGTTCATTTTCCAGTTCTGTGGAGCGCAAGCTCTTAGCTAGTCATCTCAGAGTCAGTATGTGTGTGTGTTTTTTTTATCTCTGAGTGTGCTGTATGGGGCATAAGCTTATAGTCAGTATGTGTGTTTTTTATTTCTGGTGTGTGCTATATGGGGCATAAGCTTATAGTCAGTATGTGTGTTTTTTATCTCTGGAGTGTGCTATATGGGGCATAAGCTTATAGTCAGTATGTGTGTGTGTTTTTTATCTCTGGAGTGTGCTATATGGGGCATAAGCTTATAGTCAGTATGTGTGTATGTTTTTTTATCTCTGGAGTGTGCTATATAGGGCATAAGCTTATAGTCAGTATGTGTGTTTTTTATCTCTGGAGTGTGCTATATGGGGCATAAGCTTATAGTCAGTATGTGTGTTTTTTATCTCTGGAGTGTGCTATATGGGGCATAAGCTTATAGTCAGTATGTGTGTTATTTTTATCTCTGGAGTGTGCTGTATGGGGCATAAGCTTATAGTCAGTATGTGTGTTTTTTATCTCTGGTGTGTGCTATATGGGGCATAAGCTTATAGTCAGTATGTGTGTTTTTTATCTCTGGAGTGTGCTGTATGGGGCATAAGCTTATAGTCAGTATGTGTGTGTGTTTTTTTATCTCTGGTTTGTGCTATATGGAGCATAAGCTCTTAGTCATTATGTGTGGGGTTTTTTGGTCTCTGGTTTGTGCTATATGGAGCTTAAGTTCTTAGTCATCTCAGAGTCATTATTGTGGTTTTCATCTGTAGTTTCCATTTATTTATTTTCCTTTTATGAAAGTTAATTTTATCTCTTGTATAGTTCATCTTGTGGCGATAGTAGACTTTCATATTTCTTTTTGAATTCAAACAATTTCTGGGATGAGCTATTCCCAATTGTGTGAACACAAACTGCGTATATTGATTTTATATATATATATATGATCAAGTTTTGACTACATGTAACCCATTAAACAAGATATGTAACTAAATCAAAATATGTTTTTAAAAATGCAAAATTGTGAAGAAAATTCTGTAAAGTATCCCCATATTTGGGTACTTTCAGCCATTATTTTTTTCTGCTCTCTTCCCACTTTACAATGGCGCTTAGTTTACAGACAAAGACGAGGCTGGGCTTTTAAGAATAAAGGTTCAAAGTTTAGACTTTAGTTTCACAGCATTCGGGATAACCGCAGCTTTCATTCAAGAGTGCGTTTGCTAATAGTTCTTGTCAAGTGTTGGTTGTTTATGATGCATTTTCTGCCGCACAGTTTGGCTTTCCTACCATCACCCTGTATTTGTCCTAGCTCCAGCGGTCTCTTCACAGCTACATTGTTCCTCCTGTTCTTCATTTTCCTACAGTCTGTCCAATACAGCTTTAGCCATGTCACCCTTGGGCATTGTCAGTCTGGCATTTATGGAAAAAAAAAATAGTCTGTCATTTTTTAAGAATAAATACTGAATCACCTTGAAAGTGCTAAAATAAAATACATGAATGAAAAGTGCTGTTTGAAGAAAGATGTTTACAATTGTTCAAAAAAAAAATTGTGTAGTAGTCTTTTTTTTTGTTATTTCCCTTTGACCATACAATTTTTTTTTTTTTTTCATGCTTCCAAACATAGTGATATTTCTATACAGAGCATCATACCATGGTTAAAAACAACTAACAGAGACTATTGCTGTATCATCCTTGCCTAGTTAAAATCTTTCGTGTTTTTCTTGCGTGCTTCAGCTGGTAGAGTTAATATTTGTATTATAGCTCCTGTGTTGTTGTGGTCACTTCCTGTAACAGAGATTTAGCGGCCAGGAACTGTTTAGTGGGCGAGGCCAACATCGTGAAGGTGGCTGACTTTGGCTTGGCCAGGCTGATGAAAGATGATACCTACACAGCACATGCAGGAGCCAAGTTTCCCATCAAGTGGACAGCACCTGAGGGCTTGGCGTTCAACAGGTTTTCCACAAAATCAGATGTGTGGGGTGAGTAACAGGCGAATTAAAGCTGGTACTGTCCTTCCTGAAGCTGCTTTATGTTCTTGGTCATGTTGGTGATGATAATGATACCAGGTTGTCTTTATTTTAGTCATGCCTTAGGGCATGGAACAACAAAAAATGATAAGCAGTTCTAAGTAACACACAATAATTAGTGTATGAGTATATAACTATACACGGAACCACTGCAGTAAGTAAAGCTGTGATACCAAAATGTATAAACTAGGAAAAAAGTAAGAACAGCTTTATTACTTAACAAGTACACAGTTGTGGCATTTTGGTGTGAGCCTTAATCATACAGAAACATACATTCATTCATTTGCATGTCCTTGTGGAACTTTGCCTCCCAAAGAGCACTCCTGTAGACCTCTCGGTTGTGAGCAAGATGTCCTGCCACAGCTGCATCCATTTGCAGATCATCAACGATGTCTTGCAGCCATCTTCGTTTTGGTCTTCCTCTCTTTCTTTTTCCCATTATGTATTCTTCCAGTACAGTCTTCTCTAAATTATCATGACGTTTAATGTGTCCAAAATATTTAAGTTTTCTCTCTTTAATCCTCTTTACTAGCCAGCCTTCTTCAATATTAAGCTCTTGTAGTATAGATATATTTGTTCTTTTTTGTGTTCACAATATTTGGAGAACTCTTCTGTAGCATTTACATTCAAAGGCATTTATGTGTTTCTCAGCTGTTTTGTTAAGTGTCCACATCTCACAGGCATATGTTTTCGATGGGAAAGATGCATGCCCTTAAAAATCTTATTTTTGTGGTTCTGTCTGCTCCTCTCCACAGATTCTTTATTTGTTTTACTTTATTCATTTTATTTCATTTTTTTTTAAACATAGCATTCATGTGAATTTATACTTTATCTCCTCTCTCTATTTCTTCGTCCTGTATGTTTTTGTATGATTAAGGCTCATGCCAAAACATCACAACTTTGTACTCGTTAAGTAAAAAAGCTGTTTTTACTTTTTTCCTACTTTATACATTTTGAGCAATTCTAAGCTCCTTGAGACACTTCTCAGAGTCACTCTCTACCTCATCACTCCCAGGCTGTTGTGTCACAACCAGTAACCAGAGAGATGAGGTGAAGTCTTTGCCAGCTGTAGTTCACCACGGTAGATGCTAAAGTGGGTTGTGAGTCAGAGTGGAGAAATGTGGAAAGTTTTGGAAAGGAAGCAAGAAGAAGAGGAGATAACAGACTTTTGAGAGTCAAGAAGACCAGTCACACAGAACTGGATCAAGATTCTGTCCTACCTGGCATGAGCTGGATGATTCAAGAGTCTGGTCAGTAAGCTAGAGTTCAGTGTCCCCAGTGGCTGTGGAGAGTAGTTCTTCTTCTGTGTTCATGGTTGTTGGTCACATCAGATCCTGATCTCGTTGACATGGCAAAGCTCCCAGTCCTGTCCAGATTGCAATAGGAGCTCCAAAGCTTTTGCCGCAAGCTTGTGTCCTCTGGCCGTGTCTCTCGTCTCAGGTCCGCATGGTTTGTGCGCGCTTGAAGTATTCTTGAAGTATATGTTCTGGAGTCTGAACTCCACTGCTGCATGGACACTTGTCTGTGTGAGACATTTTGAGTCGATGTAGGTGGCTCAGTAGTCTGAAGTGCCCTGTCCTTAGGTGAAAGAGGATGGTTTGCAGATGTCTTTGTAACTGGTGTATTGGATGTGGTTCGTTGTTGCATTTCAGTTGTGTCTTCTATTCATATATGGAGAGTGGTTACATTCTTGGGTCAACTTTGGTTCATCATTCCTCATCAACTATCAGACTGTCATTCAGTGATACATGGATATGTTTCAGCCAAACATTTCTTCTTACAACAAAATGTACAGTGGTTTTTTTTTTAAATCTTAGAACAAGATGTTTTTCTTCAGCTTTTTTTGTCTTCCAACATGATGTGTGCAACATTTTTATTTTCTTTATACTACAACAAGATGTTTCTATTTCTTCTGCTTTTGCAGCTTTTGGAGTTCTTCTGTGGGAACTGGCCACATTTGGAATGTCACCGTACCCAGGGGTGGACCTCACTGAAGTCTACCACCTCCTAGAGAAAGGCTACAGGATGGAGAGACCACCTGGCACACCACCTGAGATCCACACTCTTATGCTTAAATGTCAGTTCCTGGGGGGTTTCTTTCTTTGTTTTGTTTTCTTGCTGTAGTAAAACAAGGACTAAGACAAGGCTGTGATCTTCCTTCACTAACAGGGGAAATATTAAGAAGTCATCACAAATTTGAAAGGAATGAACGTAGGTTTTAGAATCAGTAAACTGACACATGTTGATGATAGCAGAAATCGAAATCAGTTTACAAAAATTAGCGAACAAAGGTTATGAAAGAGAGCAGAGAATTAAATGACATCAAGAAAGACACAATGGTAATAATCAGATATACGTATCAGGTAGAAGTACCAAGTTGCTACATCCATGCTGAACCGAAGCCTCTAACACAAGCACATGAAATTCACTTCTCTCGGAGCAGCGACGCCAGCAGGTAGTCGGTGCACACAGCAGACTTCAAACCAAGACTGGGAAAAGCATGTTGTGTATATCATGACTGACAGGTCTTCAGTTTCCTCGCGGCTTTTTTGCTGCACTTCCACAGTTTCTTGTTTAATCCCTCCCACCGGATTCGATGATGATCGTCGTGGGTTGTAGTTGTGGATTTTAAATTTTGCTTCCGCAAGAACATTTATTTGTGTCTTATGGCATTCGCCAATGTGACATTTGTGTGTGGCATCTGCCGATGTGACATTTGTGTCTTGGGGCATTTGTTTCTTGTGACATTTGTGTCTTGGGGCATTTGTTTCTTGTGACATTTGTGTCTTGGGGCATTTGTTTCTTGTGACATTTGTGTCTTGGGGAATTTATTTGTGTATTGTGGCATTTGTTGTTGCTTTGTGGCATTGTTTAAAAAAATTTTAACTTTCTTTTTTTTTCAACTTGTTGCCATACTGTGAATTATTTAACATTTCTTGTTTGTTAACTTATCATCTTACCTAGTTACAGTACTGATTATATGAATACATCTTATGTAACATGCATTGTAAAATCTTCCAAGGCTACATCTGAAATATACATGTAATATACATAGAAGGAACAGCTGTTGAAGAAGTACACCAATTTGCATACCTCAGCAGCTGCATAGACCAGGATGGTGACCCCAGAAAGGAAGTTAGAATTAGAATGGCAGAAGCAGCACTGAGCTTCAAGAATCTTGAGAACATATAGCACTCAAAAGTTATAAGCACAAAAACCAAGTTAAGACTATTCAATTCAGATGTAATATCCACCCTCATTTATGCATGCAAAAGCTGGAAAACAACTAAAGAAATAGAAAAGAAATTAGACTCTTTTGAAAACAAATGCCTAAGGAAAATACTCTGCATCAAGTGGAACGAATTAAAAAACAACACAGAGATAAGTCAGATGAGCAGTCAACAACTAGTCTCATGGGTGATCAGAAAAAGGAGTTGGACATATCAGTCACGTGATGAGAAGAAACAGTCGGAGAATCCCAAAACAAACTGTCAAGTGGAACACAACAGGTCTAAGAAAAAAGAGGTCAACCACGTGAAACTCTAAAGAGGACATTGTTAAGAGAGGCCAAATTAGTAGGCATAAAATCCTGTGATGTAATTGAAAAATTCTCAGAAAACGGGAAAACTTGGTAAACTACCATGCAAGCACTGTGTGATGTTTAATGGCACGGGAAGGATGTAAGGTGTAATATAAAATATTTTTTCCATGTTTTTGTAATGAAGCCATTTAAATCTGTAATTCATACTGAAGTTATAATCTTACTATGTCTTGGCAAGTTGTAAAGAATATATGGACTCTCAAAGTGAACTCAACAGGGTAGGAGAAGGGTGGGACAAAGAGTCATGGAGACATACTGCAGAGAAAATGCTGGTACACCAACCACTGATATAGGAGACAGCCAAGGAGATAGCAGAAGACTGAGAAAAGTGGAAGTCTCTTGCTAGCACAAGCAGTCCCTCGTGTCTTGGCCACTGAAAGGACAAGAGAGAGAGAGACTGCTGCACAGGTGGAAATATAATGTAAAATAAATCCTGACTGGGTTTTTTTTTTCTTTTTTTAAGCCTGGCTTTGAAAGAGTTAATGTACACAATGTTGCTACCTCATGTTCAAGGGCTGTGTAGGCAGTTAGTTCCCCTGATCCAGATCATGTTCTCTCTCCCTAGGCTGGCAGTGGGATCCCAAGGATAGACCAAGTTTCAAAGAAATTCATTTTTTGTTAGAAAACATGTTTGAGAAATCCAGTATTAATGAAGGTAATTGTACTGAGTGTGTGTACACAGATAATTTCATTATGGACATGAGTGGTGTCATTTATAAATTGGTTATGCCAAACCTTTAACTCTGGCATCATTTCTCCTTCATAAATGGTTCTTTTTTTTTATGGCTGATTCTACCTAAAACTTCTTCCAAGTGTGAGTCCTCTGTATTTCTACTGACTCTTGACTCCACTCAAAACTGCTTCTGAATCTTCTGTATTTCTACTGATCTTGACTCCACCCAAAACTACTTCTGACTGTGAATCTTCTATATTTCTACCGATATTTCTTGACTCCACACATAACTACATCTAACTGCTAGTCCTTTATATTTTAACTGTCCGACTCAAGACTACATTTCTGCGCTTGGTAATTTAGCGTCATTTGGCTCCCTGTAAGCTTGAAGCTCTTGAATGGGGTAACATGGAGTGGCACATGGAAAGCAGGTCATTGTAACCCTGTTTAGTTGTTACTGTAAATGTTTCTTAACAAGCTTCAGTCTTTACCTCATCGGTGAGGACAAAGCTTACGGCTGTGTGAAAAGTCTGGTTCTGTTGTCTTGAAGAAAAAAAAAAATGTTCATTTTTCAAGAATCAGGTAACTGCCTCATTGTTCAAAAGATGAAGAGAGCACTAAGTGGTTCAAAGGAATTCCAGTTAAAACCTTTTGCTCCTTAGGTAGATCCTAAAGCCACAGAGCAATCTTGGCCATATGTAATGATATTAATGATTATCAGAGTGACTTTCACCAAATCAGCTGCCTGCAGCAGCAGGTGGATTAGTCAGATTGTACAGGTCTTTGCCCACACATTGTACTGTGCTAGTATGGTGAATGTGTGTGTGTGTACAACTAACTGTGACTTGAAGTAATGATTTTGTATTCTTCATTCACTGTGTCACTATTTACTGAGCAGATTTATTTGACTGCTATGCAAGTGACACAACAGACGTTACATTGATATACACCATGTGACAAATGAAAGCCCCAGGACAGACAACCACTACAAGTCCGTATATGAACCTGACCAGTACATGAGTAACAGCTCAACACTAGCACAACATGGATCCGAAGAGCACAGTATTCCAGCAGTTACAAAGGTCAACAAAAGTTTAATGATGAAATCCCCATATGTAAATGAGTGCTGTAAATGGATGTGGACCGGAAACAGCACACATCCTATCGGTCCAACATCTCAAACAGAACTCTCACATTCATATGCCCCCGTCAAGTCAGACCCTGTGACTGACTGACCAGTCAGAACATAGAGATCTCTCATGCCCGTGCTCAGCTAAACAGCTGAGCTGTCATCAAAACTTTACCATAATAAGCGGGTGTAAATGACCCATTCTGAAGCAGAATAAACATTCTGTTAAAGAAGAACCCAATACACAAGCTCTCGACTATGTATGTTATTAGGCACATAATTTAACCATGTCTGATCATATATATGTCATAGCTTCACATTCTCTGACATTGGTCACACTTTCTTTTCTGTTTATGCAGAAGTGGAGAAGGAACTGGAGAGAAGACCGACTTCTTTAATCCCCAAGAAAAGTCGAGGTCAAGAGTCATCTGATTTCATCAATGATGGTCGGAGCAGTGCCGGTATGTTGCAAGTATCTCTGCGTTTCCTTTCCTGTCAAGTCTGCTTCTGTTATATGTTTATAAATTGTGGAAGCTTGGGAATGGCCAGTCTTTTGAATTTGCTGGAAAGACAACATGCCAGAGATGCTTATAATGGGAATACTTGACTTTCTTCATGTGACCTATGTGTACATAGCAACAGAGGACCTAAAAACATATGAGAAGCCATATCAAAAAAAGAGCAAGGATGTGGAAAGAGATCCTGAAGGTAGCTGACAATTAGCAGACTTAAATGGAAATGGAATTAGTTTGGAGTTGTGTTTCCAGTGGCATTTGAAGTAAGAGTGAGTTGATGTCTCCTTACAGAAGAAGCTGTTTTGGACAAAAAGACTTCACCGGTGAATGTGCATGCAAGTCAGGCATACAGGAGCCGAGGTTAAGCTTAAGTGCGTCAGAACATGTAAACAGCGTACTGCAGACACCATATAGTTTATTCAGCATGGAGCAGGTGTCATCTTTAATTGTACGCTGATGGAGATGTTGTAGAGGAGATCAGAGCACGTACATACATGTACAGAGTGTGAAGATGATAAACTTGCTGTCTTGAAGCAAATGATAAAATATTTGTAACGACCTAGACTCGGTATATTCTTCAGTGCAGACAGAGAGACTGGTGGCATTAGTTCTGTGCCCATCTGCAGTCATTTTCATCTTCTTCTCCTTCAGTGTTCACCCTTGAAAGAGCATTAGTTGTGTTGTGTTGTGTTGTGTACCTTGCAAGGCCATGTACTTTGGTTCTGTGTATTTTTAGAACCAAGTTTGGGCCCACATTTCCCATGGGCCCCCTCCCCCTTTTTTTTAGCCCCATCATAACTTGGAGGCAGCTAGGATATAATCATGTTAGTGTCCATATTTTCCTTGGCCTGTCAGCACACTAGAGGGTGATGTGGTCAGCACACTAGAGGGTGATGTGGTCAGCACACTAGAGGGTGATGTGGTCAGCACACTAGAGGGTGATGTGGTCAGCACACTAGAGGGTGATGTGGTAAGCACACTAGAGGGTGATTTGGTCAGCACACTAGAGGGTGATGTGGTCAGCCACTAGAGGGTGATGTGGTCAGCCACTAGAGGGTGATGTGGTCAGCCACTAGAGGGTGATGTGGTCAGCCACTAGAGGGTGATTTGGTCAGCACACTAGAGGGTGATGTCAGCACATTAGAGGGTGATTTGGTCAGCACACTAGAGGGTGATGTGGTCAGCACACTAGAGGGTGATTGGTCAGCACACTAGAGGGTGATTGTGGTCAGCACACTAGAGGGTGATGTGGTCAGCACATTAGAGGGTGATTTGGTCAGCACACTAGAGGGTGATGTGGTCAGCACACTAGAGGGTGATTTGGTCAGCACACTAGAGGGTGATTTGGTCAGCACACTAGAGGGTGATGTCAGCACATTAGAGGGTGATTTGGTCAGCACACTAGAGGGTGATGTGGTCAGCACACTAGAGGGTGATTTGGTCAGCACACTAGAGGGTGATTTGGTCAGCACACTAGAGGGTGATGTGGTCAGCACATTAGAGGGTGATTTGGTCAGCACACTAGAGGGTGATGTGGTCAGCACACTAGAGGGTGATTTGGTCAGCACACTAGAGGGTGATTTGGTCAGCACACTAGAGGGTGATGTGGTCAGCACATTAGAGGGTGATTTGGTCAGCACACTAGAGGGTGATGTGGTCAGCACACTAGAGGGTGATTTGGTCAGCACACTAGAGGGTGATGTGGTCAACACACTAGAGGGTGATTTGGTCAGCACACTAGAGGGTGATGTCAGCACACTAGAGGGTGATGTGGTCAGCACACTAGAGGGTGATTTGGTCAGCACACTAGAGGGTGATGTCAGCACACTAGAGGGTGATGTGGTCAACACACTAGAGGGTGATTTGGTCAGCACACTAGAGGGTGATGTCAGCACACTAGAGGGTGATGTCAGCACACTAGAGGGTGATTTGGTCAGCACACTAGAGGGTGATGTGGTCAGCACACTAGAGGGTGATGTGGTCAGCACACTAGAGGGTGATGTAGTCAACATCACACCTGGTCACCTTCCCTTCCCCAGCTCTAGAAGAAGCCATTTACCCATTTCTACAGCCTGGGTGACTGGGTGCCACAAGCTGGACTTGAACCACTGAGCCTCATCATGACAGAATAGTGCTCTAAACACTTCACCACTGAGACACCAATGAATTGCCTTTGCAATCCCAGTTCACTTGATCAAACTGCTATCTGCTATGGGGAGGGGGGGCACCACATGAAAGTGGAGCAGGAATTTGGTCAGCTGTGGTTAACCAGTCTTTGGTGCCAGCAGTAAGCTGTGGTTAAACAGTCCTTGATGCCAGCAGTAAGCTGTGGTTCGCCAATCCTTGATGCCAGCAGTAAGCTGTGGTTCACCAATCCTTGTTGCTAGCAGTAAGCTGTAGTTCACCAATCCTTGGTGCCAGCAGTCAACTGTGGTTCACCAATCCTTGATGCCAGTAGTAAGCTGTGGTTCACCAATCCTTGATGCCAGCAGTAAGCTGTAGTTCACCAATCCTTGGTGCCAACAGTCAGCTGTGGTTCGCCAATCCTTTGTGCCAGCAGTCAGCTGTGGTTTGCCAATCCTTGGTGCCAGCAGTCAGCTGTGGTTCACCAATCCTTTGTGCCAGCAGTCAGCTGTGGTTTGCCAGTCCTTGGTGCCAGCAGTCAGCTGTGGTTCACCAATCCTTTGTGCCAGCAGTCAGCTGTGGTTCGCCAATCCTTGGTGCCAGCAGTCAGCTGTAGTTCGCCAGTCCATGGTGCCAACAGAAACTGTAGTTCGCCAGTCCTTGGTGCCAGCAGTCAGCTGTGGACCACCAACCAGCTTTCATCATTCAGATCTCCTTCTTCTTCTTCTTCTTCATTCGCAATCATTCAGATCTAAGTACTGCATCTTCGCCTCCTAACTTGATCCTTGTGTCTGGTACCACCATGTTCTGCTCCCATCTCAGTCATCATAAAGATATATGTCATGCCACTGTCTGTGTTGAGATCTTCTGTCCTGCCACCTTCCATTACAGTGTTAAAATTGTCTGTCTAGCCCGGTTTCTCTTCATGGCTGTTGAAAGATGCTAGTTAAATGCTGTTGTACAGAGATGTAGACGTGACAGAAATAAGACTTCAAGTCCGTTGTATCTTCAGTATTTTATCTTTCTATGGAGTCTCTGGTTTATATATTTTTGTTGTATCTTCAGTATCTTATCTTTCTATGGAGTCCCTAGTTCATATATATTTGTTGTATCTTCAGTGTTTTATCTTTCTATGGAGTCCCTAGTTTATATATTTTTGTTGTATCTTCAGTATTTTATCTTTCTATGGAGTCTCTGGTTTATATATATTTGTTGTATCTTCAGTATTTTATCTTTCTGTGGAGTCCCTAGTTCATATATATTTGTTGTATCTTCAGTGTTTTATCTTTCTATGGAGTCTCTAGTTTATATATTTTTGTTGTCAAAGCAGAATGTACTAGGGTGTCATGCGCAGCCATTGAGAATGTCATTACTGCTAGCAGGACTTAGAATGGCAGTATGAAAGTAATGGTTTGAAACTGTTTACCAAGAGTGTCTCAGTGCATTTTATCAGAGAGTCAGTGCGTGCGTGGGTGTGTGTGTGTGCGCGTGCGCACTTTTTCCTCACAAAAAATTCACTTGAGTATTATTCACAGTTGTATGTCATAAAAACTTATTTATAATGATTCAGTTATTTTTTTTTCAATACTGTATTGCTGTTCTCAGTAAAATATCTGTCTGAGATATAGATTTGTGTATGAAGCGCAGTTTTGCTTTATTTTGTGTGCACGCAGGGATATGTGGGAATTTTCCATGTTGTTGAGAGAAGATGAACTTAATGCAGCATTCCACTTTCAGGCCCAACTCCTCCCACTGGCAGGCGAGCTCTCTCTACGCTAGACGAAACGGATGTAACTCTTTCCAAAGTCAATGATGCGCTGGCCAGAAAATCATCACGGCGAAAATCTAGCAAATCGGCTCCCCTTCCACCTCGTAGAACAACATCTGTGAAAGATGGGGCTCCAGATTCTGGTGGAGCGAATCTAGATCTCGAATTGAAGAGTCGTATGCGGCTGCAGAAGGCTAAACTAGAAAGCTCTTCTTTGGCGGAGGAAGAATTTATAGACAGTGGCGTCGGATTGGATTCCCAGCTGCGAGATTTTCCCTCCTCAAGCAGAGCCTTCTCGTACACTCCTCGCGGTTCCCTGGTTCAGTCGACAATGAAAGGTCAGGAGAGTCAGACTGCCCCGGCCGCCTTCTTCAGAGAAGATAAGGCAAGCAGAACTTCAGTGGAGAACTTAAAAGCAGCGCAGATCGACAGGTCCAAGTACCTGATCTCAGAGTCCAGTGCCAGAACGTTTGACAAACATGCACAGGAACGCAGCAGCACAAGAAGTCTAGGTCCAAGATCTGGAGACAGGCAAGAGTTCAGCCAGGATTCGGGGCATGGAGCCAACAGAAACTGTAGTTCGCCAGTCCTTGGTGCCAGCAGTCAGCTGTGGACCACCAACCAGCTTTCATCATTCAGATCTCCTTCTTCTTCTTCTTCATTCGCAATCATTCAGATCTAAGTACTGCATCTTCGCCTCCTAACTTGATCCTTGTGTCTGGTACCACCATGTTCTGCTCCCATCTCAGTCATCATAAAGATATATGTCATGCCACTGTCTGTGTTGAGATCTTCTGTCCTGCCACCTTCCATTACAGTGTTAAAATTGTCTGTCTAGCCCGGTTTCTCTTCATGGCTGTTGAAAGATGCTAGTTAAATGCTGTTGTACAGAGATGTAGACGTGACAGAAATAAGACTTCAAGTCCGTTGTATCTTCAGTATTTTATCTTTCTATGGAGTCTCTGGTTTATATATTTTTGTTGTATCTTCAGTATCTTATCTTTCTATGGAGTCCCTAGTTCATATATATTTGTTGTATCTTCAGTATTTTATCTTTCTATGGAGTCCCTAGTTTATATATTTTTGTTGTATCTTCAGTGTTTTATCTTTCTATGGAGTCTCTGGTTTATATATATTTGTTGTATCTTCAGTATTTTATCTTTCTATGGAGTCCCTAGTTTATATATTTTTGTTGTATCTTCAGTGTTTTATCTTTCTATGGAGTCTCTGGTTTATATATATTTGTTGTATCTTCAGTACTTTATCTTTCTATGGAGTCCCTAGTTCATATATTTGTTGTATCTTCAGTGTTTTATCTTTTTATGGAGTCCTTAGTTTATATATTTTTGTTGTATCTTCAGTATTTTATCTTTCTATGGAGTCTCTGGTTTATATATTTGTTGTATCTTCAGTATTTTATCTTTCTGTGGAGTCCCTAGTTCATATATATTTGTTGTATCTTCAGTGTTTTATCTTTCTATGGAGTCTCTAGTTTATATATTTTTGTTGTCAAAGCAGAATGTACTAGGGTGTCATGCGCAGCCATTGAGAATGTCATTACTGCTAGCAGGACTTAGAATGGCAGTATGAAAGTAATGGTTTGAAACTGTTTACCAAGAGTGTCTCAGTGCATTTTATCAGAGAGTCAGTGCGTGCGTGGGTGTGTGTGTGTGCGCGTGCGCACTTTTTCCTCACAAAAAATTCACTTGAGTATTATTCACAGTTGTATGTCATAAAAACTTATTTATAATGATTCAGTTATTTTTTTTTCAATACTGTATTGCTGTTCTCAGTAAAATATCTGTCTGAGATATAGATTTGTGTATGAAGCGCAGTTTTGCTTTATTTTGTGTGCACGCAGGGATATGTGGGAATTTTCCATGTTGTTGAGAGAAGATGAACTTAATGCAGCATTCCACTTTCAGGCCCAACTCCTCCCACTGGCAGGCGAGCTCTCTCTACGCTAGACGAAACGGATGTAACTCTTTCCAAAGTCAATGATGCGCTGGCCAGAAAATCATCACGGCGAAAATCTAGCAAATCGGCTCCCCTTCCACCTCGTAGAACAACATCTGTGAAAGATGGGGCTCCAGATTCTGGTGGAGCGAATCTAGATCTCGAATTGAAGAGTCGTATGCGGCTGCAGAAGGCTAAACTAGAAAGCTCTTCTTTGGCGGAGGAAGAATTTATAGACAGTGGCGTCGGATTGGATTCCCAGCTGCGAGATTTTCCCTCCTCAAGCAGAGCCTTCTCGTACACTCCTCGCGGTTCCCTGGTTCAGTCGACAATGAAAGGTCAGGAGAGTCAGACTGCCCCGGCCGCCTTCTTCAGAGAAGATAAGGCAAGCAGAACTTCAGTGGAGAACTTAAAAGCAGCGCAGATCGACAGGTCCAAGTACCTGATCTCAGAGTCCAGTGCCAGAACGTTTGACAAACATGCACAGGAACGCAGCAGCACAAGAAGTCTAGGTCCAAGATCTGGAGACAGGCAAGAGTTCAGCCAGGATTCGGGGCATGGAGCGTCAGTTCAGTATCCCAGAAAGGCACTCCTGCCCCCCCAGAGATCAGCACTGCTTCCACGCAAGAAGCTCACGGAGCATGGTTTAGCATCTGATGTTTCCCAGTGTGTCAATGTAGATGAGATTGAATTTGAAAGCGTTCCTAGAGTGGGTAAACTAGATGTAACAAATGTTGCTAAGACAATTAACAGATATGGGACCATTCCAAAAGGAGTAAGGATTGGCGCCTACTTGGAGTCAATGGAAAGGGAACAAGAGAATCAAAGGCAAGAGCTGTCGTCTCTAGACGACCAAGACTCTGGAACAGACAGTGCAAGTGTGACTTCATGCCCAGCTTTAGGTGGGGACCACAATATAGAAGTCAGCGGTGGAGGAAACATAGGGGTTGATGGGAAGACAGGGGAGGGAATCAGCGAAGATTCAGACCCTGGTATTAAACAGGAGCCTAACCTGAAACCATCTGCATTTGTTAAATCTCAATCACAGCATGGTATTGGCGACAGCCTAGCAGGGCCAGCCTTGCACCAGGGTATGCTAGCCACCAACTCCAGCAGTGTCAAATCTCAGTTCTCAGGCTTACTACATCGACACAAGTCTGACCTATCCTCCACAGGTAAACCCTCCACGCCTCCAGATCTTGTCGCCTCGTCAGACCAGATAAACACGTCTGGCTACCACCATCCAGCTTCTGTCCACCGCTCAGACACAGATCCTCTGCCCCACCTGCTGGACCATTCGCCACCACAGCCTGCTCCACCTCATTCTGCACCCCATAATGCATCTTTCTTCTCAGAGGTTGCTGACAGCAGCAAACCTAAACCAACCCCAAGGTTCTCTCGTCTCGTAGATGATGTTGGTGCACAAGATCCATCCCTTTTCCTTGGGCGGGCACAGTTGCCTGTAGCGCCTCCTAGTATTGCAGGTACTGATGCCTCACATTTAAACAGTGAGGCATACAGACCAGCCTGGATGGTGGGTCTTAAGGCAAGGCCAGAGGACAATCACCTGGAATCAAATGGTGCACCCAGCAATGTGAGCTCATTCAAAATATACACAAAGCCTTCAGTGAACATTAACTCCAACATGGACCAAAAGCAACAACAAGCTTCAGTGTTGCGAGAGACAAATTTAGACCAAATTAGTGCAGAAACACATTTAGCTGATGCCACTGATTCTGTTGTTCCAGGTAGAGCTGAAAGTGTAGCCTACAGATCATCAGGTATTAAACTTTTACCTGCAGCTCCGGGCGCTGCCCCAGCACTAGATTCCACTTCCTTGACCGGAAGCTTTACATCAGACCCTAACCAGCCGTCTGCACTGGCAGCCGATGGGGATAAGGCTCAGCCAAATTCAACAGAACCTTTGAACTTTGACTTCATAAGGTCAGCCTCAGACAGATTAAAATCTTGCATTGACAAGCTGGTCCAGACGGGGAACAAATCTAGCGCTAATTTCATGCTTCTGTCAGAGGAAGTCCTTGCTTTTTCTACTCTGTGTTCACAGTACATAGATACCCTCCCCCCTCATGCCAAGTTCCAGGCTCGTGAGCTTTTAACGCGAATGCAAACACACAGTCAGAGTTTGAAGACCTACACTAGCACAAGCCCATCAGGGGGCGGACGGTTGCTAGATGATATACAGTCAACAAATTCAGAAATAATGAGTGTTATTAAGAGGTAGTATGCTTGTGTTTTGAATGAGGCTTCGGGGGGCGGACGGTTGCTAGATGATATACAGTCAACAAATTCAGAAATAATGAGTGTTATTAAGAGGTAGTATGCTTGTGTTTTGAATGAGGCTTTGGGGGTTTTGGGGGGGGGGGTCCTTTTTTTAACATGGAGGGAAAAAAATGAGCTTAATTGTAGTTGAATCCCTCATTGAAGGGAGGGATCAGAATAATGCGAGTAAGCTTAATCTGGTAAAAAGACATTTTTTAAAATTATGACATTTTGGCAGAAGGCCTTCATCAGACAATAACGTTTAAAGAGAAGAATAGGGAGAACAAAAATTACGAGTGAGGAAAGGCATAACTTAAAATTGAACAGGGTAATTAAAAAAAAAGATTCTAAGCTTTGGACAGTGCAGACAACCACATTCTAGTGTCCGCTTAGAATTCACATTTCAACAGTGGGATAATATAACATACAGGAATTTTTAGTAAAATTTATTACAAAAAATGAGCTGTAGCCTTTTATAAATATGAGTATTGGAAAGCATTTTATCTATGTAATGTGATACCACCAAATCTATCAGTTGTATGTTTTCAGTATTTTAGATATTTACACAGATTCTTTATTCTGTTTCTGCCATTCCATGTTTGGGATGAAAGTGCAGACAGGATGTAATAAAGGTTAAAACAGGAATCATGAACTAGAATGATAGTATGCGGAGGAATTGGTTGAAAGCTTGTTGGGTCCATGAGAAATGTTTACACGGAGAGGAGGCAAACAATATTTGGAGCAGCAATAGTGAATGACTGTAATGTGACCTAACAGATTGTATTGCTGAATCTCCACTATACTTGGATGTATTTATGCTTGAGTGATTTTCGTCAGTCCATATGTTGTTTCAGTTGTCCTGAAGGAGTTTTGCTGAAATATTGGTTGTGTTTGTTGCATTTGATTATATATATATATTTTTTCTCTATTCTATTTTCATCTGATCTCTCTTTTACACAAGCAGCATATTCTTTTGTTTGTGAAGTGGATGCAGCGAAGAGATTGTTTGCAGGATCTGAGGATAAATCACGCTGAGGCCAGTCGAGCCACAGGAAAATAAAGCGCTAATTTGCACGACATTTCAAGAGTGTGGACTGATGCAAACAGCAAAATATCTCTGCCAGAATCAGCAAGGCCATGTATGTGAGGCTTAGAAATTTACTGCTTGAAAACTGGGCAGAAAAGCAAGGAATCAGAAATACTTGAGATGGAAAATGGAAGTATCAGTTACCCATATTTATTTGAAAAAAAAAAATAAATAAATAAACAGTCGCCTGTTAAATAATTGACCACATACCCCTCACACTTTCCTTCATGAATAACTTTCTTAATCCTGGCACATGAAACAATTTGCTTGATTGCCATGGGAGAACCAATCTCTGTACCAAAATGTAAAGTGAATTTTATTTGCTGCACCTTTCGTTCTTTTTAAACACATATAGATAACACTTATAATAGTTACCTGGCCAATGATCAGGGATGCTTAGACTTCTAAAAAAAGGATAGAAACAGCTTTATTCGTGTGTTTGGGTTATGGTTTGTTCGTATAAAAATGTACAGAATGAAGAAATGGGAAAAGAAAAGGAAATTTAAATTTAGATAAATGATTTATAACACACAAGAAAGTTTGGGAGTGGGGGGTTACTTGTCTCTTGACCCGTATGAAGCTGTGTCTGAGAGAGCAAGGTTGGAAATATGCAGCCTGACCAATGATTCAAAGTTCGGTTTGTTTGTTTTTTTAATTAATACCTTCATGTTTGTTTTCGTTGACCTGACTTTTTGTTAAAAATTGTTTTGCTGCTGTTATGTGTGCTTGTTACTGTACAAGCTTAGATTAACCATCAGAATTGTAATTTTACTTCTTTTTTTTTTTATCATTTTAATGTCAAGAGATAATTTGTTGTAGTTATATTTCACCTCTGGTGTCATGTCTGAGTGGTGTAGGGGTTAATGTTCTCTTGTGCAGAAGTTAAGAGTTAAAGACTGACTGAAAGTGCCCCAGTCACCCAGCTATAGAAATGGGCACTTTCTTGAGCTTGGGATTAAAAAGTGGCCAGGTGCAATGCTGGCAGAATTGCTCTGTTGTGTACCATTGGATCAAGGACAAATGGGCGCTGATGCCATAGCCCAGAGTACCTTGGCATGATAGGGCTGTGTTTCAGAAAACACACCTACCATGAGAAATGTAGTCTTGGGGAAAAATAGATCTGTTCATCACAAATTGATTTAAAAAAAAAAAAAAAAAAGGTTATTGTCTCTGATAAATTGAAGATGCAGGTTTCATGTTAAATTTTTACACTCCTCATCTTACAACCTTCCCGTGCCATTAAACATCACATAGGACTTGAGCGGTACCAAGTTTTCTTGTATTCGGCGAGCTTTCCTCATTAAGGGATTTTATGCCTACTAAATTGGCCTCTCTTAAAAATGTCCTCTTTAGAGTTTCACGTGGTCAACCTCTTTTTCTATACACTGCTCAAGTTTCCAAGAAATACGACCATTACGTGCATCATGAATTTCTTGTTTTGCTGGTTGGTGTGCGTGATCATGGGTGCTGCCCCCCACACCCACAGAACTCGGCCTCTGAGGTGGTCTTAGTTAATGCTTTGCTGTTATGTCTGTGCCTTTTTTTTCCTAGTTAGCTTTCCTGTTATTAAAATTCTCACCACAAATCCCAGGAATGTTGACAGTTTTTTATAGTTTTAAATTTTTTTTTTTTTACTTTTCTGTCAATTTTTGTCAGATAGTCCTCATTAGTCATCTTATCTAACCAATATTCCTTGCTGAGATCTGAGAAATTAAATCTCTGTTCCTTCCAGTGATTTTTTGCCAGGTATTCCTCATTAATCATCTTATCAAACCAAGATATTCCTAGCTATCTTCTAAGAAGCAAAATCCCTGTTGCCTCCAATGAGTTTTCTATTGTTAACCTTGTGTGTAAAGCAGTCAGGCTATTTCCAAACTGAGGTCCATGGACCTTTTAGGAGTTCATGTAGAATGATGTAAGTGCATCGTTCTGTATGTTGAAAATGTTCATGGAGATCAAGATCTGTGAAATGCAGTCTGTAATCCATTTTCTAAATGTGAGACATGTGATACCGGCTGACATTTATCAACGAGTTTGTGAATTGTATGGGGAACGTGCCTTGAGTGAGTCTATAGTCCGGCGATGGGTGAGATAATAATGGTCACGAAATTGTACATGATGATCTACAAACCGGCCGACCGTCTGTGACTAATGAAGATTTGATTCATTTGGTGGAGAAAAAAAAAGATTCATGGAGACAGGTGATTCACCTTTTCGTTACTCTTCCAGCATTTTTCATGAATTTCATGGTCAGTTCTTCACACAGTTGTGTCTGATTGACTTGACTGTCAAAAATTCTTCTCTCGCTGGGTGCCAGAGATGCTGACCGAGAAACAAAAAATGCAGTGGACAGGTGAGGAGACATGAGTGTCTCATGTGACCCCTGAATCATTTGTTCCTGCATCTGAACAAATTCTTTGGTGACCAGTGTTTCCGTGATGATAATGAGGTCAAAGAGGGCCATTAACACATGCTTTGCATTGCAGGCGGCAACATTTTATGAAGTAGATAAATGAAATCTGGTGCCTCGCTACAACATTTGCCTCAACAATGGTGGAAACTAGTGAATATTGTGTACTTCAACTGCAAATATGCACAGTTTATGCAACTACATTGCTGGATTTTTTATAAGACATTGTAACCTCCTTTTAGGATTTGCCACTTACTCCACAAACAAACTCATTAGTTCACAAAATGCAAATATTCGGAAAGTTTTTAATTTTAAAGAGTGAGTATCTTTTTCATTTTGTTTGGTCTGTATCCAGAAAAAAAGATTGGACTGTTACATTGTCAAGTTCTGCAGGGACATGTGACAACTTGGCAGATCTCAATCTCCAGACCTGGCCACTTTGATGATTTTGTCAGATATTACCTCTAACGTGCTTTGCCCAAGCAGCTTCGTAGCTTGCATTAACTTAAACGTGGATATGAAAGAGAAAATAAAATCTGTCTTTCTCCTTCCCTTCTGTCCCAGTGTGCTAGTTCGAAGAACTTGGTTGAAGGGGAGAGAACTGATTTGACCTGTGGGTTGATGAAAGCGGCGTAAAGCAGCCAGGCCATGGGAAGGCATTTGTGTGTGTGCAGCTGCTTCTTTAATGTGTTTTC